>JABWPP010000050.1:212614125-213814125 GCA_016920855.1 Puya raimondii | reverse complement strand
CATTTTAAACACCCAATTGAACAATCCGACTCTGATATCAGTTTCTTATGAATTCGCTACTTGCTTTGATACTAGAATTGCTCTGATACTAGTTTGTCATGATAAAAGCGGAAATGATTTAGCTCATCGGGTGTGAATATACAAAAGAGAATCGAAAAGAAGAGAAGAAAAATAAAGAATACATATTTACGTGGTTCGACTACTCGTTTACGTCCATGGGCGAAGATAGAGCAGAGACTTTCATTATAAAGCCAAACACAGTACAAAAGATGCCTCTCACACAAAAGAGAATAGAGAACACATATTTATGTGGTTCGGCCACTGGTCTACGTCCATGGGCGAAGATGGAGCAAAGACTTTCATAATAATCCAAACAAGTACAAAAGATGCCTCTCATACAAAATCCCTAGCATCCAAAATACACCTATATTCCCTTTCATCTGCTGCACCAAATCAATGGAATAAAGAATATATTTGTATTAGTGACTATAATTCAATAAGACTAGGAACAATCTCAATAAGATTGGTATAATCCTAGCTTAACTTAATGGGTTGAGAGAAATAGAATAGAGTTAGGAATTCTTGTGGTTCAAGAATACGAGACATATCTGACAAACCATCAGTAGAAGCAAGAACTGTCTTTTGCTAATGCTTTCATTTTTTTTTCCTCAGCTATTACAGCTATAGAGCCATATATTTCTATTTCTTTTTAACTTGGAACCAATATAATTCTTTATGTCCATCATATTAGTTGACCATTCTGTATGTGGCATTTGTTTCTATTAGAAGGTTGTGTGTCTCCATTCTTTTTGTCGAATAACTTCTCTCCTCGGATAAGTATGCTTTGATATTATATTATGGGCTTAGTTTACTAAATGGAAATATCGATAACAATCCTTTTGGAAGATGATCTATTATCGTGTTAATTGCACCATTGGTCCCTAAACTTGTTGCTCGAATTTTTGCTTTCCTGATTGTTTAATTTTTTGCAATTGAGTCCCCAACATTTATTACTTTAGTCAACTAAGTCCCTATAGTCAAAGGCTTCGTTTGGTTTGGGTATAAGCAAGAACTAGCTATTCCAGGGATAGATACAAGTGTGGGGATAAGGAAAATAGCGTTTGGATGAAAATTGGGTTGTTCCCGGGAATAAGAAAAATAGCGTTTGGATAGATAATATGGAATAAGAAGAATAGTGGGTAGTTATATATAGAAAATGGAGGTATAGGTGGGGATAGTTATACCAGTTTATTCCAGGTACCCGAGAACTACTATTCTCGGATAAAAAATTTGCTTTTGGGTATAAAGGGGGGGATAAGGGGTTATACCCCCCCTTATCCCCGATCCAAACGCTACCAAAAAGTCTAGTAATTCCAATAGAAACTGTGATGTAGGACAGAATGCAGGATTCTACAATTTAGAGGGCTCCAAAATATGATTTATAATTTTTTTGAAAGCTTTTGAATTTCTAAAATTTTTTGATTTTTTTTGAATATTTTTTAACTTTTTAAAAAAAATTAGAATTAAAAAAAGAAATTATGAAAATTACTAATTAAAGAAAAATAGGAAAAAATTTAGAAAAATAAAAAATGAAGAAAACAATTAGAAAAAGTAATCAAGACTCACTCCTGCACCGAACTCGCTCCGGAACTGGACTCACTCTAGGGCGAACGCATACGCGAAAGGAAAAAAAGACATCATTGCCGAAACATTTGTCTTCATTATAGATTCATAAATTCATATTCATCATCATACAAAGAAGTTTTATGCCTTATTAATACTATCCTTAACCTTACACATAACCAACTTAGGATTTAAACTTATCCTAAATAACTAATTTTTTTATATCTAGAGATTAACTGAACAATAAAAATCTAAAAATAAATACTAACTAAAAGATAAGATCAACTACTGTAATCTGATTTTAAAAACAATGAATTCAATTGATTTAAATGATCAACCAAATTGGGTCGGGCCAGTTCTGCATCATTTGCTTCTGCTGCGCAGGATCTCATCCTCAAGATTAGTTGGATTTGCAAGGTGATAAAAAACAACCAAGTGTGCAGGATAAAGAAATGCAGTCCAACGCCTAAACAACTTGTATTATCAGAGTATCCAACTTGGTGTTGATGTAGGAATGACTGATAAGTCGATGAGGGTTCATAAAGATTGATATTATGGAGAAAAGTGGTTTAGGTGCAATTTGAAGCTCAAGTATGGAGGGCGCATATTGCTGGGGCAATGAGGGTAAATCGATCAGTAATCTTACCTCTTCAACGCACTCATCTACCTTGGCTTCATGAGTTAACTACGGATGCTCGAATTCTAACTCGGTAACATCTAGAACTTATTTGCCATTGGATGGTGCGGATGGACTGGATCAGAATTGTCAACTCCCGACTGTGCTATGGGTGGCGTATTATGTTGAGCAATTAGGGTCTACAGTTGAACTTTTAGTTGGATCCATCGATACTCATCTCTTAACTTACTCATCATTGAAAATTATTTTCAACAATTTTAGCATCATTTTCAATATCTTTCAACTTGCTTTCTTCTTTCTTTAAAAGTATTTTGTTAAAATCAAGATGAAATATTTGCTTTTGTCTATACCACCATCTCAAGTTACCTAGTATTTCAATCTGAATATCTATTTTTTCTCTCAAAGTATGACTTCTGATTGTACAATCATTCATCAAATTCGACTCTTGTCATCTCACCTATTTTTTTTCACTGACTCTATATGTATCTTTTTTCTTCTGCTATAATTCTGGAAAACTTCTTTTAAGACATTCTTTTGCATCCATGATGTTTTTTTTAACTACTTTTTCTCCATTTCTTTTTTCTCCACACTTTTCTTTCACTTTTTTTGTTCACTCCACTTCTTTTATTATACTTTTTCTCAATTTTTTTTAATTTTCACCTCGTTTTCTTCCGCAAGCCCCAAACTTTTGAGGCAACGGAATTGTCAAATAGCCTAAGCTCTGATGCCAAATCTGATGTAGGATGGAATGTAGGATCCTACGCTTTGGAGGACTCCTAAATATTATTTATAATATTTTTGAAAGCTTTGTAATTTCTAATAATTTTTGTAATATTTTTAATTTTTTTTAATTTTAGGAATTAAAAAAGAAGAAATTATGAAAAGTATGAAATTAAAGAAAGAAGAATAAAATTCAGAAAAATAAAAAAAGAAAGGAAGAAAAAAAAATTGAAAAGATAATTAGGACTTACTCCTGAACTGAACTCGCTTCTGGACTGTACTCACTCCAGAGCGACGCATTCGTGAAAGAAAATAAAAGACATCATTGCCAAAGCATTTGTCTTCATTATAGATCCATAAATTCGAGTTGAGCTAGTATACTATCAATAGTATATAAATAGTATTTACTATCTAATTTTCTACTATTGGATTATTATTATACCACCTACCACCACTATATCCTAAGCATCCGATGGCGAAAAAGTTGGTAGCAAACACTATTTCAATACTATCAATAGCATTTTAGCCCGCTATGTAAATTCATATCATTATCATACAAAGAAGTCTTATGCCTTATTGATACTATCCTTAACCTTATACTTAACCAACTTAGGATTTAATTTTATCCTAAATAATCAACTAAAAAAAAACGTTTTCTTGAGATTAACTGAATAATAAAAATCTGAAATAAATACTACCTAAGACATAAGATCAATACTCTAATCTGATTTTTTTTTTTAAAAAAACAATAAATTCAATCGATTTAAACTGATTGACCAAATCAGGTTGGCCCACTTTTGCATCAAACTGCCAAGTGGCAACCTCTGGCTTATTAAACAGGCTTATCGACGGAATAGACTTAATTGAAACAAGTGACAAACTTTAGGGACTTGATGGAAACAACTAAAATGTTTTGCAATTAAAATGAGAAATTGGGTAAACTGTGGGCAACATAGCGACTCACCCTCTATTATGTACTGTATCAAGTGTTCTATCTCAAGTGAGAAATCTGTTTAACTATTCAACTAATTTGTGTTTTATTCTTTAGGAACACTTGCTGATAGTTTGTGAGCTTCTGAAGGCAAACTTATATGAATTTCACAAGTTCAATAGAGAATCTGGAGGGGAGGTTTACTTCACCATGCCGAGGTTGCAGGTTGTTTATTTATTTTATTTCTTTTGGTTTTTTAAATTTCACCGCCCCATTGGCCTGCCTCTTGAACTTTGTTGTTTAGGTTATTTTACATTGTTGCTAATTTCCTCTTTAATTTCGATCTACAGTCAATAACTATTCAGTGTCTGGAGGCACTTCAGTTTTTGCACGGCCTTGGTCTTATTCATTGTGATTTGAAGCCTGAAAATATATTGGTGAAAAGCTACAGCAGGTGTGAAGTCAAAGTCATTGACCTTGGGAGTAGCTGCTTTGAGACCGACCACTTATGTTCGTACGTACAGTCGCGATCGTACCGCGCACCTGAGGTTATATTGGGTCTTCCTTATGATAAAAAGATTGATATTTGGTCACTCGGATGCATCCTTGCTGAACTTTGTACCGGAAATGTAAGCTCTATTTTCTGTTTGCTATAATGTTTGAGAAATCATTTACTGACATGTATGCCCTTCAAAATTTTAAATTTATTCATTGCCTTCAAAAACTTAATTTCTTATGTATGTACCCTTGTTCTTCCAAAAATATCCCTGTTTTGAATCCACTTCCCCTCCATGGATCGGATGATTCCCACATTTGTAGGAAACTGCACTTTCAAGGGTACATATAGAAGTTCAGATTTTATGGGGTTATATAGAGTCCGGCTATGCAAGCACCAAGCACTTGGTGCTTGTAAATTTTTTACCCTTAGATCTACCCCTTGGACCATTTCCACCCATTAGATTATACTATTCAACCAACCACCCACTCAACCCTAGGGGATCCACATCATCCTAACCGCACATATCCCTTAATCCAATAGTCAAAAATCTACAAGCATCAATAGCTTGGTACTTTTAAAAGCTTAGGAGCTCAATTCGGGTTATATATGTATATAGTAAATAGGTAACTTTGCAGGTGTGTATATATGCATACATATATATTAGATTCTTTATGACTTTAATTGACTGAATTTGTCAGTCTTTTCCTCTCTCTCTCTCTCTCTTTTATTATTATTATTATTATTATTTTTCAGGTTCTTTTCCAGAATGATTCTCCTGCGACACTGCTTGCTCGAGTGATGGGAATTATAGGCTCCATTGAGCAAGGGATGCTCGCAAAGGGACGGGATACATACAAATACTTCACAAAGAACCATATGTTGTACGAAAGGAATCAGGTTAGAATTCTTCGCTCAAAATGTTGTGTTTCCTTTTAGCATTTCTTTCTTTCTCAATGCAATGAATGTGTGTTGCATTTGATTATTGCAGTGACAAAATGAGTTCCAATTTTTTCTTCAAAAGTGGCTTATTTTCTGAATTTGGAAACCCAGAATAGGCTGGCAAAATACGTCAAAATCATGAGTTCAATTGTCTGAGCTTGCCTAAACAATTCAAGGGAAATGATTTGAGCTTAAATGTAAAGAATAACTATTTGACATCAATTCATATACTGTCATCTACATCGCCATCTCCAGTTGAAGTGCAAAATTACATCTCATGTTGCCATCTTTGTATAATGAGATTCAAATTAGTTATTTAAACAACTCTACTTTTCCAGGAAACAAATAGGCTAGAATACTTGATCCCAAAGAAGACGTCCTTGCGGCACCGCCTTCCAATGGCCGATCAAGGGTTCATCGAGTTTGTCGCATATCTTCTCGAGATAAACCCCAAGAAGCGCCCGACCGCATCAGAAGCACTGAAACATCCGTGGCTCTCCTACCCCTACGAGCCAATATCCTCGTGAATTGTTACTTCTTGCTGACGAAGTTTGTCCATTTAATACCTCGACTGCATTCCGGTGCATCCAAAACTGTATTGTTATTCCACCATGGATGGATGGGTGGGCCATCAGATCGAAGAATTCCGTGCTTTGAAGATTTAAGCAGCAGGGGATTTGCTTCTGAGGGTCTTCTCTGTAATGGGATGGTTGCCGCCGCTTTCCTTCCCTTTTGTGGTGTGGCTTTTTTGTTGTAATCTTTAGTTTTTGTTCATTGTATGCCAGATTATGTGTAACTGGGGGAGGGAGGGGGTATGATGTGCACTGAAAAGTGCTTTTCTGGTAAAAGGACAATGTATGTCCTGTTGTATATTAATTATCTCATTATTATTGAGGCATTAACACAATATTGTGTCCTGTGGATGGGGGGTGTAGGGACCTGCGTCGCCGACCGGCCGCCTGATGCCAAATAGTTTTTTGGGCTACCGGTTTAATGGTTAGTTGTTAAGCAATTTTTTGTTCCTGGATTTTAACCCTTGCTTCAGGGAGATCTTTGTGGTTGGTCTCAAATTGTATTTTTGCGGAGTCATGTGTGCAAAGACGCACATTTATGGTCTATATATAATTTGTATCATCTTTCTCTAGCTGTTTTAAAAGCCAGATTATTCTGAGCATTTACTTTTAGTAGAAGTTTAACTAGTTAATTCATTTTCATTTTGTTGTTACCTGGATGAAAATTTACTCTCAGTAAAATTTTAATTAGTTCTATTTGAGTTTTACTATGCTAACGCACAATTCCGTGTTATATAAAATCATACCGTCCATGCGATTTAAGAAGTTGCTGTGGGATTTATGCTGATGAGGATGGGGTCCGGTGAGATTTGTGCGGATAAAGGTGAATGGTGTGGGTTTCATATTGTTTTAGCTAATACACTTTAGTACTAATAATTTGAATTCAAGTATTTTGGGCTGCTGTTTTGGACTTAATAAGTTGCTAATGTTAGTAGTAATTGATTGATCCTTACAATAATAAGGTAAAAATATACATAATTTATTTGAACTATAAACCATCTTTAATATGCTACCCATCCTTTCCAAATTTTGATTTTACTACATAACATTTCAATTTGTTTGATTTAAGCCAGTTAACGGTACTTTGATTTCAAAATCTGAATGTTTCGTTTATCTTTACAAATTTAGTTAATATACTTAACACAATTTTTGCAACTATAAATTTATAGAAGTAATTAACTTAAATTTTGAAGTTAAAATACCGTCGACTGACTCAAATCAAACAAATTGAAAGGTTGTACAGTAGAATCAAAATTTTAAAAGGTTCGAAAGCCGATTAAAAATAGTTCACAGTTCAGATAAGTTCTGTATATCTTTTACCTAATTATAAATGTACTAGAAATAAGTCATGAGAGACGGGCAAATAAGAAAAGAGATTACCGACCGTCCCTAGCGCAAGTGGCAAAGGGCTTGGTGGTTGGTACCCGAGGTCTCGAGTTCGAATTCTAGTTGATTCACAATTTCAGCTAAGTTTATTTCTAAAAAAAAAATAAAGGAAGCGGATAGCGTGCTACCTTTCTCTAAAAAGAAAAAGAAAAAAAAGAAGAGAGATTCCAAAAATTGAATAACCGCCCGAGATTCCAAAATTTTTCATTATATGAGCTTGGGCTCATATATATGAAAATTAATTGAATAATAATAATAATAATAATAATAATAAAACTAAACATAAAAATATAATAATAATAATAATAATAACATCAATAACAACAACAACAATGACAACAACAACAACAAACACCGACCGTCCCTGGCGCAAGTGGCAAAGGGCTTGATAGTTGGTACCCGATGTTCCGAGTTCGAATCCTAGTTGATTCACATTTCCAGCCAAATTTATTTCTATACGAAATAAACAAAGCGGGTAACGAACTACCTTTCTCTAAAAAAAAAAACAACAACAACAACAAACAACTACTATTTTATTTTAATTACGTATTGATTATTCTAAACATTTCCGCACATTCATATATAGTAAGCAATTATAACGCATAATCTACATCCAACCAATTACATCTCTCAATTAGAAAGAAAAATATAATAAAAATATTTTTTAAAAATCATGATGAGATAGGTGAATTCTATGAGAGCAATTTGATTGTTCGAAAATATCACATCAATAATATGGCCGCTATATTCTAGACTTTTTCGCTATATATATATATATATATAGAGAGAGAGAGAGAGAGAGAGAGAGAGAGAGAGAGGACGATCTTAATTCTTAAGCAGTGAATGAATGAATCGTTTGGAACAAACTACTCTTGAAATATCCACAATGTACACAACAGTACTAAGCATCTGATCATCTAAAGATCGCAACAGATCGAGCAAAACTAATTAGGGAAAAGAATCATACGATGATCAGCAGATCGAGATCTTGCTACATTCTCAGGATCGGTGTATCGAACCATTAACCGCTCACGAGGGCGCGCGGGACCGTCGACGCAGCAAGATCGCAGTCATCGGGCCCGACCAGCAGGGACCGACAGCCGGGGCAGCAGGATCGGCAGCCGCGGAGGGCGGAGCAGCGGGCGACGTCGGTCCGGCAGTCGTAATCGTCAGCGGCAGCATCGCGGCCGACGATGACGACGCAGCGGGAGGGGGCGGAGCGTGGGGGAGGACAAGCAGGAGGCGAGGCGGGGATCGACGTCGGCGGCGGGGCGGACGAAGGAGCGCCGCTGTCGGCTGCTGCCGGCGGAGCAGGTGGTGATGATGCGGGAGATGTACCGGCTGGTGGACGTGGGCGGTGTCGGGGGGCGGAGCGGAGGAGGACGAGGATGAGGAGGTAGAGGACGAGACAGCGGAAGGTGGAGGAGGAGCGAGGCATTTTCTTGTTCTTGGATGAGAGAGAGAGAGAGAGAGAGAGAGAGAGAGAGAGAGAGAGAGAGAGAGAGAGAGATGAGAAATGTATTATTAGAGTGGGGGGTGAAGGAAAAGGGTTTATATATATACACATATATATATATATATATATATATATATATATAGAGAGAGAGAGAGAGAGAGAGGAGGGGGTTGGTGGAGTTTGCATGTCCGAGCTCGGGCGGTTATGCGACAGTTACGATCCGTACAGAGTATTAAAATATATAAAATCTATTTAAATATCTCTAGAATTTATAATTTTATTTTTCTCGTGCACGCAATTTAGTGCAGAGCTAATATGCTTTCGAAAATATAAAGAAGTTGGTGTTTCTGAATTTTTAGTCCTAGAAATTGTAGAGTTGAGATGATAATAATTTTTTCAGAATTTAGCGTTTTCTCTAAGGTTTAGTGGTCTCGTAGGGAATTAATATTAATCCAAGGATCAGAAATGATCAAATGGTTGATTCAAGGATTAAAAAAGTCAAAAACATAAGCTTCTTTATACTTCTGAAAGCATCATAGTCGGACTCCTCTATTTAAATTTGAGGACAAACATAAAATTTGCAAAAGAGTATTTTATTTAGTAAGAATTTTTTTAGGAAAAAAATTACTTAGAGAGGAGTTGAATTTTCAAATCCTATATACCAAGTAATTGTAAGATTCCACGAAAGTTTTTAATTTCTGCCGCATCAAATTCTTACTATAAAACAAACATGAGATTTTTTAATTGCAATGTCTAATTCCCATACATTTTAAAAAATATTGTGAACCAAACACATCCATTAGAGCAATTAATGCTATACAAGCGGCGACAGCGGCGGCTGCGACGGCGCTCTGGCAGCACGGCGGCGGCCGGGAAGAGGTGGACCGGCGGCGGCGGTCCAGAGGGTGGCGGCGCGCACCCTCCGAGGCGGCGGGAGGCGGTGGCGGCTCGGGTCACCAACCCACTGCCCGCAGCTGCCCTAGCAGCAGTTGCAGCAGCTCGGTGGCGGCTCCCGGCGGTGGGGCTGGTCGCCGGCAGTCGTGCCACCTCAGGGGGACCCGAGGCGTGGGTTCACCCTGGGTACACACTGCAGGGAAGGAGAAGAAGAAGGAAAAAAAGAGAAAAGGGAGAGAGAGGGTGTTGCCGGAGTTCCCGCCGGCCAGGGGAGGTCGGCGGCGGTCGGCGGCGCTCGGGGAGAGGGCAGGGGAGCTGAGGAAGATGGGTGGCCCTGTGCTGGGAGCTGAGGGAGGAGAGAAGAAGAGAGAACTCACTCTCTCTCCACTCACACACACACACACATATACACACATGTAAAAATACAAAAAGGCCCTCAAAACAAAAGAATTAACCCCTGAGTCCCTCACAGCAGGAACAAAATGCCTAGACACCCCTCCACAATCAAACTCATGTAAAACGGTGCGTGAAACAGGGTCCGGATCGCGAAACAATAAAATATACATTACGACCCCTCAGCGAAGAACACGCGATGTCTCTCGATCCGTCCGTCGCATGTCGAAACGGATCGAGCCATCGCGTTCAGCACTGCCGAGACATCGAATCTACCATTTTGGATCGTCAGAAACGGACTCCGAATTGCGCCATAAACCATCCTCTCTTCTCCAACAAAATTCAAAATCCATAAAAATACAAAAATACAATATATATACATATATATAGAATGAGGCTACTATACTATCTATAGTACCGGGGCTCCGGTACTATAGTTGCTTTTTCGATCTTAGGGTGTTCAAATCAACGATCCACACCGTTGAAACTGATCTAGGATATGTGAAGTTCTTAGGAATAAAATTTTAGTTTTTTTCGATATCTTTTACTTAGTAAATAAATCATGTCAAAATGAACGGTGAAAATTGAATAATCCTTAAAATTTGAGTATAGGAGTTTCGAATTCAAGATCAAGGATGTTGACCTTCATCTATGTAGTTTAAAGTATTTTCTATCAAAATTTGAATAAATTTAGATTCTTCTCCACCGTTAAACTACAAACTCGCCATAATAACCATTAAAATTTGACAATTTTGAAACGGTTTGATCATAAAGTA
The DNA here is from genome assembly GCA_016920855.1 of Puya raimondii. Lineage (NCBI taxonomy): Eukaryota > Viridiplantae > Streptophyta > Magnoliopsida > Poales > Bromeliaceae > Puya > Puya raimondii. The sequence continues at coordinate 213,803,299 of JABWPP010000050.1, read as the reverse complement.
AACTACGTCGAAAAATTATAAAATTTTATTTCTAAGAACTTCAAATATCCTAGATCAGTTTCAACGGTGTGGATCGTTGATTTGAACACCCTAAGATCGAAAAAGCGACTATAGTACCGGAGCCCCGGTACTATAGATAGTATAGGAGACTAGCTCCATATATATATACACCTATACATATATATATATATACATATACCAAGTAGAGGGAGGGAAAACGCTGAATTCAAATTTTTAAAATTCGAATTCTCACATATTTGATTGAATTTAATATAATGAAATATACAGTAAAATTTTTAGAATGAAATTTTAATTCAATAAAAGACAATAAAAGACAAAAAGAACTATAGAAGAAGAAAAATTATTACATAGATATGGGATCCTTTTGCACCTCATTTAGAGCATACTGTGCCGACGCTGATGATTTTTTGAGATACCACAACGCCTTCAATCCCTTTCTGGCGACTCTGTATCCTAGCCAAGAATTCTCATCCTCGGGACCATTCACATAACTATATAATATAAATTTAAATACAAACATTACACATTTTCATATAAAATTAAACGAACGAAAAATTATAAACAAAAGAAAAAATATTAATTTAGAGAGAAGGAATAAACATCATCAAATTCTTAATTAACCATTAAATAAAAAAAAAATTGGTAAAAGAAGAAGAGATGGCATCTAATTGGTGTGGCCATTGAGATTAATTAACTAAGAAGAAAAAAATCCTAAATTGATAAGGTTGGATGAAGGTGGAGAGATGGGTGTTATAAAAAATAAATGCGAGTAAATACAACCAATAATGAAGAGTCATTTGGAAAACAAAATAAATGCTGCTTTTAGAGAAGAGAAGAAATAACTTAGGGCCTTGGAAAACAAAATAAATGCTGCTTTTAGAGAAGAGAAGAAATAACTTAGAGCCACTTTCCTCAAATCAAGGAGGTACTTCCAGATTTGGGTAAGAGAATTCATGTATAGATATAGATGTATACCTATTTATAGGGTGTAGAAGTACAATATATATATAAAGCAGAAAATCAAACACTTGATTTTAAATCCAACTCCACAATAAAATAAAATACAATAAAAATAAATCCTTGTTTTAAAGTCAAAGGAACAATTTATTACAAGCCAACTTATTAAACCCTTCCCCCCAAATAATATCTTTTTACTTTAAGATAAAGACTAAAATAAAATATTGTTGAAAAATCAAAGAGTAATATGGAACTTCGCTAAAATTTCAGAGTCATGAATGTTGAATTTAAACGCTTGAGGATCAACAGGAAAGTCGAGTTAAAGTTCAAGAACTAGAGAGGTCGTTTGTCCAAAAAATAGTAAATCTTGATTACTGCTCTTGTGGTTTAGCTTATTTGTACTTTGTCATTCTATAATTTGAAAGCTGCACCCGTTAATATTTATCAATAAATAGAATAGTCCTGTGATTTACACTTCACGATGAGAGAGAGAGAGAGATTGAACTGAATTTGTATTCCTTTGAACATCAGATTCGGTCTTGACATCAAGGTATATCAGTTAGCCGCTGGAAGTAATCCTATGAGGACTAATTTCAAACTCCACATCCTTCTTCCAATACCACATGATGAACTATAGCATTGGCCTGTCGGAGGTAATGTCAGAAAAATGGTGAATGTTCCCGAATATGATGTTCTCGATAACTAAAAAATGATGCGCCTTCATGACAGTAGCATACATCTTCCTGTATACTCCCGCGAAGCACCGTGAATTGACTATAAACCTATTACTCGGATCGTCGGTATTCGATCTCAAAGGTGCATTCACAGCAGTATGAAATGACCCAATCATTAGATTAGCTGGATTTGGTACCATTACAAGCAAAATGCCTTATGACGAGGAAATTGGCGAGTAGGTTTCAAACCGAGCAAACTGAGCTTCAAATAGTGCAAAGATAGTGATGAACTGTAGAATGGAAACCAAAGAAGGGGAATAGTGTGAGGTAGTTGAGAAAAAAGGACGAAATAATGGGGACAAAATAATGGAGACGAAAGGGTGCGATGCAAAGGGTGCCAATACAACGGAACTGCATTGCCACACAAAACAACAAACAACAAATAATGCACAGTGGACGATATTTTTACTGGCCACGTGGGTTGAACAAATTGAACATATTTACTCTATTTTAAAGGTTGCACTATTTCATGAGATATTGCACTAATTGTTTATCAATTTACTCTTTTGAAAAGATTATTGTACAATTGGGATATCTCTATCACCTTTTTTCCGTCATATTAATTTGCTTCTCGAGATGCGTCGGGTTTATCTGTACTGCATTCATAGTGTAGCCGTAATTTCGAATTATGTCCCTTGGAAATCTCGAAAAATAAACTTTGTTTCACACCATTTGATGATTTATTATGTGATTTACTCATAAGTTGCACTAATTAGTGTTAAATTTCTATAACTTTGTGTGTAAGTGTGCAAGATCTACTCTAATTGCACAACATATTATAATTAATTAGTGCTAAATTTTTGTAAGTTCGTGTGTAAGTAGGGGTGTAATGTGGGCCGTGCCGGGCCCAAATTATCCAGATCCCGGCCCAGCACGGCCCTTTGGTCCGAATGCCACGGGCCGTGCCCGGCCAAGCCGTGCTCCGGGCCGGCCCTTTAAAATATTTATTTTTTAAATTTTTTTTTAAAATCTAAGTAAAATCTAAAAATATAAAGAATAAATAATTTATATTAAGTTTATATTTTTTATAAACAAATTTAAAATTTATAGAAATGATTATAAAATAATAATTATTTAATTTTTTTAAAAAATAAATAAATTTTGTATTATTTTTTTTGAAAAAAAAAAGAAGAGGGTTGCTTTTTGGTCCAATGGACCAAAACTATGTGATCCATTGGACCAAAAACCCCCTCCCAAGGTCTGCTAGGCAGACCTCGGGAGGGGAGCTCCTGGGGAGGAGAGCCGAAGCCCTCCTCCCCAGGAGCTCAGAGCCTCAGACCCCAAGGCCTTGCCTCGGCCTTGGGGATCCGGGCCGTGCTGGCCCGGCTGGCACGGCCCAATCGGGCCGTGCCGTGCCGGGCGGCCCGCCGCTTCTTGGCCCGGCACGGCCCAGGCCCGACTCGGCCCGTGCCGTGCCGAGCCATCGGGCCTGAAAAGGGTGGCCCAGCACGGCCCCAAAGTCCGGGCCAGGCCGGCCCGGCACGGGTGCTACAGCACCCGTGCCGTGCCGTAGCCCGGCCCGAAGCCGTGCCGGGCCGGGCGGCCCACGTGCCGCCCTGCCCGTTTTACACCCCTATGTGTAAGTATGCAAGAGCTACTCTAATTGCGTAACATATTATACAAGTTGCACTAATTAGTGCTAAATTTGTGTAACTTCATGGGTAATTGTGCAAGAGCTACTTTATACGCAAAAGAAGAAACAAGCGGGAGAAGAGAGGAAAAAGAGGGGCGAGCTGCGTTGCACTACATAATCATCAGTTGCATTGTTCGGATGGAAAGATGCACTTCTTTTTAATAGAATTGCTCCAGTTGGCAAGTGTATTGCATTGTTTGAATTTTTTTTTACGCCATATGGAATAATATTGCACTAATTTTCTCCTGAGTTGTACAAAATTAATTATCCGATTTTCGTGGGTAGCTCTATTTCTAATTTATCGAATAGGAAATAGCGTAAGAGATATTATTTTGCATAGTACCCAAGGAAGGGTTGTTGGATCAGTAGAAAAACTATTAGCGCTTATTTCCTCGAAAAGGAAAAGCGATTGGTATGAGTCCCAAAGAAAAAAAAAGGTGTTTTCTGTTTTGTCCAAATGGTATTTTACAAATAACATCGCTGCATTCTTATAGAGTAAATTGCATCACTTTTTGAATGATTTTACACTATTAAAGAGTAAATCTCATCATTTTTTTGAGTTGCTCCTTTGTTTCACTTTTGTGAAAGAGAAGAGCAAGAAGAAGAAGAATAACGAGAATAAAAAGAATGACACAGAGAAGAAGCAATACATGCTGCTAACAATAGAAAAAAGAGAGAGTAATAAAGAGGAAAAGAAATGACGAGGAGGAAAAAAGAAGAAGATCACCAGGGGGAGGAGAAAGAGAAGAAAAAGAAAGAAGAGTAGCAAGTGGGAGGAGGGGAGAAAAAGAAAAAGAAGAAAGTGGGAGATGAGAGGAGGAAGAAGGGAGAGCTGATTGCACCACTTAATCTTGAGTTGCACTCTTTGGAGAAAAAGTTGCACTAGTTTGTCTGGGTACGTATGCACTTCTTCGTAGGAATATTGCACCCTTTAAATAGTGGTTGCACCATTTAGGATGTTGTACCATTTGTTTGTCGAATGGTACACGTTTATTCCTAAATAAACGTGTAGACAGAATGTATAAAGCTATTTGCATGTGTTTTGGGACAGAAAAAAAATTGTTAAAGTTGAGTAAAGTTGCACTATTAATCCAAGTGTTGCACCAATTATCATAATATTACACTATATTATAATAAGTTGCACTAACTGCAGGCATATCACACTTGTACATGTATGTTTTTGATGATGTGGCTGGCACTTGTACATGTATGCTTACTGTACATATATGCTTTCGTGATGCATGGATGTTAATTGAATGCTTCATGCCGGTGACACTACCTATTCTCTTGCAACACCAGTATGCTCATTAGGTCAAACGAAGAAGAGTGTCAGAATAGCTTGTAGAGCTTATAGAGATAAGTGTGTATAGCCAAACTTGGTACATATGTTTCAACCATGTTGGGGCATCATTAATGAGATAATGAGAATTGCACATTAGAAGGACAAAATGAAGGGGGCTTGAATCTATTTCTTTGTTTTGACTTCATTTTATTATTCTCCTCAGAAAAAACAAATTCCTTATGTTTATTTATCTTATACAATTGAAAAGTGAAAATAAATGGTGCAATATGCTAATTGAGCTGAGATTGAACTGCAGGGAAATTCCCATAGAATAAGGTACATCATTATATTAAGTAAAAAAATAAAATATGCACAAATTCATTGTTCAATATTGGTGTACTACAATTCAAAGCATTTGTTTCTTGGAGCCCGAAAGCTCTTTCCAAACGCCATAGCAAAACCTGCAGATCTATTACTTGCAAACAACTACATGCTACTTCTCACACTATAGAAGTTGCTCCAAAGCATGAGACATTTTACTTGTTAAAAGCTAAATGTAACATGCCGAACTTTGGCTAAATTTGATAAAGTATGGATTTGATCATGCTAGACATGATTAAAATAGATTTTGAAAAGTTTAGACTGAGTTTGGATCGAAGCGAAATTAATTTAGATTGAAACAGAGGTCCGAAACAAAGGAATCTGAGTTTCAAAACTTTTTGGATGCCCGGAATAGGGATTCGAGCACATGGAAAGGGTTGAAAACGGCCAGTCGGAGCACTCGGATCATTCGAACACTCTTTTAGAGAACATGGTTAGCATGCAGTCCAACTTTCGGATGCCTGGTTTGTCCTGTGGGTGCCCAGATCTCATTTCGGACCCTAGTGAGGGCATTCCGAAAGTTTTTGGACTCTCAACCTGAGAGTGGATTTCACTAGACTGAGGCTCCAGGCCTAAAATCCCCTGCGGGTGCCCAAAACACCTTTCGAACAGTCTCTCGTGGGCGTGCAATATCCGATTCGGATGCTCAACCCAAGAGCACTCCTCGCGTAATGAATTAAATAATCGGACGCCCGATTCCTACTTCTGGTGCCCGAATTGTGAAACGGGCGAATCCATTGGGCGTCTGGCTTCTCGACAGGACGTAACTATGACGGATTTGGGCGCTCAAAAGTTCGGACGGCTGTCTGAAACCTGACGTAATGGCTGAGGTGGGTTGTTTTGCAATTAAGAAGAGTTGGGGGATCTAGTTGCTATTGTAGCACCTCTGTAAATAGGGTTTCACTGTGAACCCTAACATCACAGCCAATTCTTACCCTCTCTCTCAGTCTCCACCTCTCTCTCTTTCCTTTCTCTCTCTAGAAGAAACGGAGAAGCCCACCTCCCCTATTGTTGGTTCTTAGGACTGAGCTCTTTGGAAGTTTGGAGGAGATTTAGAACTTCAAAAGGAAGCTCTAGGAGGTTGAAGGCAACCCTTTCAACCTATTTCTCTCGTGCTTGGAGTGGAGATCAGGAGAGTTGGTATTTTAGAGTTTTGACTTTTTTTTAAATGGGGATTGTTGGGTTCTAACTTTGTTTATTGGGTTCTAACTTTGTTAGAACCATTTTTAGGATTTTCCTAGTGTTTTCAAGAGAACATAGTTGTATAGGTAAAACAAGTGTGTCATTTAACTTAGGTCGAAATCAAAGATAAAACATAGTGACACGTGAACTCTAGGTGAAACTCGAACTAAAGAACAAGTATGTGTGTATTGAACATGATTGATAACCCCAGAAGTCACGAACTTAGGGTGTAATGGTAAAACATGTGCAACTTTCTGGTAGTGTCAAAAAAAGGGAAAGAGTTTGAGAAAAATCGACTCCTTGTGAGATACTTGGGGGATTTCGAGTGCAATCGATCCTATTTACCTACCGATTGGAGAGAGTCTGAGAGCAATCGACTTTCCATGCGGTGTAATAAGAAAGAAAATCAAACCACTAAGTTGGTTAAAGTAAAAGAATAATTGGGAGATATGAGATAGATTGAATAAACATGTGACCAATGACATAGTGGCATTGTGGCATATTGAGCATATTTGAGGCATTGTAGTGGTATCTTCTTTACCTGTATTATTATCGTAGAAATAGTTAGTTTATTTACTACTATTATTCTACTAATGCCTCCTTTGGACCAAGTGAGTGTAGAGTGCCACTTTCAGCGGTTCACCAACTGAGAACTTATCTAAAGTTCTCATCCCTTATGGTTTGTTGCTTTTCAGAGCCTACTATCGCCAGAGAGGCGCGGGACCGTGGTAAAAACGTCGTAGAATAGTTAGACCGAGAGAAAGGTTTAGTGTGTACATGGTATTAAAGAGGTATGTTGAAAGTATGTTTCAAAAGGAAATTTTTTTTTTCTTATTTGAAGAGTTGGTTTACAATGTAATAAAGTACGGTGGGCTCCATCTTTCATTCTAAGAAGAGAAAGATTGGTAGGACCATAAGATTTATCAAAGGAGAGGCAATAGGGTAGCTTTATTGTTGGCTTGTACTTTTGTCCCATTGTTTTGCATAAATTTTTTTTTATAAGCCATTAAAAAAAAAGGATGACTATAATCTTAGCATCTAGAGTTGTTGTATGTAAGAATCTTTAACTGAGGAAAAAAAAAAGAAAGAAAAAAGGCATGTCGATAGTAACTTTTGGTCAATAGTATAATTTATCTAATCTTTAGACTTACCTCTGTGCTCCATTTCTTTAGTAGCATTATTGATATATGCCTTCTTTCATATTGATGTGCTTAGTAAAAATATTGATGTCATTCCTAACATAATCATGTGTTTCATTTTTATAATTGTGTGCTTGCCTTCTTTCATATAAATTTGATTTGTTGTCATACAAGTAATGAGCCAAAAAAAAAAGTAAAATTAACTAACATGCAAAAACATTATTTAGTAATATTATTGATAGAGCACAATAATCTTAAATTTCGTGCTCAAAATAATTGGACCAAAGAAGCTTGGATCAATATTTCGAAAGCAATGAATGCATTTTTTTACTGCTCAATAACAAAGGGATCAAATTAAAGATCAAGAGCAACAATTAAGAGAGCTTTTCTGAAAGTGAAATTGTTGACTGAGCTTAGTGGTTTCTGATGGAATGCCACCACCAATATGGTTTCTGCTATGCAAGATGTTTGGGAACCTATTTTAGAGGTTAGTCAAATGTCATTTTCTTAATGTATATTCTTTTAGAGGTTAGTCAAATGTCATTTTCTTAATGTAAATTCTTTTATCATTCTACAAATTATCACATTTTGTTTTTTCCATTGAAGTCTAATAAAGAAGCAAGAAAAATGGTATAATAAGCCTTTCCCACATTTTATCATGGTTTTCAAGATTTATATAGGTTCGTTTTCGAGCTATGATCAGTTTATACATATGGAAAGAATATAAAATATAAAATTTATACTAAAATTTATTATTTTGTACATAATATATTATAGGTAAATATGTAAAAGGGAAGTATGCTCATGGAAGTAACTCTGATTCTCCTATCTCACAACTGGACCTACCATCACAACCAACATCTCCAAATTTAAGTATTCCTGTCCCTAGAGATTACACTCGTCACTTTGATAATTGGGAGAATGAAAGTGAAGATATAGATACTGACTTAGCTAATCCACCAATGTCTCAAGTGTCTCCTTCTACAACTTAGACACAATAACAACCTTGAAAGCCAAAACAACGTCCCTCCGAGCATGAAGAATGCTGACAAAGAAAGAAGCCAAAAGTAAAAAAATTAATTTTATGAGTCGAATTGGAGCCTAGTTCATCGAACTGAAAAAGTAATCTGACGATCCCTATCTTGCTTTGAGATAGGAAGAACATTGCTTATGGCAACAAAAGCATGATAATGCAGATGCATTTTCTATAAGTGTATTAAGGCACTTTATATAATTCTAAGCCTAAGCAGAGAGGAGAAAATGAAGGCGATACAAATCTTCACAAGTAAAGACAATCGTAAAATATTTCTTTCCATTGAAGAAAGTGATCGAAAAATCTCATTCAAAACCAACAGCTTCATTTGATATCCTATATTTCTCATAATAATTTGGATTATGTTTAAGATCTTATTTTCCTCATTTTGGTATTATATTAGAAATCTTACTAATTTTGGACACTCATATAATTTTTATTACTCACTTATTGGGCTGTGACACAATACGCAATATTGTGGAGCATGATACACTATATAATATTGATGTTTCAAACAAATACATATACTTCTTGATATTTATTTCATAAAATTGATTGCATGTAAAATGGAGTATTGATAATTAGTATAATCTCTTATATATAAAATGAACATTATAACCATACAAATTACTCGAATAAAGTTGAAAAAATGATATATAAAGTAGGGAGTAGCCGCTTAAAAATTTCTAACATGATGTCTTGCAACAAAATCATTCCATATATTGTGTGCAATATCTTGTTTCGATAGCCAGGTTATTCTTGATTATTCTTATACTCAATATTAGTAGCATACTCTTTATTACTAACAGGCATCACTACCACATGAGCTTGATTCACGATGTCTTTCAAACATTTCACTAACGCATGAAAAAGCGTGAGTTTTCATTCAAAACTCTTTCTTGCATCTAAGTTCATGATTTTGGAGAACTTTATTGATATAACGTGTTCCTATTTGATTTGAGGCGTGAATAGGTATTCTCATTGCCGCATGATTGATCCTCTGGCCACGAATTCATCATCAATTTTTTGCATCATCCTTCAATAATCATTGTCTTCTTGGATTCTTATCCAATACCTTATTATGATCCATATGTTCTTACAAAGAGTACAGAAAAATTGAATATAAATAAAGAGAATATATTAGAAATGATTTATACTCATCCTAGTGAAAGATTTGAACATTACATAGAGGTTAGAGGTCTTTGTTAAATTCAAAAAAATCTCCTGCAATGGCTAGTTTGACTGGTTCAAATTACTTAACGGCTAGTTTAACTACTTCTGAATATTGTAAAACTATTTTATCATTTTTATGTCATCATAATGACTACTTTGATCACTTTTAAGTAGATATATGAGCTTCAATATACTTCAACGAATTTTCAATCCAGTAAAAAATACGGCATTTTATCCAAACACTAAAAAATAAAGTAAAATATTTTAGAATATTCAGGATTTCATACCAACCTATTACGATGAAAAGTAAAACACTGTTTTTAATTATTGTAATTCCCAAACGGGCCCTAAAAGTTTCATATATAAAAAATATATAAATACATATAAACTTTGAATAAATACTTTTATTTTTTTATAGAATATAAGGTAATTTATATCAATGATTTTTAAGACTAACAATTATTGACCATGTTTTACCCGAGTCATATAATTTCACGTACTAAATTAGCCTTTTAATAAAAATATCCACTAGTTTTGTGCTTTTGCAAATCCGAGCCGGTTTTTTAAATTTCATATATTAAATCTATTTTTTCTAAAAACACTGACCAAGTTACCTCTTTGCCCAAAATAGGCATACAATACACACATTAAACCTATTTACAACGCGCATTCTTTTCTCTCCCTCTCATCTCCTTTGTTATGGGCGTTCCACTTCCTCTCCCTCTCATCTCCTTTGCAATGCGTATCCTACTTCCTCTCCCTCCTCCTCTCATCACCTCCGTTGTGCGCATCCCGCTTGCGTCGCGCCTTGGGCGCACTACGCGAGCGCTCTTCGAAGCCTGCGCCAAGGGAGGAGCCGGCGCTGGCTGTCGCAGCGCTCACGCAGCTCCTACTCTCCAGGGGAGGTTCACAAGCGGGGCCACGGCAACGGAGTGGTGGTAGTGGTTAGAAAGGAAGGAGAGAGAGAGTAAAAAGAATAAGAAATGCGCCGTACAAAAAGATTTAATTTGTACTGTATATCTATTTTGAAACTGAAACCAATAATAGCCTTCCGAATAAAACTTCCAAGCACAAAAATCCTTTAAACTTCGAGCACCAGCTAATAGTAAGTTCACGAATCAAAAATTATGGCCTGAGGCTCCAAACAAAAACAATGCTCTGCCAGAAGCACTTCCACATAAGGCTGCAAGTCTAGCTCGCCGCTCGCGAGCGGCGAGTGTTCGATTCGAAATAGGCTCGAAAATGACTCGTTCGAAATTAATTTCAAATATAAAATGAGCTGAATTTTTTTGTTCGAAAATAATTTCATCCGAGAATGAGCAGGTCTCTGCTCGTTCGTGTTCGGCTCGAAATAGTTCGAATATATATATATATATATATATATATAATATTAAAAATATTAATATTATTAATAATATATATTAAATATTTTTTATTAAATATTTAATTCAAATACACATTTTGATGCATTTTTTATGTACCGCATAGGCACGGACCCAACTCCACATAGAATTTCGAGCTATAAACAAGCCGGCTCAGAATCGAACAATTCAGAGCCAAATTCGAACATGGCTTGAAATTAGCTATAAAAAAAAAAAACTATTTCGAGCCGCTCGAATTCGGCTCGATTTAAATTTCGAGCCGAACTCGAACATGCCTTATTCTGGCTCGAAATTAATTCGAGTCTGCTCAAATTCGGCTCGAATCTAATACGAGCCGGATTCGAGCAAGACCGCACTCGCTCGTGTTCGGCTCATTTGCACCCCTACTTCCACATAAACTCGAGCTCATTTAAGTACTTCCACCTAAACTAGAGCCCATTTTAAGTTAATAGTTTCTATAAAAGTATTGTCTGAGTAGAATTGTTTAAACAAGCCAATGCAATAGATTTCCATAGGCGAGTAGAAACAAATGAGATCGAGCCAAGAATTCTAAAAAGTAGAATATCTTTCGCATCATAGCCAAGAATTCTAACAGACACAGCATGCAGTGCAGTGCAACCTTAATTGTCAAGTAACGATTTCTCATTGATAATATGTAACAACTGAAATCAAATGGTCATTTACACTTCAAAGGCACAGCCTGGTTAGAAAAGAAGGGATGGTATGAGTCATTCCCCATGACACTTCAAAGTTTCCAGAAAAATACAGCAAAGAAGGAAAAAAAAGAAAAAGAAAAAAAAGATAGCTCACGAATAACTTGAACTTGTCAATTGTGTTATCCCTGTCATTATACATTTAATCACTATAATTATTCCCGAATCTAAAACCAAACAGAAAATCAACTTTGTTATAAACAGCCCAATAACCAAGAGATGAAGAAGAGGTTATCATGACAAAATTTATCCTGAACGAAAGAATAGCTGATATGAGTATCATGCACAACCAAAATTTAGCTGCAATTTTCAAGTCAAAATATCAATGAGATTACACATCGCATACCCTGAATAAAATAGGGCCTATAACTAGGATACTCTCAGCTTCAATCACTTGTGAGTTGTGATATTAAAAAAAATCTCCAAGTGTAGAAGATTAAATCATGTTTGAAGCTTGAGGGAAGCCCGGCCAGATACATCTTCGGATGGCAATTTGTTATACCTTGTAAAGCATATAACAATCCAAGCTTTATTAGGATTTCTCATTGTTTGGTTGAATCTCTTTTATATCTGAAACTGAATATTTGACATGGATTATTATAGAAATTAGCTCCAAATGGTTTCCCTCTGACGCAGGCCTAAAAGCTGCGTTGAAAGGGAAGAAGCACATGGATGGAAAGAGAGATACACGAAGAACCCAATTCTTCGACAAAGACAAAAATAGTATTAATCAACACTAAAAACTAATTACATTAACCAAACTCTACGTATACATATAGGGTCAATACCCGAATCCTACTATAAGTGAAGATAATAAATTTTAATAATCTCTAAACCTAAAACGATCAGAAATATGCAAAAACGGAGACCTAAACAGTTGAATTTAGGTCCCAAACTCAGTCAGAACGGCTTTGCCGTTCGACGCATAGATCTCGAAAAATATTTTCGGAATTGGGGTTGCACGCTGAAAACGAACATTCAAGCGAAAATTTATGGCCGTTTAAAGATTTTTCTCACCGATTGTAAAAGTTGCCGAACTCAGCAGGATTTTCAGCCCAGCTTGGTTGAGGCACGCTTTCCCTCTCTTTCTTTTTTTGATTGATAAAACCTGAATCTTGGATAAAAGGGAGGTGCAATGTCATAACTTTCCTATATACGCACCAGTGAGGTCAAAACGACAATTACCCATGAACATATTCTCTCATCTTTCAGCAAATTCATTTCTAGCATTAAAGGATTTACATGAACATTGTCATCACAAAGTCACAACTTTCAAAATTTATATGGCTGATACAAAATTCCCCAAGGCCAAAACAATAATGATAATATAACTTTTATGATTTATACATCAATCCATGTGAAAAACTACAATTTGCGACTAGGATCGCTGAAATTCACAAACTTAAAACACTCCTATTGCTTTCCAGCAGGAAGGATGTTTATGATTTCAAATGTCTGTGATTCTACCCTGAATCAGAAAGTTATACTGAGATATTCAGAGGAAAACTAATATTAAGTGCATCACATACAACACTTACAAACAAGAAAGATCAGAGCAAGTAGGCAAGAACATTGCAAGAACAAAAATTAGGTTTCAATGATGACAATCAAATTGTACAGATAAGATTCTCTACTGCAGCAAGAGATCAAGAACATCTCAGAAATTCTAATGCAACAAAAAAAAAAAAAAAAATCCATTACCTCAAAAAAAATTTCAATGTTACGCCGCAAATTCTTAGATCCTAATCTGAAAAGCCCATGAAGTTCATCTTTCCCTATCTCTTCTCCTCCTTCTTCTTGTTCTTCTTCTTTCTCCTCACATCCCCCAAATCCCCAACGCCCCCACCATCGAAACCGCTTCTTTCCCCATCCACCTCCTCTCTCTTCCTCTTCTTCTTCTTCCTCATCCTCCTCGTCTCCTCCGACCCCAAAACCCTAGCGCCCGCATCCCCAACCTCTCCCTTAACTCCGCCGCTAGGGTTTTCCGCTTCGCCACCCCCGTGAGGATCGATCTCGCGGTGGAGGCGGACGAGCTCGTCGAGGGCGGATCTGAAGCGGCGGCTGTAGGCGGCGATATCGGGGCGCGCCTCCTCGTCGGCGGCGGCGGCGAAGGCGCCGGCGAAGGACGCCGCGTCGGAGAGCGACGCGCGCTTCGACGACGCCACTACTCCTCTCACCGCCCTCATCGAGGGCGAGAATGGAGGTGCGAGAACGCAGAGAGAGAGAGAGAGAGAGAGAGAGAGAGTGCGAAACAAATTTCAGCGATTCGCTCGGAGCTTCGGCGAAGGCGAAGAAGAAGAAGTAGCGGTGTATTGAGGGGTTTCATACTCGTAGGAGTAGAACTGGAGCCGGGTTTTAAACGAATCCGGCCCGTTCGGCCAAGATATGCAAACTTAGGGGTGAAAATGGATCGGATATTATCCGAAAATGTTCGTATTCATATTCGATAATATCCGGATCCGGATAGAAAATATCCGCATCCGGTCGGATACGGATACGGATATGATTTTAGAGAGTTAAATTTTTGCGGATATCCGAAAAAAGTGAATACGGATGCGGATATCCGAATTTTTAGTACTATTATTTTTATATTTTTTATATTTTTGGATCCACTGGCCCTCGGCCCAATTTCGCCTACTTGGCCCGCCCAATCCCTTTCCTCTCTAGTCGATCGCTCGATTTCTCTTTAACAATCAATACTTTATTTACAAACTTTCTTGTTTAATATTACATTTTTACTAAATAATTATTTTTTTACAGGTTGTCTTGTTTGATAAGTAATTATCGATGCGACTTGACATATAGACTATGTTGGATGGACTTGTAGTTGTACTATTTAAATTTGATGACTATTTTGAATTTGGTGACTATTTTTATGGCATTTTGAATTTGATGAATTTGGTGAATATTTAAATAGCTCTTTTTCTAGAAATCTCTCTTGTCTATCCTCTAACTCATTGCAAATCAAGGTACGAAAGGATTATTAATATATGTTGTCGAAAAATAAGGTGATTTTTGTGTTATCAAAAATCAGCATGGGCAAAGATTGAGCCTTATTCGTTTATTTTGTAATGAGTTATATATTAAAATTGCATATTTTATATGCGAAGAAATAAAGTGAGAAAATATATAAGGTAGGAAAATAAAGTAATTTTTTGTGTTTCTCGTTTATTGTATATATGCATATTAATTATCCGAATACATATCCGATCCATATTCGAATTCGAAAAATATCCGACCATATCCGAATTCGTTTTTAGTGGATATGGTAATAAAAATTTAGCATCCGATACATATCCGTATCCGAATCCGTATCCGAAAAAAAAATATGGACGCGGATATGGTTTCATCAAATATCCGACCATATCCGATCCGTTTTCACCCCTATGCAAATTGGACGGGAGCGGTTCCCCGCTTCCCGCTCCGTTTTTTATCGGGTCGGAATGGATTTAGAGCGGATTAATTTTTAATTTTATTTTAAATCCTCACTTACCATTTCATTCGGATTCAAAATGGGATAGGAATGTCAATAGTTACGGATATTCAAAATTTTATTCGAATACGAATCCGAACGGAGCGGATTTATCTGATACTAAACGGATATAGTTTTCAATACGGATACAAAAAACAAAAACTCGACGAATTTAGATTCGGATATGAATTTTGTTTGTACTCAATCTGAACCCGAATTGATTCTACATTATATGATATAATAATATATATAAATATTTGATGTTATATTTGAATTTGTATTTTAATAATGCAGTATGTTTCGAAATATGGTGAAGAAAAATAATTTTTTCGGATTCGGATTTGAATATGAATTTTTAAAATCCGTCGGATTCGAATTTGGGTTCGGGTTTCGGATTTGGTAGTCGGGTTCGGATTCAGGATTGAAAATTCGTCCAGAATCCGACCCGTTGACAACCCTAAATGGGAGAAGATTTTTGACAAATGTTTGACCGATTAGGACGAATTAAAGGAAGAAAAGGGTCTCATGCTTTCCGCTTCATTTACTTTGTAGATCGATACGGATTCAGGATGGGTTATAATTTTTTATATTTTCGATTCCCACTTACCACCCCATTCGGGGTGGATCGGAGCGGAGCTCCGCCAACCCGGATCCATTTGCATCCCTAACCATGTATTGGGCGGGCGTTGGGTATCCACATTGTAACTTTGGGTCTGAGCCGAATTTAGAAATTTAGACCCAAAAAAATTTGGGGCCTATTAGAACGTGTCCAAGCCTAGCCCAGATTCAGCTTGAAAACCTAATGCGTTAGTTACCATTAATAACTAACCAATATATTCACTTATATACATTTATCTATATATGAAATTACGGATATAATATACTATAGGAATTATAGCTGATATACTTTTTTAAAATTTCAAAATATCTAATTTGTTCTAATTGACCAAAGTACTTTTACATCATCTTCATCTACTAGTATACACTAAAAGTGGAGTGTACATATTACATCATCTTCATCTAATAGCGATTATTCTTCTATTTATCACATCAAATTTTTTTTTTTTTTTTTTAACTATCATTTGGATTTTTATGAATCTTAGGATAAGGGACGTAAGATCTACACCGTATACAAGTAAAACTATTCTCTTAGAAAACGAGAAGTAAATTTAAACATTTTGAATAGTAGTAAAATGTATATAAACAAAAATCCCACTATTATTTATTACTTGTTCCTTGGATGTAAACTGATTTTTAGTGTCATCGAACTTTAGTCTTGAATTTATAACAATAAATACTTTTTTTAAACTTTGAAATAAATATATATGTATTGTTTGACAAATGTAGTGGGCCGAAACAAAGCTCGCTGAGAGACAAAATTTTGGTTGGGATAATTCCCAATATGAGACAATCACATCCACCGTCCATCACGTGAACTAGCACGAATCTCAAAGCAGATGGACGGTATCCTACCCAGTGGCGGGAGGCTGGATTCGGCTAGTTGGGCCGAATCACAATCGAGATCCGTTGGCGTTGTGTCTGTACGTTTAAAGTGATTTGGTTGCGTATTTCTAACAGCTCGAGCATTTGGAGTTAATGGTTAGCGCCAACGATCCGACAAGAAGTACAAGAGATATCCCTGAATTTTAGGGTTGTACATGGTTTGGTTCCAAATCGAAAACCAAACCGAAGCAAATATCGTTTTTGATTCGATTTAGTTTAAACACATTTCTACGAATAGTAATATTTTTAACACTTTTTATCTAAACTAGTTATTAAAATTTAATATTTATGATGAAATCTTAACTATATACCAACACATTTTTCAAAATTTTATGTTTATAATTAATTTTTTCGTGTGTGATTTCATAATGATTTAATTTTGAATCTTAAATTATAAATTAGTTCATAAGAAAAAATAGAAAATCTAAAAATTAATTGCAAAACCAAACCAAACTAAATTAAAGCAAACTGAATTAATTATTCAGTTTCATTTGGATCGGTTTTGAGTATATATCAATTTGATTCAATTTGAAATTTTTTTAAACTGAAAATTTTAGTTTGGTTTAAGATTTGTCAAAAAATCAAACCAAACCAAACCGGTTATGAATTGTAATTGCTGGTCGTGAAGAATAAACACTTGATCATCCTTCAGCGTACTAATACTAGGTTTTATTGTAGTCATCAAATATATTCCTCTAAAATTATAAATTTTGTAAATATATATCTCTTCTTAATTGCAGAGTTAAATTTATTTTTATTTTTGAATAAAATTATTCTCTTTCTTTAAATAAATATTATTTTAAATAGAAAAATAATAAGTGCACACACCTTGAGGGTGTACATTATACACCTCACTCATCATAAGATAAGTGTCCTTTCACTAGTCACATCGATATGACTAGTGGAGAGTGGAGACACCTTCGTCCTAAGATGGGTAACTTAGTAAAAATGTCAACGGATCGAATTCGGAGTGGGTTTTTAAAAACCCGAATCCGAAACCGATCAAAAATTCGAAACCCGAACCCAAATAGAAGCCGAAATCTCAAATGCGAAATAATTATTTTTCTTTATAATATTTCAAAACATATTATGTTAAATTTAATTTTTTAAAATAAAATCAATTATTATGTAAATTCAATTAGGGTTTAGTTCGGGTTCTGGTTAGGTTGGGTACAGTCAAAATTCATATCCGAATCTAAATCCGTCGGGTTTTATTTTTGATATCCATATCCAAAACTATATCTGTTTAATATCGGATAAATCTTCTCCGTTCGGATTTGGGTTTGGATAAAATTTCGGGTATCCGTACCCAATGACATCCCTAGTACTTAACGCATTGGCTAGAGGCTTAATGGTTGGGGATAAAACTTCAGTGGGGAGCTCTCTAACGACGCCTCATTGGAAAGCTCTGATTTACTGCCACACATTAGTTTTGTCTCCATCTAAAAATTTGTTGGATATTTTTTTATTACAAAAGTCTAAAAAATAAAATATAAAAAAATGTAATCATAGAGAAAACTGATTATAACTCTATGTTAGAGGTAAAATTGACATATGACAGCAAATCGATAGCTCCTCAACGACGCATCGTTTAGGAAGGTCACCGTTGATTTTTTTTTTTTTTTTGATGATTGATATTTGAGGTTCCAACTTCGAAGTCTAGTGATTTCATACTTTTAGCTGATTGTATTTTTACAAAAATAAATAAAAAAATAATTTGCTATCTTTCTCTCTCTAAAAAAAAGAAAAAGTTGACCTACTGAGGCAAATTTATATGTTTTTGAAGCTTTTATATAGACATATCCAACAACTAAAATATTAGAGGAATCAAACAAAAAAAATTGGAGAAATAAATTTATAAGAGGCAATTGCTTATATACCTTGAAAAGATTCTGACTTACTTATTTACTCCTCTTAGAAGGCTAATATAAAAAAAATACTCTTTTGACGTTTCAAGTTATTTCAAATATATCTCTATAGAGTACTTAAATTTTCTTACTGAACTGTTAGGAACGACCGTTATCTCTGTAAAATTACTATTTTGCCCTTTCAAATAAATCCTTCTACTGTCACCAACTTTTCTTATTTATCCTTAAGTTAGGGACAAAAGAAGTATTTTGACTTTTTGCATTTTCAAATATTCCCTTCTGTCATCATCAATTTTTCTTATTTGCCCTTTAGTTAGGAGCAAAAAAAATATTTTGACTTCTTTATAACTCTAGTAGAAATTTAATCCGGATTTAATCTCAGATGACTTAACGGATAATAAATATGGAATTATTTTTGAATAACGGAAAGATATACAAGGCTATATTTGAAATTAAAAAAATAAAAATATATAAAATATTTTAAAAGTTTTGAAGGGTATATAAGTAATTATCCCAATTTATAATTTCACAACTTTGCATGGGCACATATAAAATTGCCTTTAAATGAAATCTCCGGAACCATCTCACCAAAATATTAAATTTTAGTCGAACGAATGAAGTGGGTGGAAAATGGAAATATAATATATTCCATTTACTCTCATGACAACTAATTAATAATTTTGGGTATTCTTTTGCACCTAATTTATTCTTGGATAATAAATAAATAATTTCCCAACGTGTCAAACATGCTCTTACAGTTGGTCAAACATTTGCATGAGAATTTTAAAAAAAAAAGAAAAAAAGGTGAAATTGTATGAAGAATCCCTCTACAGTGGGATATTTTGAAATAAGCCTCTGAACTTAATTTTTTTTAAAAAAACATTAACACCTGATAGCATTTAGTTTGTTTTATTTCAGTGATTCTAATCATCTAAAATAATAATTCAATTAAATTTAACAAGCTTTGGCTTTATTTGTAAAAAAAAAGAAAAAAAAACTAGACTATTAAATTTGAAAAAAAAATTTATTTAACTAAGATTATTTAACTTAATTAGAAAAGACAAAAGCTAGAAACATAGTAATAAAAATAAAAAGATAAACTTCCAACACCCCCCTATGATTCAGCACATTGTTTTGTCACCCTATGGTTTTAAATGCTTTGTTTTTGCTACATTATAATTTTGTCTTTATTTTACTGTACTAGCCTGGTGTTAAATAAAATACTAAATAATACATTTTACAAGTCCTAGGATAAATGGCAAACTACAAATTATATACTAGTAATTTACTACTTTATTTTAACATTTGCGATTTGCAAAATATATTACTTTACTCTAATTTTGTCACGAGGCGACACAGAAGCTAAATCGGGCATGCACACAGACTCATCACTTGGATAGAGTTTTCTTTGTATGCAAATAACGTTAGAGTATAAAACACCTATCACTTTTCATATTTGGAAAGCAAATAACCCATAAATTTAAACTTTTAAAACAATATCAAAAGTGTTTACAAAACCATCCAAGTTTCCAAAATGACAAATCCTTCTATCACAAAATTTCTTGTCAAAATAGAAGGCTGTTGTGTTTCCAAACTACACAAGTTCCAACTATAAATCCCAACTATAGAGTCTAGTTACAACATTCTTTTTTCAAAATAAAACCAAAGGTGTAGCTATGTAAGTGAGGAACTATCTAATGCATGGTCCTTACAAAACACCTCGTTCCACCATGCACGATGCACCTAAAAAACAGAAGGGTGAGAAACTATAAAAAGTTATCTAGTTGGTACGGCAAGCTGACGAGAGTAAGTTGTACGGACTGAACAATAGGATAACAGCAACAAGATAACTGAAAGGCACAACATGTAAGGACATGAATAACTATGCAGTTATCATCCAACTGACGATATCCAACAGAGGTCATCTATGAATCATCATACAAAGGTACAAGCATTGTATGGCTATCATCAAGTAACTATATCCAAGTAGATGTCAACTAAGAGTAGTCATGCATCAATGCCACATACCAACTAGGTATTACCCGATCTTTGGGTGATTCTGCAGACCTGTGCTAGAGCAGAATCGCAGCAGCTACTACTTAATGTTGAATTGTGGCATAACGACCAAATCGCGACCAAAGAGGACCAAATTGAGGATCAAAATGGCAACCTAAGAGGGGGGGTGAATTAAGTTTCTAAAATAAAATGTTAAATAATCAAGTAATTTAAAAACTCGAAACAAATAAAGTGAGAGAAAGTGAGGAGTTAGAGAAATGCAAACTCAAGAAGCACACAATCGATTTGTTTCGAGGTTCGGCACTTTGCCTACGTCCCCGCCAACTTCTCAACACAAGAGAACGTTGGATCTCCACTAAACGATGCTTTTGCGGGCAAGCACCAAGCCTTCGCACCAACACCTTCTTCTCTCAAGAAGGTTACACTTTCAAGCTTCAACTCTTTTCTTTTCTCTCTTTTACAAGATGATATCTCACTATCAATTACACTCAAGTTTAGAGAGAGGATTGAGGGCTTAAGAGTATTAAAAATACTGAAGTATATAAGCTCAATTGGACTTTGGAATCCCTGTTGAGAAAGGCCTCAATACTATCTATTTATAGCCTCAGCCAACTTCAGGTCGTTGTACTTTCGGGCGCCCTAAACAGAACTTTCGGGCGCCCAGATGTTGAGCACGCGCACTGCAAAACCAGCTGCCTGTCAGGCCCGTGCGCCGCTTTTCTGGATCCGTACATTCGGGCCTCCAGACATTTGTGGGCGCCCAGATCACGCGCGACAGCTTTCTGACCAGCCAGACCACGCGCGCCGCTTTTCTCTGAGCAGGACTTCTGGGCCTCCAGAAGTCAACTTGTGGGCGCCCAGAACATGCGCGACAGCTTTCTGACCAGCCAGACCACGCGCGCCGCTTTTCTCTGAGCAGGACTTCTGGGCCTCCAGAAGTCAACTTGTGGGCGCCCACTTTCTCAGGCACGCGCGCCGCCTGCGCAGCGCCGCTGTCAGAACTTTCGGACCGTTGCGTCGTACTGTCCGGAACATCAAACCTGTCAAGTCAAACATTCGGGCGCCCTAAACATACAATTCGGGCGCCCAGATCATAAACCATTATGGACCACCCAAACAGCAAACAGACAGGATCCACAAAACCTGAACAGAACTTTCGGGCCTCCAGAAGTTAACTTGTGGGCGCCCAGATCAGGTGAAGAAGTTTCTGGACCACCCAAACAGCAAACCGTCAGGATCCACAAAACCTGAGCAGAACTTTCGGGCCTCCAGAAGTTAACTTATGGGCGCCCAGATCAGGTGAAGAAGTTTCTGGACCACCTAAACAGCAAACCGTCAGGATCCACAAAACCTGAGCAGAAGTTTTGGGCCTCCAGAAGTTTGTGGGCGCCCAGAACAGGGTCCAAAACACAAACTTGACAGAAAACTGTTTTTGAGAAGTTTTTGAATATTGTTTGAAGTCCCATGTGCTTTAGATGATAAAAAGAGTAAGTTAAAATATAACTTGATATTTCATACTTTAATCTTTAAAGCACAATGTTAAAAGGTGGAGTAGAGAGATATTTTATCAACTTGACAAGGTAGCTTCAAGTGGTGAAGCTTAGTGCTCGAGGATTGCCCATCTTGAGTCCAATTGAAGATAGAGAAGTCTAAACACAAAACTCAAGATAAAAGATTAGTTCAATTATTTGTTATCATCAAAATCTAAAGAATGATTAGGGCCACTAGGCCAACAATCTCCCCCTTTTTGATGATGACAAATAATGTGATATAAGATTCAAATAAGTAGAGATCAATAAGAATAGAATACTCCCCCTAAATATATGCATATCTTTGACAATCAATTTTTGGCATATATCACAATCATAGGCATAGCATATATCACAATCATAAGTGAAAGCAACCGAATAAGTATATATCAAAGTATCAAAACATAAGCATATCACGAGTTAGTGCCAAATCATAAGCATATCACATATCACTAGTTCTCCCCCTTTGTCATCATAAAAAAAAGCATAAAGGAGACTTAACAAATATAGCAAAAACATATCAAAGCAATCAATATAAGAGAATCAAGCGTTTAAATCAATTATTCCTAATTCTCTTCTAAGTTGAGTGAACCTTTCCTCACTAAGTGGTTTAGTAAAAATGTCCGCTAATTGATGATGGGTATCGACAAAATCTATGGTGACATCTCCCTTTTGAATATGATCTCTAATGAAATGATGTCTAATTTCAATGTGTTTAGTTCTAGAATGTTGAATAGGATTTCTAGATAGGTTGATGGCACTAGTATTATCACATTTGATTGGAACTTGTTTTAGATGCACTCCAAAATCCTCAAGGGTTTGTTTCATCCATAAAACTTGTGCACAACAACAACCCGCCGCAATATATTCGGCTTCGGCGGTTGAAAGTGCAACCGAATTCTGCTTTTTCGAAGACCATGAGACTAAGGAGTGACCAAGAAACTGACAAGTTCCACTTGTACTTTTACGATCAACTTTGCACCCGGCAAAGTCGGCATCCGAAAAGCCAATGAGATTAAAACTAGTGCCCTTGGGATACCATAATCCTAAGTTGAGAGTTCCCTTAACATATCTAAGAATTCTCTTTACGGCCACTAGGTGTGACTCCTTAGGTTGAGCTTGAAACCGAGCACACAAGCAAACACTAAACATGATGTCCGGCCTACTTGCGGTAAGATAAAGTAAACTACCAATCATACCTCGGTAGAGCTTGATATCAACATCTTTGCCTTTTTCGTCCTTATCAAGTTTAGTTGAAGCGCTCATGGGAGTATTTGTCTCTTTTGAGCTTTCTAAGCCAAATCTTTTGATTAGATTCTTTGCGTATTTTGCTTGATTGAAGAATATTCCATCCTTCGTTTGCTTGACTTGGAGTCCAAGGAAGAAGGAGAGTTCGCCCATCATGCTCATTTCAAACTCATCTTGCATTAACTTAGAGAATTCTTTGCAAAGAGATTCGTTAGTAGCACCAAATATGATATCATCAACATAAATTTGTACAATGAGAAAATCTTTATCCTTTATCTTGATAAATAATGTAGTGTCAACTTTTCCTCTTGAAAAATTATTTGAAATAAGAAAAGTGCTAAGTCTTTCATACCAAGCTCTAGGAGCTTGTTTTAAACCATAAAGTGCTTTTGAAAGTTTAAAGACATGATTGAGAAAATCGTGTTTTTCAAAACCGGGTGGTTGCTCAACATAGACTTCTTCGGAAATATATCCATTTAGGAAAGCACTTTTAACGTCCATTTGAAATAACTTGAAGTTCATGTAAGAGGCAAAAGCCAAAAGAATTCGAATAGCTTCAAGTCGAGCAACCGGTGCAAAGGTTTCATCAAAATCAATCCCTTCAATTTGGTTGAAACCTTGGGCCACTAGTCTAGCCTTGTTTCGAACCACAACACCAGATTCATCTCGCTTGTTTCGGAAGATCCATTTAGTGCCAATAACGGTATGATCACTTGGTCTTTCCACAAGCGTCCAAACTTGGTTTCGCTCAAATTGATTGAGTTCATCTTGCATCGCAATGAGCCAATTTTCGTCATTACTAGCCTCAACGAAATTTTTAGGTTCAATTTGAGACAAGAAAGCCAAGTGGTCACAAAGTAATCTAAGAGAGGATCTAGTCTTGACTTTTTGACTAGGATCTCCAATGATGGAGTCCTTGGGATGATAAGTAGCAAATTTCCACACTTTAGGTAGAGGAGTGGGTTCATTATCTTTAGAAATGAACTCCTCAACTTCCTTGGATTGAACAACCTCTTGTGGTGTGGAATTTATATGTAACTTATCAAAGTCAAAAAGATCATCTTCAATAGAAGTATCCTTTCCCTTAGATTCTTCAAAGAGAATATGCATGCTTTCTTCTATTACCAAAGTTCGTCGATTAAATACTCGATAAGCTTTGCTAGTAGAGGAATATCCCAAGAATATTGCTTCATCGGATTTAGCATCAAACTTTCCCAACTTATCTTTTGTGTTCAAGATGAAACATTTACAACCAATAATTTTAAAATAACCAATATTGGAATTCTATTATGCCATAACTCAAAGGGAGTTTTCTCAAGAATTGGTCGAATTAGAACACGGTTCATGATGTAACAAGCCGTGTTTACGGCTTCGGCCCAAAAATACTTTGGCAAATCCTCCTCAATTAACATAGATCTTGCCATTTCTTGGAGAGATCTATTTTTACGTTCAACAACCTCATTTTGTTGAGGTGTACGAGGAGTAGCAAACTGATGTTCTATTCCCAATTCATTGCAGAACTCTTCAAAGTTATGGTTTTCGAATTCACCACCATGGTCACTTCTAATTTTAGAAATAATACAACCTTTTTCATTTTGAACACGAAAGACAAATTCTTTGAAGGATTTAAAAGTGTCATACTTGTGTCTCAAAAACAAGGTCCAAGTATATCTTGAGTAATCATCAACAATTACAAAAATATAGTTACTTCCACCAAGGCTAGAGACATCAATTGGACCAAAGAGATCCATATGGATTAATTCCAAAGGCCTAGATGTAGAAATAACATTTTTGGATTTAAAAGAAGATTTTACTTGTTTTGCTTGAGCACAAGCACTACAAACCTCATCTTTGGCATAGTTAATGTTAGGTAAACCTTTTACAAGTTTTTCCTTGGAAAGTTTTGAAAGAGAATCCATACTAGCATGAGCTAGCCTTTTATGCCAAAGCCAAGATTCGTTAGTTTGAACCGAAAAACATTTTTCACCTTCATGAGAAAGTTTGCTTAGATCAACGGTATAGACATTCTTGGATCTAAAGCCCATAAAAGCTACCTCATTTGTAGAGGGATCAAGGATGCTACAATGAGATGCTTTGAACTTTACAAAATAGCCTTTGTCACACAATTGACTAATGCTCAATAAATTGTGCTTAAGGCCATCAACTAAAAGAACATTTGAAATATTAACCTTCTCATTTCCGATTGTGCCGGTTCCAATGATCTTTCCTCTAGTGTTGTCTCCAAATGTGACAAAACCTCCATCTTTCTTTTCAAGTGAAATAAACTTGGTATAATCCTAAGTCATATGTCTTGAGCATCCGCTATCTAAGTACCATTTGTCACTAGCACCTTTTGATTGGAGACACACCTACAAGAACAAATCAAGTTTTTAACTTTGGTACCCAAGTGAGATTGGGTCCTTTTGGGTTAGATGAGCCTTTCACAACCCAAATTTGGTTAAGTTTAAGATTTTTCTTATATTTACATGATGATGTATGATGTCCTTTAATATTACAATAAGAGCAATGCAAAGTTGGGTCTTGATAGGAACTTTTAACAAAAACTTTTCTTTTAGTCTTTGTTAACTTAACATTGTTTGGATTAGGAACATATCCTATCCCAAACTTCTTGAAGTTCATAACTTGACTTCCAAGCATCATATTTAAGTACTTGGTTCCACCAACAAATTTCTCAAGAGTTTTCTTAGATTCACTTAAGCTAACTTTGAGTTGTTGGTTTTCAACTTGAAGTTTTTCAAGTTGATTGCCTTGATGAAGAATTGGCTTAAAATGTTGACCTTCAATTTTCTTCTTTAATGCCTCGTTTTCACAAGTGAGATTACAACATGTCTCATTAGCTTGTTTAAGCTCTTTCATGAGAGAGGAGACCTCATTTTTAAGTATTAAAGAAGGATTTGAAGTCGAAGATTTTAGGTCATTTACTTCCATCTCTAATGAGGCATTTTGTTTCTTGAGAGATGTATACTTGGGACCCAAACTTTGTAGATCATCATATAAAGAAAAGAAAACTTCTAAAAGTTCATCATAACTTAAATTATTTACCTCATCTTCAAGAGCCATGAGACACAGAATAGAGCTTTGTTCCTCAAGGCAAATATGGGCAACTTCGTTTTCCGATTCGTCACCGCTAGACTCGTCGGGAGTGTCCCAATTTAGAGCATTGAAGGCTTTCTTTTTCTTGTCTTTCTTGAAGGCCTTGCTTGGAAGAGTGCATTCGCTTTTCAAATGCCCTGGTTTGTTGCAATTGTAGCAAATGATTCCTTTCTTGAATCCCTCACCTTTGAACCCGTCTCGTTTAGGTCTTCTTAAGTTGCGCCTCTTAATTAGTCGGTCGAGCCTTTTTGAAATCATAGCGATTTCTTCGCTTGAGCCTTCTTCGCCATCTTCACTATCGGAAGCTATGACTCCCTTAAGTGCAAGACTTTTCTTTTTCTCGGGAGGCTCTTCGTTGTCATATTCTTTGAGGCGTTGTTCATGCGCCATGAGTGATCCAACAAGTTCGTCAATCTTTACCTTGTCCAAATCATGAGCTTCTTGGATAGCCGTAACCTTAGGTATCAAACTTCTTGGTAGCACACGAAGAAGTTTTCGCACCAAGTCCGATTGAGAAAAATCTTTACCTAAAGCTTTCAAGCTATTTATAATGTTAGTGAATCTTGTGAACATATTTGAAATGGATTCACTTTCTTCCATTTTGAATAGTTCATAACTTGACATAAGCATGCTTATTTTAGATTCCTTCACCCTAGAAGTTCCTTCATGAGTAACTTCTAATTTATCCCAAATCTCTTTAGCCGTTGTGCATATAGAGATTCGATGAAATTCATCTCTACTAAGAGCGCAAAGGAATGAATTAATTGCTTTAGCATTTAATTGAAAACGAAATTTTTCCGCTTCATTCCATTCCGCTCTTGATTTTGATGGAGTGATATAACCACTTTCGATTATGTCCCAAATATCAAAATCTAGAGATTGAAAGAATATCTTCATTCTAATCTTCCAAAAAGGATAATCGGTCCCATCAAAATATGGTGGCCGAACAATAGATTGACCTTCGATATTCTTTCCCATGGATGCCATTCTCACTTAGATTTTAATCTAAATAGTGTGAGACCTTGCTCTGATACCAATTGAGGATCAAAATGGCAACCTAAGAGGGGGGGTGAATTAGGTTTCTAAAATAAAATGTTAAATAATCAAGTAATTTAAAAACTCGAAACAAATAAAGTGAGAGAAAGTGAGGAGTTAGAGAAATGCAAACTCAAGAAGCACACAATCGATTTGTTTCGAGGTTCGGCACTTTGCCTACGTCCCCGCCAACTTCTCAACACAAGAGAACGTTGGATCTCCACTAAACGATGCTTTTGCGGGCAAGCACCAAGCCTTCGCACCAACACCTTCTTCTCTCAAGAAGGTTACACTTTCAAGCTTCAACTCTTTTCTTTTCTCTCTTTTATAAGATGATATCTCACTATCAATTACACTCAAGTTTAGAGAGAGGATTGAGGGCTTAAGAGTATTAAAAATACTGAAGTATATAAGCTCAATTGGACTTTGGAATCCCTGCTGAGAAAGGCCTCAATACTATCTATTTATAGACTCAGCCAACTTCAGGTCGTTGTACTTTCGGGCGCCCTAAACAGAACTTTCGGGCGCCCAGATGTTGAGCACGCGCACTGCAAAACCAGCTGCCTGTCAGGCCCGTGCGCCGCTTTTCTGGATCCGTACATTCGGGCCTCCAGACATTTGTGGGCGCCCAGATCACGCGCGACAGCTTTCTGACCAGCCAGACCACGCGCGCCGCTTTTCTCTGAGCAGGACTTCTGGGCCTCCAGAAGTCAACTTGTGGGCGCCCAGAACATGCGCGACAGCTTTCTGACCAGCCAGACCACGCGCGCCGCTTTTCTCTGAGCAGGACTTCTGGGCCTCCAGAAGTCAACTTGTGGGCGCCCACTTTCTCAGGCACGCGCGCCGCCTGCGCAGCGCCGCTGTCAGAACTTTCGGACCGTTGCGTCGTACTGTCCGGAACATCAAACCTGTCAAGTCAAACATTCGGGCGCCCTAAACATACAATTCGGGCGCCCAGATCATAAACCATTATGGACCACCCAAACAGCAAACAGACAGGATCCACAAAACCTGAGCAGAACTTTCGGGCCTCCAGAAGTTAACTTGTGGGCGCCCAGATCAGGTGAAGAAGTTTCTGGACCACCCAAACAG
This sequence comes from Puya raimondii, assembly GCA_016920855.1. Classification (NCBI taxonomy): domain Eukaryota; kingdom Viridiplantae; phylum Streptophyta; class Magnoliopsida; order Poales; family Bromeliaceae; genus Puya; species Puya raimondii. The sequence goes on along the minus strand of JABWPP010000050.1, from coordinate 213,774,792 downwards.
CAAACCGTCAGGATCCACAAAACCTGAGCAGAACTTTCGGGCCTCCAGAAGTTAACTTGTGGGCGCCCAGATCAGGTGAAGAAGTTTCTGGACCACCTAAACAGCAAACCGTCAGGATCCACAAAACCTGAGCAGAAGTTTTGGGCCTCCAGAAGTTTGTGGGCGCCCAGAACAGGGTCCAAAACACAAACTTGACAGAAAACAGTTTTTGAGAAGTTTTTGAATATTGTTTGAAGTCCCATGTGCTTTAGATGATAAAAAGAGTAAGTTAAAATATAACTTGACATTTCATACTTTAATCTTTAAAGCACAATGTTAAAAGGTGGAGTAGAGAGATATTTTATCAACTTGACAAGGTAGCTTCAAGTGGTGAAGCTTAGTGCTCGAGGATTGCCCATCTTGAGTCCAATTGAAGATAGAGAAGTCTAAACACAAAACTCAAGATAAAAGATTAGTTCAATTATTTGTTATCATCAAAATCTAAAGAATGATTAGGGCCACTAGGCCAACACAAATCGCATGCACTCTTCTATAAGAGCTCTTCCTACCATAATTGATTAGACCACTATGGTGGTGATAGGAGAGCAAGTAACATGGCAAATCTTTATATTGATGATCAATGTCAACTGTAATAATAAAGTAAAGAGTATACCCAACATGTCTCAACTGTGTCCCACAAGAACAAAAGGCCACTCTGGCCAATTATAAGTATTACTGCTACTGCTAGTCCCTATATCATCATCTATGTGATGTGGTTCAACTAGCATGCTTTCTAGATGGCGAGTGAATACAATAACAAGTATATAAGAATAGTATGCAACTAACAATGTCTATTATGGAGAATAAGTAATACGATATTTGAGTCATCATGAATAAAGGATGTATGAGCTACTCTACTATGTGAATCCCAAGAATAAAGGAATAATCAAAGAGGGGGCGGAGAAGATAAAATCAAGTCACTAGAGAGGTTTCACTAAACCTATTTCGTATTGAAGCACCTAACTATGCATAGTACCACGAGTCCTTGATCCAACCATGTTCCATTAGGTGCCGCCTGGGCTCCTATTCACTAGTTAAAGAAATGACCATCAAGGACATAAATAGAACCTATATGTCAGAATCATCCCGTACACATATTATGCCCAATATATTAAGTCAAAAACATCGTTTTTGCCGACCGATGCTTGAAGTTGATACATCAGTTATCGAACTATCGACTTAACATCAATTCAAATCTATAAAGTTTCGAACTTGCTACTGGAGGTGTCAGAACAAGGAGCCTGAGTTAGTGCTCGACTATGAAAGAGTTAGGCCATCACGAACTTTGATTCATCCTCGTTGGTGTCGGAACCGATAACACAAGTTGTGCACTATCTAGACACATGCCATGACACCAAACAGTGTGTTTGAAACACTTACAATACAATTGGAATATGATACGACCATTTAAAAGGTGTTTAAAATGTTTGTTCCACTAATCGATTTCCAAATTGACTCCAAACATTGTCCTACTCATCAAACCATCACTTTAGCCCCTTGGCTCCCAAGACACACAATTTTTGGTGTTGAGATAGGAACTGTAACACAGCAAAATCTACGTAGGAAAAAGAAATGCTAGAAGATTCGCAAAGCTTCCACGGTAATAAAGTTTCTTTTCGAATAAAGCTCTGGATCACTAAATTTACACCACAATAAAAAAAAAAAGTTTGCAAAAAAAATCATAAAAATTATATGGATCCATACATTCTTTGCAGGACATCAATACTTAGGAGCATTTACAACAAAAGGAGATGGGCCTACACACAAAACAATAAAGTAGCATATGAGCACCACTTTTTACGAGCCATATTTACCAAAAACCAAAAGACTTACTTGAAAAGTATGTCACATCTCTAGTTAGGAGTCCATAGGAGATCCCACGCTAAGAAAAGGGTGCACCCTATCTACCACGGCTGGTCGACTCCGACCAAGGGCAATATACGACACATGTAGATAGTCTTTCTTCGCAGTACATCAATAACTTAGGAGTATTTACAACAAAAAGAGATGGGCCTACACACAAAACAACAGAGTAGCATACGAGTACTACATTTTACGAACCTTATTTACCAAAAACTAAAAGACATACGTGAAAGTATGTTACACATATCTCAAATGTAGGAGTCCCTCCTTAGTATTGATGTTTCTCCACTTATGTTAAAGATGGCGGGGCATACGACTTTAGTGAAAAACACTAAAACCATACTCCAAAATTGCTCCCCACGGAATATTCCCACCATCCTTCGGCACAAATCTCTTTATCCTCTCCTGCAGTAATAATATAACTCCTCAATGTGATTTTAAATGCTAAACTATAATCATTCGTTATACTAAATAACCACAAGCAAATACTTTGTCAATCTCATAGCTTTTTGTTTTCTTTTTTTCTTTTCGCAAGCACAAATTCTATGTGACTAGATAGCGACTCACCACACTCTATCAGATAGAAATTTTATTTGAAAAAAAAATAAGGAAAAGAAAAATAGCGGCAGGTACCAAATATTGCATGAAATTTGTGTTTGAAAAATAAGAAAATAGCAATAGGTACCAAACAAGACCTATTCTTGACCCTACAAAAGGGGCAAAAAAATAAGAGACAGAAGGAAAAAGGAGAAAGACAATTCAAAAGACACAACATTACAAGCAACACAAGAAAATGTAACATAGCAAAATCTACGTTGGCGAGAGAAATGCTAGAAGTTTTGCAAAGCTTCCATGATAATAAAGTTTCTTTCCGAATAAAGCTTTGGATCACTAAATTTACACCACAACAAAAAAAATCATTTGCAAAAATATAAAAACCATATGCATCCATACATTCTTTGCAGGACATCAATACTTACGAGCAATTACAATAAAAAGAGATGGGCATACACACAAAACAATAAAGTAGCATAGGAGCATTACTTTTTATAAGCCCTATTTATCAAAAATCAAAAGACTTACTTGAAAAGTATGTCACATCTGTAGTCTGCAGTGATCCCTGTATGGATGTGTCCATACCGGTACTGAAGCCATTAGTACCGGTATGGAGTGTGGCATACCGGAATGTGAGGGCAGAATCTGGGAATCCAGCTCTCGGGTTTTGCGGAATTCCCCGTGGCATACCGGAACTAAAACCCGTATACCGGTATGCCAGTGTGAATACCGAAATGCAGTGTTGCGAAATGCCAGCTTTGGCTGGCTGTGTGTAGTGAAATGTGAGGGGGGCAAAATAGTCTTTTCACATAAGTAGAGGTGTATGAAGGGCTGAGACACCCTACCCTTCTCATTTTCTTCCTCCTCTACTTCTCCTCTCCATCTCTCTCACTTTCTCTCTCTAGAGATCTCTCCAAAGCTTGGAGAAAAGAGTGGATTGAGCTTGGAAAAGGTTTCCAAAGTGGAGAAGAGGCTTCTTGGTACAAGTAGGAGCTTGGGGAACTCGTGGCTAAGGTGAGTTCCTCATGATTTGGGTTCAAACCTTGGAATTGATCTAGTATTTTGAGGTTTTTGAAAACCCTAGGCAATCTAAACCACAAAACGCACAAAACGTGGAGATTGGCCAAGAAATTTCGGGGTTCTACATGCATGCATGTAAAACCTAGGTGAAATGAGGGTTTTTACCATGGGAGGTTCTAAAAATATTTGGACCTTCGGGAATTGCAATTGAGGCATAGGAAATCATGTTAGACGATTGATTTCTAGCATCGAGTTGATTTATGGGTTCGTAATGAGTAACGAACCATTTTCTTGTAGAAGCTTGGGTTGAAGCAAGAACTCAAGGCTTGGAGACTTAGGAGCTCAAAGAATTCAAGAAATTGAAAGCTCTTGAGGTGGGTTTGTGTTTACCGAAGTTATTAGGTCACTTCCATATCTAGGGTAAATAACCATTTGAAAAATAAAATGGTGTGTAAATGTGTAACCCTAGAACTTGCATGTTGGTAAAATAAGAATCATGATAGATAGAGCCATGGGCTCCTCTTGCATATTAAAGAATTCAAGTATATCCTTATTATCTATACTTGTTCTGTGATTGCATGTATGATGAGAACCTAGTGTTGAGGAACATAGGTTGAAAAGTGCAAATGGAACCTAGTGTCATTGAACATAGGTTGGAACATGAGATTGGAACCTAGTGTCATGGAACCTAGGTTGATAAGGTAAAGTAAACCTAGTGTCATTGAACATAGGTGAGACTTGGTGACTTGAACCTAGGGCCATTGGACTTAGGTTAGCAAGTGTGCAATGTGAACATTAGGGTACGCGACGATTTCGCTATCCCGGATACGCGACGATTTCGCTACCCGTGCCACGTGTTGGCGGTGACGGATTGGGATATGCAACGATTTCGCTATCCCGGGTACGCGACGATTTCGCTACCCGTGCCATGTGATGACGGTGATGGATTGGGATACGCGACGATTTCGCTATCCCGGGTACGCGACGATTTCGCTACCCGTGCCACGTGATTGCGGTGATGGAATGGGGTACGCGACGATTTCGCTATCCCGGGTATGCGACGATTTCACTACCCGAATAAGGAGATGACGATTTCACTCCTTATAAGTTGGGACCATGATGGGGATGGCGATTTCATTGCCCGGTGCCCAACGCTTGCGGCGATTCCGCTTTGGTTGAGAACCATTATGGTGATGCGGCGACTCCAATACCATAAATAAATGACAAGTAGTTGAAATTGGTCAATGTGAGATATAGGATGAACCTAGGAGAAAATTAAAGTTGACATTTTATTTGGTTGCATCCTTTATATTTATTTACAAGCATGTAAATATTTGTAAGCATAGTTATTTGTGATCTAACTTATGCTTATGGTGTTTCTTTGGACCTGGTGGGTCGAGCTTCTCTCTTGGGTGGCCTTATCCACTTGGAACTATGTTTATAGTTCTCACCCCATATTTTTCAGGTCCTTCCGCGAGTGAGGCGGCGGAGCGAGGCAAGGGTTTGGCTCTGTAGATAGCGGCCCTTCCATTTTGGTGTTACACAGAGTTGTACTCCTAGTTTTGGACAATGATAGCATAGGGGTTTTTATTAAATGTATGCAACTTGTAAATTCCATAGTTTTGGAACTTGATGTATGGAATAGAATGAAAGAAAAAAAAATTGGACATGTATAAATGTGAAAATGGTGATGTAATAGAAGTAGAACTTCTTTATGTTGATGCTTTCCTTGTGCAACTCTTGTACTCCGTTCCTAGTTGGAACATTGTGGATATGCTTGTGTTGTGACGTCTTGGGCGGATAGAAGAGACTCTATCCGTTCGGCGGGTCTGGGCATGCGCCCGTGCGGTTATCCTTTCCACCTAGTTGGTGTTAAAGGCCTGACGGGGCGTGACAACCATGGTTGGTCGACTCCGACGATTGGCAATAAACGGCACATGTAGATAGTTTTTCTTTGCAGGATATCAATAACATAGGAGCATTTACAACAAAAATAGACGGGCCTACACACAGAACAACAGAGCAGCATACGAGCATACTTTTTACAAGCCCTACTTACGAAAAATCAAAAGCCTTACTAGAAAGTATGTTACACATATATCTAATGTAGAAGTCTCTCCTTAATCTTGATGTTTCTTCACTTATCTTTAAGATCGCCGGGCATATGACTTTTGTGAAAAACAATACAATCATACTCCAAAAATTGCCCTCCACGGAGTATTCCCACCATCATTCGAAACAAATCTTTGTATCCCCTCCTACAGTAATAATATAACTCTTCAATGTGATTTTAAATACTAAACTATACATCTTTTATTATATCAAATAACTACAAGCAAAGGCTTTGTCAATCTCATAGCTTTTCTTCTTTTTTTTTTCTTTTCGTAAGCACAAATTTTATATGGGTAGATAGTGACTCACCACCCTCTATCATATAGAATTTATATTTGAAAAAAAAAATAAGGAAAATAACTCACCACACTCTATCACATAGAATTTGTATTTGAAAAAAAAAAGGAAAAGAGAAATGGCGGCAGGTATGAAATATTGCATAGAATTTGTGTTTGAAAAATAAAAAAAAGCAACAGGTACCAAACAAGGCCTATTTTTGACCCTCCAAAAGGGGAAAAAGAATCAGGGACAGAAGGAAAAAGGAGAAAGGCAATTCAAAAGACACAACATTACAAACAACACAAGAAAATCTGCGTAGACAAGAGAAACAGTAGAAGTTTTGCAAAGTTTCTACGATAATAATGTTTCTTTCTGAATAAAGCTTTGGATCACCAAATTTACACCACAACAATAAAAAAATTTGCAAGAAAAAAAAATTCATAAAAAATATATGCATCCATACATTCTTTGTAGGACAATAATAATAAGGAACATTTACAACAAAAAAGAGATGGGCCTGAACACAAAACAATAAAATAGCATATGAGCACTACTTTTTACGAGCCCTATTTATAAAAAATTAAAATACTTACTTGAAAAGTATGTCACGTCTCTAGTTAGAACTCCATAAGAAATCCTACGCTAAGAAAAAGGTGTGCCCTATCTACCACGGCTGGTCGACTCCGACCAGGGGCAATATATGGCACATGTAGATAGTCTTTCTTCGCAGGACATCAATAACTTAGGACCATTTACAACAAAAAGAGATGGGCCTACACACAAAACAACAGAGTAGCATACGAGCACTACTTTTTACGAGCCTTATTTACCAAAAATCAAAAGACTTATATGAAAGTATGTTACACATTTCTCTAATGTAGGAGTCCTTCCTTAATATTGATGTTTCTCCACTTATCTTGAAGATCGCCGCGTATACAACTTTAGTGAAAAACACTACAACCATACTCCAAAATTGCCCTCCACTGAATATTCCCACCATCCTTCAAAATAAAACTCTTTATCCCCTCCTGCAGTAATAATATAACACCCCCAATGTGATTTTAAATTCTAAACTATACATCATTCGTTATACCAAATAACCACAAGCAAAGACTTTGTTAATCTCATAGCTTTTTTTTATTTTTTTTTCTTTTCGTAAGCACAAATTCTATGTGACTAGATAGCGACTCACCACACTCTATCACATAGAACTTGTATTTGAAAAAAAAATAAGGAAGAGAAATCACCACACTCTATCACATAGAATTTGTATTTGAAAAAAAATAAGGAAAAAAATGGCGGCATGTACCAAATATTGCATAAAATTTGTGTTTAAAAAATAAAAAAAATAGCAACAGGTACCAAACAAGACCTATTTTTGGCCATACAAAAGGAGAAAATGAGCAAGAGACAGAAGGAAAAAAGGAGAAAGGCAATTCAAAAGACATAGCATTACAAGCAACACAAGGAACTATAATATAGCAAAATCCACATAGGCAAGAGAAATGTTGAAAGTTTCGCAAATCTTCCATTATAATAAAGTTTCCTTCCGAATAAAGCTTTGGATCACTAAATTTACACCACAACAAAAAAAAAATATTTGCAAAAAAAAAGTTCATAAAAACCATATGCATCCATACATTCTTTGGAAGATATCAATACTTAAGGCCTACACACAAAATAATAAAGTAGCATAGGAGCACTACCTTTTACAAGCCCTATTTACCAAAAGTCAAAAAACTTTCTTGCAAAGTATGTCACATCTCTAGTTATGAGTCCATAGAAGATCTTGCGCTAAGAAAATGGTGGCCCCTATCTACCATGGCCGGTCGACTCCGACGATGGGCAATAAACGACACATGTAGATAGTTTTTCTTCGCAGGATATCAATAACTTAGGAGCATTTACAACAAAAATAGACGGGCCTACACACAAAACAACAGAGCAGCATACGAGCATACTTTTTACAAGCCCTACTTACGAAAAATCAAAAGCCTTACTTGAAAGTATGTTACACATATATCTAATGTAGGAGTCCCTTCTTAATCTTGATATTTCTTCACTTATCTTTAAGATCGCCGGGCATACGACTTTTGTGAAAACAACACAACCATATTCCAAATTGCCCTCCACGGAGTATTCCCACCATCCTTCGAAACAACTCTCTGTATCCCCTCCTGCAGTAATAATATAACTCCCCAATGTGATTTTAAACGCTAAACTACACATCCTTTATTATACCGAACAACTACAAGAAAAGACTTTGTCAATCTCATAGCTTTTCTTTTTTCTTTTTTCTTTTTTCTTTCGTAAGCATATATTTTATGTGAGTAGAAAGCGACTCACCACACTCTATCACATAGAATTTGTTTTTGAAAAAAAAACAAGGAAAAGAACTCATCAGACTTTATCGCATAGAATTTGTATTTGAAAAAAAAAGAAAAAGAAAAATGGCGGCAGGTACCAAATATTTTACGAAATTTGTGTTTGAAAAATAAAAAAATAGCAACAAGTACCAAACAAGACATATTTTTGACCCTACAAAATGGGGAAAAAAATAAGAGACAGAAGGAAAAAAGAGAAAGGCAATTCAAAAGATACAGCATTACAAACAACATAAGGAACTGTAACACAGCAAAATTTACACAGGCAAGAGAAAAGCTGGAAGTTTCGCAAAGCTTCCATGGTAATATGCATCCGCACATTCTTTGCAGGGCATCAATACTTATGAGCATTTACAACAAAAGGAGATGAGCCTACACACAAAACGATAAAATAGCATAGGAGCACTACTTTTTACGAGTCCTATTTACCAAAAATCAAGAGACTTACTTGAAAAGTATGTCACATCTCTAGTTAGGAGTCCATAGGAGATCTTGCGCTAAGAAAGGGTGCGCTTTATCTACCACGGCTGGTCGACTTCGACCGGGGGCAATATACGGCACATGTAGATAATCTTTCGTCACAGGACATCAATAACTTAGGAGTATTTACAACAAAAGGAGATCGGCCTACACACAAAACAACATAATAGCATACGAGCACTACTTTTTCCAAACCCTATTTACCAAAAATCAAAAATCTTACTTGAAAGTATGTTACACATATATCTAATGTAGGAGTCCCTCCTTAATCTTGATGTTTCTTCACTTATCTTTAAGATCGCCGGGAATACGACTTTTGTGAAAAACAACACAATCATACTCCAAAATTGCCCGCCACGAAATATTCCCACCATTCTTCGAAACAAATCTCTGTATCCCCTCCTTCAGTAATAATATAACTCCCCAATGTGATCTTAAAAGCCAAACTATACATCCTTTATAATACCAAATAACTACAAACAAATGCTTTTTCAATGTCATAGCTTTTCTTTTTCTTTTTTTTCTTTTTGTAAGCACAAATTTTATGTGCCTAGATACTCACCACACTCTGTCATATAGAATTTGTATTTGAAAAAAAAAAACGAGGAAAAGAACTCACCACACTCTATCACATAGAATTTGTATTTGACAAAAAAAAATAACAAAAAGAAAAACGGCGGCAGGTACTAAATATTGCATGGAATTTATGTTTGAAAAAAATAAAAAAAACAAAAAGTACCAAACAAGGCCTATTTTTGACCCTCCAAAATGGGGGAAAAAATAAGAGACAGAAGGAAAAAGGAGAAAGGCAATTCAAAAAACACAGCATTACAAGCAACACAAGGAACCGTAATACAACAAAATCTATGTAGACAAGAGAAATGCTGAAAGTTTTGCGATGCTTCCATGATAATAACGTTTTTTTTTCCGAATAAAGCTTTGGATCACCAAATTTACACCACAACAAAAAAACATTTGCAAGAAAAAAAAAATTCATAAAAAACATATGTTTCCATACATTCTTTGCAGGACATCAGTACTTAGGAGCATTTACAACAAAAGGAGATGGGCCGGCACACAAAACAATAAAGTAGCATAGGAGCACCACTTTTTATGAGCCCTGTTTACCAAAAATCAAAAGACTTACTTGAAAAGTATGTCACATCTCTAGTTAGAAAAGGGTGCACCCTATCTACCACGGCTGGTCGATCCGACTAGGGACAATATATGGTACATGTAGATAGTCTTTCTTCGCAGAACATCAATAACTTAGGAGCATTTACAACAAAAAGAGATGGGCCTACACACAGAATAACAGAGTAGCATACGAGCACTACTTTTTACGAGCCTTATTTATCAAAAACCAAAAGACTTACTTGAAAGTATGTTACACATGTCTTTATTGTAGGTGTCCCTCCTTAATATTGATGTTTTTCCACTTATCTTGAAGATCACCGGGTATACGACTTTAGTGAAAAATAATACAGCCATACTCCAAAATTGCCCTCCACGGAATATTCCCACCATCCTTCGAAACAAATCTCTTTATCCCCTCCTGTAGTAATAATATAACACCCCAATGTGATTTTAAATGCTAAACTATACATCCTTCGTTATACCAAATAACCACAAGCAAAGGCTTTGTCAATCTCATAGCTTTTCTTTTTCTTTTTTTTCGTAGCACAAAATTTATGTGACTCGCTACTCACCAAACTCTATCACATAGAATTTGTATTTGAAAAAAAAAATAAGAAAAAAAAACTCACCACACTCTATCACATAGAATTGTATTTGAAAAAAATAAAGAAAAGAAAAATGGCGGCAGGTACCAAATATTGCATGAAATTATGTTTGAAAAATAAAAAAATAGCAACGGGTACAAAACAAAACCTATTTTTGACCTTACAAAAGGGGCAAAAGAACAAGAGACAGAAGGAAAAAAGAGAAAGGCAATTCAAAAGACACATCATTACAAGTAATAATAGGAACTGTAACACATCAAAATCTACATAGGTAAGAGAAATGGTAGAAGTTTCGCAAAGCTTCCATAATAATAAAAAATTTTCCGAAAAAAGTTTTGGATCACTAAATTTACACCACAATAAAAAAAAATATTTGCAAATTTTTTTTTTATAAAAACCATATGCATCCATACATTCTTTGTAGGACATCAATACTTAGGAGCATTTACAACAAAAGGAGATAGGCCTATACACAAAATAATAAAGTAGTATAGGAGCATTACTTTTCACGAGTCCTATTTATCAAAAACCAAAAGACTTACATGAAAAGTACGTTACATCTCTCAGTAGGAGTCTATAGGAGATCTTGCGCTAAGAAAAGGGTGCGCCCTATCTACCACGGCTGGTCGACTCCGACCAGGGGCAATATACGGCACATGTAGATAGTCTTTCTTCGCAGGATATCAATAAATTAGAAATATTTACAACAAAAAGAGATGGGCCTATACACAAAATAACAAGGTAGCATACGAGCTCTACTTTTTACGAGCCTTATTTATCAAAAATCAAAAGACTTACTTCAAAGTATGTTATACATATCTCTAATATAGGAGTCCCTCCTTATTATTGATGTTTCTCCACTTATCTGGAAGATCGCCGGGTATACGACTTTAGTGAAAAATACTACAACCATACTCCAAAATTGCCCTTCACGGAATATTTCCACCATCTTTCGAAACAAATCTCTTTATCCCCTCCTGTAGTAATAATATAACACCCCAATATGTGATTTTAAATGCTAAACTAGACATCCTTCGTTATACCAAATAACCACAAGTAAAGGCTTTGTCAATCTTATAGCTTTTCTTTTTCTTTTTTTTCTTTTCGTAAGCACAAATTCTATGTGACTAGATAGCGACTCACCACACTCTATCACATAGAATTTGCATTTGAAAAAAAAAAAGGAAAAGAACTCACTACACTCTATCACATAGAATTTGTATTTGAAAAAAAAAATAAGGAAAAAAAAAATGGATGCAGGTACCAAATATTGCATGGAATTTGTGTTTGAAAAATGAAAAAATAGCAACAAGTACAAAACTAGACCTATTTTTGACTCTACAAAAGGGGCAAAAGAACAAAAGACAGTAGGAAAAAGGAGAAAGGCAATTCAAAAGACACGGCATTACAAGCAATACAAGGAACTGTAACACAGCAAAATCTACGTAGGCAAGAGAAATGCTGAAAGTTTCGCAAAGCTTCCATGATAATAAAGTAAGAAAATCATAAAAATCATATGCATCCATACATTCTTTGCAAGACATCAATAATTAGGGCCTACACACAAAATAATAAAGTAGCATATGTGCACTATTTTTTACAAGCCCTATTTATCAAAAATCAAAAGACTTACTTGAAAAGTATGTCACATCTGTAGTTAAGAGTCCATAGGAGATCTTGTGCTAAGAAAAGGGTGTGCCCAATCTACCATGGCTGGTCGACTCCGACCAGGGGCAATATACGACACATGTAGATAGTCTTTCTTTGCAGGACATCAATTACTTAGGAGCATTTACAATAAAAGGAGATGGGACTACACACAAAACAACAGTGTAGCATACGAGCACTACTTTTTATAAGCCCTATTTACGAAAAATCAAAAGTCTTACTTGAAAATATGTTACACATATATCTAATGTAGGAGTCCTTCCTTAATCTTGATGTTTCTTCACTTATCTTTAAGATCGCCGGGAATACGACTTTTGTGAAAAACAACACAACCATACTTCAAAACTTTACAAGCGCTATTTATCAAAAATCAAAACACTTACTTGAAAAGTATGTCACATCTCTAGTTAGGAGTCCATAAGAGATCTTGCGCTAAGAAAAAGGTGTGCCCTATCTACCATGGTTGGTCGACTTCGACCAGGGGCAATAGACATCGCATGTAGATAGTATTTCTTCGCAGGATATCAATTACTTAGGAGTATTTACAACAAAAATAACAGAGTAGCATACGAGCACTACTTTTTACAAGCCCTATTTACGAAAAATCTAAAGCCTTACTTGAAAGTATGTTACAGATATATCTAATGTAGGAGGACTCTTCTTAATCTTGATGTTTCTTCACTTATGTTTAAGATCGCCGGACATACGACTTTTGTGAAAAACGACACAACTATTCTCCAAAATTGCCCTCCACGGAGTATTCCCACTATCCTTCGAAACAAATCTCTGTATCCCCTCCTGCAGTAATAATATAACTCCCCAATGTGATTTTAAACGCTAAACTATACATACCATTTTTACCAAATAACTACAAGCAAAGCCTTTGTCAATCTCATAGCTTTTCCTTTTCTTTTTTTTTCTAAATATAAATTTTATGTGACTAGATAGCGACTCACCACACTCTATCACATAGAATTTGTATTTGAAAAAAAAAACAAGGAAAAGAACTCACCACACTCTATCACATAGAATTTGTATTTGATAAAAAAAAAATGGGAAAGAAAAATGGCCGCAGGTACCAAATATTGCATGAAATTTGTGTTTGAAAAATAAAAATATAGCAACAGGTATCAAAGAAGACCTATTTTTGACCCTACAAAAGGGGGAAAAGAACAAGAAACAGAAGAAAAAAGGAGAAATAAAATTAAAAAGACACAGCATTACAAGCAACACAAGGAACTGTAACATAGCAAAATCTACGCAAGCAAGAGAAATGCTGAAAGTTTCGCAAAGCTTCCATGATAGTAAAGTTTCTTTTCGAATAAAGTTTTGGATCACTAAATTTACACCACAACAAAAAAAATATTTGCAAAGACAAAAATTCATAAAAACCATATGCATCCATACAGTCTTTGAAGGACATCAATAGTTAGGAGCATTTACAACAAAAGGAGATAGGCCTATACACAAAACAATAAAGTAGCATAGGAGCACTACTTTTCACGAGTCCTATTTACCAAAAATCAAAAGACTTACATGAAAAGTATGTCACATCTCTCATTAGGAGTCCATAAGAGATCTTGCGCTAAAAAAAGGGTGCGTCCTATCTACCACGGCTGGTCGACTCCGACCAGGGGCAATATACGGCACATGTAGATAGTCTTTCTTCGCAGGACATCAATAACTTAGGAACATTTACAACGAAAGGAGATGGGCCTATACACAAAACAACAGAGTAGCATAGGAGCACTACTTTTTACGAGCCCTATTTACTAAAAACCAAAAGATTTACTTAAAAAGTATGTCACATTTCTAGTTAGGAGTCCGTAGGAGATCCTACGCTAAGAAAAGGGTGTGCCCTATCTACCATGGCTGGTCGACTCCGACCAGGGGCAATATACATCGCATGTAGATAGACTTTCTTCGCAGGGTATCAATTACTTAGGAGCATTTACAACAAAAACAACAGAGTAGCATAGAACACTACTTTTTACAAGCCCTATTTATGAAAAATCAAAAGCCTTATTTGAAAGTATGTTACACATATATCTAATGTAGGAGTCCCTACTTAATCTTGATGTTTCTTCACTTATCTTTAAGATCGCCGAACATACGACTTTTGTGAAAAACAACACAACTATGCTCCAAAATTCCCCTCCACGGAGTATTTCCACTATCTTTCGAAACAAATCTCTATATCTCCTCCTGCAGTAATAATATAACTCCCCAATGTGATTTTAAACGCTAAACTATACATCCCATTTTTACCAAATGACTATAAGCAAAGACTTTGTCAATCTCTTAACTTTTTTTTTCTTTTTTTCTTTTCTAAACATAAATTTTATGTCACTAGATAGCGACTCACCACACTCTATCATATAAAATTTGTATTTGAAAAAAAAAAGGAAAAGAACTCACCACACTCTATCACATAGAATTTGTATTTGAAAAAAAAATATGGGAAAGAAAAATGGCCGTAGGTACCAAATATTGCATAAAATTTGTGTTTGAAAAATAAAAAAATAGCAAAAGGTACCAAAGAAGACCTATTTTTGACCCTACAAAATGGGGGAAAGAACAAGAAACAGAAGGAAAAAGGAGAAAGGCAATTCAAAAGACACAGCATTACAAGCAACACAAGGAATTGTAACACAACAAAATCTACGCAGGTAAGAGAAATGCTGAAAGTTTCGCAAAGCTTCCATGATAATAAAGTTTCTTTTCGAATAAAGTTTTGGATCACTAAATTTACACTACAACAAAAAAATATTTGCAAAAACAAAAATTGTCACGCCCCGCCGTGCCTTTGCACCAAGTAGGTGGAAGGACAAAACGCACGGGCGCATGACCCAGATCCGCCGAACGGACAGAGTTTTCCCTGTACGTCCAAGGCGTCACAACCAGTATAATTCAAGAGGTATCTATCCTTACCCATATCCTTGGTCCTGGCTACAATTACACTTGCATAGTAGTAACAGACCACAACAATTGCATGTAAAGCTCCAGTGTCACATTATGCTCTACATATGTTTTCAACAATCAAAACATACCTGCTACGACGCCGTCGACAGCAGTAGATTCCCTCACCTGAGTCACGTACCCATGGCCACTTGGCGCCCGACGCGAAGCCTCAGGTTGCCTCAACATCAATGCATGCTCACCAGACCTTACCGCAGGTGGTACACCCGCGAACTGTCTCGGAGCGGAGAATGCTGTCGTAGCCGGTGGGGCTCGACTATCTTCCAAGGAACAGTCATACTTTGTGTGACCCGATTGTCCACATCGTATGCACCTTCCTTCTCGCTGCACGCACCGGCGCGCCCAATGGGGTCCGCCGCAAATAACACAACTCACCGAGGACCGAGTATGGTAGGTCCCCGAGGCACGAGATCGTCGACGCGAACGTGTCGGGACTTGTCTGGAACTCGACTGACCACCAGATTTACCCGATGGTTGTCCCATCTCTATCTCCTTGTCATAACACTCGCGCTCCTCTTGCACGAATGCATTGCCCTGTTCCACCCACAGGGCCCGGTCCAGCACCTCGACAAAGGTTTGCAGTTTGAAGGGATGCACAACCTTAAAAATCTCAGGCCGAAGTCCGCGCACGAAACAATCAGCCTTGTCCTTGTCATCCCGTATCACATAAGGGATACAATTTACAATGCGAGAGAACTCTCTCTCGTACTCTCTCACCGAGCGATTATCTTGCTTCAGCTTTCTGAACTTCTCCTGAAGCTTTCTTTTCTCACTATCAGGGAAGTAGGCGGAGAACACCAGTCCTCGAAATTCCTCCCAAGTCGCCGGAGGGAGATTAGAAGGTCGGTCTCGCCGAACTCCCTTCCACCACGCCTTTGCCGACCCTTGCAAGCAGTGCGCGGCAAAATGCACTTTGTCTCGCTCCAAGGTGTACAAGTCCTCAAACAGGGACTCCATAGAATCGATCCACGTTTCTACGGTCCACGGGTCCATTTCTTCCCCGTCGAAGGTAAGCGGATTGAACTCCTTGAACGTCATGAGGGCAGCTAAAGCCCGCTCCCTCTCCGCCTCCAATTCCACAGAATCAGGGGCCCAGGCACCAACATCTATTTGCGAGGTACCCGCCGCGGCTCCTGATGGTACTCGACGTGCTAATCGCTCCACGGCCTCATGGAGTCTCCTGATCCGCTCTTCCTGGCGCACGGCAGCCTCCTGCTGTCGCTGTGCCATCTCAGCTTGTTGTTGCACCACTCCAACGAGTGTGGCCAACTGTTCACGAAGCTCCGGGTCTCCACTTGCCCCAGATTGCACAGGGACCCCACTAGGTCCACCCCGCGTTGATCTCGTCGGAGATTGTCCACGTGATGCCATCGTATCCTGAAACACGACAACTTCCGTCAACATCCTCGACCTTTTAGGCCAAGTACAAACACGATTCAAATTACGGTCACAATTTAGGCGAAAGTCACACAAGGGCGCCTATTCTCATCCCTTGGGTTCATGTTGTCGCGCGCCAACATGAACACACTTAGCTGAGAATAAACCACGCCTTAAATCTACCTCTAACATCCTATTAGAGGCATAACCAATACACGACCCAATCGATTACCCTTTCGCCGCACATCACCAGTCCTCGTCTCTCACGAGTTTACACTCCTAGGGTCTTTTTCCATCCTAGGATTCCTTGAGTCCACCTAGACCGTTTCTACGCTCTGATACCACCTCAATCTGTCACGCCCCGCCGTGCCTTAGCACCAAGTAGGTGGAAGGACAAAACGCACGGGCGCATGACCCAGATCCGCCGAACGGACAGAGTTTCCCCTGTACGTCCAAAGCGTCACAACCAGTATAATTCAAGAGGTTCCAAACAGGAACAGAATTCATACAAAGATTGCATAAGGAAAGCATCATAAACTACTATGCTATTACAAGCATTCGCAACACAACCACATATTACATTTTTTTTTGTTTTGTCTTTGTTCTTTCTTTCCAAATACAATCTAATCATCATTACATTTCCTTTCATTCAAATACCCCTAAAATACGCAATAGAGGGTACTTCTATTCTGGTCACAGTGGTTGGACGCTAACTACTCAGTTACGCCCTTCCCTCGCGCCGCCGCGCCGCTCACGTGAGGACCTGAAAAATAGTGGGATGAGAACTATATAAAATAGTTCCCAGTGGGTAAGGCCACCCAAGAGAGGAGCTCGACCCACCAGGTCCAAAGGAAGCATACAAGCATGGGTTAGTACATATACATAACCTGTAAGCATATAACTTTACTATATATGAAAAGTAAACATGCTATGCTTTAACAAATGCGATAATGAAATCCATGCAATATATTTTTAACTGCTATTCCACTACCCATTTCATAATCAATCTGCTCCTAAGGTTCATTTACCTTAGCTAAGCCGTACATGACTCACTCTTGAGTCAAACATTAACGCGTTACCACCCTCCTAAGGTTTACTTATTTTAGTCAAACCTTACCCGACTCAGTCTAGAGTCAAACATCCTTGGGCCACCGCCCAGCTAAGGTTTACTTATTTAGTCAACCTTCACCGACTCACTCTAGAGTCATATATCCTTGGGCCACCGCCCAGCTAAGGTTTACTTATTTAGTCAACCTTCACCGACTCACTTTTGAATCAAATATCCTTGGGCCACCGCCCAGCTAAGGTTTACTTATTTAGTCAACCTTCACCGACTCACTTTTGAGTCAAATATCAGCGGATTACCGCCTATGTCCAGGCCTGAGGAGATGAACATGCCACATACACCTCAGCCTACAATCCACTCGGCAAGTGAGGGATATACCACAAACACCTCCGCTACTCAAATCACTGCCGAGCGAGGAGAACCACACATACCCGCAGTTATGAGTCACTTGCCGAGCGAGGAGAACCACACATACCCGCAAGTGTAATCTGCTGCCGAGCGAGGAGAACCACACATACCCGCAGCCACAATCACTTGCCAGGCGAGGAGAACCACACATACCTGCAAGTATCAGTCTAGGGATTCCGGAATCTATTCCCAAGTCTCAAAGGGTTCATCTTTTACCCTAAGATATCAACCTCTTCTAGGTTCATATTCTCATGCCCAAGTGGTTAGCCTACCACTGTGTTTTCCAACCTATGTCCAATGACACTAGGTTCAATGTCCTGTTTAAGTGATCTTCCTATCACTATGTTGTCTCAACCTAGGTTCAATAACTCTAGGTTCACATACATTCCAACCTATGTTCAATGACACTAGGTTCATTTCACATTCCAACATATGTTTAATAACACTAGGTTATGTACTATCACATTCCAACCTATGTTTAATAACACTAGGTTTAACATGCATGCATCATCTCTCAAGTATATATATTATTATGAAATACTTAGATTCTTTTACATGCAAGGTGAGCCCATGGCTCAAATTATTTTGATATATATATATATATATATATATATATATATATATATATATATATATATATATATATATATATATATATATATATATATATCTAATGCCAACATGCACATTATAGTTCTTTCTTATCCTAGTTATCCACCGCTAGGATTTCCAATTTACGTGGCCTCTAGCCCTTATTTAACCACATGTCAAGTTCTCTATTATGTAGAGAAAACTAGCTCACCGCTATGTTCTCACTTAGGCATACACACGTCCATTTGTAACAATGTGTTCCACATGCCTACAATTCCAATATATGGTAGGTATGGTATTAACATCATATGATCTACACATTCATATATATATACCACTTGCCAATTAACCTACCATTACAGCATCAAGTAAAATAAAATATACTTTACTCTTTCGACATGGAAGTGACCTAATCACTTCGGTAAACACAAACCCACCTCACACTCTTCCGATTGCTTGTAGACACTTGCAATCGGGCTCTTTTCCTTGGCCTCAAGCTTGATCTTCAAGCTCCTAGCCCTAACACACATGAAAGATTCGTTAATCCGAGTCGAACTCATAACGATCTCATCTCTTGGAATCATTCGAAATGGAGTTGTCCCACATGTTCTACTAACCCCCAACTAGGGTTCTATGGGGTCAAAATATTTTTAAACCCCTCCATAAGAAAATCCCTCTTTCAACTTAGGGTTTACATGCATGCATGTAATAGCCTAAAATCATATGGCCAATCCCCACCATTTGTGGTCTAGATTGCCAAGGGTTTCCAAAAACCTCAAAACAATAGATCAATTCCAAGGTTTAAACCCAAATCATCAAGAACTCACCTCTTGCCCAAGCTCCTTTAGCTTATTCTTGCTCCAAGAAGCTTCTTTCCCACCTTGGATTTCTTTTCCAAACTTGAATCACTCTTTTCTTCAAGCTTTGGAGAGCTCTCTAGAGAGAGAAAGTAGAGGAGAGGGAGAGGAGAAGTAGAGGAAGAAGGGGGAAAATGAAGAAGATAAGCCCCCAACCTCCCCTCATAAGCCTACCACATGAAATGACCAAAATACCCATATTCTGGAGTTTCTGGGTCCGTGGGGTCCGGACCTTGCATCCCGGGTCCGGAACCCGTAAGCAATTTCAGCATTTTCGCAGCTGGGGTCCGGACCCCAATCCCACGGTCCGGACCCGGACATTGTGAACAGTGTTTTCAGCCTTTTTATTTTTCTTCTCATTTTCGCTCTAAAACTCTGTTTTTCATTCCGTTTTCTCTCCAAATCAAATCCAACACAACCGAAACCCTTTTACACATAAGAACACTTCCTAAGTTGGAGAATTATAGTTTATCCCTTACGGAATAATTATATTCCAACATACAATCGTAATCTCAAAATTCTCCCAACTTTTTCCTAATCATTCCAACACTTTCGGGACACAACGTGGACTCACCAAATCCACTTCTAATCGTTCCGAAACCCTCGGAACTCAATTCTAAACACGTTCAACTTGCTCTTGAACTAAACTTTGTCCAACTTGGCCAAAGTTCAATATGCTTCCGAATTGCGATTCTCTACAAAAATTCATAAAAACCATATGCATCCATACAGTCTTTGCAGGACATCAATACTTAGGAGCATTTACAACAAAAGAAGATAGGCCTATACACAAAACAATAAAGTAGCATAGGAGCACTACTTTTCACGAGTCCTATTTACCAAAAACCAAAATACTTACATGAAAAGTATGTCACATCTCTCATTAGGCGTCCATAGGAGATCTTGCGCTAAGAAAAGGGTGTGCCCTATCTACCACGGCTGGTCGACTCCGACCAGGGGCAATATACGGCACATATAGATAGTCTTTTTTCGCAGGACATCAATAACTTAGGAACATTTACAATAAAAAAAGATGGGCCTATACACAAAACAACAGAGTAGCATAGGAGCACTACTTTTTACGAGCCCTATTTACTAAAAACCAAAAGATTTACTTAAAAAGTATGTCACATTTCTAGTTAGGAGTCCGTATGAGATCTTGCGCTAAGAAAAGGTTGCGCTCTATCTACCATGGCTGGTCGACTCTGACCAGGGGCAATACACGGCACATGTAGAAAGTTTTTTATTCACAGAACATCAATAACTTAGGAACATGTATTACAAAAAGAGATGTGCCTATACACAAAACAACAGAGTAGCATACGAGCACTATTTTTTACAAGCCCTGTTTACCAAAAATCAAAAGCTTTACTTGAAAGTATGTTACACATATCTCTAATGTAGGAGTCCCTTCTTAATCTTGATGTTTCTCCACTTATCTTTAAGATCGCCGGGCATACAACTTTGTGAAAAATACCACAACCATACTCCAAAGTTGCTCTCCACGAAATATTCCTACCATCATTCAAAACAAATCTCTGCATCCCCTCCTGCAGTAATAATATAACTCACTAATGTGATTTTAAATACTAAACTATACATCGTTCATTAAAGAGTATACCAAATAATTACAAGCAAAGGCTTTGTCAGTCTCATAGCTTTTTCTTTTCGTTTTCTTTTCGTTTTCTTTTTGTAAACACAAATTCTATGTGACTAGATAGCGACTGATCACACTCTATCACATAGAACTTGTATTTGAAAATAAAATAAGGAAAAGAAAAATGGTGGTAGGTACCAAATATTACATGGAATTTGTATTTGAAAAATAAAAAAATAGCAACAGATACCAAATAAGACCTATTTTTGACCCTACAAAAGGGGAAAAAGAACAAGAGACAGAAGAAAAAAGAAAAAAGGCAATTCAAAAGATACAACATTACAAGCAAAACAAGGAGCATTATTTTCAAACAAATAGCCACTCGATTAGTGCTTGGCTATGAGAACTATGGCTACGACGCTAGGCCACATGAGGCTTAGAACTGCACCCATTTGTGCTTAGAATTCAAACACGAATCGAATACATAGACCAAATACATGGCTACCTAAATGGCTCAGCCACAAAGCAAGGCCGCATGATGGCTTGGCCATCGAGGCTGCGGCCAATACGGCATGCCCACTGAGGTTGCTAAAGTATGCGGCCACGCCGAGAGCTCGGCCACCATAGCCGACCACAAAGAGGAGCCGCAAGGCTCGACCTTGGGAAGCATGACCATAGGGGCTGGGATTGACATTGAACGGTCCTAGTCCGATGCTTCGGCGGCACCTTGATATGGAACGACCTTGACTGAACCCCACATGCGATAACAACAGAATAAACTTGGGCTTCAAGAACTTACCCTCAAAACTTTCCTCCAATGATGATTTGTTGGCCGCAGGGAGCGAAAAAGGTGGCCGAAGAGAGGAAGAAGGTTGTAGCTCAGAGTGAGAGGGCAACATTGGCCTCAGGAGGTGAGAGGAGGCGCATGTGCTGTTGGGAGAATAGGAAAGTATACGTGACCACAAGATGACCAATAACCAAAAAGGTGGTCGTACGATTACAGGTAGCAGCATCAGTCGACTGAGAGAGAGAGTGAGTGAGATTGGAAAAAGAAAGAGCTCTAGAGGTCGGAGTTGATAGTCGGCAGCTGAGAGGGAGAGGGGCAATGACGACAACAACCGAGAGAGGAGGAGAGTGTGTTAGAACTAAGGAGAGAAAGGAGGGAAGAGAAAGAAAATAAAGGCGAAAGAGAGAGAAGGGAAACCCTAGGGTTCATTTTGGTATATTGCACTTACGCCCCTACACTAGAGAGAGAGAGAGAGAGAGAGAGAGAGAGAGAGAGAGAGAGAGAGAGAGAGAGAGAGAGAAAGAAAACCCTAGGGTTCAGTTTGCCTATCGCACCTAATCCCCTGCACTTTTTTATTTTCTCAATCTCAGCTTTTCCCAAACTAATTTCTAGAAAATTTACATGTAAGTTTCTTAAATGTGTAAAATTTATCTCACTCTCACATAAAATGTAGCAATTTTATACATGAGTCTTTATAATTTTGAAATTAAAAACTTAGTTATTATATCAATACCCCCCTCAAAGAAAGTTTCGTCCTCGAAACTTGATTACATTTATCCCAAATCCAAAAATAAATATGGATATCGTTCCCGCATCATAGACTCTAGCTCCCAGGTAGCTTTGCGCTCGTCATGATTCTTCCCTTGTTACGGAATACTACAATTTTGTATTTGCCTCTCTTGATGTGCCAAAATCCTCATCGAGGTCTCTTCATAGCTCAAAGCTAGCTTGTCGAACCTCAATCCAGTTAATTATATGTGTCGGGTTGGAAATGTATCTCTAGAGCATCAAAACATGGAAGGCATTGTAAACACGCTCCAAACTTAGCGAAAGTGCAAACCAGTATGCCATTGGGCCAATCCTCTCCAAGAGCCCAAATGATCAATATACTGTGTGCTCAACTTGCACTTGAGTGCAAACCTCTTGATATCCTTGAATGGCGATACCTTGAGAAACTAGTGGTCACCTACTTGAAACTCTAAATCACGGTGTTGCTGGTCGGCATAACTCTTCTGCAGGTTCTGGGCAATCAAGAGTTAATGCTGTGCAATCTTGATCTTTTGCTCCATGTCCTTAACCAATTCCTGCCCGAGAATCTTCCTTTCACCCATGTCGTCTCAACATATAGGCGATCAGCTTTCTCATACGAGAAAAAAGCACTTTCTTTCACCGGCTGTAAGCTTTCTCACAAGAGATTCAGGGGAACCTGGCACGAGAAAAAAATGCAAAGCTGGCAATTGCCGGCACTTCCGTCCATGCAAGGCCTTACAGGCACCACCCCTAGCTGGATTGAAAGTTATTATTGTAAGCAAACTCTACGAGCAGCAAGTACTTATACCACCCTAGTCAAGTACACAGGCTTAAAGCATATCCTCAGTTATATGATTCATTTGCTTTATTTAGCCATCATTCTGCAGGTGAAATACTAAACTAAAGTTGAGTCAAATGCCGAGAATCTTGTGCAGATTCTTCCAAAACTATGACACAAATTGCGTGTCCCTGCTGATACAATCGACACTGGTATTTCATGGAATTTCACAATCTCGTTAATGTAGAGTAGCACTAGCCTATCTCTCGCCTGTGTCATGTGAATTAGTATAAATTAGGTAGATTTCATTGGTTGATCCATGATCACCCATATAGCATTATATCCTTCTGTGATCTGCTAAGCTTGTAATGAAATCCATGGAGACCCACTCTTATTTTCACACTAGCACTGGTAGGTTTTATAGGTTCCCTGCCAGTCGCTAATGTTCGACCTTCAATTGCTGGTACACCAAACACTAAGCGACTATAGTAGTGCTGCTTCCTAATACATCTCGGTGCTGCCTGAATGAATAGTATAGGCGATGGATGTGCCTTTATCATAATCTTTCCCTTTACCTCGAGAACGTTGGGTACCCAAACATCGGGATGCATACCGAACTCGCTCTCTTTTCTATCCTCAATCTTACCCCGAACCTTCCGTAAGTATGCATCGGCATCCTATCCTTCCTTGATCCTCTCCACCAAGGTAGATTGCACCAACAGGGGCATGATACAGGAGATAATACCCAGTTCTACAACCTTCAGCTCCAATCGATGCATCTCTTTTAGTAAGTGAGACTGCGTGGTGGTTATCATAGTAAGGTTCGTGGAGGAATGCTTCCGGCTCAACCCCTCCGTCGCGTCGGCCATGATGTTGGCTTTTTGCATGTGGTAAAGTTAATTTTGGATTCAAATTCTAAATTCTAAATTTTTAATTTAGATTAAATTTTAACTTCAAATTCAATTTTGAATTCAAATTTAAATTTTGTACGTAATTTTTAAATTTAAATTTAAATTTAAATTTTGAGTTCAAATTTTAATTTTTGATTTAAATTCCAAATAAAAATGTTAATTTGAATTCAATTTTTAAAATTTAGATTTAAAATTAATTCTAAATTCTAAATTCAAATTTAATTTTGATTTTTAAATTATTATTAAAAATTATTAGTGGGACCACTAAATTAAATTTATTTTAATATACTTTATACTAGTTTATAATATTTAATAAAGTTTTTACTAAATAGCTTTCTATAATAGACATTACTTTTAACAAAAATAACCAAACGCTCTTTAACATTTTTTTACAACACCATACCATTTCCTTCGATACTTTTTCAACAGCATTGTTTCCACATCTAGGCCAAACAGGCCCATACTGTCATTTTTGGATGGACAAGACTTTATTATTCTCACATAATATCACACTACAAATAATTAAGTATAGCTAGAGGCTGATTGATCCAATACTTTTGGCCAAATTATGTTAAAGTGATGGTTGTATCACATGTAGACCTTTGGTACCCGCAGACATGGTTATGGATAAATTTTATCTGTAAATTTTTTGATAGCTAAAATCTTTACCCATATGGTATGCGGGTTATCTGCAAGATTTTTTTTCCTTTTCTTTTATCGCTCCTATGCTTTCAAAAGTAAAAATGTATATATGTAATTTTTAAAAGATCATAACATATTGTTTGAAATATCTCAAAATAAAAAAAATAATATAGTCTTAAAACACAAATTATATAATATGAAAATATTTTATAATGCCAAATTTTGTGATACAAAATTTATAGTTTTATTTACAAAGACTATAAATGAGCATTCCGTGGTCTGATATAGGCCAGGCCACCAGAGGATGGTAGAGCGGTGCGGCAGGAGAGGCGGAGAGCAGGAGAGGTGGGCATAGCAAGAAAAAAAAAGAAGAAGATATAGGAAGAAATTATGATTAGAATTTTTAGAAATGAATAAACAAAAAATACATATATTTTTAATTAAAAAAATATATACGGGTATCCGTGGGTGCCGCGGGTTGTCCAAAATATCCACAATTCAACGGGCACCCATCCCTTTGCCTCTAATTTTTTGGTAAAAAAAATTAGTAGTGCACATACTCGTAAATTTGCGGATACTTCGTGGGCACCCCGCGTGGTACGGATAGAGATTGTCAAGTCTAATCAGATGAGACAATTTTTATATAATTTATGAATTTATAGTTGCAAATATGATATTGAAAATTTTAGAAAGACGCCAATGATATTTTGTAACTTTTGAGCGATACCGTTGAGATTGTCCCAAACAATAAAGTTGAGAATTATGTTTCTAATTGTCTAATTGTTGAGGGAGCCACCATACATTTTTTTTTTACCAAAATATAAATTCATGTTTATATGGAACGTGCATGTTTCACGTGCCATGCATGCACGTTGCATTTAAGAAGGAGCGCACTTTTGTTCACGTTTACGTTTCAACTTGCTCACCCACCTCAGCGTTGAAATGTTGCTTTCGAGGCAACGCCCGCAAATACATTTATAAAGCTCACATTACAAGAGGACAAAATAGAATATTCTACCGGTGCAAAAGTGCACGGAAACACCTCTAACTGTTGAAGATGTTATTTACAAATCGAATAATTTGAGAAAAACTTAAAAACCAATGCAACTTTTTTTTTTTTTTTTTCTCTTGTATCTTCTCTATTTTTTATAATCAAATCTCAGCCTCTTCTTTTTATTATTGCAGTTCGATTCAAACTATTAAAAGTCTGTTAAGTGCGCCATCTCAGCACCGTGTCAATATCAAAAACCAAAGTAAAAAAATATGAAAAGGTAAAGTTAAAATTAGGACTTTAAACTAAAAAACTAAAATAAAATTTTGAATTTGACTTTGAAATTAAATTAATTTTGATATCAAATATTGGAATTTAGTTTTGATATCCGGAATCAATATTGACTCTAAATTTAAATTTATATTTAAATCCCAATTCATGAAATTCAAATTTCAAATTTAATTTATTTTTGAATTATATTTTAATTTTCAATTTTATATTTTGATATCTTGTATTTTGTTTTTTTAAAATTTACATTCTAATTTTGAATTTCACATTTAAATTCAATTTTGGGTTCAAATTTTAAATTTAAATTTTAAATTTTAATTCAATTTTGAATTCAAATTCATATTTTGTACTTAATTTTAATTTCAAATTTAGATTTTGAATATAATTTAAAATTTAATTTCAAACTTAGATTTTGAATTAAAATTCAAAATGTGAATTTGAATTCAAATTTTAAATTTGAATTTAGATTTGAAATCAAATTTCAAATTCAAATTCAAAATTTGAAGTTAAATTAAAAATTCAAATTCAAGTCTCCAGTTAGAATTTAAATTCAAACTTATATTTTGAATTCAAATTTTACTTTTAAATTCTGATTTGGAATTGAAATATCAATCCAAATTCACATTCAAAATTTCAATTTAACATTTTAAATTCAAATTCAAATTTTGATTTGAATTTAAATTTTGATATGTAATTCAGATTTGAAATCAAAATAAAAATTCAAATTTCTATTTTAATCTTAAATTTAAATTTAAATTTAGATTTTGAGTTTGAATTTAAATGTAGGGCACGTTTGATTCAGATTTGAATTGATTCTGAATATTTAAACTAGCCTTCAAAATTTGAATTGAAAGTCAAATTCAAAATTTGAATTGCAATTCATAGTTCTAATTTAAGTTTAAATTAAAACTATGGGTTTAAATTCAAATTTTAAATTTTAATTTTAAATTTTGAGTCTAAAATTAAAGTTAAAATATATTTTTTTAGAGAAAAATAGCATGCTACCCGCTTCGTTTAGTTCTTTTAGAAATAAACTTAGCTGAAAATATGAATCAATTAGGATTCGAACTCGGAACCTCAGGTATCAGCCACCAAGCTCTTTGCCACTTGCGCTAGGTGCACAATTCTTCCCCAACCTTTTCACCCTTTCTTCACTTTGATTATTAAAAAAGCCACCTAATTGCTCAGCTGACGTTACTTTGGCATTGATATCTTTGCCACTTGCGCTAGGTGCACAATTCTTCCCCAACCTTTTCACCCTTTCTTCACTTTGATTATTAAAAAAGCCACCTAATTGCTCAGCTGACGTTACTTTGGCATTGATATGGTGCATTCCATGAATTTTAATGGTTCTTTTAACGATTGACACCTAATTGCAATGGAATGAAGATATTGGAGACTTGATTGTATTAGGAACCAGAGTAAAATAACGATAAAAAGTTTTTTTTTTTTGAGAGAAATGTAGCACGCTACCCGCTTCGTTTATTTCTTGGCTGGAAATGTGAATCAACTAGGATTCGAATTCGGGACCTCGGATACCAACCATTAAGCCCTTTGCCACTTGCGCTGGGGACGGTCGGTAAAACGATAAAAAGTTAAACCTCTAAATAATACTGCTAGGGGTACTCTAGAAGGTTCCTCATAATGTTGTTAATGAATTGGCAACATCATTATTAACTCCTAAATACTAACTTTTGAATCCTAAACACCAAATGATATCTAAGAGTTTAATAGTAAAGTACTCGTTATTTATTTGAGGTTTAGAACTCCAAGGTTCAACTCTCCATATGTGTCTAAAATTTGGGGCTCGAGTCTCACGATTCAAGTTAAATAATATGGTTTCTATGGAAGTCGTTACAGGCATGAGCCCTATGGGTTTCTAAATAGAAAATATTTTGACTATTTTTATGCTGTCAAATATATATAATATTGTCAATTACGTCTATGAACTAATCAAAGTTCTCAAAGTTTTCTACATTAAGACAACATTTTCATATCTAAATTCATAGAGTTTTGGTGAAGATTTTGGTAAAGAATAAAGTACAATTTAGAAAGTGGAAGCATCTCCTAAATTCCAATCTTTTAAAATAGGACAATAATTTCAATGCCCTTACAACGATTATATTATCATTAATTTGTACTATACAAGCTAATTTGTACCACACATTAGTACTCTGTATAAGGTAATTTGCACGTCACACTACAAATTGTTAGCTCATAAGGGCGGCTTGATTTACTCATAGCAGAACTTTTTGAAAATATAGCCATAAATTTTATTCTTTTGTTTGAACCCTAATAACTTATCAGTTATTTTTGTCAATTAAATTTTAAGAATATAATATAATTTAAAAGTTTAATGAGTTAAGGATTTTGTTAACTTTGATCAAAAGCTCATAACTTATTTGTTATTTTCACTTAAATTTATAAATTCTTTTTAATAATTGAGTTTGAAGTGTGATTGAATTAAACAACTTCACAACAATAAATAAACGGGATAACTTCAAAAACCACCCCTGTGGTTTCGTGCTTTCTCACTTTAGTACCATGTGGTTTAAAGTGTATCACTTTAGTGTCCCGTGGTTTCGTTATTCTCTTTTTTCGTTATTTTTCGTTAGTTTTTTCGTTAGTTTTTTCGTTAAATTATATAGAAAAAACTCCAGATATCCCACCTATGGTTTATCGAATATTCACTCTTTACTATCCTGTGGTTTTAACATTCTCACTAATTTAACGAAAAAACTAACGAAAAGATAACAAAAAGATAATAACGAAACCACAGGACACTAAAGTGATACACTTTAAACCACAGGGTACTAAAGTGAGAAAACAAGAAACCACATGGGTGGTTTTTGAAGTTATTCCTAAATAAAATATGTAGCTGTGTATTCTATGGGAAATGTGTAAAACTATTAGTTTAAAGGTGCAATTGATGTATACCCTAAAATGCTATTGTAAACAATTTTCTTCTAACATTTCAAGCTCTTTATAGTCTTAAGAGTTAGATTTTATCAGTGCATTATAAAGAACAATCGTCATTTTTATGAAACGACTATTTTATCCATTCAAATATGCCCTTCTAATGTCGCTTACTTTTGCTTTTTATCTTTCATCAGTCATCTTCTTGCTCAAACTTATAAAAATGTAGTTACTTACCTCACTCGACGTTTGTCTCCCTTCGTGCCTCACTCTATAGAGACGTTTGTTAACATGCTTCAAAATTCTAATTATTTATTGACAATAAAGAAAGAATAATATGGAAGATTCTCCTATACTTATAATAAGAATTCGAGAGTTTGCACTGATTTTATAACAACAATGGTGGTGCGAGGAAAAAGAAACCCTAAATTGCATGAGCAAAAAGAGAGAGGGTTAGGAAATGTAGCACACTGAACTTTAGCAAATTACGGAGTTCTAGTGAGAGAATAGTGGCTTACACTATTCTGGAGTTTTGGGTTGAGTTTGGTGAGCTTCGGAGTATTTTCGGGACTTGAAAAGTACGAAAACGGACTCCGGAAGTCAAAATCTGCGAAAGTGCAGATTTTGCTATTGCATACCGGTATCTGATTTTGGGATACCAGAATCCAGTGAGAACTGGTTTTGCGCAGTTCTCGGGTTCTGCGGAATCCGGCAGCTGATACCAGAATAGACTGGCATACCGGTACTGATGTTGGCGTACCGGTACTGAAGTGTTTTGTTCCGGTACTGAGGGTCGCATACCGGAATACGGTTGCGTGGCTTTTGGCCGAGGCTCGGATTTTGCAATTTTTGTGCAGTATACCGGTATGCATGTGCGTATACCGGTACACAATGCTGCAGATTGCATTTTGTGCAGTTTTACAATTTTGGTCTTTGGAGGGGCTTATGGGGATATTGTTACAACCATTACAACTTACCCCTTCACCCCTTCACTGCCTCTTGTGCTGAGGACTTGGAGAAGGAAAGGTAGGGTTCTTCCTCTCTCTCTCTCTAGGATTTCTCTCCCAAACCCTTGAGATCTTGGGTTTTGATCTCTTTTCTCTTCTCCTTTTGCTTGTTGCTTGCTAGTGGAGCATTGGGGAAGACTTGCATGTGTTGAGGAGAGCTTGTTGTGATTTTATCTCCAACCCTAGCTTCTTTGGACCTAGATTGGAGATCAAAGAGGTGAGTAACTCTCTTGTAAACCCTCTTTTGTGGTTTATTTGGATTATTGTTGATGAAACCTTAAAATGGTAAACCTAGGGTTTATTTTAGGGTTTCTTGATTGTGAGCTCTTGGGGTTGAATTGATGGGTGTAGAATGTTGTTGTAGGTTGGATTTGAAGATCCCTAACCTCAATTTGGACTTAGAACAAGTTCTACTAGCTCAAGGTATTTTTCACCCATTTACCTCATGGATTTTGGTGGTTTCGAATTTGTTCGTTCGAAACTTGTAACCCCTTGGAAAATTATCTTAGGGTATGTGAAGCTCGGGGGACAACTTCGTTTTGAAGTACTGCGAGGTTTCGACGGTTTTTCGGTGGGTCTGACCTCACCGAAATGGGTGAACTCCCCCTATGTCTCCTATCTTGTTATAGGATTGATTAGATGCATAATTATGATAATTATGGCATGATGGAAGTTGTGATTGCATGGGGTATATATGTTGTATATAAAAAGAGCATTTTTCCATATAGTATGACTTTATGAGAATAACATGCATGCTAGAGTATTTGCACTAGTAGTGTAATGATGCATTTATGAAATGCTAATTATGATATGCATGCTAGAAAGGAGTGTCATATGAGACACTACTTGGTTGATGGACTAGTGAATTCTCTTCGCTTACTAAAGTATGCTTGTATAGAGAAAAGAGAAGATATGACAAATGCAAAATAAGTATGTTGCACCCGACCCGCTTCGAGGCAATGAAGGGTTGTGTAACCGCTGCCATAAATCCTCATTATTCCTTAGAAAATAACAGCCAAGTGGTGGAGAGACCCTTGGGCTTTGGCATTGATGAGGACCCATTAAGTGTAGTTAATGGGTGCATTAGTGGGAGAGTTATGGTGGCTAGGTTCATTGTATCTCTAAGCCTATAAATAGGGGTGTGGCTAAGGCCATTGTAGAGAGGGAGAGAATGTGTATGTGTGTGTTGTAATCCTATTTTTCTAAGTAGTGGAGTACTTAGTTTTTTGGGTTAAACCTCTATCTCTCTCTTTTCTCCTTCTTGCATACTTAGTCGTAGGGCGCGGAGGTCCCGAAGAGCATCAAGGAGCTAGGCTTGCCCATCTTCGAGCAGGAAGGCGGGCGCCGCACGGGCTTTGCGAGCGAAATCGCTAAGGCCGTGACCGTTGGTATCAGAGCGAGTTCATTGCTGGGAGCATGTCGACTTCGGACGCTGCCATCGTCGACGTCGAGCCCGAACCCAAGGCGCCCAAGCGCGGGAAGAGCAAGGAGCCGCGGACTCTGAGGAAAGAGTCCGCCTCGCTCGAGGACCGCATGTGCGTGCTGGAGGACTCTGCTGTGAGAGCGGAGGAGCGCAGCACCCTTCTATCGCAGCAGGTGGCTGTGATCGAGGAGGGGTTGCAGGCCATGGAGGACAGCGTCGCGGCTGCCATGGTGACTTTCCGTCATCAGCTCGAGGAGTTCCGCAACGACCTTGGCCGTCGCGAGGATCAGCGGAAGGTGCTGGTGGAGGATCTTGTCACCCGGGTTGACGAGGTCGAGGACCTCAAACTGCGGGTGACCATTGTCGAGCGCGCGGTGGCTCGCGGCGTCGAGACGCGAAAGGAGTCTACCCCGAAGATCCGCGTCCCTGAACCCCAACACTTCAAGGGATCGCGAGACGAGAAGGAAATCGACAATTTCCTTTGGCACATGGAGCGCTATACGAGGGCGTTGCGATTGGAGGTCGAGGAGGACAAGGTCCACATCGCATCCATGTACCTCACCGACGATGCCATGCTGTGGTGGCGTCGACGGTCGGCGGAGGCCGAGCAGGGTCGCTGCCAACTTGCGACTTGGGAGGACTTTGTGCACGAGCTCAAGGCGCAGTTCTACCCAGAGCATGTCGAGTACCTTGCGCGGAGGCAAGTTCGACGGCTCAAACATCGGGGCACACTCAGGGAGTATGTCCAAGAGTATTCGCGGCTAATGTTGGCGATCTCCAACATGGCTGACGAGGATCGCTTGTTCTTTTTTCTTGACGGTCTTCAGCCGTGGGCTAACAAGGAGCTCGTGGCGCGAGATGTGAAGGACCTGAACGCTGCGATTGCTTTGGCGGAGAAGTTGCCTGAGCGAGAGCGAACCGAGGGCGATCGAGGTGAACCACCGAAGGCGAGCGAGGCCAATGGTGGGGGAGGGCACCACGATCCAGGGGGCGCGACGGGGCACAAGCCAAACCGGGATGCGAGGAGGCATCGGCAGAATTCCGACCCACCGCCTGCGAACATCTCTTGCTATGTTTGCGGCGAAAACCATTGGGCGCGGGACTGCCCAACCAGGAGCAACCACAAGGGCAAGCGGGTTGCTGCGGTCCAAGTCGAGGAGGACGAGGACGTGGTGGAACTGCCGAGGATGGGCGCGCTTAGGCTCGTCAACGCAGTTTGCGGTCAGCCTAGCGGCGACGAGCTCCGCGGGAGGGAGCTTATGTTCGTCGACGTGATCCTCAACGGGAGGACCACTCGGGCGATGATCGACACCGGTGCGACGCACAACTTTGTCGCTGAGGCGGAGGCCAAGCGTTTGGGCCTCAAACTTGAGAAGGATGCGAGCCGCATCAAGGCGGTCAACTCTGAGGCGCGTCCTATCGCGGGAGTTGCCAGAGGCGTGGAGTTAGCCATCGGCCCATAGAGGGGCAAGGCTGATCTCACCGTTGGGCCGCTCGACGACTTTGGAATGATCCTTGGGATGGACTTCCTTGCGTCGTCGAAGGCGGTGCCCATGCCACACTTGGGGGTGCTGAGCTTCTTGGGCGAGTCGGCACCTTGCATGGTTCCGGTGCGTCGGGGCGAGCCGACGAAGAACCAATCCCTCACTGCCCTGCAGCTTTACGAGGAGGTGAAGCGCGGGATGGCTGAGGACATCGAGGAGGAGGACCCGAGCAGCGGCGAGGCTGTCGAGTCTCCTGCGGCGCTGAAGCAGCCAGCGTCGAAACACTGTGTAAGTCATTCTGTCAAGAAACCTGCAGGGACCATGGGGCGTTCTGCGACTTGGCGGAGTGAGCGTGCGTGTCGCGGAGGACATGCACCCTCGGCTGATTCCGCAGGGACCAAGGGGCATCCTGCGACTTGGCGGAGTGCGCGTGCGTGTCGCGGAGGACATGCACACTCGACGGTTGCTTCGCACAGCGAGCTCGCTGGTGCTTGTGCTCAGAGGAGCAAGGCACTAGGGGCTGATGCGGAGGCAAATGCGGACTGCGGTAGCGAGGCTCAGAGCCGTTCGAGCGCGAAGGCACGGCGGACTGCGCGGAAGGCTACGCGAACTGCGAGCGGACGGCGCGCGACGAGGGCGTCTGCGCGTTAGGTGGGGGAGAATGTCAGGGACTTAGAAAAATTCTGCGCAGCCCGGTTCCTGACCCAACTCCGCAAGCTGAAAACGGGTCGAAACGGGTTGACGGTGAGACCCGAACCCAACCCGCTTCGAGGCAATGAAGGGTTGTGTAACCGCTGCCATAAATCCTCATTATTCCTTAGAAAATAACAGCCAAGTGGTGGAGAGACCCTTGGGCTTTGGCATTGATGAGGACCCATTAAGTGTAGTTAATGGGTGCATTAGTGGGAGAGTTATGGTGGCTAGGTTCATTGTATCTCTAAGCCTATAAATAGGGGTGTGGCTAAGGCCATTGTAGAGAGGGAGAGAATGTGTATGTGTGTGTTGTAATCCTATTTTTCTAAGTCCGTTTAACCCAAAAAACTAAGTACTCCACTACTTAGAAAAATAGGATTACAACACACACATACACATTCTCTCCCTCTCTACAATGGCCTTAGCCACACCCCTATTTATAGGCTTAGAGATACAATGAACCTAGCCACCATAACTCTCCCACTAATGCACCCATTAACTACACTTAATGGGTCCTCATCAATGCCAAAGCCCAAGGGTCTCTCCACCACTTGGCTGTTATTTTCTAAGGAATAATGAGGATTTATGGCAGCGGTTACACAACCCTTCATTGCCTCGAAGAGGGTCGGGTTCGGGTCTCACCGTCAACCCGTTTCGACCCGTTTTCAGCTTGCGGAGTTGGGTCAGGGACCGGGCTGCGCAGAATTTTTCTAAGTCCCTGACATTCTCCCCCACCTAACGCGCAGACGCCCTCGTCGCGCGCCGTCCGCTCGCAGTCCGCGTAGCCTTCCGCGCAGTCCGTCGTGCCTTCGCGCTCGAACGGCTCTGAGCCTCGCTACCGCAGGTGAGCAACTTTGACGGGCATCGTTGACTTTGGGCTCGACCTTTTGGTCGTGGAATGATTCCATGTTTAAGACATGAGAAAAGGGATTCTCTTTGTATTTGATAATTGTAATTGGCTAAACATGAGTTCTTGGCTAAATGAATACTTGCATGATAACTTTTATACTCTATGTAGTAGAGGTTGTTGTAGCTCATGCATGACATGGATTATGGTTTTGTTGGCATCGTAGAATGCATTGTCATGGCATTCGTAGAATGCATGAATTGTAGCATTAGAATAATGCATGGATTATAGCATTTGTAGAATGCATCGGTTACGGCATTGAAATGCATTGGTTATAACATTAGTATAATGCATTGGACATGGCATTAGATTAATGCATGGTTTATGAACTTAGTAAACTGAGAGATGAGCATTTACATGTTAGAGACATGTGCATATTGGTAGGGACATACCAACGGACAATTTGAGAACAACATGATATTATTGACATTTAGCATATTGGCTATTGAATGTAATAAACATGATATGACATGTTTTGACATAGTGTGAGGTTAAGCATATTATATTTCACTTAGGTGAATAACTAGGTTGACATTACGGCATAATGTTAGATCCTTGGACATTGGTAGGTTATTCCATGTTAGAGACATGACGAGCATGACATTGTGGTTGATTATGACTTGTTGCCTTTGGGCTCTTCCGCGCTTGCTTGTGAGGGTCGCTCCCTACAAGCTGACACTCCGGAGTTGGTCTTTGCGATTGTAGGTCGCCGTGCGATGTAGAGCGCCGAAATGGATTGCCGTGGGGAAGTCTCATTGTCTACGGGAGAATGTTGACTACCACGGGGCCACTAGGCAGGGCACAGCTGGGACTTTACCTTGTGTAAGTCCCCTTGTTGATTGGGTAAATGCTAAGTAAACTGGACATAGTACATCACAGATGGTTGATGTATATACATATAGCATATGGACATAGTAGTGAGTTGCATCGTGTGGCATTACTTAGCTTGACATCATTTGGATGCATGCACCATAGTTGGACATTTGTATTAGTCATTACTTGCATGGACATCCATAGTGGCATAGCCTATACTCATGATGATTAATATAGTGGCTTGGTATTAAGATGAGAATAGAAAGATTCTTTTTAATCAATAAACATGGCATTAATTTGACATGCATGTAAACTGGTGTAATTAAATGTTGAGCTTATGACAGTAGAGCATGTTCATGTTCATGTAGATAATTTTTTTTATTTGGAGGCATGATAGTAGTAGAACTATCTGTTTAGCATTTAATATTTTATGCTTTATGTTTCAGCTTATACTATCTTGCCTCAGTTGACCTAGCGGTGTAATTCGCCACTCTCGGCGGCTTACCTACTGGGAACTATTGTTTAATAGTTCTCACCCCCATTGTTGTTGGGTTTTTATTTCAGAGCCTTCCGCAGCAGGAGAGGCTTGGGATCGTGGCGAGGGGTTAGCAGCTAGCTAGAGCCTCTACGATGTTGTTATAGACATACCATGGTGTCCTTTCATTGTATTTTGAGTGAAAGGCGTATAGTTATATTTTTGGTTGATCTGTTAGCACTTATGATGTATAAACTCTTTTGTATATCTCGAGATTTTAGTTGTGTTGATCTTGTTTTAGTTGTAGAATTATGTTCTCGCTCTGATCACCTTGTTTAGGATGTATTCCTTCTTCTACTTGATCGTTGTTGTTGTAGACGCCTTGTGTACATTGTGTGTTGTTTTGAGGTACACGGCGGGTCTGTGCACGTGCCTGGTAGGCTCTCACTAGGGCCCGGGGCGTGACAGATTATTGTGGTATCACAGCCTAGGGTTGAGTCTTAGTGGACCTAGTAAACCTTAGGCAGGTTGGACGATAAGGAATAGGAACGTAAGAGACGGGATCTCTTGTGACATATTGGCGAAAGTTTTATGATTGGATAATTTCTAAAGCTCCAAAGGTGTTGGAGTTAGATCGGAGTGAACCACTTCTATACCCTTGGAGGGTCACGTTGGCGGCCGACAACGTGACATCGGGGAATAGTGGGAGTCCACTTCATTACTTTCGTATGATTGGGGTTGTAGTTTTGTGTGGGGATGCGTTGGCGTGGGGTGTTTCACCTGCGCATGTTATGCTTGTTGCAGTTTGAGTAGTGAACGACACACTCGATAGCGGCCGAGGCAGCCGAGACGGGACTTCTGCATCCTCCGAATTTGGTGAGACCCTGAAGTTGAGAGAACAACTGGCAATTTCAGCAAGCACGGTGGAGCGGCGATCAATTATGATGTTACTCCAAGTTGAGGCTTTGCGCCGGCAGACGAGAGGATTAAGCGACTGGAGGACTTGTTGATCCAGTTGGCAGCCGATCTCAAGAGAAATTGATCTCGAGAATGTGGATCTTTAGCAGGATAAAAGTGGGACGTTAAATCGTCTTCAACCATTGTGATGTGTGAGCGGTGGAGTCCGCATGTACCCGATGACGCCTTTGGAGTGGAGGCAGGTGCTCTCTTTGTGGCCAGGTGGGCCATTCCCAGTTGGAGTGTTTGAGGAAAACATGGTCGACAATATTGGGATCGACTTCGCGCGGCTGGTACCGGGTGAAGGCATGCCTGTTTGACAGGCGGAGGTTGATGCAGCGACGATGGAGGTTGTCGCAGCTCGTAGTATTGGAGCTTGTCTGTTGTTTGTTATGATTGTAGCTTTGGATCGGCTATTTGCCGAATGCATGGCAGGGAACTCATTTCTTGTTGCTTGCAGATCGAGTTGGTCCTGATTGCTCGGACTTGAGAGTACTGTTCTTGTACTCCATTAGGATTGGATGTTTCTGTGCGCCAACGAAGCAATTGGCTTTGTTGGGCTGAGAGCGTATAGTTCTGACTTGAACTTAGGCTGGCTCTTCGGGTATCAGATTACCGATGATTGTGTGAGCCGAGCTGTTGTATCTTGGGAATCTGGACATGAAATAATATTTTCAGAGGGCGTGGAAGTTCGCTATTTGCGATGATTGTTTCACCCGCCCAAGCCTAGTTGTTGGCTGAGAGGGCGCGTGGCCTTTAGGCCCGCATCTTTGGTGAGAGTTGCCAATCCTCAAAAGCGAGGATGTCTCCTGTGAGGGAGTTGCTTGTGCAATCCCGATTGAGTTGTGAGAATTGAAGGCTTGGTCTGGAGACCTCTTTTGCCTAGTAAGTTCTCTTGTGGAGTATTGGTCTCGTTTGTTTTGAGTGGACGGGTCATTTCGACTGTGGGTCGACTATCGTGAACTCGGTAGGGTCACGATCAAGAATATGTACCCGTAGCCGAGATCTGTTGATCTGTTTGATCAAGCTCCATGAATTTTGGATTTGCTCGAGGGTAGTTGCAATCGGAGTACTACTCTCGTTGGATCGAGTTTGAGTTTGGACCGAGGGTAACTGGTTCACTCGGTGTAGACATTACGAAATTGTTGTGATGTCGTTTGAGCTGTTGATTCTCTTGTGTGTGGTGATGTTTGGCCCTTCTGGGTGTCTTTGTCTCTGTGCTCATCGACGACATGTTGGAAGTCGAGAGGCGATGAAGACCATGAAGATTCCTTTGAATGAGGACTGCAAGTGCTTCAAGTTGAAGACGTGCTGATTCGGTAGTGAGGACTAGCCCCTTGGCAGTTGATGCCAAAGTGAATATGATTGGAGATCTCAAGAAATCAAACCATCCATAGTTGATTTGGGCAAGCGGATGTAATCGAAGTTCAAACTTTCTAGTTTGATTGGATGTTATGGATATTTGTGGGGAGATTACTAAGTTGTCTACTCCCTTCTCTGGACTCACATATTAAGGGATCAAACCTTTTGGGAAGATATGTGTGAGAGAAGTTTCTTGGAACTGTTGGTGTGGTTGACGACCGCCAACCTTGGTTACCCCGAAGGCGGGTTATGTGCTTTGTAGTTATATTTCTCTCCACGGACCGAGTTGTGCTTTGGTGCGAAAAAGAAAGGTAGTATTGACCTTTCAGCAATTGAGAGAATGCAAGAGGAAATCGCCAAATTGTGATTTGGAAATGATCGCCATAGCATTTACTTGGAAAATGTGGCAATTTTATGTATAGTTAGTGGTGTGAAGTGCACTCAGATCTTAATGTTGGAGATATCTCTACACTCAAGAAAATGAGTTGAAGCTGTAAAAATAGGTTAGAGGCTGGTGTACTAGAGATATCGATGAGATGGGTAATATGGATTGATATCTATCCTTTGGATCGGATCACGGGAGTTAGCCTTGATCCCGACGGGTAAATGGTGCAATCGAGACAAGAGTGCAGCGACGGATGAATTCCTAGTGGACAGTCAGAAAGTGCCTTGACGGTGGAACTGACAAGTTGTACCTGTGATAACAGGATTTATGTGTTATGCTAAATAAAGGCTATCTACTTTGTATGGATAGAGGATGATTACCGGAGGCTCCGGAATTGGATTGTTTCGCTTCCAAGCTAGATATGATGATTGTTGGGAGATTGTGAATAGGAGTAGCTATTCACCTGAGTTGAATTGAGGAAATTTTGCGCAAGTATACTTTGGTAAA
The DNA here is from genome assembly GCA_016920855.1 of Puya raimondii. Classification (NCBI taxonomy): domain Eukaryota; kingdom Viridiplantae; phylum Streptophyta; class Magnoliopsida; order Poales; family Bromeliaceae; genus Puya; species Puya raimondii. The sequence goes on along the minus strand of JABWPP010000050.1, from coordinate 213,735,699 downwards.
TTGTGCGACTGCGTAGAGCGTCTAGCTCTATCGCTTTGGAATTTGGGCCACTAGATGATTCTCGGTGAGAGATAGAATTTTTGGGCATCTGAATCTGATGATTGGATTGTGATACTTAGTTAAGGAAATCCAAGAGCTTTGTGTATGAGGAATCTAAGTTTCAGATTCTTTGAATTATTGGAGACCCTGAGACAAATGGGCCTAGTGCCATATCGAGTTGCTTTACTTCAGATCTGTTGAAGGTATATGATGTGTTTTGACGCTCCGAGCAAGTATTTGAATCCTACCCCGATGGTGGATGTTGTTTCGTTAAAGCTACATGAAGATCTAAACTTCAAGGGGCAATTGTTGTGAATTGGACTTGTGGAATGTAGGAATTTGGAATTATCACTATTCCTACTACAAGATGCTTTGGAGCAACGTCTTGGATGTGATGCTTTGTGTGAGAGCCGGAGGCTTCACTGCGAGGGCGATGTTCTTATCTCCTTTGGTTTTGCTGTTTGTTTGTTGGTTGTTGATCCGTAGTTTCGCGGACGAAACTCCTTTTTAGGAGGGGAGAATGTAGCACACTGAACTTTAGCAAATTACGGAGTTCTAGTGAGAGAATAATGGCTTACACTATTCTGGAGTTTTGGGTTGAGTTTGGTGAGCTTAGGAGTGTTTTCGGGACTTGAAAAGTGCGAAAACGGACTCCGGAAGTCAAAATCTGCGAAAGTGCAGATTTTGCAATTGCATACCGGTATATGATTTTGGGATACCGGAATCCAGTGAGAACTGGTTTTGCGCAGTTCTCGGGTTCTGCGGAATCCGACAGCTGATACCGGAATAGACTGGCATACCGGTACTGATGTTGGCGTACCGGTACTGAAGTGTTTTGTTCCGGTACTAAGGGTCGCATACCGGAATACGGTTGCGTGGCTTTTTGGCCGAGGCTCGGATTTTGCAATTTTTGTGCAGTATACCGGTATGCATGTGCGTATACCGGTACACAGTGCTGCAGATTGCATTTTGTGCAGTTTTGCAATTTTGGTCTTTGGAGGGGCTTATGGGGATATTGTTACAACCATTACAACTTACCCCTTCACCCCTTCACTGCCTCTTATGCTGAGGACTTGGAGAAGGAAAGGTAGGGTTCTTCCTCTCTCTCTCTCTAGGATTTCTCTCCCAAACCCTTGAGATCTTGGGTTTTGATCTATTTTCTCTTCTCCTTTTGTTTGTTGCTTGCTAGTGGAGCATTGGGGAAGACTTGCATGTGTTGAGGAGAGCTTGTTGTGATTTTATCTCCAACCCTAGCTTCTTTGGACCTAGATTGGAGATCAAAGAGGTGAGTAACTCTCTTGTAAACCCTCTTTTGTGGTTTATTTGGATTATTGTTGATGAAACCTTAAAATGGTAAACCTAGGGTTTATTTTAGGGTTTCTTGATTGTGAGCTCTTGGGGTTGAATTGATGGGTGTAGAATGTTGTTGTAGGTTGGATTTGAAGATCCCTAACCTCAATTTGGACTTAGAACAAGTTCTACTTGCTCAAGGTATTTTTCACCCATTTACCTCATGGATTTTGGTGGTTTTCGAATTTGTTCGTTCGAAACTTGTAACCCCTTGGAAAATTATCTTAGGGTATGTGAAGCTCGGGGGACAACTTCGTTTTGAAGTACTGCGAGATTTCGACGGTTTTCCGGTGGGTCTGACCTCACCGAAATGGGTGAACTCCCCCTATGTCTCCTATCTTGTTATAGGATTGATTAGATGCATAATTAAGATAATTATGGCATGATGGAAGTTGTGATTGCATGGGGTATATATGTTGTATATAAAAAAAGCATTTTTCCATATAGTATGGCTTTATGAGAATAACATGCATGCTAGAGTATTTGCACTAGTAGTGTAATGATGCATTTATGAAATGCTAATTATGATATGCATGCTAGAAAGGAGTGTCATATGAGACACTACTTGGTTGATGGACTAGTGAATTCTCTTCGCATACTAAAGTATGCTTGTATAGAGAAAAGAGAAGATATGACAAATGCAAAATAAGTATGTTGCACCTCATCTAGGTGAGCAACTTTGACGGGCATCGTTGACTTTGGGCTCGACCTTTTGGTCGTGGAATGATTCCATGTTTAAGACATGAGGAAAGGGATTCTCTTTGTATTTGATAATTGTAATTGGCTAAACATGAGTTCTTGGCTAAATGAATACTTGCATGATAACTTTTATACTCTATGTAGTAGAGGTTGTTGTAGCTCATGCATGGCATGGATTATGGTCTTGTTGGCATCGTAGAATGCATTGTCATGGCATTCGTAGAATGCATGAATTGTAGTATTAGAATAATGCATGGATTATAGCATTTGTAGAATGCATCGGTTACGGCATTGAAATGCATTGGTTATAACATTAGTATAATGCATTGGACATGGCATTAGATTAATGCATGGTTTATGAACTTAGTAAACTGAGAGATGAGCATTTACATGTTAGAGACATGTGCATATTGGTAGGGACATACCAACGGACAATTTGAGAACAACATGATATTGTTGACATTTAGCATATTGGCTATTGAATGTAATAAACATGATATGACATGTTTTGACATAGTGTGAGGTTAAGCATATTATATTTCACTTAGGTGAATAACTAGTTTGACATTATGGCATAATGTTAGATCCTTGGACATTGGTAGGCTATTCCATGTTAGAGACATGACGAGCATGACATTGTGGTTGATTATGACTTGTTGCCTTTGGGCTCTTCCGCGCTTGCTTGTGAGGGTCGCTCCCTACAAGCTGACACTCCGGAGTTGGTCTTTGCGATTGTAGGTCGCCGTGCGATGTAGAGCGCCGAAATGGATTGCCGTAGGGAAGTCTCATTGTCTACGGGAGAATGTTGACTACCACGGGGCCACTAGGCAGGGCACAGCTAGGACTTTACCTTGTGTAAGTCCCCTTGTTGATTGGGTAAATGCTAAGTAAACTGGACATAGTATATCACAGATGGTTGATGTATATACATATAGCATATGGACATAGTAGTGAGTTGCATCGTGTGGCATTACTTAGCTTGACATCATTTGGATGCATGCACCATAGTTGGACATTTATATTAGTCATTACTTGCATGGACATCCATAGTGGCATAGCCTATACTCATGATGATTAGTATAGTGGCTTGGTATTAAGATGAGAATAGAAAGATTCTTTTTAATCAATAAACATGGCATTAATTTGACATGCATGTAAACTGGTGTAATTAAATGTTGAGCTTATGACAGTAGAGCATGTTCATGTTCATGTAGATGATTTTTTTCATTTGGAGGCATGATAGTAGTAGAACTATCTATTTAGCATTTAATGTTTTATGCTTTATTTTTCAGCTTATACTATCTTGCCTCAGTTGACCTAGCGGTGTAATTCGCCACTCTCGGCGGCTTACCCACTGGGAACTATTGTTTAATAGTTCTCACCCCCATTGTTGTTGGATTTTTGTTTCAGAGCCTTCCGCAGCAGGAGAGGCTTGGGATCGTGGCGAGGGGTTAGCAGCTAGCTAGAGCCTCTACGATGTTGTTATAGACATACCATGGTGTCCTTTCATTGTATTTTGAGTGAAAGGCGTATAGTTATATTGTTGGTTGATCTGTTAGCACTTATGATGTATAAACTCTTTTGTATATCTCGAGATTTTAGTTGTGTTGATCTTATTTTAGTTGTAGAATTATGTTCTCGCTCTGATCACCTTGTTTAGGATGTATTCCTTTTTCTACTTGATCGTTGTTGTTGTAGACGTCTTGTGTACATTGTGTGTTGTTTTGAGGTACACGGCGGGTCTGTGCACGTGCCTGGTAGGCTCTCACTAGGGCCCGGGGCGTGACAGGAAAAGAGGCGGTTTATTGGAAAAGTTCCAAAACTAGAATTGAGATGGGGATGGCGATTGCGTAGGTAATAGGGATTGGTTAGGTAGGAGGGGATATGTTAGAAAAATAGATAAATCAATAGGGGGCAAAGGAGATATTTTTCATCTTTATCGAGTCTAGTCGAGATTTAATCTGAGATGAGCCAATGAATACTAACATTAATTGGTGCACTGATGCCTATATACCTTCAAAGGGCTGTACATCTTACACCTTTTCTTCGTTGAAGGACTAAAAATTATTTCCTGTCTTGTCAAGTTTTCTTTTTAATACTAAAAATCTAAATAATTTTCTAAGCCCAAGGATTAGAGAGTGTCATAGATATACCCTCTTTTTGGGTTTATGTTAACCCACTTGTTTTGTAATTTTTTCTTAACGAAAATCTAAAAGAGAGTTTAATATTTACACCCTTATAAGGGATACATAAATAATAGTTTACATAATATTATTCAATTTATATGATTCTACTTGGTTACTTATAACAAGCTTTATTTATAAATTTATTCTTATAAAATTTTATGATTAAATTTAATAATTATTCTAAATTTTTTTAATCCATTTTAGACAACAATAGTTGGCATAATTATTAATGCAGAGAAAATTGAGATAGGGGCTAATGTGCAAGATTGATTTTTTTAATTTAGACTAGAATAAAAAAAACGTTAAAGAGGTGTTTTCAAATTATCTCATAGTAGAGGGGTTTCCGTGAAAATTACCTCCTCTAATTCTCTCTCATGAACGTTAAAATCCTCGGGCGTTTCTCTCCGTAGTTCGTGTTCCTCTCGTCAAAGGAGAGAGAGAGGGAGAGAGAGAGAGAGAGAGAGAGAGAGAGGGAAACTAGAGAGAGAGAGAGAGAGGGAGAGAGAGAATGAGAGGGACGGCGACGAGCTCCGCCGCGGCGGCAGCGGCGGCGGCGGCGGTGGTGGTGTTGCTGTGCTTCGAGGTCGCCGGAGTGGCCGCGGACGCTTCCGACCACCGCTATAAGCCGGAGGACCCCGTCCCGCTCTACGCCAACAAGGTCGGCCCGTTCCAAAACCCTAGGTGAGCTCCCCCTCCTCTTCCTCTCCGATCTCACCTCTGTTTCTTAAGATCTGATGATCCCTAGGGTTTCAATCGTTTCCTGTATCTCGCATTTGCTAGAAATGTGTTTTGTTGTGGTTAATATCTTAAATTAGTTTGGATTTTGTCGGTTATTGATACGGAAATGTGTTAGTTTTGTGTATTTTTTTAGGATTTAGATGATTCATCCAGATCCCTGAATCTTCGTAGATATTTTTTGGTACTAATTATTAACTAAATGTGTGAGATTTGATCGATGAGGAAGCTTATATTCCTACCACATTGTTGTTAGATTTTGTACCAAATTTAATGTAATAATGTTATATTATGATATATTGGTATTATTTAACTTGTTCGATACAATTTGTTTACAGTGAGACGTATCGCTTCTTTGATCTACCCTTCTGCATTCCAGGTTGATGATCTCTTCTTTTATTTACCTGTTTTTATCTTTTTTTTCCCCAATTGTTTGAATACATTTTGATATTATATCATGTAATTTAATTATAGAGCATGTGAAGGAGAAAAAAGAAGCCCTAGGTGAAGTTTTGAATGGGGATCGCTTAGTCGATGCCCCATATAAGCTCGATTTCCGGGTCGATTTTGACTCCAAGTCAGTGTGCAAGAAGACGCTCACCAAAGAAGATGTGGCCAAGTTCAGAAATGCGGTTGTCAAGGATTACTATTTCCAGATGTATTACGACGATCTTCCCATTTGGGGGTTTATTGGAAAAGTTGATAAAGAAGGAAAGGCCGATCCGAGTGAATACAAGTGCTACCTTTACAGGCATATCCACTTTGACGTCCGTTACAATAATGATAGGGTGATTGAGATCAATATACATACCGATCCGCATGCCATAGTTGACCTAACGGAGGACAAGGAGGCTGAAGTAGAATTCATGTATTCTGCCAAGTGGAAGGAGACGGCCGCGCCCTTTGAGAAGAGGATGGAGAAGTACTCGCAGTCATCTTCGCTGCCTCACCACTTGGAGGTTCATTGGTTCTCGATAATAAACTCTTGTGTTACAGTTCTTCTTCTAATAGGATTTCTTGCCACGATTCTCATGCGGGTGCTGAAGAATGATTTTCTCAAGTAAGCATCAATTCAAATTCTCTTAACCCCTGCTCTTTTCTTTTAGTTTTTTAATATGATCGTGCATTGTCATATTATAAGTAGATAAATGTGGAGAGAATATTTTTGCACAAAGGAAGCAAATAAAGAGAATTTAAAATCTATGGAACTTACTTGAAAACTTTAACATTTTTTTGAATTTCAAGGTTTAGAAGTTTAGGGTTTAGGGTTTTAATTTTACAATCTACTTTCCATTGCCTTTTCATTCCATAAAAAGTCCAGTGTTTTAAAATCCGAAACTGATTATGAGCTGGAAAAGCTGCCGGGTCACGGTTTACTGATTCAACCAACCAGCGGTTAAACCAGTCGAACTAGTGAGCTCTCTAAAATGATAAAATTGTAATATAGCATAGAAGATAGAGAAATGTATAAGCAAATTCCAACAATCATAGTAACAAGTAAGAAATACTATAAAAAAAAAATGTAAGAATTTGAAGTTTCAAACTTCTGTTGGGATCTCTTAATAAGACAGAGGTGGCTTAATATATGCAGTCGTGATGCGGTTAATAATAAATTAGTAGTGGACTCAAGGGCGATGTGGCTGTGGAGGCCGCTGACTGTGGTGTTTCTTGTGCGGAGAAGAGGCTGATGGTGGTGCCATCAACCATGAGTACCATCATTTTTAGACTGTTTCAAACTCCATCTAGCTAACTGAGTTATGAGGAGCAAGGATGGGTACTGCTCTTTGTCGTTTGTAAGTGATATCAAGGTGAAGTCTTAAAGCAGCAAACCCCAAAGTTTGGAGAGAGATTGATTTTTGACCATCTGATCAACCCATCAACACGTAATAATAGAACCGGCCGGTTCAAATAAAACTAGGCTGGTTCAATGGTTTGCCGGTTGAGCTGTCAGTCCAAAACGGTTTTTAATATGTTTTATGGATCAAATCGAACTGGTCTGGACACTGGTTCACAGTCCAACTGGTTCGATCACCTGGTTCGACCTATATTTTACAACATTATAAAAATCTGTTGAGTTCTATAAAAGTAGTTATAGAATATGTCATCAGGTGAATGAATAATTTGGCTGGTCATGAACTACTCCATTAAAAACGTTGCAATTGCCATTCAATTCTGATGGTGGCATGCTTAAATCAAAAGCAATTAATGGCTTCATGGTGCATTAAAGAAATTATAAATTTTGAAGTTCAGGTACACATTCAAGATGAACTATAGTTCAAACATGGTTCTACGTTTTGTTTTCCCTTTTTAGCAAAGAAAAAGTCTAAAGGTGAATGTATTCGAGCTTACCCAACATAGCTGGCTCTTAATGCAATTATTTAGACTTCCATGACTACTGCAATTCATTTATCTGTAATAATTTTTTTTCATTTTTTTGGTCTTTTTATTTGATTTGTAAAGTGGCAAAATGGCTTAGCAACAGAACTAACTGAACAAGTATAAAGAAATTTGTTTCTTTTGAATTTTGTCATTGGGATCGCTAGCCAAACCAAAAAAATAGAACATGAATTTGAGAAGTATTTAAATACTTCCAATTTTAGGTGTAATAAACTTCATGAACATCGTCATTTTATTGTGAAGTATATGAAGAAGAAACAATAGTTAGAGCTTGTGGCATCTCTAGTCTTTTGGAAGAATTACTTAAAAGTATAATTGTTGATGGAGGGAATAACTAAAAATACAATAATCGGATTTTATGAAAATATCTGATGACCGTTTATTCACTGGGTGCATTGCAAAAGATAGAGTTGAATGGCGAGAATTAGTAATGACTATATGATGACCCCTTATTTACTGAGTGCATCGCAAAAGATAGAGTTAAATTGAGAAAGTTATTAATTACGCTAGCTATGAATTTAATTTTGCATCATCAATAGACACGTTGAATAGAGGTATCATTACAACTAGAAATATGCCTTGCTTTTCCCTCAGCTCTCCATGTTTAGATATTTTGGTTTTGTATTTATAACAATCTTTGTCTTTCGGTGCTGCTGCTGTTGTTATTGTTGTCGTTGTTGTGCATCCTCAGTAAACACATTCGGAATATAAGTATCATTACAGATAGGAATGTGCATTGCTTTTTCCTCAACTTTCCATGTTTTAGCTTTTTTTCTTTGGGGGGTTTTTTGTTCTTATAAGAATCTTTGTTTTTCTCTTCTGAAGATATGCTCAAGACGAGGAGTCTGTTGATGATGAAGAAGAGACTGGATGGAAGTACATTCATGGTGATGTTTTCAGGTTCCCGAATAACAAGTCATTGATTGCTGCTTGTCTGGGTTCAGGCACTCAACTATTTGCCCTGTAAGTGCTTGCCGACTATTTTATTTCACTTGTTTAGTTGTTTAGAATGACATATTTACACAAGCATCTTTGTCCTAGATTTTGAGATTTAAATACCATGACATTGTTATTAAGAGCCCTTTTGGCACCGCTGGAGCTTGTATAGAGCTGTCGTTTGCATAAAGCTACTCAAAGAAGTACCAACTGTTCTTTTTTTTTCTTTTTTTTTTTTGTAGATAAAAATGTATGAAGAGCCCCTCAACTGTAAGCCTCTCTAAAGTTGACCCTTCTATTTTATCTGATTGCACCCCCTTAACTTTTATTTGTTTGATTTAAGTTACTTTATCAGTTGCTTGGTGGTTTAATCAAATATAATATCTATTTTATTTAATCCAAAGTTCTTGCTACATTACGCTTTCAGAACTGTGGGTATAATAGTTATTTACAGCTGACAGCTAACATGATCCTGTAGCAGAATCCTTATTAAACTATTGGAAACAACTAAAATTAAAGCAGGCAAAAGTAGATTGTGGCCCATTATTGAGGGGGTCTCCACACGTTTTTACCTTTTTATTTTTGAAAAATTCCCTGAATAGCTTTCAATTTCAATAAAGGCAGATGATTTTATTTGGATATTTTGCTTTTGATTGTCAGAAGCTCAATTGAGCATCATGCTTCAGCAAAATATCCATAGCTTTTGTTTCTCAGATGTTCCTGCTTTTCAGAGCAGAGAAGCTGGTCCAGAAGCTGGGCCTAGCAGGCAATAACTAGCATATGCATAACTTGGAAATTCTCTTTTCTCTGTAACAGCTTTTTTTTTTTTTAATGTATTTTTGATAGTTTGTTTTTGAATTCACTGCAGTGCGATCTTCATATTCATTCTTGCACTAGTTGGGGTGTTCTACCCTTATAACCGTGGAGCTCTTTTTACTGCATTGGTGGTCATTTATGCACTTACCTCCGGCATTGCTGGTTATTCCTCCACCTCTTTCTATTGTCAGCTTGAAGGAACAAACTGGGTATGTGCTTTATTATTTTTACTGACTATTTATTATATACTATTGTACTCTACATTTTACCCACATTCGTACTTTTTATTTATAAGATACGAATATTGATTCTCAAGAGAAAAAAAAAAGGTAATACCTTTTGGACCTGCTTAAAGGTCGTCTGCAGGGAATATCATTCTAATAAATCTTAAAATATTTCCTGATAGTTAACATCTTAGAGCTTTCATGTATATGTTCTTACAAAATCATTGATCTTCGGATATACCCTTGTATGATCTGAATTTAAATATATAACTCTCGAAAGTGTAGTCTCTTACAAAATGTACACTTAGTTTTCTCACCCTCTCGCAATAATAACTCATTTGGTCCAAACCACCAACCCAAATGCTTTAGCCCAGTTATTATTACTAGGGTCCGTGATCCCTTATATTTCCAATCACAACTCTGTTCCCAACAGATATGAGACTATTGGGGTGTCACAGACGCCCCTCGCTTAGGCCCTGATGTCGTCGTCAGCCTAATCACACACACAATCTAAGATCATTAGGTGATGTGAGGCCCACCTCACACTTCCAGCTGGTGAACCTGGCTCTGATACAAAATATAATGATTCGGCCCTCTAGCAATAATAACTCATTAGATCCAAACCACCCCTCCCAAAATGCTTAAGTCTAGCTATTACCATTAGGATGCACAGTTTCTTATATTTTCAATCACAACTCCGTTTCCAACCGATGTGGTACTACTGGGGTGTCACAGGTAGGGAGGGGGGGGATGATGTCCTTGTGGGGTGGGGGGGAGTGGGGCGGAAGGGTGGTAATTCAATTGCAGTAGGTTTTGTATTTAGATTTTTTTTTTTTTTTTTAATCTGTACAAGGGTATTTCATAAGTTTTTGAACTTGCAGGCATATACACTTAAAAAAATAGACAGTTTTCTTGGGGAAGGTAGTATCTAAATACCTCTGATATAATTGTCATCTTGCTTTTCAGGTGAGAAATTTGCTATTGACAGGATGCCTTTTTTGTGGGCCTCTCTTCCTAACATTCTGTTTCCTAAATACCGTTGCCATTGTATACAGTGCTACAGCAGCATTGCCATTTGGTACTATTGTTGTTATTTTCCTTATTTGGACATTGGTCACAGCTCCTCTGCTTGTTTTGGGTGGAATTGCTGGTAAAAACAGCAAAGCAGAGTTCCAAGCTCCTTGTAGAACCACCAAGTACCCTAGAGAGATCCCTTCATTACCCTGGTATCGTGGGACCATTACACAGATGGCGATGGCTGGTTTTCTCCCTTTCAGTGCGATCTACATCGAGCTTTACTACATTTTTGCTAGCGTCTGGGGCCACAGAAGTTATACTATATATAGCATCCTCTTTATAGTCTTCATCATTCTCCTTCTCGTCACTGCTTTCATTACTGTGGCGTTGACCTACTTCCAGCTTGCTGCTGAAGACCACGAGTGGTGGTGGAGGTAAGACATGAACTTGTTTCCTTGTTGTTTTTTGTGTTGCAATATTTAGCTCACTTTAAATTTAGTTGCATGCTCTTATTGAAGTAAGGTGATTGATTCATAGTAACTAATTATTTTCCTGTAATAGAATTTATGAATTTACATGCTTTGTGATACCTAATTATTTAGGTTAGTAGTGAGATACTAATACATGGAACATTTCTTGAAGTTGTGACTTGGAAGATTTAAGTCACAAGTGCCTGTTCTTGAATGCCTGCTATCTTTAAGAAGTTATAGTTTATAGTCTTTAAGTGAACCAGTGGGATCAGGCTCGGGAACTAGTAGTATTGGGTTTAGGGGGCCCAGGTAGTGCCGTTTGGCTCAGTCTTGGGAAGCCTTCTTAGTTCTGCCATCGCTAGTATTCAGCAGTCACCAATTTCTGTTGTTGGCCCAACTACAGTCATGTTAAATCCAGCAATTACTTCATAGGTTTGTATGGTCCACACCTGGAGCTCCATATTAGCTGTCTGTCCATGTGTGTTTGGCTCAAGGGCATGCTTGTTTCTATATCACTAGAATTCAAGTGGAAGTCTAGTTTCCGTGAAGCTAGAATTTCACTAACTTGACATTTACACAATCGTTGGCGCCCACATGTATAGAATTCAGAAGTCAAGTTTCTTGACTTCTGTATTTTGTTTTTTCCAACTGAAATGAGGGGGTGAGAGAAAGTACTTTCTCAGCTTCGTAGAAGTGGATAATATTTTCTTAACTCCTCTCACATAGCATGACTTAATAAGTGTGACTTCGGACCTGCCTGCTGCAAAGAAACTTCTGGGGAACTGATCTCCAGAATGTCTTGCAAAAATGTGCTGTAGCACGCCTCACAAGTCTGAGAATTCATGGCTCACAATAACATGCTGTTTCGCAAGTTCTCTCATCCTTTTCTACCAAGTCCAGTTTTTGAACAATTTCTTTAACTGATAATCAAAAAATCACATCTACATTTATCAAATATATGCTTGATGCTTGATTCCACTACATCGACATAAGATATAGTGAGTCTTCGAATCCATAATTACAATGACTGATGCGGTCCTAATTATTGGTCTAAAATTCTTTTAGTTGGGTTCTCTTCATAATTTCTGTTATTTATGATTTTAAACTTTTTAATCTATATATTAAGATTTGTTCGGACAAGCCGATACACTAATGAATGTGACAATTATGGCCTTGAAATACATAATTTTTCATTCTATTTATGCTTCCCCCGGTGCAGGTCATTTCTCTGCGGCGGATCAACCGGGTTTTTCATCTACGGATATTGCTTATACTACTACCACGCCCGGTCTGACATGTCGGGATTTATGCAGACATCTTTCTTCTTCGGTTACATGGCTTGCATTTGCTACGCCTTCTTCCTCATGCTTGGTATGGTGGGTTTCCGCGCCTCCTTGCTCTTTGTCCGCCACATATACCGATCCATCAAGTGTGAGTAAGCTAAGTAGCCTTTCGGGGTGCTCGAGGAAAAGCTATTCTACTGCGAAAGAAGGTAGATGTTAAAGTTAAATTAGAGAACTTAGATGCAATATTATACAAAGCGGCGAAAGATCCAATTAGCAAATTTTTTAAGGGTAGGGCGATTATTTTGAGACACTGGTGACAATTTTCATAAATTTGTTCTTTATGGCTCTGTTTTGTTGTTTGTATGTTGTTGTTGTTGACAGTTTATAATCAAGCGGGTATTTTCATTCATGAGAAACTTTGATCTAGTATCTCTCTATCATTATGCTGGTGAATATTCTGTGACCAATTATTAGTTTGTTTTAAGTTTATCCGCAGCAGATTTTGCTGAAAATGTTGCTAAGAGTTTGGCTGGAGAAGTTCCAAGCTTTATTATTTAAATGTAAAAATGTATGGAAGTTACTGGATTCAACTATGACCCATTTTGATCTAACTGTCCCTCCAGTCTTTTAAAATTTTGAGTTTACGACCTAATCTTTGATTGACTCCTACACGCAAAATTTAAATACATCGTTTATTTTCACGAACTTAATTAGTGATTTTCACGCATGTCGTGTGTGTACAATTTTATTAAAGTAAATAATGGGCCTAAAAGATTACTTGAAAAATTATCAAATGATTTAAATTAAATAAATAAAAAGGTTTAGAGTACCAAAATTAAAATTTTTAAAGGTTGAAAATTGAATCAAAATGAACCTTATTTCAAGTAACTTTTATATACTTTTTACCTTAGGGCTTGATGCCTTACACTAAGAGGCCGTTTGGTTGCATGTAGTTGTAACTGCACTGCAGTTGTAACTGTATGTAAATGCAAATTTCATGTTTGATTTGATGTATTTAATTTCAACTGCTGCAGTAAGAATTGCAGGAGAAGGCCCAACTACAGCAATTGAAACTACATCCAAATTGGCTGCAGTTCCAACTGCAGCAGTTGGAAAGAGTAACTTTAAACAAAAGGTAAGCTTACCTCTTATATTATTTTTTAAACAAAAAATATTTTTCTTTTTTACATTGGAGGTAATCTCACCACCATATACATAAAATGATAAAATTTTACAAATTATTTCTCAACTACATGCAACCAAATAAATTATTTGTAGTTACAGCACTTTCTACTACATCCAATCAAACATGCTGCATGTATCTCTAACTACACTGCATTTGTAATTACATCTAACCAAACGGCCCCTAAGTTGGATTTGATAGAATAAGACAAATAGATGCTAGTGGAGGGGAATTTAGGACTTAAATAAATCTGCCAGAATGGATTAGTGACAAATCTACTTGATTGGTTGGGAGTGAACGGTATTATACTAGAAAACTCTCTTTTATACTAAATCTGTGTTCTCAGCGTTGTTTTCTTGTCTTATCCTATTTTGTTTAAAGTTGGCTGCCAAATAGTATATGCTAGAAGAATTGGAAAAATATAGAGATATTACAGCCTACACCCGCCCCATTTTTTTATGGGTTAATTGCATACAGGTCGCTGCAAACTTAGTGAATATCAGATATATTCCTGCAAAATTTAACTTTGCAAAAATATTCCTGCAAAAGTCCTAAGTTATGCAGATATATTCCTCCGGTTTGTTTCTGTTAGAACTTGTTAAAATTTTAACAGCAGATGAGTGAAATAATATTCCCTTACAGATATGTCCCTCCAAAAAGAAGAAGAAGAAGAAGGTGCTGGCAGTGGCGGCCGGCGGCGGTGTCCCCGCTTCCCCCCTCCCCCCGTGGTGGCGTCCCTCGACGTATGGATCGCCGCGCCCGCGCGACGAGGACGAACACGACGAGGGTTTCTTCGAGGGCTTTGGCTTGGGATCGGGAGAGGAGAGGAGGAGGTGGGATCGGCCGGCGGCGAGGAAGCGGCGGCGGCGTCGGCGGAGGCGGAGGCGGAGGCGGAGGAGGGAGGGGGCGGCGTCGTTCCGATCAAGGAAGAGGAAGAGGAGGAAGACGATGAGGATGAGGGTAAAATCGTCATTTCACATTATTAACTAATCATAGTTAAGCATGTTAACTGTGGTTAACTCAATTTTTTTAACAGAGTATAACAGCAGAGATATTTTTGCAGACGGTAGGACTTTTGCAGAAATATTTTTGCAAAATTAAATTTTGCAGGTATACATCTAATATTCACTAAGATTGCAGGGACCTGTATGCAATTAACCCTTTTTTATTAGTATATTAAAATCAAAATTCAATCTGATAAATACAATCTACATAACTTAAGAAAATGTTATGTATTAAAAACCACACTAGTTGAAAATTTAATTACTAAAAGGCATCAAGTAGACCAAATGATCACCAGCGGAGAAAAGAGTGACAACTCAATGCCGAAAGCTTTTGAATTTTTTTTCTTTTCTGTATTTAGACTTTTCCAATGCCATAACATAGAAGTAATGATTTAGACTTCGATTTTGCGGCCTTTGTCGTAATTTTTGGGGTAAATTGCATATTCGGCACTCAAACTATGATGCGGATGACACCGTTCAAATTATTACAATCAAAACTTACAATCTAATTTAATTGGCGAAATATTAATATTTAATATAAATATAATGTAATATTTTAATTATTGACATATCATCGATCACGATATTTCCACATCACTTCTATATCAATAATTTTGAAAGAATACCTTATTCCAGAGCCAAATAGAGTACAAGATGTAACATGAAATTGCTTGGCAAAGAAAAGCAGTAATTACAATTTCTCATCAGTTGCAGATAATTAATAAAACAATAAAAAAAATGAAAAGAAATTGAAACAAATGTTGTTTAGCTCCCATGAGAGAAGATTTAAGTGAAGTCACCAATGCCTAATTTATAGCTAACAATCCTTTAACTCTTTCTGGGAAACCTCTTGATTAACTGATTGGAGGTAAACTTTTGAAATATGATGCAACAATAAAAACACTAAATACAAAAAAAAGAAACATTTTACTTCTTCCATCATTTACATTACATCAACTAAAATCGCAGTTAACAACTCAAGGCAAATCCACTATGACGAATGAAAAGTGATTAATCTAAAATAAAAGAAAAGAAAAGGGCCCTAATAAGGAACTTACATGTTAAGAGGCCCACATCGAAACAATTTACAGTGAAGCAAACCTGTAGACTTTACCATATCATATGGACAAAAAATGCCCTGTCACAGAGAACAAAATGCTTCTTCAAAAACTTACAGCAAAAAGGTTCCCATTGTTACCTGAGTTCACAGATTCGACAAGGAATGCCCCGATCGATGGCTGAGATTAGCCCATATCTCCTAAACAAATCTGTAGAAACAATATAGACGACAAAATTATACAAGAATATAATCAAGCTTTCAAAGATAATAAAGAGTAGAAACCACGGCATATTATTTTAAAAGTAGGTAACTGGAGATACAGCTATCCTTGCTTAGCATAGATACCGCAGCGTATAGCATAGTCTCTCATGATCAAACAAAAATTATATACAGGGCGAACTTTTCCGAAAGATTGCTTACTCATCATTTTCTTTTTACAAGTTTCTAGCATTCCTCGACATCTACAATACAGGTTGATATGCTTCATAAGAAATCTAATACCCAAAAAGGTAATGCCATTGGAGAAGAAAATTACATGGTCAACAAGACAATGATATGATGTTAGGTTATAATAATAATAAAAAAAGAGAAGTTATGAAACCCTAAAGAAAAATGTTAGGGCTGCTGCAATTGACTTATATACCAGTTTTCACACTTCGAAGTCATTCTCATCACATTGCACATCGATTAACAATATCCTGCTTCATCTGAACGACATCGGCGAAAGCCACTTGCAATGTTTGCTGCGCAAAGTTAAAAACATCAGCTGATGTGGACCCTTCCTTTGCATATCGAACTGCATCTCGATAAAGCTCATTATACCTTATACACTCATCCAACATAAACCCATTCTTGGCTTCTTTTGTCCACCTTTTCAAAATGTAAAACTCCGGTAATGCACGAACATCAACAGTTAAAAAAACCCTCAAAATATGCCTACATAAAATTCCACAATTCTCAAACTTGGAGCACGAACATTTACTTCTCTTATCAGAGAAATCATAAGTTACTGTGCATGATCTGTGAACATCCTCCTCTTTCGCAACATTAAACTTGCTAACCAATCCATCTTCAATTTTATCAACATAATAACCTAGAGAATGAATGAATTCATCTTGAAATATGTTGAATATTTCTCTCGTGTACACATCTGCCACTTGTTTTAAAATGTTTGAAGGGGTTTTCAGAACGGGTCGTGTAAAAGATGTGGCTAAGTCTTCTAGGGCTTCCCTTTCACACCAACCAGCTATGGCATGCTCAAAAAGAGAAATAAAGACAGGTAAAGGAGTTGTTGTATTGAAGTATTTCTCAAAGAAGAATTTCAGACTTTCTGGCTTTTGGGTTGCTGAAATTTCTGCAGTAAACATGTCTTTAAAGAAAACTGGTACCCACTTTTGCCGCATATTGTATAGAAATCTTAGCCATGAATTCTCTCCCAAATCATACTTGTCAATAATAGACTTCCAAGTCGACTCAAATAGTTCAATTGATTCAGATTCAACTATACATCTTTCGAATTCCTCCTCGAAAGTAGCAGATGTCCCGTATATATTGGCCAATCGTTCCTTGCATTGATTTAGAATGTGCCACTTGCAAAACCGATGATGTGTCTCTGGGAAAACTTTAGATATTGCCGGCCCCATAGCCTCATTGAACTCAGTAACTAGCGAAGTTGGGTGGCGTGCACCCATAGCTGCAACCCAATTTTCAAAAAGCCAAATAAAAGAGGCTTCTGCTTCGTCGGTAAGCAGAGCACAACCAAAAATCACAGATTGCAAGTGATGGTTCAAGCCCGTGAACATGAAAAACGGCAACAAGTCCTTATTCTCTTTGAACGACGTGTCAAAAGAAACAGCATCACCAAAATAATAGTAAGAAGCCCTAGCTTTTGCATCAGCCCAAAAGGCATGTGTTAAACAATTGTTTTTGTCGACTTGAAATGCATAAGAAAAAGTAGTAGGGTTCTCCGCATTCATCCGCTTAAAGTAACCCAACAGCTTTTGGGTCTCATCGAAGCCAAAAGCAGTATAGCGGGCTTCTCTTCTCTCGTTCCTAAAGTCATGATCGTATGGCGGTGAATTATTAAATCCCCCCAATGATTCCCCAATCGGTGGCTTGGAAAGAGGCGGCAATAATGATTTCTCTCGATTTAGGGTTCCGCTTTTCCCAAGAACTACTACTTCACTTTGGGATTGAATATAATGTATTTTGTTTGGTGCGACTGCCAAATCATGAGTGTGCTCCAAAACAAGCTTGGAAACAATCCACTTATCATAATCCTTCTTAATTACTTCAAACATTGCCTTGCAACCTTCCCGTGTAGGAGTCCTACTGTTTCTCTTTTTCTTGCTTTCATCGTAATTCTCTTCAGATGGAGTAAAACCCTCTTTTGTACAAACAAATCTTCGCATTACAAATGACTCATCCCTTGTAGACCTACGAGAGAGTCTTATACGTACGTCAAACCCTGTGCGGCTCGCGTATGCATAATAGAAGGTTTGGGCTGCTTCATGAGAAGGAAACTCCATACCCAAAAAGGGATCTAATTGGGCATATTCTTCTGGCTCAATATATCTAACCCTACTGGGGGCAGCCACTACATGATTGTGTTCCTTCACAAGCTTAGTAACAACCCACCTCCCGTAATACTTTTGAATTACCTCAATCATTGCATTGCAACCTTCTCTTATGGTCGCACGCTTTCTCTTTTTCTTGCCATCATCAAAATTCCCTTTCTTTAAATGGAATCCCTCTTTTGAACACACGAAACGCCGCATGATAATCGACTCGTCATTCCTTGAACGGCGAGATTTGCTAATGCGCACTGAGAAGCCAATGCGGCTTGCATAAGCCATGTAGAATAATTTTGCACCCTCCTCGGATTCGAATTCCATACCAACAAAGGGTTCAGGGTTTTCTGAATTTGGTTGGGTGGAAGCAAAATGATTGTCAGCCTCCACAAGCTGACTGCTGACCTCCAATGACATGTGGTTTTCGATATTTTCCTCATTGAGATCCACATTGTTCTCTCTTAATGATCCCTCCTCATCGCATGAGACACTTTCCATAATTAAACAGGGGCAACCTGCAGAATTCAACCATTCAGAACAAGTACAATGAGTAAACTAATTGTTAAAATAACCATTCAGAACAAGTACATAGTGGATACACATGCCACTTGCACAACTATGCAGTTCAACATAACACTGCTGTGTGTCATACAATCATTTCAGACCCATTAAAAAGCAAAATAGTTTAAAAACAGTAGCTCAATAAGTATATGATTATGCCTTTTGCTCGAATTTCTGAGACACAAAGTCTGCTGAAACAAATTAAACAGATTAACATTTTCAGGAACCAAACTGAATGAAAGTGTCACATAGACTGAAAAAAGACAAACAGATATATATATATATATATGATTTGGTCCAGTTCTACCATTTGGTTCGCCTGGTTGGAACATGAATGCACAAACAATTTGACAAACACCAACAAGCAAGCAAAATACGATAGCTTGTTCACAGTTAATAGCTTAAATCAGAAAGATATTAGGCCAAAAAACCTAGAAAATACCAATAAAAATTCCTGCTAATCCACTGTCAAAGGATTAAAACAGAACAAACTGATAGAAATAAAAGATTAGAACAGGCGACTGAATGGGAGAGGTGAAGATATTTTATTGGTTACTAAATCAGGATTCAGGACAACCTTAAGCACTGAAAGATCAGTCTTTACGACAAAGAGCATGCGAAAGGGTCTACAAGAAAGGGGGGTAAAAATGAAAATCTTCAAATGAAAAGAGAAAGTTCTTTTACTAATGAAAGAATTTGGTAGCACAAACCAAGAAAATTTTTAATGGAAATAAGGATACATTCAGCAAAGGAACTAAAGAAATTTCGAGGTTGGTTTCTAAACCACAAAACCTGACCTTAACGTAAGAGATTCTGAAGATGATGCAGCTGCTAGCATAAATACTAATTCCTGATACTGCTAGAGGACCTTGGAAACGGTCAAGAGGACCTCCTTTCCAGCAGAATACAACGACATTCAACAGCACTGAGTTTCCGCTACCTTTGAGTGGGGCTTGAACTCTATCCTGGGTGGCTATGAAGGGGAAAATGCAAAAAAGATAAGAGGATATATCGGATTGGCTTACTGAGTTTAACATAACCATAGGAGATTGGATGAGAGTCAAAAGTAAATATATATTTAATATATATATATAACATAAAAATAGGATATATCAGAAGTTAAGAAAACTGAACTAAACCCAAAAAACTGATTTTTTTTTTTTCTTTTTATTGTTTTCCTAACCGAACTGAACCAAAAGTTAAACCAAAACTGATTATTTTGTTTAGTTTGGGTCGATTTGGTCTTCAATTCGGGCTGAAATTATAAATGCCACTAAATTCAATAGGATAAACCCATAATAATGCTAAAAAAATATTGTAGGAAAGTGACATAAACACACACCCTCCCAGGTACAAACACATACAAGTCATATTCTTTTATCAGCTTCATTAGTCCTTGAGATATGAATAAATACTATATATAGGTAATAATGAATGAAAAAATTGCAAAAGACACATTTTTGTGGTTTCTTACTCTCTCCATTGAGTTGTAACTGTATAGGCCCAATACTAACTATTTTCATTAAAAGAGCAATTTGATAAGTTGACAAACTAGTTTAAGACTTAAGAGTTAATATCTTGAAAGAATGTGAAATTATTGAAGAAATGTTGACGTCCCTAAAAGGAAGAATGATGCATATATTTGCATAATTTCAACTATTAGAGCCATTGGCTTAAGCTGAGTTCTCAATCTCCCCCCCCGGCCGGCCGCCCGCCCAAAAAAAAAAAAAAATGCTGAGTCTACTTAAAGTGACCTACAATTGAGGAGGCTCGTAAATATCTACCATCAATTATAGCAAAACAACAAATGTGATATGGCATAGAAAATTGCTGACTTCAAAAAAAACTTCAGAGTAAACTGTGACTAGCAAGGATTTATTTAATTTAGAAGCTGCTACAGTGAATATTTTATATGCTTGGAAGCCCCAAAAAAGTTTAAATTTGCAATAAAATCTTACAAAAAAAACCAAATCAAAGTAGGAAGTCCACAAATAGGATAACGTCAACAAAGGCGACCTTTCCAAACTCCATAGCAATAGTGAACATGAGATTACCAGTCTAATAAGGAACTACAGGGATCCGAGACATCAAATTTTGAATAATAAAGGGTTTGAGATCGTTAACCAGTTGATGGGCTAAATCCAATTTTACATAGACCTAGAATTTAATTTGAACCATATGAATTAGGATACAGATAAAATTTGTATAACAGATATTTTCCTTCTAAGAATATTCAGCATGGCCTCTCATTTTTTGTTTATCAAAGAGAAAGCAATTGGACTAGTTAGAACCCTAAAATTATATGAACATTAGGATGATGTAGGTTGTGAACTCATCAAACTAATAAAAGCCAAAGCGCCGTGCAAGTTGAACTTCACATCCATATTTATGTCAGGCATACATGAAAATGCAAAGAACACCAGGAAATGCTAAAATTTACGAGCGTAGCATAGCAAGAACATCCAAATATGGTTCAAGACATATGTCAAATACATTGAAGAACGTCTAAAACCTTATGGCCATCTCTACATCTAACTATCAACAATAGAAGACTGCCTAGCATTTGCCTCTGATCAAAACTAACTGACTAAAAATAGATATGATCATAATGTTTTTAAAGGGACTTGTACAAGACCTAGACAAGTATACCAAATTCCCACTTTTTTTTCTCCTCTAATTATAGTTAAAATGCCACCTTTAGAAGCCACAACACTCATTCCTCTTGCCTCCACAAATTAAACTCAAATTAGCGCTACTCATGGAAAAAAATAAACATTTCAATTCATTATCCTATCAAAAAAAGCAAATCACAAAATTATTAAAAACCCTTATTTGCTCTATTTTACACCCACTAATCAAGTAGGGACTCTCCCTTTCTTTAGTGAAAAAAACCAACTGAACATAGTCTGTTTGTAGGAATCTCTCCTCAAGACATCATAAAGGCGCCACCTTTAGCAGCCAATATCATGCCAAGTGATAAAAACAATAGCAACCAACCACTCATCTCTCACCCTCCACAAATTAAGCTCAAATTAATTCATCCTCCTATCAAGGATATACATGACAAAACCACTCAAAAACCCTTATTTGGTCTCTTTGATATCCATTAATCAAGTGAGTGCTCGCCCTCTACACACACTCTGCCGCAGGTTTGCCAGAGAAGAGAGGAGGGGAGGAGGGAAGGGGAGAGGAGAGGGAAGAGCCCCAGAAGGGGGCAATGACACACTCCACCGCAGGTTCACAGGAGAAGAGAGGAGGAGGGGAGGGAAGAGGAGAGTGAAGAGCCCCAGAGGGGGACAACGACCCCGGTGTGATAAGGCACTATGTACCCCCGAAACCCTAGTAGTTTTGACTTATCGTGCTCCTATTGTGTTTATAGCATGCTCTCTCTCTAATTCCATGGACCAAGCCCTATTCATAAGTGGGGATGAAACCGGTCCACCAGTTAGGAAATTTTAGAACCGCTCCCGCCTCCCGCCAAAGTTTGAACCGGTCCTAAAATCAGTCTGTGGGAATCAGCAATCTACCGGTTACAGAACTTCAAAACCTATTTGGCCAAAATCTGAACAAGATCCACAACCAGTCTACCAAGATCAGTTTTTTAATTCCAGTTTCAAACTGGTTCAAATCGGTATACCAACTTGGTTAATCATTTTGGTGATGCAGATCTGAAAAAGAGAGACCGAGAAAGGTGGCATGGAAGAGAGAGTAAGGGGGGTGAAATAATGTAAGTGCCTTCACCTAAATTAAATTCCAACACTTACATCATTTAATTTGATGAAAATCAAATTCTGAGAAAGAATAGCATAAGTAATCTTTTCTAAAATTGGCACTTAATAATAAATTTTAACAATTAAGCAAAAATAATCACACAAAATTTTTTGAAAAATTAGCAAAAAGTATTTTCTTTTTAAAACATAGCACTTAAATTTAGCAAACATAAAACACATACAAAAAAGAATTAAGAAATGGAAAAATATATTATAGTAACACAAATTCTAAAAAATTAGCATAAAATACTATCTTTTGAAAAAATTAACACTTCAAACATTGGATACTATAATTAGATAATTACAACATAAATTTTAAAGAACCAGCACAAGAAAATAATAAATTCTTAAAACTAGCAAAAAAATTCTCTCCCCTTGTATTTGACAAAATTGTATGCTTCATAAGGATTCAATCATTTATAACCTAATTAATCAAACTCCAATGTTCTACCAAGACATGAAAGGAAAAAATATGTATTATATGGCTAATGTGCCTACCCAATAACAATCAACGAGTCCTGACCCGTCAAAAGATGTCGACCGGTAGCACCGAATGTGAGGAGGAAGAGATCTAGATTTGTCCATGACCTGTGAATTGAAGAGTGAAGTTCATGTGTATTAATGGTGCCAAAGATGCAAAGATTTTATTCGTGTATGTTAGCATGAATTCATAGGAAACTCCCTCTTATCTTCATCTCCTAACTCATTAAATTTGGTTTGAATCTTGTCCTTTATCTCAGGCCAGCGCACCAATGTTTATATCCAAAACTTAATAAGCTATGAAACTTATGCAAGGATGAAATTAGGGCGAAAAAATAGTAAAGTGAGATATAATTTTGAATCCATGACATGAAAAAGAATCAACAAGCTGTGTCCAATAGGAGCCTTGGAAAAGCATAAAATGCTTATCTTAATGTAAAGCTAGAAGTGAGGCAGGAGGTGCGTCATTTGGTTTCGGCTTTCGTTGCATCAAGTGAATATTAGTTATAGAACTAAATAAAAAGCAGTAAAATCACTTCTTTAGCTGCTTATTTGGCTAGAACATTTAGGCATATCATTATACGAGTCAGAAAAATCAATATCCTAATTATGTTGGGAATGTTGGTCCGAACATCTAGCCAGATGCTGTCAACAATTTTCACATGTAACCTTTATGCTAACTAGTCAAGTGGAATAGCACATCACTATTGTTCATCGAAAACAATCGCATATCTCCATCAATCAAAGCAGTGTAGACTGAGCAGAACCATATAAATCCCTATCTTCTCCTCTTCTATGTATCAAGAAACGATTTTATAATCAATGCCCTCAGAGTGCTGACAGAAAGAGGAGACAAGTGAATTTGCCAGATTACTTAATAGTCGAAGCATATTAAAGGCCAATAGCTTCTAGCACGATCATGTATTCTTTATGGAGATTACCATGAACAAAACATAAGGAAGAGGTAGAATATAAACTTAAGATCGAATGGCTTGTCGTTTTATCTCACCAGAGAATGTTGCACCAGGTCTTCGACAATGTAGAGTTCTTCACGGACTTCTCCCTCAGAAAATAGCCGTCTGTAATGAAAAGTGGAAGACTAATCAACATGGTAATAAAATAAATTAAAATTACATGTTTCCAAGGAAGAACATAAATAATCTGATGTAGATATACTTTAGCTAGACAAACATCTTTATAGAAACTAGAAAATTGGCAAAAGAGTGACTACTGCAAATTTGCAACAGTTACCGCTGTTGCAACAGTTTGGAGATTGTAAACTCCATGAAGGCCAATAGCTGATGAGAATTGAGAAAGGAAAATATGATATCTACAGAATGAGCAAGATACAGCAGCATTATTATATTAAAAAAATGTCACAGATAAAACAGGTAGTTAGCTTGACCACACACACACACACACACACACACACACACACACACACACACACACACACACACACACACACACACAAAAAATCTTCTTCTTAATATGGAAGCCACGAAATTCTCTTTATCTTCCTGCCCAAACATTAACAAAAGAGAATATATAGGCAGAAATATACATGGCTTTACATATTTACAAAGTGAAAAAATGGCATCGATGATACAAATGAGAATCAACATGCCCTAATTGCTGATCATGTCTCATCGTTCTCAACTATCAATATGCGCACTGCTTCAATCTCAGAGAAGAGTACAAATCCTCTACATCCTCCATTCGAAGCCAACTTCATTAACTCAACCAGGGTTTCGATTTGTTAACATAACATAACTTATTTTACAAAGATTATTTTGATGCCAATATCTCCAATTTTAGTATCAAAACAGAAAACAAATCTATGCTGATGAAATAGGTCTATAATGGCATGAGAGAGAGAGAGAGAGAGAGAGAGAGAGAGAGAGAGAGAGAGAGAGAGAGATTACCGTTAGATGAGGAATCAAGGGCAGAACCTCCGTCTCCTTGCTGCCACGGGAGAGGGAGAGAGAGAGAGAGAGAGAGAGAGAGAGAGAGAGAGAAACCCTAGCGCGCTAAGGTTTCATGTGGCGGCGGAGGAGGAAGAGGGAGGAGGGAGGAGGGAGGAGAGAGGAGAGAGAGAAACCCTAGTTAGCGCGCTAGGGTTTCATGTGGGCGGTGGGATAGCGAGGAGAGGAGCGATTTCATGGGGTTCGGGGTTTACGAGATGGATCGGGGACAAGATGAGTCCGCGGAACCGGACTTTGACTTCGCGCATTTTATTTCGAACTTAATGTCAGTAATTGATTGTTGATTGATCTTCATTAGACGTAAGTTACGATATCAACGAACTAAATATTCGAACTTGATTACGTCATCTAAACTTGAGTTCGATCTCATCAGTTGCACCAATCCAAACAAACTCCTAAATATCGATGACTTGAATTCGATTTCATCAAACTAAATATTTGAACTTCGTCATGTCATCTGCACTTGAGTTCGATTTCATCGGTTACATCAATTCAAACAACTCCTAAAAATCAACGAGCAGTAGAGTAAGTGGGAGGAGGAAGTTCGAGAGGGTTAGCTGAGAGCGATTTTAAAGTTCTAGATTGATGTGGTTTGCTTTTAGACTGAAAAAAAAAAGAAAAAAAATTGAAACATGAGAAAATGGGATATCAATATTACATATTTATGAATTAATATAGTTCGCTTAGCCAACTTTGTGAAAAATGAAGGGTAAACTTTAAATTGCCCCTCTGTGTAGTTTAACTTATTTTTATTTTGTCATTCTATAGTTAAAAAAAATTACACTTTTTTTCTCTGTGATTTAATTTGTAATTTACCAAAAAATTCAATATCAAATAGGATGGCAAAGTAAAAAAAATTTTGAAAAATTATGGGATGGCAAAGTAAAAAATGCGCTGCACAGTATAATTAAGTGTAATTTTCTGAACCGCAAAGTGGCAAAAGTGCAAATAAGTTAAACTACAGAGGGGCAATTTGAAATTTATTCAAAAATTGAAAATCAGACCCAAACAGGAATCAAGATATAACTGACTTTTTAAAAAAAAAATTATTTGTCCGGTCTAGTTTCGGCTCAGTTCAGTTCAGTTCAGTTCAGTTATCATTTTTTTTTTTTAAGTTCATCCACATGCGCTGCACTCCAATCTAAAAGAGACCATACAGGTTTATAGGGCGTAGCCCAACATAGCAACATGGGCTAATTTGAATTGGGCCCTTCGTAAGATTCGCCTCGTTTCTATTCCTAAGGTTCCTTACTGATAATTTGATTGGTTCTTTATTAATAATTAATCATGCAATGGTGATTGAAAAGTTGTGAGAACTATTCAACAAAATGCGAATAAGGTGTTTGAAATAAGTTATCCTCCATTGTTGTGGTTATAGAAAATTAAATTGAAGTAGAAGACATAGGGCAATACGGAATGCAAAGGTAGTCTCATCCGTCTCCAGTTAGGGCCAAACTCTAGACCTAAATATCTCTAGCGAGAAAAACAACTTATTTATAAGAAATGCGAGCATATGCGACTAAAGACCACCATCCTTAAAAGAAAGATGCATGATATTTCATATTGTTAAAATTAGATTAAAATACCAACCGTTCCTAGCGCAAGTGGCAAAGGGCTTGGTGGTTGGTATCTGAGGTCCCGAGTTTGAATCCTAGTTGATTCACATTTCCAGCTAAGTTTATTTCTAAAAGAAATAAACGAAGCGAGTAGCGTGCTACCTTTCTCTCAAAAAAAAAAAAAGAGGTTAAAACCGTGAATTTTGTCATAAAATATAATTAATTATACTTTGGCACAATTGTGAACAAATTTAAACTATATTTGGACTTAAATCTACATGTAAAAATTTACTATCTATTGTTTGTATTAAAGAATACACAATTTTTGTGCACATTGTGGAATTTTGTACATAAGAGTTGTTCTATTTGAAAGAGAATTGTATGATCTCGTTAGTTAGAATTTTAACATATACCTTTTGAAATAGTAGTACTAGTTAACCTGAAGACTACATATGTTACATAATTATAAATAAATCTAAACTAAATTTGGACTTAAATCTAGATATGGAAACTTACTTTCTACTATTTACATTGAAGAATACATAATTTTAGAGTGCATTACTCGCTCAATTTTGTATATAGAGTTGTCCTATTTGAAAGAAAATTGAATAATTAATCCTTTAGTTATAATATTAATATGCACATTTAGAAATAATAGTATTGCTTAATCTGAGAACTGCACAATATTGAAAGTTTCGTGGGACAGTTTCTGTATAACTGTTTAAAAGTAGTGATTACACAATTTCTTTAGTACGAGGAAGCCAGTATCATTAAGGGTAAAAATATCCAATCACCTTATTTCTTGCTTACCAAGCTTATCACTACAAGAATATTATACATTGGTGGCGACTAATGTCGCCACTATATGTATAAAAAATTACCACCTTTTTAAAAGGTGGCGATTTTTTAAGTCGCCACAAGTTGCCACCGAAAATCTTGCCACTAATTGAAATTGTGGCGAAGCATGAAGAGTCGCCACCTTACTAAAAATAGAGTGGCGACATTTTGTCGCCACCAAATATAACTTTTAGTAGCCACTATTAGTCGCCACCTTATTAAAAATAGCGTGGCGATATTTTGTCGCCACCTTATTAAAAATAGCGTGGCGATAAAATATCGCCACCAAATATGACTTTTAGTGGCACTTCTTGGTCGCCACCTTTCATGGAGATAAGATGGCAATAAAATTTTGCCACCAAATGTACACTTTAGGTGGCAATAACCATAGTCGCCATCTTAGTTCAATATAAAGAGGCAACTTTTTGTCGCCACCACTTGTGTGAATAAAATAGCCACCAATAGTAAATAGGTAATAAAATAAAATATAAAAATACACTATTTATATTTTATAATTAAAACATACACAAAATAACAAACAAAATATTTAACTAAACAAAATTATCCTTTTAAGAACAATTTAAAAAGCTAAGTAACTTCTCATCCACAACAGCTTAAAAATAAAATAATAGCAATATCAATTTAAAGGCAAAAGAGTAATAATATTCGATATACAGTTAATATCATTCATGACTCCCTACACTTTAGGAATAGAAAACACTTAAAAAAGATTAAAGAAAAAATGCTTCAGTCTCCTAATTCAATGGCCATTATTTTTCTGCAAGAAAATAAAAAGGAGAAAAATAAGTTACACAAGTTAAAAATCTACAACAAAAGATAGAGTAATTGGAAAGTGGTTATGAGTATAGAGAACGAATCCTAAACTACAAGAAAGCAGGGCTGATTGTCAGCAAAAGGAGAGGAGCAAGCAAAAAGGTTTAGCAGCTGCTCACCCTCATCTTCTCGACTTCATCTAAACTATGTAGCTTAGTTCTCTATAACTAAAGCCATTGTCTGCTAAATGCCTAACTACCAAAACACTTTCTCAAGATAGATCACGGAGAAACTTGGCGCAAAACAAGCATCACTCTACTAGTACAATTTCAGCATCTCATAAAAATTAAAAACAACTCAGGAAGCACATATATTTCAAAACAAGCATCACTCTACTAGGATGCGGAGAACCCCTCTAACTCCGAACCCACCCCGTCTGCATCCTTTGTCCCGCCTCAGGAGCCGGCTTTATATCACTGAATCACATGAGGAAAGCTTCCATTTAGCTGGGCAAGTTGGAATCCTTACATTATGTTTTTCTTCTTTTGGAGATGGGATTTGTCAAATTCTCAGCAGCAAATTTAGTCCTCAATTGGCTATAGTTGGGAAAGAGTTCTTCAGGTATTTGATTCTTGGACCCAAAAAAAAATATAGTTTGAAGTGTTTGATTGTACTTATTTGGTAAAAAAAAATAGTTTAACATAATTTGGAAAAGAATATCTCTTCTTCCTTCACTTTCTCTTTACTCTCTTCATTTTTTATTCCTACAAATAAAACAAGTATACCCTAAAACCCTTCCTCTTAGCAACAAAGCAAACGCACGATAAACAATTACTTTTCTTCCCATGGAAACCTTTTTTCATTATTTATTCAAAATTATTTTCAAAGAATTTTGAGGTGAAACTAAACATCACATTATTAGCTACTGAAGAGAATTCAATCATTGAACATTAGCACATTCATTGCATTATGGAAAAATGAAGGAGCAGTTACTCATAAATGCATTTCCTAGCAAGAGTAGAGTCAGCATATTTCTGTAAGTTGACATGCAATTTTATGGGCAATGAACATCAGTACCGACAGATTACACCGTCCAATTTGATCTAGAGCATTTACACTATTCAACAACTAAGTTTTGTAATTTTTCAATATAATCTCCCAAATACTTAAATGGCCTTAATATGGATAATGTTGAACTAATGCGCAAAAAGGTCAGAAGTGCAATACTCAAATGTAGATAGAAGATTAATAAAAACTACTACTAGTTGTGCTTTGAATCAAAAGAAACAAAAAAACAAAAGAATGGATGAACTTAGAATCCAAATACAACAATGTTCACAGCACAAGTAATGGAACTCCCAAACAAAAAATAGTTTTTTTTCTTTTTTTCTCCTTTTTTTTTTTTATCTCTCTCAGGAGGTAAGATGAGACGAGAATTTAGTTACCAAATATAACAAGGATTAGCGTTCATATTGTAAAAGTCTTACATGACATACTGATAATGTTACACATGATTCTATAATCTCTAGAACCATAATTTTTGGTGTGAGGGAAAAATCATTTATTCTATCTAGTTACTACAAAAATTCTTATATGATATATCATGATGAGAAACACGCAAATATTACATGAACAAGTAGGCTCTTACGTAGTTAGAATCTACCAGATTTATAACTCTTTTTTCCAGTAGAATTTGCTAGTTGTAGCATATAGAATCTACTAGCTAAAACTCATTCAATAAGCTAAGTTGAAGTAACTCATCCATATCATGTACCAACTTTAGAGATCTGCAGCTTCTGAAGTAGTACAAACCAAGAGACTGCAACTTCGTTTTATATTTTTTTTCCTTTCATTTTCTGCTTCAAGTTCAGATAAACAACTAGGCCAACTTGTTAAAATGTACCACTAAACTGAATATTGAAGAAGCAATAGATGAAGTAATAGAGATTGAAACATGAAAGAGAATCCTTTGCCAAAAGTACACATTTCAGTAGTATCAACGGTTTCGGCAGCTTCACCCTCCAGTTTCAGATATTTATTAAAAGGTCCTCAAATTCTTCAAATAAATATAGAATATTGGAATAGTCGAGCTCAAACCTAGTTTCAGAACATACTGAGCTTTGTTTTTTATTGCTTCTCATTGAGTAGGTTCAAAATCACTAACTACTGCAATCGTGGAAAAAATTTTATCCCCTGGGTGCTATTCAATTGGAACACAACAGGGGACTAATATGACCAACTCTTTTCATACCACCAAATGCACTATGAAAGCTTAGAGAAAGTTGTTTTCATCAAATCAGGTCATAATATAAAGCTGGAAACAATCAATTGTGGTAATTCCTTTGCTACTGACATCGATTCATAAAATTCATGGCATAAATGCTGATAATGGAGATATATGAATCGATCTACAGTGCAGAAATTTAATTAGCTAGTCCAATGCGCATTAAAAAGAAAAATAAAACAATAGAAATAGGCGAGAGGCTCACCGGCGAGGAAATCGGCAGCGATGAGCTCACCGGCGAGGAGATCAGCGGTGAGGGGCTCACCGGCGAGGAGATCGGCGGTGAGAAGCTCCGTTTTGAAGGGGTCGTCGGAGAGGAAATTAGCGACGAGGAGCTCGCTGCATAGCTCACCGGCGAGGAGCTTGTCGCCTATGTCGCCGACGAGGAGCTCGCCGGTGAGGAGCTCGCCGGCGAGGAGTTCGCCGATGACGAGCTCGCCGGCGAGAGATCGTCGAGGAGGAGAGGGTGGGAACGGGAGCGGATTAGGGAAATGGGTTTTGAGGGGGAGAGAGTTTTTTTCTTTACTGTAGCTAAGAGGAAGTAGAGGGGGAGAGGGTGAGCTGAGGAAGTGAGGGTTTTTTTTAAATTTTAAAAAAAATTAATTACTAATATTAAATTAGAATATTAATTTAGTTCAATTTAAAAATTAAATTAAATTTATATTTTAATTTAATTTTTAATTTAAATTAAATTTTCAAATTAATAATTTAATCTAATTTTTAAAAAGTTATAATTAATAATTTAATTTAGTTAATAATTAATAATTAATTAATAAATTGATTTAATCAAATTAAATTTAAGTAATTTTAAAAATTAATTTAAAATAATTAATAGATATTCACTAATTAACAAAGCTCTTAAATTTAAAAAATTAATTTAAAAAATTAACTAAATTAATTAGAATAAAATAATATAAAAAATAAAAGTTTGGAAATGTTAATAAAAATAAAAGTTCATGATGCAATTTCAAAATAAGCTGAAATAATCATTTGGTGACGAAAGTAATATCGCCACTTTAAGTTAATTAATCAATAAATAAAATAACCATTTGGTGGCGAAAATAGTATCGCCACTTTAAGTTAATTAATCGGTGGCCATTTATTTTATCGCCACCATATATTAAGTTAATTAATCGGTGGCGACTTTTTTTATCGCCACCATAGATAATTAATTGGTGGCAAAAAAAATTTATCGCCACTTTAAGTTAGTTAATTGGTGGCAATTTTTTTATCGCCATCATAGGTAGCCAAATAGTGGCGACAAAATAATCATTTGGTGGCGAAAATAGTATCGCCACTTTAAGTTAATTAATCGGTGGCCATTTATTTTATCGCCACCATATATTAAGTTAATTAATCGGTGGCGACTTTTTTTATCGCCACCATAGATAATTAAATTGGTGGCTAAAAAATTTTATCGCCACTTTAAGTTAGTTAATTGGTGGCAAATTTTTTTATCGCCATCATAGGTAGCCAAATAGTGGCGACAAAATAGTCATTTAGTGGTGAAACTAGTATCGCCACTTTAAGTTAATTAATCGGTGGCGATTTTTTTTATCGCCACCATAGATAACTATATAGTGGCGATAGATTTTGTCGCCATCTTATTTTTGCCACCAATACTATCTTTTTTTGTAGTGTATGTGGTAGTACAATGGATGACCAGTCTTTACCTGCCCACTCATTAATATGGTAAAATGTTAAAAATTCCTATCTGAAAATATTCTAGCCTTAAAGACTTGTGAAAAGGTTTTTACCCTTTTATCCCTCTTCCTTCTCTATCCTTATAGTAGCCCCTTTGCTTCTTACGTAATATACTAAATTTTGGCTAAATTGACAAAATGCGGATCATGATAGATATGATTAAGATAAGTTTTGAGAAGTTTAGAATGAGTTTGATAAAATTAAAATGAATTCGGATCGAAAAAAATATTAAATTCTAGAATCAGGGTTTCCAGACCACTTCCAGACGCTCGAAATAGGAATTGGACGCTCGAAAATGGTTTTGGAGGGTCCCGCGAAGCACCCGGTTCATTCAGATGCTTATCTAGGGAGTTGGAGTTTCGAGAACCAGAGATTCAGACGCTCAAATTTCCCTGTGGGCGCCCGGATGTGAATTCGGACCCTACTTGCAGACGCCCGGATAATTTTCAGACTCTCAACCCGAGAGCTCGGGTTGCGCTGGGGATTAAACATTCGGACGCATGAAATCCCCTGGGGGTGGCTGAAACATCTTTCAGGCGATCCACTGTGGGCGCCTGATATTACTTTCGGATGCTCAACCTGAGAACGCCCCTCGCGCGAGAAGTCGCTCTTTCAGACACCTGAAAGGCTTTGCGAGCGCCCGAATTTGAAAGCGGGCGAATTCATTGGGCATTCAAAATCTGAAGTGGATGCAGTTTCGATGGATTTGGATCCCGAAAAATCGGACGGCGCTCGAAACTCTGCGTAGATGCTGTTTTGGTTTGATGTAAATAGGGGTTTTGGGGGGTTTAGTTGCTAATGTAGTAATCCTATAAAAGGTTTTTCATAGTAACCCTAAACCCCACAGCTATTTCACCACTCTCCACTATCCCTCTTACTCTCTTCACCTCTCTTTCTCTCTCTAGAGAAGAACACGATCCACCATTGTTGGAGGGCTCCGAGCTTGGATTAATCTTGTTTGGGGCTAGGTAATATTGGGGCCTTCAAGAGAAAGCTCTAGGAGGTAGAAGAAACCCTTCTCTCCCACGTTTTGGCTAAGATAAGAGGTGAATTGAGACTTTTAGGGTTTTGGTTTAGGATTTTCTAAGTAGGGATTTTGGGTTCTTAATCATGCTAGAACCATTTTTAGGGTTCTTCTTGGTGCACCAAGAGATCAAGCTCGTTGTTTTGGAAGAAAATCTAGCAAAAGTGGGGAATATCATCGAAAAGGGCTTGGTCTCCTCTTTGTCCATCATTTTCTTGGATTTAATTGCATGTTTTATAGTTATTATGAAACTAAATAGATTTTAGTTGCATATTAGTAAAAGTAGAGTTATGATTCTTTTGGTATGAAAATGAAACATTGGACCTTTGCATGTATGTTAAATAGATCTTAGAAAAATAGGTTAAATAAGTGTGGTATCTAAACTTAGGTTGATCCGAGACGATCAAAATTTCGGATAATTTTCAACCACTGCGGATAAGGCGCTTTTCTTCTCTCATCTGGTTTCAGATATCCATCGGGGAGGCGCTGCGACATTGCTTCCTCCTCCGACGAATCATAGGTCAAAACCTAAGATAAAATAAAGAGATATATGAACTCTAAGTTGAATGTGAGTTGAATGTGGACTAGAGTATAAGTTGTGTAAATTAGACAACGAGTATTAACCCGAGAAGTCATGGACTTAGGGTGTAATGGTAAAATATATATGACCTTCTGGAAGTGTCAAGTGGAATGGGAGGTGTGCGAGCAATCGACTCCCTATGAGATACTTGGGGAATTTCGGGAGATACCGGCCACATTTACC
Source organism: Puya raimondii (assembly GCA_016920855.1). Taxonomy (NCBI): domain Eukaryota; kingdom Viridiplantae; phylum Streptophyta; class Magnoliopsida; order Poales; family Bromeliaceae; genus Puya; species Puya raimondii. The sequence continues at coordinate 213,701,989 of JABWPP010000050.1, read as the reverse complement.
TACCGATTGGAAGAGGTGTGCGAGCAATCGACTCTCCATGAGGTGTGATAAGAAAGAAAAGTGTAACCAAAAAACATGACCCAGTTAGGGGCATAATGTACATCGAGTAAAGTGGTAAGTAGTGGCATATTTTGAATAATGAGGCATTGTAGCTTTATTTCAAGTTATATATTTCTTTGGTAGAAGTACATATTAATTATTGCAATTATCCACTAATACATCCTTTGGACTGAGTGAGTGTAGAGCACAATTCTCGGTGGTTGTACATAGTGAGAACTATATGTAGTTCTCATCCCCTGTGGTTTATCATTTTTCAAATCCTAGTATCGTCGGCCGGGCACATTACTGTGACAAGGACGTCATAGAGTAGAAGACCTAGAGAGGTCTAAATGTACCCTTTTCTTTTTGAAAAATAAAGTGTTGTAATATTTTGGGATCAATTAGTGTAAAACTTAATAAAGTTTCATTTTGTGAAATGTTTCAATTAGTTGTAAACTTTAACAAATATTTAAAGTTGAATGTTTCAATTTAGTTGTAAACTTTAACAAATATTTAAAGTTGAATGTTTCAATTTAGTAGTGGTACGCCGATATTACATGTCTATATATCGTGTATGATTGTACAAGTTGATGTATGATTCCGCTGTGTTCGGATAGAGGAGGCCTTACCCGTTCAGCGGGTCTGTGCGCATGCCCGAACGGGCCCAATTGGCGATCTCAGGGTGTGACAAATAAGAGTGGTATCAGAGCCTAGGAAGAGTCTTAGGTGATTAGGTAAACAATAAGCCTTAGAAAGATCCCAGGGACCTAGGAACATGAGTGGTACGTGAACATTGGCGAAAGTGCGTGATTGGGTCTTGAAATGATCCTAAGCTGGATGATGGGGACTAATCAAGGGAGATGATCTTCATTCTTTGGATGATTATGCTGGCAGCCGACAACTTAATGTCGGGAATGAAAGTAGTGTCCTTCAAGAACTTTTGCTTAATTGGGTCTATTATTTCCTTCTTGATATGCTTAAGGTGTCAAAATATGAGACTTGGACTAAAGTTTGTTGGTATTGTGATGTACAGGATAGCAATGGCACCGCATGGACGACCGAGGATGAGGTTTGAGTCCACCCGACCTGAGACATCTGAACACTCGAGGTCGGGCGAGGTATATGAGCTGCGGGACCAAATGGCCACCCTTATTAGCATGGTCCAATAGCAGGCGGAGGCCTTTTGATGACAAGAGGAAGCCTCATGATGGTAAGAAAAGCAAATCAAGAGGTTTCATGACCTCTACATATAGCACGCCGGGGCTGCGCACATAATCCAGGAGCCCACCCCTTCACTTTTTAAACGGGCGGGGGTGGATGGCATTGCCATGGCGGCCATACCCGTGTTGGCACACCCTATGCCATCAGGGGCAACGAGGGGAGTGCCCTAAAGGACAGATTCTGATGCTTTCGCCATCAAGTACATGGCTCAACGGGCTGAGTAGGAGCGAGCCATGGAGAGCCTTGCCAATTTTTGAAAGTTCAACCCGCTAATCTTCAGTGGTGAAGGCAACGACCCATTGGTAGTTGAGTCGTGGGTCGACACAATGGAGAAGCTGTTCGAGGACCTCTGGTACCAGATCAGGATTAGGTCACCTTGGTCGTCCACTTTTTGGACAAGATGGCCCGCAAATGGTGGAAGATTGAAAAAGGCAAGCGATTCGACGCTACTTTGCCCTTTCCGATGTGGGAGGAGTTCCAAGGACTCCTTTTTTCATCCTACTTTCTCGACAGCGCCTAGCAATAGATGAAGGAGGACTTTAAGAATCTCTACCAGGGCAATTGCACAGTACAAGAGTGCGAGTAGGAGTTCTCCCACATTGTGAGCTGCATTCCCTTTGTTGTGCACGATAAGGCAGACAAGGCCTGGTGCTTCGAGTGGGGCATGCTACCAGGCATCTACTCTAACATCTAGCCACTCAACTTATGGACCTTTTGGGCAGTAGTGGACTATGCCCTATTGGTCGAGCGCGGAGAGGCCGTCGTGCGTCGGGAGCATGAGGCCTTCAAGAGGAGCAAGGTGTTTGCCACCACGAATGACGCACCTCGCACAGTTGATTCTTTCTTGGTGGATCTCCATAGGGTAGTATTCATGATTTAGATTAGTATTTATATATGTATGTATGGATATCAGGTATTGCGGATCTATGGCTTCCAATAGACGCAAGCATCTATTGTTAATTACCCCCATGAGAATAGGGCACCTTCGATTAAGAGACCTTCATAAGGAGGATGAAATGGATCGTATCTTAATGATTAACTAAATCCTAAGTATATGTGTTAGAATTCAGTTGGATATGAAGTTGACAAGATCCTAAGTATATGTATTAGGACCCAGTCGGCATTAGACTCTAAGTATATGTATTAGAGCCTAATTAGTTTTAAGTATATATTTTGGAGTCCAATTATATTTGATTTCACCTAAGTTGTATGTTCCAAGGTGAAGATGAGACAAAACTCCAAGTATATGTATTGAGGTAGGTCGGATTTGATGTTATCCGAAGGTAAAGAGTGGCTAATTTCTGAGTGTATGTATCAGGATTAACCGAGTTTAATATATTTTCCACTCTAGTTATATGTGCTATATAGAGTGAGGATACGACTAAGCCCTAAGGTATCGCGTTAGGGTTCGTCGACTTTGATTTGAATGAACTCCAAGTATATATATTAGAGCTCGATTGGATATGGGTTTCACTCTAGATAGATATGTTAGAGCAAAAGGCTGACTAGATCCTAAGCATATGTGTTAGGATTAGTCGGGCTTGATTTGACTTCCACTCTAGGTATATATGCTAGAGCAAAAGGTTGACTAGACCCTAAGTATATGTATTAGGATTAGTCGAATTTGATTTGACTTCCACTCTTGTTATATATGCTAGAACAAAAGGTTGACTAGACCCTAAGTATATGTTCTAGGATTAGTCGAATGAACTCTAGGTATATGTGTTAGAGTTCGAATAAACTTGATATAATTTGACTGAGTTCTAAGTATATAATTTAGAACTCATGCGATTTGGAGATGATATTGCCTTAGTTATATGTGCTAAGGCGGTGGGATTGACTTAGCCTAAGTATATGTACTAGGGTTAGTGTAATACTTGGAAATTTGAGGATTTTGAGGGTTTCTGGAGTCGACGGATTTCGGGCGCTCGGAAGTGAGGAAGTGGACGCCCGAATGTTTCCGGACCCAGAGGGTTTTTCGGATGATCCGGTTGTGGCCGACGGACTTTGGATCTGGACGCAGGATTCGGACGCCCGGATGAGGATCCGGATTGAGCTGTTGACGTGGAGAGCCACGTGTCGCGACGCAGGACACGTGTCGATCGTCGGAGACACGCCGCCCCACCGCCTGTCGACCGCCGACCGGCCGTTTGGCCGCCAGCTGACACCTGGCCTGCTGAGTTTCCGGACGCCCGGAAGTTGGATTCGGGCGCCCGAATGTGGGACTTTTGGGAGCCTATAAATAGGTGAGTCCCTGGTCACTCTGGCTCATTTTCCACTTCGTGTGACCCGTTTCTAGAGAGAGAAAGTTGGATTTAGGGCCATGTGTTGGCATTAGTTGTAACCTAGCTTGTTCTCCTCTACTCTGTTGATCTGATCTGGTGCTGACTTGTTGTTCTGTCGAAGTTAGCAGCATTTTGGTGATATTCAGATCGGAGTGCTGCTGGAGCTTGATTAGCTTGGAGGGTTGGATCTGAGGATACTGTTTTCCCCACCGTAGTTGGATTAGCTCTTGAGGTGGGTTGATGTTTGCCAGATTCAGTGGACTTCCTTCTATGTGTTTACTCTCATGTTAGCATGATAGTGTTGGATTATGTTAGCATGATATGATGATATTGGATTATGATAGTGTGATATTATTGGGATTATAATAGCATGACAAGCTGAGATTATGTTAGATATGACCTGTTAGGTTGAGATTTGCATGTGCATGATATGCTAATGATATATATATGAGCATGCATGATTTTCTTGTATCCTTGTTGCATAATTTGACCTACACCTATTCTGTTGATATCCCTTGTACCAGTTGTTGTACATACTAGTGTAGGTGATCAAGTTGAGGCTCGTGCTATATTGTTGTACCTCCTCTTTGTGGTAGAGTTGAGATTGATTGTGAGCACTGGAGCATTGATTGGGTCATATTATTGACTATCCTTTGAGGTGCCGAGGGCACGTGATTCTTTGTGAGACCAGTGGATTGGGTCATACTTGTTGATTATCCTTTGAGATGCCGAGGGCATGTGATTCTTTATTGACCCAGTCGTGTCGATCATATACCTGTGGATGCTTGGCGCTGATATGGTTGTACTATACTCGGTTGGGTCGCTCCCACGAGTTCCACTCTAGAGTTGGCATGTTCCGTACAGAGGGTTGTACGAGGGGCTAGTGACAGACGGGCTTCCTGTACTAGCAGGCTCCCTGTAGGGTTGAGCATGATCAGGCCGCAGGTATCGTGTGGTATCATATTGTGTTGTATAGTATTATGGATTGAGCTAGGGACAGACGGTGTTTCCTGTACTAGCTGGTTCGCAGGTATTGTATTGTGTATGATAGTCCTCTTATGGTATATTCAGTTCATTGGTATTCATATTGACAGTTGAGCATTGTGCATAGTAGTGGTAGTATATCTCCTACTTTCTTTATTGCTCCATATATATCTCTTGAGATTGAGGACTTAGTGGGCAGACCGCTGAGGACTACTTGTTTGAGAGTAGTTCTCACACCCGTTGTTGACATCCTTTTTGCAGAGTCTTCTTCCCCAGTTGTGCATACTGAGCGCGGAAAGGAGACCGTCGGGTAGAGCTATTCCCCGGATACTTGGCTAGAGGTATATCCATTTTGATAGATGGTTGAGTCTGTTCATACAGTGAGTTGGATATTATTAGTGATGTATATGAGAGTTATGGATGATGTATGTACAGTGATCTTTTGATATATTTATATAGCAGCTCTGTTGATACCTTTAGCTCTGTGTGATTATTGTTATTTTCGCTTCGTATACATGGTAGAGATACTGTGTATGCGGCGGATCTTGTCATGTGCCTGGGAAGAGGTAACCCGGGGCGTGACAGATTAAGTTGGTATCAGAGCTTAGGAATAGGTCATGAGGGCCTAGGAAACCTAAGATAAACAGACCTAAGAATGACGAGAGAGACGTGATTGATCGCGAAAGTCAAAGATTGGGTTTTTGAATCCTTCCTTGTGTAGGAAGAGTGATTGAGGGATTATGCCTTCTCTTATCGGATGAATTATGTTGGCTGCAGACGACATAATAATTTGAGAAGAAAAGAAGTGTCCTTCTAGACTTTCGCTAGATTGGGTCGTGAGATTATTTGTGGTCCTAATCGGGTATTCTTTTGCAGGTTATTACTATGCTTCCTCGACGACCGTCAATGCGAGCGCATCCGACACCTTCGAATATGCCTGAGCAGACGGGACCTAGTGAACGGCCCGCTCTGCAGGAGCAGCTAGCAGACATAGCTGCAGTTGGAAGGCAGCAGAGTGCCTTGTTGCAGAAAATGTGTGATGCTTTCTCTACGCCTCGAGCTATGGAACCTCAGGCGGCGACTACTCCAACTACATCTCAACCCAGAGAAGGAAGTACTCAGCCCAGTCAAGTGCTTTCTGAAGAGGAGCAGGAGCGGATGGCGGATAGATTGGCTCGCTTCTGTAGGTTTGATCCACCGTGATTCAATGGTAGTAGTATAGAGCCATGGGTGGTAGAAGCCTGGATTGGTGAGATGGAGAAGTTGTTCGAGGATCTGTTCGTGCCAGCACGGGAGCAGGTGCATATGGCGGTTCATTTTTTATCTGGTGATGCTCATGTCTGGTGGAGGAGGACCCGTGACCATAGGTCCCTGAATCCTCTACAGATGTCTTGGAGTGAGTTTCGGGGGATTATGTATGAAGCATATTTTTCCATTAGTGTAAAGATGAAGATAGAGGAAGATTTGAAGAATCTGAAGCAGGGGAATCGCTCGGTGCAGGAGTATGCGAGGGAGTTTACTAAATTACTCAACTGTGTTCCCTCAGCGGCGAGAGATGAGATACAGAAGGTCTATCTGTATGAGAAGGGTTTGAGACCCGAGATCTTTCCATTTGTCCACTCGCAGAGACTTCAGACTTTGGATGCTACTATCGAGCAGTCTCTGTGGGTAGAGCGATGGGCATTTGTGACGAGAGGGCAGCTTATGGACCCAGCTCAGGGTCAGGAGAAGAAGCGCCCGGCACCTGATGATGGAGGGCAATCAAGTAGCAGACGACCACCTAGACCTCCCCAGCGATCGCGTTTCTAGGGACGTGGATCTTCTAGTCGCCAGCAGTCTGGAGGATATCGTCAGCAGCGACAGCAGCGGTCGAGGGGATCTCCCCGATGTGTGATTTGTGGAGGACCTCATTTTGCTTATCTCTGTGATAAACGAGAGGGTCGATGTTTTGAGTGTGGGCAGCTAGGACATATGAGGAAGACTTGTCCCAGACGTGTAGCAGCTCCTTCTATGGCGTCTGTGCTTTTCTCCCCACCGCAGTATTCTGGAGCCTCCCCGGTATTTTCTCATGAGCGATCTTCTATGCCACGACAGCAGGATCGACGCCAGCCACCGGCGAGCAGACGAGTTTATGCCGCTCAGATTGAGGATGCCTCGATAGCTGATCGAGTGGTGGCAGGTATAGTTTTGATTTGTGGCATTAGATCGTGTACTTTATTCGATACTGGTGCATCGCATTCCTTTGTTAGTAGGGCATTTGTATTGCATCATAGTTTAGAGATAGGTCGTTACCCCAGACACAGGAGGTGAGGGTACCCGACCATAACTTGCAAGTGACGCAGGGTTGTTTGGAATGTCCTGTGCAAGTAGGGCCTTGGATCATGCCTGCCGATTTATTAGTATTGAGACAGTTGCAGGATTTTGATGTAATCCTAAGCATGGATTGGTTATCTCGATACTTTGCTACAATTGATTGTGGAACCAAGACGGTGATTTTTCGTGAGCCTGGACATGAGGAGTTCAATTATGAAGGTTGTAAGAGTTCACTGTTCGCAGTGACGATCTCTTCTTCTAAGGCCAGACAGATGTTGAGTAGAGGATGTATGGCCTATTTTGCAACAGTGACTGAGATGCACACTGTTGTACCAGGACTCGAGGATATTTCTATTGTCCGTGAGTTTCCGGATGTCTTTCCTTCTGAGTTATCCTCGATACCTCCTGATAGGGAGATTGAATTCGTGATTGATGTGGTACCAGGAACCGCGCCAATCTCGAAGACACCCTATAGAATGGCACCGGCTGAGTTGAGAGAGTTAAAGGCGCAATTACAGGATCTTATGGATAAAGGATTTATCAGACCCAGTGTGTCGCCCTGGGGAGCGCCTGTGTTGTTTGTGAAGAAGAAGGATGGTTCACTTAGGCTGTGTGTGGATTATCGGGAATTGAACAAAGTGGCCATCAAGAATAGATACCCCCTCCCCCGTATTGATGATCTGTTCGATCAATTACAGGGAGCGTGTATCTTTTCTAAGATTGATCTTCAATCCGGTTACCACCAGTTGAAGGTGAAGGCCGAGGATATTTCTAAGACAGCTTTTAGAACTCGGTATGGGCATTATGAGTTTACAGTCATGCCGTTTGGATTGACTAATGCCCCTGCTGCATTTATGGATATGATGAACCGAGTCTTTAAGTCTTTCTTGGACAAGTTTGTGGTAGTCTTCATTGATGATATTCTGATTTACTCCCGTGATGATGCGGAGCATGAGGAGCATCTGAGACTAGTGCTACAACTCTTGCGAGAGAATAAGTTGTATGCAAAGCTGAAAAAGTGCGAGTTTTGGTTGAGTGAGGTAGCCTTTTTAGGCCACGTGATTTCAGCTTCGGGAGTAGCTGTTGATCCTAAGAAGGTTGAGGCGATTCGTGATTGGCCTAGACCGACGACCATTTCTGAGGTGCAGAGTTTTCTTGGTCTAGCCGGGTATTATCGACGATTCGTGGAGAGTTTTGCGAAATTCTCTACGCCACTTACTCGACTAACCAGGAAAGGGGTTAGGTATGTTTGGAGCAATGAGTGCCAAGGATGTTTTGATGAGCTTAAACAAAGATTGATGACAGTCCCTATTCTTGCGCTGCCAGTGATGGGCGAACGATTTGTGATTTATAGTGATGCTTCGCATAGTGGCTTGGGTTGCGTGTTGATGCAACATGGTAGAGTGATTGCATATGCTTCAAGACAACTAAAGAAATATGAGAAGAACTACCCCACTCATGATCTGGAGTTGGCGGCGGTAATCTTTGCTCTGAAGCTATGGCGCCACTATCTCTATGGAGAGCATTGTGAAGTTTATACAGATCACAAGAGTCTCAAGTATCTGTTTACACAGAAGGAGTTGAATCTACGGCAATGGAGATGGTTGGAATTATTGAAGGATTATGACATCTCTATTCTATATCATCCCGGCAAGGCTAATGTTGTTGCCGATGCTTTGAGTAGGAAGGCTGTAGCGACTTTGAGTATGTGTATCACTCAACAGCCTATCCTAGTGGAGGAAATACGGAGGTTGTCCCTTGAAGTGGTTACTTCTGGGATGACGGCGAGACTGATGACTTTGGTCATACAGCCCACTCTGTTGGATAGGATTCGAGAGAAACAGAGTGTTGATCCTTATATGATGAAAGTACGAGATCAACTGAGGAGTGGTGATCTTGAAGACTTTACTTGTGATGATTCTGAGATTCTCCGTTATAGAGGACGTCTGTGTGTACCTGCGGATTAGGAGATTCGAGAAGAGATATTGAGGGAAGCACATTATTCTCCTTATTCGGTACATCCTGGAGGAACTAAGATGTACCAGGATCTGAAGACTCACTTCTGGTGGAATGGTATGAAGCGAGATATTGGTAGAGCTGTAGCTCAATGTTTGACATGTCAGCAAGTGAAGGCTGAACATCGAGTACCAGCTGGTAAGCTACAGAGTCTTCCAATACCTGAGTGGAAGTGGGATCATATTACGATGGATTTCATCATAGGATTGCCGAGGACTTCGAGCGGCTGTGATACTATTTGGGTAATTGTCGATAGGCTGACAAAGTCTGCTCATTTTCTGCCTATGCAGATTACTTGGTCACGTGAGCGACTTGCGCAGCTTTATCTGGATGAGATATTGAGATTGCATGGAGTGCCAATCTCAATAGTATCTGATAGAGACCTAAGGTTTGTTTCTCATTTCTGGAAGAGTTTACAGACAGCTTTGGGGACTCAGCTTCGATTTAGCACTGTATTTCATCCCCAGACTGATGGTCAGTCCGAGCGCACTATACAGACACTCGAGGATATGCTGAGAGCTTGTGTCTTGGATTTGGTAGAGGATGGGATCGACATCTGAGATTGATAGAGTTTGCGTACAATAATAGCTATCAGGCGAGTATTAAGATGGCTCCGTTTGAAGCATTGTATGGACGCAAATATCGATCACCTCTGTTTTGGGATGATGTTGGTGAAAGGAAGACGTTGGGTCCAGACCTTTTGCTTGAAGCCGAAGAGAAGGTTAAAGTAATACGACGGCATATTGAGACGGCTCAGAGCAGGCAAAAGAGTTATTCTGATACTCGGAGGCGAGATCTGGAATTTCAAGTTGGTGATCATATTTTCTTGAAGGTTTCACCATCGAAGGGCATACGGAGATTTGGGATTCACGGGAAGCTTAGTCCGCAGTTTATTGGTCCTTTCGAGGTCTTGGAGAGAGTAGGACCCGTGGCATATCGGTTAGCCCTTCCGCCTCGATTAGCTGGAGTGCATGATGTGTTTTATGTATCTGTTTTGAGAAGATACATGCACGATCCTTCCCATGTGATAGATTTTTTCCCACTGGAGCTTTCTGAGGATTTGCAGTACGAGGAGCGATCGATACGAATTCTTGCTCGTGAGACGAGGGAATTGCGTAATCGGGTCATACCTTATGTTAAGGTACAGTGAGATTTTCATGATGATAGAGAGGCTACATGGGAGTTGGAGACGGTTATGCTGAGATCTTATCCGCACCTGTTTACATCTTGAGGTGAGTGTTTACCTTAGTTTCGAGGACGAAACTATTTTAAGGAGGGGAGAATGTAATACTTGGAAATTTGAGGATTTTGAGGGTTTCTGGAGTCGACGGATTTCCGGCGCCCGGAAGTGAGGAAGTGGACGCCCGAATGTTTCCGGACCCAGAAGGTTTTTCGGATGAGCCGGTTGTGGCCGACGGACTTTGGATCTGGACGCAGGATTCGGACGCCCGGATGAGGATCCGGATTGAGCTGTTGACGTGGAGAGCCACGTGTCGCGACGCAGGACACGTGTCGACCGTCAGAGACACGCCGCCCCACCGCCTACCGACCGCCGATCGACCGTTTGGCCGCCAGCTGACACCTGGCCTGCTGAGTTTCCGGACGCCCGGAAGTTGGATTCGAGCGCCCGAATGTGGGACTTTTGGGAGCCTATAAATAGGTGAGTCCCTGGTCACTCTGGCTCATTTTCCACTTCGTGTGACCCGTTTCTAGAGAGAGAAAGTTGGGTTTAGGTCTATGTGTTGGCATTAGTTGTAACCTAGCTTGTTCTCCTCTACTCTGTTGATTTGATCTGGTGCTGGACTGTTGTTCTGTCGAAGTTAGCAGTATTTTGGTGATATTCAGATCGGAGTGCTGCTGGAGCTTGATTAGCTTGGATGGTTGGATCTGAGGATACTGTTTTTCCCACCGTGGTTGGATTAGCTCTTGAGGTGGGTTGATGTTTGTCAGATTCAGTGGACTTCCTTCTATATGTTTACTCTCATGTTAGCATGATAGTGTTGGATTATGTTAGCATGATATGATGATATTGGATTATGATAGTGTGATATTATTGGGATTATGATAGCATGACATGCTGAGATTATGTTAGATATGACCTGTTAGGTTGAGATTTGTATGTGCATGATATGCTAATGATATATATATGAGCATGCATGATTTCCTTGTATCCTTGTTGCACTGGAGCATTGATTGGGTCATATTATTGACTATCCTTTGAGGTGCCGAGGGCACGTGATTCTTTGTGAGACCAGTGGATTGGGTCATACTTGTTGATTATTCTTTGAGATACCGAGGGCATGTGATTCTTTGTTGACCCAGTCGTGTCGATCATATACCTATGGATGCTTGGAGCTGATATGGTTGTACTATACTCGGTTGGGTCGCTCCCACGAGTACCACTCTAGAGTTGGCATGTTCCGTACAGAGGGTTGTACGAGGGGCTAGTGACAGACGGGCTTCCTGTACTAGCAGGCTCCATGTAGGGTTGAGCATGATCAGGCCGCAGGTATCGTGTGGTATCATATTTTGTTGTATGGTATTATGGATTGAGCTAGGGACAGACGGTGTTTCCTGTACTAGCTGGTTCGCAGGTATTGTATTGTGTATGATAGTCCTCTTTTGGTATATTCAGTTCATTGGTATTCATATTGACAGTTGAGCATTGTGCATAGTAGTGGTAGTATATCTCCTATTTTCTTTATTGCTCTATATATATCTCTTGAGATTGAGGACTTAGTGGGCAGACCGCTGAGGCTGGTGGCGGTACCCACTGAGGACTACTTGTTTGATAGTAGTTCTCACACCCGTTGTTGACATTCTTTTTGCAGAGTCTTCTTCCCCAGTTGTGCATACTGAGCGCGGAAAGGAGACCGTCGGGTAGAGCTATTCCCCGGATACTTGGCTAGAGGTATACCTATTTTGATAGATGGTTGAGTCTGTACATACAGTGAGTTGGATATTATCAGTGATGTATATGAGAGTTATGGATGATGTATGTATAGTGATCTTTTGATATATTTATATAGCAGCTCTGTTGATACCTTTAGCTCTGTGTGATTGTTGTTATTTTCGCTTCGTATACATGATAGAGATACTGTGTATGCGGCGGATCTTGTCATGTGCCTGGAAAGAGGTAACCCGGGGCGTGACAGTTAGTAGATTTTGCAATTGATTTTCACTCTAGGTATATGGGCTAGAGAAAATGGTCGAGATTCATGACGAGGTTGGGTTCAGTTTATGAACTTGGCCCACGGGAGAGTCGGGTTCGTAATAGAACTCCACATTTTGTTTGGTTCATGGTAGAACGTCATATGAACTTGGTGTATGGTGAGTTGGTGTATGGTTTATGAGATTTGGATATAGTTTGGTTTATGAGATTTGGTGTATGGAATTTGGATATGATTTGGTTCATGAGGCTTGAATATAGTTCATGAGATTGGTGTATGGTTCATGAGATTTGGATATGGCTCATGGGATTTGGTGTATAGTTCATGAGATTTATTTCATGAACTTGGTGTATGGCTTATGAAATTTGGTGTATGCGATTTGATTCATAAACTTGGTGTATGGCTCATGGGAGTTGGTGTATGGTTCATAGGATTTGGTTAATGAACTTGGTGTATGGCTCATGAGATTTGATTTATGAACTTGGTGTATGGCTCATTAGAATTGGTTTATGGTGGACTTAATTGGGTTTGAATTTTGTGGGATGGACTTGATTGGGTTTGGGTTTTATATGTGGACTGAATTTGGGTTTGGATATTATGTTGGCTTGGATTTTTATGGTGGACTAGATTGGGTTTGAGTTTTGTGGTGGACTTGATTGGATTTGGATTTTTATGTTGGCTTGATTGGGTTGGAATTTTATTGTGGGGTAGAATGGATTTGGATTTTGTGGGCTTGGGTTTTGTGGGTTAGGCTTTTGTTATGGACTTGATTGAGTTTGGATTTTTATAGTGGACTTAATTGGAGTTGGGCTTTATGGTGGACTTGATTAGGTTTGGTTTTTAGGATGGTGGACTTGATTGGGTTTGGATTTTTGTGGGTTTAGGTTTTGTGGGTTTTGGGCCCGAACATGTTTGAAAATATATTTACATGTGAGCTGGATTATGGGCTTTATTTTTAAGTGGACTGGATTACGGGTTTTATTTTTAAGTGGATTGGGTTTGGATTTTATATTTTTATGTGGACTTGATCATGAGCCCGTATGTAAACTGGGTTCTGAATTTATATATGGACTGGATTCTCGGCCCGTATGTAAACTGGATTGGGTTTGGGCTTTTATGTGGACTGGATTTTGAATTTATACGTGAACTAGATTTTGGTTTTTATATGGACAAGATTTGGATTTTTATATGGACTGGATATAGATTGGGCTTGGATTTTATATGTGGACTGGATTTGGATTTTATATATATGTGGACTGGATTTGGATTTTATATGGACTGGATTTGGATTTTTATATGGACTGGGCTTGGATTTTATATGTGGACTAGATTTGGGTTTTAAATGGATTGGATTTGGGTTTTTATAATAGACTGGATATGGATTTGGCTTGGGTTTTATATGTGGACTGGATTTGGATTTTACATGGACGGGATATGGGCTTTTATATGGACTGGATATGGACTGAGCTTGGGTTTTATATGTGGATTGGATTTGGATTTGGATTTGGATTTGTTTTATGGGCTATTTTGCATGTTCCTTTGAATTTATTTTGTTTGGAATTGAGGTTAGAAAAAAGCCTCTTTAAGTTTATTGCAATTTGAATTTGGGGTCCGAAATCCACTTTTTATTGTAATTTTAATATGATTTTGGGGTCCAAAGAAATTTTCTTTTGAATTTATTGTAATTTGATTTTGGGGTTCGAAGAAATCTCTTTTTTAAATTTATTGTAATTTGATTTTGGGGTCCGAAGAATCTCCTTTTTAAATTTATTTCAATTTTGATTTTGGGGTTCGAAGAAATTCCTTTTTTAATTATATTTCAGTTTTGATTGAACCAAAATCCAGATGTCCGAAGAAATCATCTGAACCTGTTTGGGTCGAAATGAATGAACCTTGAGCACGGATGTTCGAAAAAATCATTCGCAATGGGATTTTTGTGGTTTTCTCTCTTTTTCTCCTTTTTTTTGTGGCGGTTGTGGGGGATTTGATTCAACGTTCTCAAAAGTAGTGGAAGGGTCCGAAGAAACGGGAACCATTAGTTCCCTTCACCTCTTCCTTTGAAAATATTGAAACAAGGTTAAGGGCGAATACGGTGATGTGGTATGTGAACCACCCGTCCCATTACTTAACGACTTCAAATGGGGTGGAGAGGTCCGAAGAAACAGAGGATCATCGATCCTCCTCCCCTCTCCCATCGAAGACGTCAAGATGGGATTTGATGGCGACGACGTAGATGACGTATATTTTTTATTTCAATTTTTTTTTTTTGGGAAGGGAAAGGAAAACCTCCCTGAAGATTCCTTCTTCTTCTTTTTTTTTTGTGTGCAAGAGAAAAAGAGAGGGATGGGAAGTCTCCCTCTCTCCCTCTTAGTCGTACGACTAAGGGGAGAGATTCTTTTTTTTTTTTTTTAACCTGATGATCAGATCGGGATGGACTGGATGAAGTGGGGTGGTGGGAAGATCTCTCCTTTATTCCTTGGATTTTTGTACGTAGAAGTGTGTATAGTTAGGGTAGTATCGCTATTCTCTCCGTATCTCCTTTTTTTATCCTCTATTTATAGTAGAATGGGAAAAAAAATCTGAGAAATTGTTGAGGGATACGTATGGGTGGGTTGAGAGATTTTTTGAGAGTAGAGAGATCTGTGGGGTTGGACGAGAGATATTTTGGGGAGTCGGTTAAGAATTTAAAATTCGAAATCGAATTTTGAATCAGGCTGTTGAGATGAGAGATATTTTCTAGTCGGTTGGGAATTTAAAAGTTCAAAATTGATTTTTTTTTTAAATTCAAAATTGAATTTTGGGATGTTGATGTGATTGGCTGAGGAAGAGATATTTTGGGAGTTGGTTGGGAATTTAAAATTCAAAATTAAATTTTGAATGAAAAATGTTGTTAGGATGAGAGATATTTTCTAGTTGGTTGGGGATTAAAAATTCAAAATTGAATTTTGAATGGAACAAGGATATGTATGAGGTTGTTAGGAGGAAAGATATTTTCTAGTTGGTTGGAAATTTAAAATTTGAATTTTAATTTCAACATGATATTTTTAAAATTCAAAATTAAATTTTGGGATGTGAAGATAGCCCATCCAATAGGTTAGGCCGAGTCCAAACCAATTGGGCCCACTTTGACGAAGTCTGTTGGGCACAAATAATAATATTCACTAGCCTGAAATGAGGCCCGAATTATAAAATAAATTCAAAAATTCAATGGGCTTTCATGAGGCCCACAAGCTTATATTCATGTGTGGCCTATTAAGAGGGCCTGAATCTGTTGGGCCCAAATTATGCCTGGGCTCATACGGGGTCTAAAATATGTAGACCATAATTTATCTCATATAAAACCCAAGAAATTGAATAAGCCCAAATATTATGGGCCAACCATAATCTTTACCCTTTTTTATTATTTTATTATTATTAATTTTTTTTTTTACCCCAACACAAGGAAAAGGAAAATGACAAGAAACGATCCTCGAGTGGCTCTGGTGTTCAATTCGGCTCCAAACGGTCCCCTAAGCACTCGCATCCACAGTCACATTCACGAAGGCCCTATCACCCACAGCCCGTGACTGGTGCATGATCTGCGGAGGAGCGCATTGGGCACGGCGTTGTGAGGAGCGGGAGGGGAGATGCTATCGGTGCCACATGTTGGCCGACTGCTATAGGGGCTTATCGCCGACCACATCTGTAGCTTCTGTTCCATCGGCCGAGAGGCAGTACTCGGGGGCATCATCTCCCGCCCCTTCTGGCAGGAGACCCTCTACTTCACGACAGCATGAGGTGTCACGACAGGCACCGAGTAGGCAGATTTTTGCCACTCAAGTAGAGGAGGAGCCGGCAGCCGACGACGTCGCGACAGGTATAATTTTACTAAATTGTGTTAGATGCAGGGTATTCTTCGATACTATTGCATCGCATTTATTCACCAGTCGGATATTTGCCACTACCTACGAGATTAGCATCTTAGAGACCATGAGCACTAGATGGGCTTAGGTTCCGAACCATGCGTTTTATGTCACTGATTATTGCCTCGTCTGTCCAGTGCGGATAGCCGATTGGATCATATCAGTAGATTTCTTAGTGTTGAGACGTATGGAGGACTTCGATATCATGCTAAGAATGGACTGGCTCTCGCGGTATTATTTCACCATTGATTTTGAGAGTCGAGTCATCACTTTTTGAGAGCCTAGTGCAAAAAGAGTTTGTCTATCGAAGTTGTAGGAGCTCACTTTTTGCCATGACGGTCTCCATGTCTCGAGCCAACAAGTTGATCAATGGTGGATGTGCGGCCTATTTGGCCACTGTAGTGGAGGATCATGCGGAGTCTCCGGTATTTGAGGGCATCCCGTAGCCTAAGAGTATCCAAATATGTTTCCAAAAGAGTTACCGGAAATGCCGTCGGACTGGAAGATCGAGTTCGTGGTAGACTTAGTTCCCGAGACAGCATCGATTTTCAAAGCATCTTTTTGGATGGCACTAAAAGAGTTGAGGGAGCTTAAGGCTCAAATGCAAGATCTGCTGAATAAGGGCTTCATCAAGCCTAATGTTTTTCCATAGGAAGCCCCGGTGCTATTCGTGAGGAAGAAGAATGGATCCTTGCAGTTATGTGTGGATTGCCGGGAACTCAACAATATTACAATCAAGAACAAGTAGCGATTACTACGGATTGACGATCTATTTGATCAGTTAGAAGGTCTCGGGTATTCTCAAAAATTGATTTTCAATCGAGATACCACCAGCTAAAAATAAAGCAGGAGGATGTGCACAAGACGGCTTTTGGAACGCGTTATGGTCACTATGAGTTTACTGTTATATCGTTTGGACTTACCAATACCCCAGCAGCTTTTATAAATTGTATGAACTGTGTCTTTCAGCTATTTCTATTCTGATTTGTCGTGGTTCTCATTAACAATATCTTGATCTACTCCCGAAGTGATGAGGAGCACGAAGAACATTTTTGAGAGGTATTGCAAGTGCTTCGAGAGTGGAAACTATTCACGAAATTGAAGAAATATAAATTTTGGCTTTGAAAAGTTACATTCTTGGGGCATGTCATCTCTGAAGTTGGGGTCTTGGTTAACCAAAGAAAGTGAAGGCCGTTAAGGATTGGCCCCGGCCCACAAATGTTACCGAAGTTTGAAGCTTCATCAGGCTTGCGGATAGTATAGGCGGCTCATGGAGGAGTTTTCTAAGATCACCACTCCACTCACGCGCCTTACACGCAAAGGGGCCAAGTTTATTTGGAGCAATGAGTGCAACGCAAGTTTCCAAATTTTAAAGGATAAGTTGACATCGACTTTAATCCTCGCCTTGTCTATGGTGGGAAAAGAGTTTATGATATATAGTGATGCCTCCGGGAATGGTATTTGGTGTATTTTGATACGAAAGGATGAGGTTATAGCCTATGCCTCTCGACAATTAAAGAAGCTATGAAAAGAATTATGCCACCCACGATCTTGAGTTGGCTGCGATGATCTTTGCATTAAAGTTATGGCGGCACTATCTCTATGGCGAACATTGTGAGATTTACATGGATCACAAGAGCCTCAAGTACCTATTCAGTCAGAAAGAATTGAATCTGAGGCAACGTCGGCGGTTGGAGTTGTTGAAAGACTAAAACGTCACAATCTTGTACCATCCGAAAAAAGCAAATGTAGAGGCGGACGCTATGAGTCGGAAGTCCGTGAAAAATCTCGTAATATTGATCACTAGCCAAACACTGCTATAGGAGGAAATACCTTATTTGGATTTGGAGGTTATTACATTCGGCGCCCCGGTAAAACTCATGACACTTAGAGTGTAGTCGACCTTGTTGGAGAAAATCAAGGAGAAACAAACAGCAGACGCGAAGCTCCAAAAGGTGCGGTCTGATATTAAGGGTAGGCACACGAAAGATTACAACTTAGACTCCGAGGGGATCCTGAGTATTCAGGGTCTGTTGTGTGGGCCTAATGACCTGGGATCCGAAAGAAAATCTTGAAGGAAGTGCACTATGAAAGTTACGGGGGAGCCCTAAGGATCTATCTAGATACTATCAATACCTAGAGGGGGGGTGAATAGGTATAACGGCCAAACCACAAATCTCGATGTAATAAAATAAGTGCGGAAATAAAAATAGCACACCGAGATTTACGTGGAAAAACTCCAACTAGGAGTAAAAAATCCACGGGACCAACACGCGATAACAATCCACTAAAAAATAAAAGATTACAAGGTGATTACCGACTCCACGGACTCAAACCCCTCTTTTATCTTCTTTGGATCTCGCGCACACCACCGGGTTGTCCACGCCCCACGTAAAAATCCACGAATGCCACGTCCCGAATCCACGAAACGCTCAACTTCGAATCCACGAAGCCTTTATCACGCCGAATCCACGACGCCCACTCGAATCCACGAGCGCACTCCGTCCGGAGCAAGAACAATAAAATCGATGATGATTTATTGCTTAGAATATCATTGAAGATCTGTGGGAATAATCTCTAAGCAATTCTCAAATTGATTCTAGAAAAATATTAAAGATCTAGGGCACCATGAATCAATTTGAGAGAAGCTTGATGTAGAAGATGAGGAAAACGACTACCTACAAGCTTCTAGGATTTCTAAAAGATAATCTATGCTTAACCACATTTTAGAGACATCCCCACATCTTATTTATAGGTTTAGAAGCAATCCGAAATAGACTAGGATTGAAAACTGATTTTAAAAAGGTTTGGAATCAAATTAGGATTGCAAAACTGATTTTAAAAAGGTTTGGAAGCAATTAGAATCAAATTAGGATTGCAAAACTGATTTAAGAAATCTACTATCTTATTTATAGGTTTGGGAGACATTAGAATCAGAGTAGGATTGAAAAAATATATTTTCGAAAAATCGCGACGGGTCGGGGTCCGGACCTTGGATATAGGGTCCGGACTCTGAAACTCTCCAGCGTTTCATAGTCCGGACCTCAGCTGTGACGCCCCGGACTTCCCAGGGGGTCACCCATCCTAGGACTACTCCCGTCCTAGCACGCTCAAACTCTCTCAACCTCTTGGGCCTAGCCACCACCCAAAATGCTTAAGCCGGGTTGAGAGTTTAGCCCTATTATATCTCATATATAGGACTACCTGGGGTGTCACATCAGCCCTCAGGGTCCGGACCCTCCCTGCGTGACAGCCAGGGAGGCGTACGGGTTCCGGACCTCACCTCAGGGTCCAGATCCTGAAAATTGAAAAGCTCAATTTTTATATTTTAAATCAATTTTTATCTATTTTAATGTCTTCCAAACACTTGTAAATGTTCATAAATCACCATCAAGATTATTTAAACTTACCAAGCATCGTGAATTCATACGTTGAGTTTTCGAGTCTTCAATCTTCGTCTTTTCTTCTTTGAAGCTTCAAGACTCCGACTCACTTCACGAAATATGCCAATATAAAATCCGTAACACACTAGTCCCCGTATACCATACACCCGAGCGACACCAAAATATACAAAGACTTTAAAATTCATTTCTAGTGTTCGAGTATGAAGGGTGATGTTGGGCGCTTTGTGGCTAAGTGCCTATGTGCCAACAAGTCAAGACAGAGTATCGACTTTCGGCGGGCAAATTGCAAAGTCTACCTATACCCGTTTGGAAGTGGGAGAACATCGTCATAGACTTCATCGTTGGCTTGCCCCAATCGCAAGTGGGCCACAATGCGATTTGGGTGATTGTGAATTAATTGACGAAATAGGCTTGTTTCCTACTGATCCACACCACCTGATTGCAGAATAAATTAGCACGGATCTACATCGATGAGATTATGCGCCTCCATGGAGTGCCGATATTTATTATCTCGAATTGGGACCCCCAGTTCATGTCACATTTTTTGAGGAGTCTCCACGAAGCTCTTGGGACATGCCTCGATTTTAGCACGACATATCATCCTCAAAGCGACGGGCAATCAGAGAGGACTAATCAAATCCTTGAGGATATGTTACGGGCGTGCCTCCTTAATTTCGGGACCGGTTGGCAATAATATTTGCCAATAGGGGAGTTTGCCTACAGCAACAGCTTCTAAGCAAGCATCAGGATGGCATCTTATGAAGCATTGTATCGCAAAAAATATCGATCTCCATTGCATTGGAGTGAGGTCGACAAGAGATCTACCTTGGGCCTACACATTGTACAAGAAGCTGAGGAGAAAGTGAGAATTGCGCGTTAAAGGTTATTGACGGTGCAAAATCGACAAAAGAGCTACTCAGACAAGCGGCGACGCGATTTAAAGTTTAGCGTCGGAGATCATGTGCTCTTGAAAGTCTCTTCTACCAGGGGTGTGAAGCACTTCAGAATGCGGGAAAAGCTAAGTCCTCGCTATATTGAGGTGTTAGAACATATCGGACTATGGTGTATCGGGTTGCTCTACCTCCAAGCTTGGCGGGAGTACACGATGTGTTCCACGTGTCTCTACTCCATAAGTATGTGCCCGATCCAACTCATATTATCAGTTATCCGTTGTTGGACTTGCGGAAGGATCTAAGCTACAATGAGTATCCGGTGGGTATCCTCGACCGACAAGAAAAGACGTTGAGGAATCTCTCCATCCCCTATGTGGAAGTGTTGTGGAGCAATCATGAGATGCAGGAAGCTACTTGGGAGCTCGAGAGCACCATGCGGGAGCATTTTCCTCACTTCTTCAAGCAACCAGTGTGAGGTACGAATTTTAGTTTCGCAGACGAAATTCTTTCTAAGGAGAAAAGAATGTAATGTATCGAACTTTGATTCAATTGACAAGGTGCAGATTAAGTCATGCTAAACATGATTAAAATAAGTTTTGAGGAGTTTAGAATGAGTTTGGATCGAATTATAATGAATTCGGATCGAAACAGACTTTAAATTCTAAAATTAAGGTTTCTAGTCCACTTTCGGACGCTTGAAACAAGAGTCGGGTGCTTGGAAATGGTTTCGGAGGATCCCTCGAAATGCCCGGATCATTCAGACGCTTATCTAGAGAGTTGGAGTTTCGGGAACCAGAGATTCAGATGCCCAGATTTCTCTATGGGCGCCCGGATGTGAATTCAGACTCTATTTGCGGATACCCAGACAATTTTCGGACTGTCAACCCGAGAGCACGGGTTGCGTCGGCGGGCACACGGAACATCTTTCGGGCGGTCCATTATGGGCGCCTGATATCCCTTTTGGACGCTCAACTTGAGAGCGCCCCTCGCACGAGAAGTCGCCCTTTCGTACACCCGAAAGGCTTTACGGGCACCCGAATTTGAAAGCGGGTGAATTCATTGGTCATCCGGCATCTGTACTGGACACAGTTTCGATGGATTTGGGCACCGAAAAAAATCGGGCAAGTGTCTGAAACCATGCAGAGGCTGTTTTTGGTCTGATGCAAATAAGAATTTTTTTAGGGGTTTGGTTGCTAACATTGCAACCCTATAAAAGAGTTTTTCCTAGAAACCCTAATCCCCACAGCCATTTCACCCCTCTCTACTCTCCCTCTTACTTTCTCATACTTCAGATTGCCTTCTGGGACAGCAGAGAAGCTGTGAAGATGCGTACAGGTTGAATGTTTGACCGGACTATGGTTACAACTTCTGGTGTGGGTTTCAGAAGCCGTACTATAGGAGTTTTTATCCGAATGGACCGTAATTCATCGATCTTACTTAGGGACAGGTTCTAACACTTGTGTGATTGATCTAGGTTTCGGATGATACCTAGAGAGGTTTGTCGAGCCGAGGATTTCAGTTCACAGGTTGGACCGTAATTCATCGATCTTACTTAGGGACAGGTTCTAACACTTGTGTGATTGATCTAGGTTTCGGATGATACCTAGAGAGGTTTGTCGAGCCGAGGATTTCAGTTCACAGAGTTGAGGTGGATGCTTCGATCTGAAGTCAGTATAGTAAGCTTACTTGGTTTTCTTTATCCATACCTCATTATATCCAATTTCATTTTACTTGCACCTACTTACATGTTCATATGTTTACTTCTCATACTGCTTACCATGATTGGTTATACCTACTGTTATTCATACGTATTGTATCATATTTCATAAGATTAATGTAGAGTACATTTGTTTCTTATCTATTATTGAAAATATTTTGACTTATTTGGACTCGTTGATACTTCTTGGGAGTCTCTCGGCTAATCGCTATCGTTGCATAGTATAGTTTGAGTACACTGCATAAGATTGCTGCTACTGTGTATTTCGCGAACACGAGCACGGAGGTCTGATCCACCCTACGGGCCAATGGTGTTCTTTTCCAAAAAAATGGTTTGGTTTGATCTGCGAGTCTAAATCTGTGTTTTACATGGTTTATGCTAGCTATTGTGCGCTTGCTCTAGCTCCGTGTGATAATGGGCTGCCTCAAATCTGTGATAGTGGGCGACTATTGGGTATTGATCACCTGAGACCGTTTGATTCATATTTAATTGACGTGATGACTAACTCTTGACATATTTACAATGATAGATCAGTATCTTATCATGATAGACATAAATGCTCAGTTAGTTCTACAATATAGCTTTCATTTCAGGTTCAGTTATCATGGTTACCTGACCTATACTTACTTTTTTTGTTATTATACATCATATTCCTATCTTGTTGACCAGTAGGTACAACTTGCCCTCGGCAGTGCGTTGCATCCACTGAGAAGTATCTTGTATGTTTCTCACACCTTTGTTTCTACAAGTACTTCGGTAGGTGAGGCGTCGGATGTGGTGTGAGAAAGAGATAGATAATTTTGTATCCGTCCCTTGGTGCTGGGAGAGATCCACCAGCTTAGTTTACTATTATGATTTATGAAGACATGTTAGCAGTATTCCCACTATTATGTTTTATTTTAGATAATATTCTTGAGACTTGTGAAACTCAATGATGACTCTAAGCTCTATGATGTTTAATATGGTTTCCAGTTGCTTATAAAGTGCTTTGGTGGGTACCTAATGCTTCACCTATGCAAAAACAAATATAAGAGGAGTGAGAACTACATATAGTAGTTTTGTGGGTATAGCTTCCGAAAAAGGCGATTTGTACTCACTAGATCCAATAGGAGGCACAATAGAAGCAGATAGAAATTGTACAATACTATCAACTAAATCAACATTTATTTATTACAATAAATAATTACAACTAAAACTATACATATAATAGAAATTATGTGTCATAAATATGAATTAGTATACAAAATTGTACGCATCAAATGTTAAAATACAACAACTTTTTCAATATTACTCAATCTCACGGAGGGAGAGAAGGTTGTAATTGCCCTAGGGCATTTTCAAATGACCTGCCGCCAGCATCGCTATCCTTTCAGGATTTGGCTGCTATTAAGATCCGACCTAAACTTGCTGCTGTGGATAGAGATAGAATTGATTACCCAAATATTACGCTGTTGATAGAGTTGGAACTGATTACGTAGTTGCCACGCTATGGACAGAGCCAGCCATGACTGACTACCTGGTTTCCACAATCACAACCTGGAGAGGATCTCAGGGGAGTGACCATCCAAGATTATTTTTAACCAATATCTCATTCTGCAAGTTATGGTCATATGCCTATGTTCAAACTAGTTAATAAATCATCTCGACTACTATTAATCAGAAGATGCTACAACAATTACGAGGATAATAGAAGAATGATGATTTATAAAATAATTTGCTCTATTACTATACAACTATTAGATATAGGATAAGATCAAATCACTACTGAAAAGTTTCTATCCATCTCAAAATGTCCTTACTGTTTTACACTGTTTGGGTATTTCGTGGTTCTCCAAAATCTCGTTCTTAGCCTATGGATGAGTTAAACCTTTTAAAAGCCTTGGATTGAAATTTCAGAAGCTCCCAATAAAATAATTTTATATAAACTCGAAAGCTACTGGAGAGAAATTGGAAAAAAAAAAAAAAAAAACGAAAAAAAAAGGTATACAGAAGATCACGAGGCAGTGGTGAAAAATGTGGGGGTTAAATTGGCTGGTTGAAGGATTTAAAGGAAAGTTTACTCCTAAGTCCCTTAACTTTTCCATATTTGCATTTCTGTGCTATTAAGCCCGTATATATTTTTTTAAATGCCAAGTTGGATCCAAATTTGATACCTAGTTAGGCTCATTTTCAGTCGCTAATCATCATTATAATTTTTATTTTAATTTTTGGTATATATATATATATATATATATATATATATATATATATATATATATATATATATATATATATATATATATATATATATATATATATATATTTGTCGAGTAGCGTTTGCGGACTAAATTCTGACCTTATTTTAAACTATTTGGTGTTCGGATCAAGGACAATTTTTAAATATTATTGTTGGTTAAATGGATTAACTTTCTTTAAGTTTTGAACTTATTCAACCCATTAAATAAATATTTTAAAATTATTATGATTGGCTGGATAGACGGTTCAAATTTTAGTTTATTATGAAACTCAATATTTGGTCATAAACAAATTTAACTAGATTTTACTAAGACTTTAAAAATTTTAGAAATCATTTCACTGTAAACTTACCAACCAAAACTTTTAATTATTTTAATTGGAGTTTGGTCTTACACCTAGCCTCACACATAACTCATCTTGTATCATCATCTCCTCAATGCCATCACCTATGCATTACGGACATCTCTTTAAGCCTTGCATGTCCGACGTAGACACGCGCCATGGATGAGCGTTCGATGCGGATCCATGGCGCATCCCATTGAAAATATATATATATATATATATCGTTTTATTTTATTTTTTAATGCATATATAATTTAAGCTAATAAATATGTTGGCTTTTTGATGAATACATAACTTTTTTTTAACAATATAAATAAATTATGAATAGTGGAGAATTTTTTCCTCAAAAATATATGAACTATATATCAATAAGAATTTTATTAATTTTTATTTGTATAAGAAATATAACAATATTTTCATAGAATTAATATTTTATATATAATAAATATATATTATTATATTAATAATATTATATTTTATCAGCGTTTGTCTATGTCATGTTCTAATTTTTTTTAAATTATTAAATTCTCATATTCAAATCGTATCGTATCTCGTATTTTGTGTCTGTGTCCGTATCCGTGACACTTAGGCCATCACCCCCACCCTCAACTCTGCAAAATCATTTCCATCAGAGTAATGCTACAGGTACATCCCAAAGTGGGGGTGTACATCTTACATCCACTTCATCCCAAGATCATTAATATTCTATTTGTCACATTATTATTTTTTATTTTTATTAAAAAATATTTGAATTTTTTAAATTATAAAATAAGAATGTAAGATCTACATTTCTCTTTTTGAA
Source organism: Puya raimondii (assembly GCA_016920855.1). Taxonomy (NCBI): domain Eukaryota; kingdom Viridiplantae; phylum Streptophyta; class Magnoliopsida; order Poales; family Bromeliaceae; genus Puya; species Puya raimondii. Next base: position 213,676,666 of record JABWPP010000050.1, on the reverse strand, counting down.
TATACAAAAAGCAATTTTCCTTTCCATCATCTCTCTCTCTCTATATAGAGAGAGAGAGAGTTGAGTTAGTATACTATTGATAGTATATAAATACTGTTTTATTATCAACTTTTTCGTCCTTGCATTATTACTATTCCACCAGTTAAAAATAGCAGAGAGCATATATTCAATCCATTGTGAGAGACGAAGGGAGAGAAAATCTATAAATGACGAAAAAATTTGATTAAAAGTTTTTACTAAATTTCTCTTGAAGGTCAATTTTCTTGTCCAGTATTATTATTCATATTCTTCCTGCATATAATTATATATCTTCTCCATGTGCTATCAAATCAGTGTACTCTACAATATATTACATAAAATACAGTTTATTGAATAATCATTGACTTGTTACCAATTTGTCCATTGAGCATTATTGTCACAATCCCGACAAGGACACCAAATTTGATCCCCTTGTCTATATATTGTGTTCATCGGGAAACTCACAACATCTTGGCACCTTCCTTGTACTCTTCACTCGGCCTTTAAACAATTCATATCATTTGTAATCTAAACACGTACTGCAAAATATATAATTAATCAAACTAATTAAAAAGGATGCTGTACTTTAAGATTATTTTTATTTGCTATATATACTTTAGAGGTACTTTCACTCTTGTTGTATTGTACAACTTATATTTTTTGTCAAAAAACACTTACTGTTCTTTCATCAGTTCCATATTAATTATTGTCAACAAATTTATTATTTTAAACAGAAGTTAGCAATTCGGTTAAGAAACACTTCTTGGGTATATAGTAGGGAAAACGTAAAATTGGCCTTCAAGAGAAATTTAGTAAAAGTTTTTAATCAAATTTTTTCGTCATTTATAGATTTTCTCTCCCTTCGTCTCTCACAATGGATTGAACATATGCTCTCTGCTATTTTTAAAGGGTGGAATAGTAATAATGCAAGGGCGAAAAAGTTGATAATAAAACAGTATTCATATACTATCAATAGTATACTAACTCAACTATCTCTCTCTCTGTCTATATATAGAGAGAGAGAGAGTCCGACTACTATGCTATTAATAGCACCAAACACTTGGTGCTACTACCAAATTTTCTGCCATTAAATCTACCCCTTTGACCATTTTCATCCGTTAGATCATACTATTCAACCAACCATATATATAGAACTAGCTACTATACTATTAATGTGTAGTACACTGAATTTCAGTGCACCGTACCGAACTTCTACAAATGGTAGAGTTCCGGTGGAAAAATAACATGAGAGGCTATATGTGAGGCTTTGGCCAAGTTCGGGACCTGTGCGAAGTGTTTTCGGCGCGAGTGAGGCGCGAAAATGGACTTCGAAAAGTCAAAACTGCTGAACTTGGGAAGTCTGCACTGGATTCCGGTATGTGAACTCCAATACCGGAATTAGAGTGAATAGTACCGGTACGTGCATAGGGAATACCGGAATGCCGTGGTTGAACCGAAAACCCAGCTCTCGGGTTTTGCGGAATTCTCCGAAAAATACCGGAATGTCACTGTATACCGGTATGTGAAATAGGATACCGGTACGCGATGGCCAAAACAGTAAATCCAGCTCTTTGGATTCTGCGGGATTTCTGAGGTATACCGGTATGCATATGCGCATACCGGTATACAATGCCCAGTTTTGGCTGGTTGAGAGTGTTAAGTGTGGAGAGGGGCATTTTGGTCTTTTCACACTTGTGGAGGTGTTTGAAAGGCAGGGAACACCCCCCTTTCTCAGTCATCTTCTTCTCCACTTCTCCTCTTCATCTTCTCCACTTTCTCTCTCTAGAGATTTCTCTAAAACTTGGAGAAAAGGGTGGATTGATCTTGGAAAAAGCTTCCAAAGGAGAAAAGAAGCTTCTTGGTGCAAGAAGGAGCTTGGGAATTTCGTGATTAAGGTTCGTACCTCACGTTTTGGGTTCAAACCTTGGATTTAATCCTTTGAAATGAGGTTTTTGGAAACCCTTGGCAATCTAAAGCACAAAATGTGAGAGATTGGCCATGAAATCTAGGGTTTGGCTTGGATGCATGCAAACCCTAGGTAGATTTGGGGCTTTTGCAATGAGAGGTTCTAAAAATATTTGGACCTTCGGGAATTGCAATTGAGGCATAGGAAATCATGTTAGAACACTTGATTTCACATGTTGAGTTGAATTTAGGGTTCGTAATGAGTAACGAACCGTTTTCTTGTAGAAGCTTGGGTTGAAGCAAGAACTCAAAGCTTGGACACTTAGGAGCTTGAAGAATACAAGAATTTGGAAGCTCTTGAGGTGGGTTTGTGTTTACCGAAGTGATTAGATCACTTCCATGTCTAGGGTAAATATCCATTTAAAGATAAAATGGTATGTGTTGTGAACCCTAGAATTTGCATGTTGGCAAAAGTAAAAATCATGATAGGTTGAACAATGAGATCCTATTGCATGATGTATATTTCAAGTATAATTCAAATATTAATACTTGTTGCATGGTTGCATGTATGGTTAAATCTAGTGTTATTGAACATAGGTTGGACATGTGAGATTGAAACCTAGTGTTATTGAACATAGGTTGGGACATGTGAGGATTAAACCTAGTGTTATTGAACATAGGTTGGAACATGTGAGATTGAAACCTAGTGTCATTGAACATAGGTTTGACATGAGATTGGAACCTAGAGTCATGGAACCTAGATTGATAATGAGAAAGTAAGCCTAGTGTTATTGAACATAGGCGAGACTTAGTGACTTGAACCTTGTAAGATAGGGGGTGCCCTAGGATCTATCTAGAGTATATCAATCACCTAGAGGGGGGTGAATATGTGTATAAACAAAAATCACAAATCTCAATGCGATAAAGTAATGCGGAAAATAAAATCAGCACACCGAGATTTACGTGGGAAACTCCACCTTGGAGAAAAAACCCACGGGACCAACACGCGAAAAAACAATCCACTAAGAATAAAAGATTTACAAGGTGATTACCGACTCCACGGACTTAACCTCTCCCTTCTTTTCAGCGGATCACGCGCACCAACGGGTTGTCCACGCCCCACGTCCGAATCCACGAACGCCACGTCCCGAATCCACGAGACGCCCAACTTCGAATCCACGAAGCCTTTAACACGTCGAATCCACGACGCTCACTCGAATCCACGAGCGCACTCCGTCCGGAGCAAGAACAATAACAATGATGATGGTTTATTGCTTAGAATATCATTGAAGATCTGTGGGAATAATCTCTAAGCAATTCTCAAATTGATTCTAAAAGAATATTAGAAATTAGGGCACCATGAATCAATTTGAGAGAAGCTTGATGTAGAAGATGAGAAAACGGTCACCTACAAGCTTCTAGGGTTTCTAAAAGATAATCTGTGATTCACCCCGTTTTAGAGACACCCCCACATCATATTTATAGGTTAGAAGTAATCCGAAATAGATTAGGACTAAAAAACAGTTTTTAGAAAGGTTTGGAAGCAAACCGATTTCGACTAGGATTGCAAAACTAATTTTAGAAAGGTTTGGAACCAAATTAGGATTGCAAAGATATTTTAAGGAATCTACCATCTTATTTACATGTTTGGGAGACATTAGAATCAAAGTAGGATAGAAAAAATAACTTTCCAAAACTTCGCAACGGGTCGGGGTCCGGACCGCGGGTATGGGGTCCGGACCTTGACACTCTCCAGGCGTTTCATTGTCCGGACCTCAGCCATCAGGGTCCGGACCCGGTCTGCGAAACAGCCTGGGGTCCGGACCTCAGCCCTCAGGGTCCGGACCTCCGCCCTCAGGGTCCGGACCTCATCCTCAGGGTCCGGACCCTCCCTGCGTGACAGCCAGGGAGGCGTACGAGTTCCGGACCTCATCCTCAGGGTCCGGACCTTGGAAGTTGGAAAACTCATTTTTTATATTTTAAATCAATTTTAATCCATTCTAAAGTCTTCCAAACACTTGTAAATATTTATAAATCATCATCAAGATAATTTAAACTTACCAAGCATCGTGAATTCAAATGGTGAGTCTTCGAGTCTTCAATCTTCGTCTTTTCTTCTTTGAACCTTCAAGACTCCGACTCACTTCACGAAATATGCCAATATAAAATCCGTAACAATCTCCCCCTTTGGCAATTTCGTGACAAAACTCAAAATTACATAAAACACTCACGATGCTTATCTCTCCAAAAAATGAAATTCATTGCCATCACCAAAACAATGAACTTCTCGCGTGAAAGATCCAAATAAAATTCAAAATTATAATTTTATAACTCCTAAACAAACTCTATAACTTAGACAAACATGGAGTCTTGAAGTCTTGAAAGATCTGCAAAAAATTTACATTCTCCACGAACAAAGTTAGTAGAAAAAATATATCTAAATCTCTCCCCCTTTGTTCATGCAATCTCCCCCCCTATGTTTATGCGTCTAAGTCATCATTACCTCTCTCCCCCTTTTTGTCAAAAATTGCCAAAAGAAAACACCAAAAAATAGAGAGAGTTGAAAGAAAATAAAACACAAGTTCAAAATATTTTTCATTTTTGAAACCACTTGTGATAAAAACGTCAAACATTGTTAGTGCATGAGGAGTATAAATTCACATTGACTTCTTTCAATCCCTATTAATTTCATAAGAATTAAGAACTTTACTACACAATCATCATAATGTAGATAAAATATTATCCGATTTCTTAATTCATATAAACTTCAAAAATAAGTCATCAAAAATAATCTAAAGGCTCAAAAGCTATCAAGATGTAAACGGATTATGAAGATGACTTAAGGGATTCATCAAAGAGACAGAAATTTGTTGCATAAACATTCAAATTTGAGATAAACTTTAATTACAAGGGGTGGCTCTTTGAGCATCTTACTTGTATGTGGACCACCTTATAACTCCGAAAAATAAAATTTTGTGATATTTTTCTTTTGCATCCTTTTGCACTTATATATATTTTTCGGATATGCAATTCAATTCTAATGTGGTAGCTGCACACACTAACCGGACGACCGGGGTGGTAGCTCTTTCCTCCATGTGGTGGTAGTTTTCACACTCCTTTAAGGATGTAACTCTTTCCACATCTTTCAAAGCATATGAGCATTTTATAATAATAACTCCCCCTCGCTTATGCAATCTCTTAGTTGAAAGAACATGTGACAAATTTTAGTCTATAAGAGAATGACTATCCATCAAATTCAACACACACAACCGAGATAGGTTAAGTTCCTAGAGATTACACATGATTGCCTAAATTTGATGAATATAAGTATTAAGAATTCTCATAATAAATTATCTTCAAATATAATAAAAATAAAGTAAAACCGATAATTAATATGAGATTAATTAGGAGTGAATGAAAGTGAACCTATTGATATTCAATGCACTATTTAATGTTCTAATCATTCAAAGAATAAAAAAATTCGTAACAATGAAAGCACCAAAACGTGTAATGCAATAAACAAAAGATATGCAATAGAAACCGATCAAAGCACTACACTAAGTCAAAAACAAATTAAGGTTTAAGACAAGGAAAGATATCACCTTTCCGAACCCAAACTTGTCGGATTGTTGGTTGTCTTGCTTTGTTGTATTTGGGCACCGATTGTTTTGACTTTTGATCAACCTTTGGTCTCACCATCGCATTCCGCTTTGGAGTAGTTGGTTGTTGTGACTTTGACTTTTGGTTGACCTCGGGTACTCGACCTTTTGGATGTTGCTTTTGAAACCGAGAAGGATGTCGAGTGTTGGAAGATGTCGATAGATGTTTAGAAGATGCCTCTTGAGTTTTCTTATCTTTTCTAGGGCATGTCTTCTTGATGTGTCCTTTCTTTCCACATCTATGACATACTTTCTCTTTTACACTTGTTGAGACTTTAGGAATAGAATTTTTAACCTTATCAACAAATTTTCGCTCATATCCAAGTCCAAGTTTGCTTGTTTGACCCAATCCGAGCATATCATCAAGTTTTTTTGTACCGGAGGAGAATTTTTGTATGTCGGACTTGAGTTGATGGACTTGTTTGGTCAAAACTTGATTAGAGACATGAATTTCCTTATATTGTAGTTCGAGAAAGCCAATCTTTTCTTGATGCGATTTGATCGTTATCTCCGATTGGTTGAGCTTCTCTTGGAGGATTTTGTTGTTCTTCAATATTTTTCCCTTTCGTCCTCAAGAGCTTTATTTGAAGTACTCAATGTCTTTTTGTCATCCTCAAGCTCCAAAAGTCGCTTCCTCAACTTCTTGTTGTGCTTAGCCATCTTCTTCGATTCAATAAGTAGTTGATTGTATGCTTCGGCTAAGTCATCATCGTCCGACTCTCCTTCACTTGTGCCGTCATCGCTCGATGTTTCATGCAAAGAAGGAGAAAGCATATCATTAGAAATAATAGATGATAAACAAAAAGTAGAGGGAGAAGGAGAAACATGTGAAGAAAAGGCAATTGCATCATTGGTTTCCTCTTCACTAGAACTTGAATCATTGGAACTAGAATCATCCCAAGTTCTAGCTTGTAAGGCCTTTTTATTGTAGGATTTCTTAGAGGGACAATCCGTGGCGATATGGCCATAGCCTCGGCATTTGTAACACCGGATTTCCCCTACAAACTCATCATTTTCTTTAGAAGACTTTCCAAGCTTCTTCTCTTTAGAGGATTTAGAATGTGAAGAAGATTTGGATGTAGATCGATTTGTCTTGTTCTTCCGGAAATTCCGACGAAATTTCTTCGTGAGACGCGCCAATTGGTGTTCAAAATCGGCAAGCGAAATTTCTTCGTTGGAATCCGAGTCATCGTCCTCCTCCTTAGTAGATTTGAGTGCAATACTTGTACTTTTAGAAGAAGACTTGGAAGAAGATTCATTAGTAGGAAAAGTCATTTCATATGTTTGTAAAGCGCCTACTAATTCTTCTACTTTCATCTCGTCCGGATGTTTTATAGTCTCAATGGCCGCAACCTTCGGACGAAATCTTTCGGGAAGAGTTCTCAAAATTTTTCTTACAACTTTAGATTCCGAGATTTTCTCTCCCAAGTTTGCGCATGTATTTACTATGTCTTGAAGACGAGTATAGTACTCGGTAAAGGTCTCATGATCGTCCATGAAAATTGAATCAAATTTACTTGTAAGCATTTGAAGTTTTTGGACCTTTACCAAGCTAGTTCCCTCATGCGTAACTTGGAGAGTATCCCAAATCTCCTTAGCCGTTTCACACGCCGAGACGCGTGAAAACTCGGTTTGAGATAAAGAATTAAATAAGGCATTAATTCCCCGACCGTTGTAAGAAGATAAATCAATCTCTTCCCTACTCCATTTATTTCGAAGTTTAGGGACGCTAACATTATCGACGATTTGAGTGGGATGAGTCCATCCAAATTCTATGGATTGCCACACTCGTTCATCGATGGCTATTAGAAAAGCTCTCATGCGAACTTTCCAATAAGCATAGCTCGTGCCATCAAAGAACGGAGGTCGATTAATGTTACCACCTTCACCCATTAAGAAAGATAAAGCCTAGATCCCGCTCTGATACCAATTGTAAGATAGGGAGTGCCCTAGGATCTATCTAGAGTATATCAATCACCTAGAGGGGGGTGAATAGGTGTATAAACAAAAATCACAAATCTCAATGCGATAAAGTAATGCGGAAAATAAAATCAGCACACCGAGATTTACGTGGGAAACTCCACCTTGGAGAAAAAACCCACGGGACCAACATGCGAAAAAACAATCCACTAAGAATAAAAGATTTACAAGGTGATTACCGACTCCACGGACTTAACCTCTCCCTTCTCTTCAGCGGATCACGCGCACCAACGGGTTGTCCACGCCCCACGTCCGAATCCACGAACGCCACGTCCCGAATCCACGAGACGCCCAACTTCGAATCCACGAAGCCTTCAACACGTCGAATCCACGACGCTCACTCGAATCCACGAGCGCACTCTGTCCGGAGCAAGAACAATAACAATGATGATGGTTTATTGCTTAGAATATCATTGAAGATCTGTGGGAATAATCTCTAAGCAATTCTCAAATTGATTCTAAAAGAATATTAGAAATTAGGGCACCATGAATCAATTTGAGAGAAGCTTGATGTAGAAGATGAGAAAACGGTCACCTACAAGCTTCTAGGGTTTCTAAAAGATAATCTGTGATTCACCCCATTTTAGAGACACCCCCACATCATATTTATAGGTTAGAAGCAATCCGAAATAGATTAGGACTAAAAAACAGTTTTTAGAAAGGTTTGGAAGCAAACCGATTTCGACTAGGATTGCAAAACTAATTTTAGAAAGGTTTGGAACCAAATTAGGCTTGCAAAGATATTTTAAGGAATCTACCATCTTATTTACATGTTTGGGAGACATTAGAATCAAAGTAGGAAAGAAAAAATAACTTTCCAAAACTTCGCAACGGGTCGGGGTCCGGACCGCGGGTATGGGGTCCGGACCTTGACACTCTCCAGGCGTTTCATTGTCCGGACCTCAGCCATCAGGGTCCGGACCCGGTCTGCGAAACAGCCTGGGGTCCGGACCTCAGCCCTCAGGGTCCGGACCTCCGCCCTCAGGGTCCGGACCTCATCCTCAGGGTCCGGACCCTCCCTGCGTGACAGCCAGGGAGGCGTACGGGTTCCGGACCTCATCCTCAGGGTCCGGACCTCGGAAGTTGGAAAACTCATTTTTTATATTTTAAATCAATTTTAATCCATTCTAAAGTCTTCCAAACACTTGTAAATGTTTATAAATCATCATCAAGATTATTTAAACTTACCAAGCATCGTGAATTCAAACGGTGAGTCTTCGAGTCTTCAATCTTCGTCTTTTCTTCTTTGAACCTTCAAGACTCCGACTCACTTCACGAAATATGCCAATATGAGACTTAGGTTGGCAAGTGAAAAACGTGAACAACGGGATGTGCGACGATTTTGCTATCCCGGGTAGGCGACGATTTCGCTACCATGCCATGAGTTGGCCGTATTGAGACGGGATGTGCGACGATTTTGCTATCCCGGGTAGGCGACGATTTCGCTACCATGCCATGAGTTGGCCGTACCGACACGGGATGTGCGACGAGTTTGCTATCCCGGGTAGGCGACGATTTCGCTACCTCGCCTTGGGTTGGCGGTGTCGAGAGGGGATGTGCGACGAGGTTGCTATCCCGGATATGCGACGAGTTCGCTATCCATGCCATGTAATGGCGGTGTTGAGACGGGGTAGGCGACGATTTTGCTATCCCGAGTATACGACGAGTTCGCTACTCGAACTAGGAGGTGACGAGTTCACTCCTCGAATGTTGGAATAATTATGGTGAGACGGCGATTCCGAAACCATAAGTAAATGACAAGTAAATGAACTTAGTCAATGTGAGACATAGGATGAACCTAGGAGAGAATGATAAATTATATTTTATTTGGTTGCATCCTTTATGTTTATTTACAAGCATGTAAATAATTGTTGCATAGTTATATGTGATCTAACTTATGCATATGGTGTTTCTTTGGACCTGGTGGGTCGAGCTTCTCTCTTGGGTGGCCTTACCCACTGTAAACTATGTTTATAGTTCTCACCCCACATTTTCCAGGTCCTTCCGCGAGTGAGGCGGCGGAGCGAGGCAAGGGTTTAGCTCTGTAGTTAGCGGCCCTTCCATTTTGGTGACACATAGAGTGTACCCCTAGTTTTGGACTACGACAGCATAGGGGATTTCATTATATGTATGAAATTGTATATTCCATCGTTTTGGAACATAGTGTATGGAATGAAAAAGAAAAGAAAAAATTGGACATGTATGTTGTGCCATGTGATGTAATAGAAGTAGAACTTCTTTATGTTGATGCTTTCCTTGTGCAACTCTTGTACTCCTTTCCTAGTGGGAACATTGTGGATAAGCTTGTGTTGTGACGCCTTGGGCGGGTAGAAAAGACTCTATCCGTTCGGCGGGTCTGGTGCATGCGCCCGTGCGGTTATCCTTTCCACCTAGTTGGTGTTTAAGGCCCGGCGGGGCGTGACAGACTGAGGTGGTATCAGAGCGTAGAAACGGTCTAGGTTGACCTAAGAACCCTAGGATGGAAATGACCCTAGGAGTGTAGGCTCGTGAGTGACGAGATCTTTGACTATGGCGAAAGATAAGTGATTGGGTTATGTCCTTATGCCTCTAGTTGAAAATAGAGGTAGATTCGAGGTGTGTCTTATTCTTCACCAAGAGTGTTCGTGTTGGCGGCCGACAACATGAAAACCAAGTGAGGGGAATAAGGACCCTTGTGTGACTTTCGCCTAGATTGGGTTCACGTTTATTTTCGTGAAACGTTATGTTACAAATGACTTTGAATGTCACGAAATGACCAAAGTCATTGTGTTTTCAGGATAATGGTACGTGGACGGCCTCCTTTGAGGGCTGGGCTCGGAAGAGCGAGCGCGGCTCCCGAACAACTCGGGGAGGGCGAGAACTCGGGTCTTCGTAATGAGATGACCGAGTTGATGGGCGTGGTTCGGCGACAGGCCGAAGCCATGCAACGACAAGAGGAGCAGATTAAAAAGCTCCAAGACGAGATGGCGCAGCAAGTGGCTGCGGTTCGGGAGGAGAGGTTGGGAGTACCTCCGGCCTCTGCTTCGATACCGGCCTAGGGGGTGGCACCGGCGCCGGAAACGTGAAGTAATTTCGAACTTAGAATCTCGGATACCAACCATTAAGCATTTTGTCACTTGCCCGAGAGACGCTCGGTGTTTATATTACTTGTTGATCTTTGAACTTTTATTAGGAAAGTTTTTCTTTGGCCTTTATTTTTTTTTATAGTTTAAATATACCCAACCCTTGAACTTCTGAATTGTACCAATTTAGTCCCTGTTGTTATCTACAGTTGAGTTTGTTGATCGAAAGAATTTATGTGGTGGACGCAAGCATCTTTTGGTATAAAACTTGGCTGCAATTTACTTTTTTTGCCCACTAAAATGGTATCTGGTGATTAGAAAACTACATTTGAAAAAAAAAAAAAAATTGCGACATGCTCATTCTTCAAGAGGCTATAAGTTTGGTTAGTACTGAATATATGATATTAAAACATCTTCTCGTTAGAGTAAGGTTTCCGAGGAAAATAGTTGTTAAATTACAGAATATCAGATTAAGAGGTTCTGAATTCGAATTGTGCCTTGCTAGTTACCTATAGCCTCAATGGTTGATCACATTTGGAGCCTATTTGGTACATCTATTCAAGTTTAGAGGGCCGGATAAACAACATAAAAGAAAAAGAAAAAAAATCAAATAATTAACTTTGTTTAGCTTGTCTTCTAAAATACTTGCTTATTTTGCTATGTAAAGTGATAGGTAAGAATATAAGCCTCCGCAAATAAAAAGACTTAATTACTCTTGTGACATAAGGTGAAAAAGCATTTATTTGAACCCTAAAAGGGACAGATCCAATATGAATCTTAGCCGATTCTTGCATAGTGGAAGGTTATTATGGACGAGATCAACAAAGAACAGTTAATGCTTTTTCGAAGGTTTACATTATTATATGATTCGGTCAATTTAGTGTTAGAGTTTTTGAAATATCATGACTCAGTTAAGCATGACCGAAAATCTCGTTGAAATCGACAATTCTTATAATCGGCGCGGAAAATCTTTAAACGGTTATACGTTTTCACTCGAGTATCTATTTTTAACGTGCAATCCTAATTTGGAAAACACTTTTTGAAATTTACGCGTCTAATGGCAAAATCATTTTGACCAAGTTTGTGACCCAAATTCAGTTGTTAAGGCGTCCGTTTTTGCATATTTAGGTTATTTTCACAAAATTTTATATTTTTTCTATTTTAAGTTTCGGTTATTTAGTAATTTCTGATTGGTTTAAGTTTAGAGATACATTAGAATTTATTATTTTTAATTACAGTATGATTTTGGTATCGACTCTATATATAAATGTGGTGTTCAGTTAATGTAATTAGCTTTTTAGTGTTGATTAATAATATATATTTTCGCCTCTATCGAAAAATTGTCTTTTTCAGGTATCTCTTTTTTCTGTTCTTGTGCTTCTTTCCTTTCAACGTGGCTTAGGCCTGCGTCATTATACTTTTGCATGAACTTCACCAAGACAAAACAAGTTCTTAGAATAGCGCTAGTACGCAATCTTTCGGCAAGCAAAAGATGTATATATTTCTTTGGGGCAATTGCTTTTATACCCCTGAAAAGTTTCCAACTTTCTGATTTACCCCTCTTAGAAGGCTAATATTAAAAATACTCTTTTTACGTTTCAACATATTTCAAATATACCCCTAGAGTTAAATTCTGTTAATGAACTGCTAGCAATATCTGTTATCTCTGTGAAATTACTATTTTGCCCCTTTCTAATATACCCTTCTACCATCACCGACTTTTCTTATTTTCCCTTAAGTTAGGGGCACAAGAAGTATTTTGATTTTTGGCCTTTTCAAATATACCCTTCGACCATCACCAACATTTCTTATTTGCCCTTAAGTTAAAGGCAAAAAGGCATTTTAATATTTTTTTAATTCTGGTAGATATTTAACTCACGTTTAACCCAAGTTAACTTAACGGGTGGTAACTGTAGGAGTATTTTTGAATAACGGAGGGACATATCATGAGGGGTATATTGGAAAGAAAAAAAAGAAGTAGGAGTAAATGAGATATTTCCGAAGTTTTGAGGGGTATAGAGGCAATTATCCCTATTTCTTTAGTTATTACTCAATATTGGATTATAAAATAGAAGGTATGTAAAGCATGAAAACGTGCCATCATGCATGGCCTGTATTAAAAAGATATAGATAAGATACTATATAATATAATTAAGATAGCACAAATATATATTCTGCGAGAAGAGATGCAATGGAACTCCTGATCACAATATTAGGTTATAAATTGCACCACGTATAAGCCCGTAGCAACACCAATTACAATAATATAATCGTCGCATGCGTTTGCTCACTCATGAGATAACAAAAGCCATTAAATAGAGGGAATAGTATTTAGAGTTGATCTGGGTATGTAACAAATAATTAATAATGTACCCAAAAGTTAGTGCCACATAAAATTATGTAGACGAGAAGTGTGATCAAATGCATGTCTCAGATGAATATATACCATATTCAGTCTTCAAGTCATCTTTTCGGAATAAGATAATCACCTACTAGATAAAAATATTTTATTCTACTAAATAATGGATTTCAAGATCTTTCAAGGAGCAAAAATCAAACCCCTATTTTTCAATTATAGAAGAACAAATTTTATATTAGATAAATTATCATCGAATAACTCTTTTGGACATCCAAACAATTGCCAGGGCTATTTAACGTGTTTAACGAATAAATTTAGAGCTTATTTGGCACTGTTGTATGTTTAGAGATAACTGTGACTAAAAACTAAGTTAGAAGCCAGCAGGCCAAATTAACATATATATAAGGCGTGAATACAGTTTCTATAAATTAATGTGCTTGTAGTGTACTGGATCACTGAAAACGTACTTTCTTATTAAACTCAAAATTGTAAACAAAATCTTTTCTTAGTGGCTTATATAAAGGTTTGTTTCAGCCCCCTGACACAATAAAAGCTCCGTATATTTTTGTTCGCCAAATGACATAACTTTTGTTGCGCATGTAGTGCTAAAGAAGCTAGCTTTTCCAAAAGACATGTATAGCCACTTAAATGAGCTATTTGTGTGATTAACAAAGGATGTGCATGGTTAATTAATGGATGGTTGGTTATTGGTGGGACACTTTGGGGTACATTAATTTCTTGGTAACTATTTTTAGCTCTCTACCTATAAATGAGAAAATATTTGCCCATGTAATTGATATATACCTCAAATTAACAAGTTGCATGCATGCTCTCCTCAAACTCCAATGCATTAATTGGAGACCAGCAAACAAAGGCCATGTGCTTTTAGCAAAGCAAAGGAAGAAATGTGGTGTTTTTTGGAAGCATTGCTGGGTGGGGTTACTGTAGCTAGCTAAAGGGAGGTGGAAGAGAATGAGGCCAAAAGAAAAATAATTAGTGGTTGTGTGATTTTCCACTTCTGCTTTTTGGTCTTGTCCCCCATTTCTCTATGCTGGAAGATTGGACTAACCCCATGCATACAGCTCAGCTAGCTAGCTAGCCAGCCCCATTTTCTTTTTTTTCTTTTTTTTTTAAAGTAACAATGTTACATGGTACGTAGTCCCTGACCTCACTGAGAGTTAGTATCAACAATCAACAAGTACTACTGACCGTCCCTAGCGCAAGTGGCAAAAGGCTTGGTGGTTAGTATCCGAGGCCCCGAGTTCGAATTCTAGTTGATTCACATTTCCAGCTAAGTTTATTTCTAAATGAAATAAACGAAGCGGGTAGCATGCTACCTTTCTCTCTCTCAAAAAAAAAAAAAAACAATCAACATGTACTTTAGTTTCATTTAAATAATAATGGTAAAAATATATGGAACTTATCTAAGCGGTAGAGCATTTGGATTTGAGTATCCAATCTTTCAAAATTTTGATTTTACTATGAAAATTTTCAATTTATTTGATTCCACTCTGTCAACGACACTTTGACATCAAACTTAGAATGCATCGTTTATCTTTACAGGTTTTAGTAAAAATGTTACATGGATATATAGTCCCTGGCGTCATCGAGAGTTAGTATCAACATATACTTTAGTTTCATTTAAATAATGGTAAAAATATATGAAACTTATCTGAACTGTTGAGTATTTGGATTTGAGTGTTCAATCTTTCAAAATTTTGATTTTGCTATCTAAACTTTCAGTTTGTTTGATTTGAGTCAGTCATCGGCACTTTCACTTCAAAGTTCGAAATACGACGTTTATCTTTACAAGTTTAGTTAGTATATTTTATATAATTCTCACAAATGTAAGTTCATTAAAGTAAGTAAATAGTTTAAATTTTGAAGTCAAAGTGCCGTTTAGTGACTCAAATAAAAAAAATTGAAAGGCTGGATAGTAAAATTAAAATTTTGAAAAGTTGTGTAGCCAATCCAAATGGTCCATAGCCAGGTAAGACTCACAGGTTTTTATTTTTAAATAATTTAACCTTTTCATTTTTTCTTAATTACATATTTTACCCTTTTAAATTTTTTATCATAAAAAAGAATTTAATATTTTCTTATAGAATATCAATACTTTTATTTCATTTGATCAATTTAGCTTTTGCATTTTTTTCACATGTCACCCTTTTAATTTTTTATCATAAAAAAGAATTTAACATTATCTTTAGAGAATAGTCATTTTACCCTTTCTATTAAATGCCAATAACTTCTTTCAATTTGATCGTAGCAACATCCAGCTATTTTGCAGCAAAGATTAAGTGTTTCTCACCAATTAGGGACTTAAAATTAAAGCAGCATAAATTAAGGTTTAGGTTTAGAAACTAAAGTATTTAAATAAAAGTGGCTTTTTCTTATTTACCTCCGGCTAATATTCAAAATTTTCAAATTTACCCCTAAATTACCAAAATACCCTTCTATAACCCAAATAGCTACTAGGGGTTTAGAGATATTTGAAGGAATTTGTGAAAATCAAGAAGGGCATTTTGGTCAATAAAATATATTAGATATTTTTGAAGTTTTAGAGGGTATATTAGATATTATCCCTAAATAAAAAGTATCTAACTATTATTATAGTATATAAAAGGGATAATTTCATACAGCTCTCTGTAAACATATCGAATAACAGATATAACCCTACAAGTTCAAATTTTTAAAATTATTTTTTAAAAGTCCAGTGATATCCATATTTGTCCCTAAAAAATATGAGCTCAAGCCTCATTTTGAAACACACAGAGTATATAGCTAGCTAGGGATCAAACCTGACCTCATTGATTGGCGGTTAGCACTAGGCCGGCTAGTCTAAGAAACATGCCTTTCCCAATTTGGCAATTTTATGCACATCAGCAATTCTAAATGTATCTTTCACTTTCCCTAATTAACAAATCTATGGTTTAGAGAGAGAGAGAGAGAGAGAGAGAGAGAGAGAGAGAGAGAGAGAGAGAGAGGGGATCAAGGCATGGTTTGAATTAAAAACTAGAGCTTACTCACCTCAAAGCCTCAAACATCTCAATATTTACTAAAATGCCACCATCTAATTATATTGTATAGTATGTAGGCATTGACATCTGACATATATAATACTGATCACACTTAGTGCAGTTGGCTAAAAGTTATGATTGGTATTTGAGATTTGTTTGGCTTAAAGGGGGCCAGTGTCTTGCCCTGTGGCTGGAGGTCAGGTTAGGCTGAGTCACGTTCAAAATGGCGGAAGGCCAGATTAGGCCGAATCATGTTCGAAGTGGCATGGACTGATTTGGCCGAGTCACAATCAAGATCCGTGGACACTGTATCTGCTTTAAGTGAATTGATTGTGTATTTCTAACAGCTCGAACTTTTGAGATTAATGGTTAGCGTCAACGATCCGACAATTTTATGTTCGAATCCTAATTATTTCACATTTTCTAGCTAAGTTTATTTCTAATAAAACTTGTTTAGTTGGCTACAAAAAATAATTTTCAGTTTTAAGTTGTAAAAGAGTGGAAATTTGTGAGAAATAATATAATTAACTTACAATATTCCTCTGTGGTACTTGTAACTTCTTAACAATATATATTAACATGGTCAAGAACACTAAATTGTAGTGTCTTTATTAGTAACAAACACTATATTTAGATTTTTCTTTTTCTTTTTTTGCCTTTCTCACTAATCATAATTAGCTATTTTGTTCATAAGATATTATACTAATAGTACTGTCTTCCATCCAATCTATCAAATCGACTCGTAAACTTGGTCCATCTGAACCTATCTGTCAACCTTTCCTCTTTTAAGTTTAGGTATCTGATTCAAAATGATTTGATAGTTAAGCAAATCTGCAACCGACCCCAAAAAGCTAGGTCGAGTGATCCAAGTAAGGCCTAAATTAAGCAGATCGAATAAGTTAATCAATTAGGTGTATTTGGTTCAATTCGGTTTGATCAGTTCACCTACAATGTTCAAACAAAACCAAAATTTTAATTTTTAAAAAACAAAAAATGAACCAAATCAATTTCTCTTTAGATTAGATGCAAACTAAACTGAATTATTTCAGTTTGGTTTGATTTTGCAGTTTGCTTTCACTATCCTATGTCTTAGGAATAATCTATAGTTTAGAAATCAAGATGATTGCTAAGAAAATTCCATATATAGAGAAAATATGAATTAAGACTAAACAAAATTGAATATGTGGTTGTGATAAGTAGTGTAGATATAAATGTGCATACAATACTTATCATGACCATGGGATATTGAATATATGGTGATAGAAAAAGTGTGTGCATAATACTGCAATTTGGTTTTCGGTTCAATTCAGTTAAGTTAAGAGAAGTGTTAAAATTGAATCAAAGTTAAAAATCAAATTTTAGCAATTTTTACAATCAATTGATCAGCGAGAAGCAAATAAATTAACTCAAATTACATTATTTCATTTGGTTAGATTTGATTTGATGGTTTCAAATCTTTGCACTTTTACACATTCTTTTAAAGTTAAGCACCTTTACACATTCTGTTTTATCTACTACTAAATCAATTAACTATTTTCTATTAAACTAATGTAATCTAATCTACAATCTCCAAAATGAATTAAGCATTTATATGATTGATTAATCCATATTATCTAAATAATAAAATCAAATCAAATTAAGCTTACTGAATATCATTTTATTTGAGATATTCTATAATATATGTATATATCTGTTGCTAAATTGATTATTTACTTTCTATTTCATCTAATCTAATTTACTGTGGTCATGAATTACCCAACAAATTTCAGTTTTAAGGATACATTGTATATCTACTATTAAATTTTTAATTACCTTTTTATTGTAAAAATCTAATATTATCTAATTAATCTACCCTCCAATTACCAACATGTCTAAATCAATATTGTCTAAATCTAAAACCAATATATTTTAAGAAGGGTTAATTGCATACAGGTCCTGCAAACATAGTGAATTACAAATTAATATATCCCTACAAAGTTCAACTTTCATATTGTCCCTGCAAAAGTCCTAATGTTTTCAAATATGTCCCTGCTGTTAGAATCCGTTAGAAAAATTTAGTTAACCATATGTTAAATACTTAACCATGGTTAGTCAATGAGATAACTTGATATTTTTACCCCTCTTATATTAGCTGTTGTGGCTTTTGGAGGGACATATTTATGATGGCAAAAAGGTTATTTTACTTATTAGCTATTAAAAAATAAATAGTGTTTTAACGGTAATAAACTAGAGGAACATATTTGAAAGCATAAGGACTTTTGCAAGGACAACATATGAAAGTTGAACTTTGTAGGGATATATTTGTAATTCACTATGTTTGTAGGGACCTGTATGAAATTAACCCTTTTAAGAAATATCTAATAAAAAAACAACCACTCAATTTGATAGATTTTAATGCATCCAATACTAGATATATTAATCATTTTTATTAATACTAACCTAGTCAAATACATTCTCATGTTACCAGTCAAGCTGTAATTTTACTATTTTACTCAATATTATCTAGCAGGTAATCTTAAATTAAAGTAAGCAACCTATACATTCTAAGAGCTTGCTTGGTTCACCTATTTTAGACTACAGAATCGGAATGAAATTCATTGATTCCGATAGTTATTGTTTATTTTGCAGGAACTGGATTCCGATTCCTATTCCAATCTGGTATGGGAATGACCGAATCTATTTATGGCCCAATCCGGCTTTAAATTTTGGATTGAACCATTCCAAAGTAAACCATTCAAAACCTTTTCTCACAAACACCCTCACCTCCTCATCCTTCATCACTATCCTCTCTCTTAACCAAAACTCTCTTCCAAAATTCTAGATGTCCATTTCGATTTCTATTCCAATAATGAACCAAATTTTTTGGGATGATTCGTCATTCCATTTCTTATTCCAAAGCAATCCAATTCCATTTCATATTCCTATTCCAATTGTGAACCTAACATGCCCAAAATCTCTTTTGAAGGGTTTAAAAAGATCCCTAAAACAAGTTCATGAAGGAAAAAGTACATGTAGCATATATCACATTAAGTGCAAACGCTATGGTACAATGACAACAACAATAGAAGATTGAACTTCAGTCAGATTTTGCCAACTACGTACAATAAAAAAGAAGAAAAGAAAAAAAAGAAAAGTCAAAGAACAAGATGATAAAATCAAAGCCGCCTCTTTATCCAACGAATGCTATTATCTAGATGCATGCTTCCTAACAAACAACCATTTCTTGACAACAGGAGCTAGATACCAAAAAGAAAGGGAGGGATGCCGCACTCTCTAATGAGCACCTCAGTTGAAATGCCATGCTCTCTATTGATCCATCAACAATTATCAGTAGAAAGAGGTGAAGCCGCGATGTGTAGGACCAGAAGAGCAGGCATAGAGAAGAGTAGCCTTTGGAAGGACCATCAACAAGAGGAGAAGCAAAATGGGTGGTCCAAGGGTTGCTAGAAGGTGCTTTCCTATAGGAGGAAGCAGCAAAAGAGATTGCATCCTTTTTTACCATGACCAACAGCTCCCAAGCCAAAGCACTACAATAAGCTTTATTTCTTTTCTGTGTAATATGCTCATTTTGTTGCATTCGTTGCAAAGCCTTCGGAGAAAGTTAGTGAGATGAGCGAAGAGGAAGGGAGAGATGGACAAGAAGGCAAAGAAACAATAGAGGAGGATGATCAGCCTCAATAGCACAAGTCGGGTAAGAACGAGGGGAAAGAATAAGAACAAAAGAAATCTTCTTCGAAGAATGAATAATCAGCTATAGAGAAAAGGTATAAGCTAGGCAATAGCGGCCACCTCTTTATGTTCTTCTCTTGCGGATCAGCCTGGATAGTAATAACAAAGTCTCTGGCTAGTCACACTCCAAATCCCTCTGTTTTGAGATCCCTTCCTCCTCTTTCAATTTTTTTCCCCTTACTCTCTTGTCTCTTTCTCCTTCTTCTCTCTGTTTTCTTTTTTTGTGCTTTTCAGAAAAAAATTGGTGAGATGAACAAATAGGAAAGGAGAGGAGAGAAGGACAAAAAGGTAAAGAAAAAACAGAGAAAGAATAATCAATATGAACAACACTAGTAGGGTAAGGAGGAGGGAACAAAACAAGAACAAAAGAAATCTTGTTCAAAACAGAAATCAGCTCTGGAAAAGGGACATGAGCTAGGCAACTGCGGTTGCCTCTTCTCTTGCATGTCAGTTGGGGCAGTACTAACAAAATTCCCAGCCGGTCGTACTCCTGAAACCCTCTATTTTGAGATCTTTTTCCCCTTCTATTTTCTTATCTCTTACTTTTTTATCCCTTTCTCTTTTTTCTCTCTTTTATTCTTTTTGTGTTTTTCTATTTCTTTTTTTTCTTTCTTCTTTCTTCTCTCATTCTCCTACTTTATCCTCCTTTTACACCTTACACTTCTCTTTCCCTTTCACATCCTACACCATCTTTTTTTTTTCTCTCTCTCTTTTATTTCTATATTTTTTTTTTCTTGCTCTTTTGCTAACTTTGATATGCCCTTGTTTTCCTCTTTCGCCTCTCGACCTCAACTCCTCTTGAAAGAATCGGTCGAGGGCTAACCGAGCACACCTTAAACCCTCTTGGTACAATAGCGTAGCAGAAAGACAAATCTAATGTATAGACACTTGACAAGAATAATTGAGAAAACAAGCACAGGAATGACAAATCAATAATGAGAACAAAAATATAAGAAATTTATACGACTAACAATGTATCGATCTATTTCCATAAGAAAGACCTTCTTAATGCGTTGTTCTATTAATCCACGGCAAAAAAATTACAAAGAGTAATGTGGATATGTGTCACGCCCCGGGCCCTAGGGAGAGCCTACCAGGCACGTGTACAGACCCGCCGTATACCTCAAAACAACACAATGTACACAAGGCGTCTATAACAACAACAATCAAGTAGGATAAAGAATACATCATAAACAAGGTAATCAGAGCGAGAACATAATTCTACAACTAATACAAGATCCACACAATTAAAATCTCAAGATATACAATAGAATTATACATCTTATCAACTAGTGGATCAAACAACCAACAAAACTATACATCTTTCATTCAAAATACAATGAAAGGAAACCCATGGTATGCCTACAATAACAACACCGTAGAGGCTCTAGCTAGCTGCTAACCCCTCGCCGCGATCCCAAGCCTCTCCTGCTGCGGAAGGCTCTGAAATAAAAACCCAACAACAATGGGGGTGAGAACTATTATACAATAGTTCCCAGTGGGTAAGCCGCCGAGAGTGGCGAATTACACCGCTAGGTCAACTGAGGCAAGATAGTTTAAACTGAAATATAAAGCATAAAATATTAAATGCTAACAAATAGTTCTACAACTATCATGCCTCCAATGACTAACTCATCTACATGAACATGAATATGCTCTATTGTCATAAGCTCAACATTTAATTACATGCATGTCAAATTAATGCCATGATCAATCACATATGTTCTAATGTAGTAAACTCACTATATGTCAAGTTTTACTATTACACATATGACTTGTCTCCAACTACAAGTATGTAATGTACATCCAATTTTCTACTACATGTATGAACTATATGACTTGTTCCCAACAATATGTATGTTATGTTCACTAACCACTAGTGTGCCAAGTCATGTTTATGTCTCACTACGTGTAATGCCACAAGGTTACCACCCAATACTACGTCCATCAGCTACATCTATTTGTACCGATTAATTAGGGTGTCAAATGCCACATTCCTCACGATATTTCCTACCATAAAGAACTTTTCAAGTCTCGGCTTGTGCCGTGCCTAATGGCCCCGTGGTAGTCAACATTCTCGCTAGAATGAGCCTCCCCCACGGCAATCCACTTCGGCGCCCATATAACCTGCACACAGGCGATCAACATCGCGAAAGGCCCACTCCGGAGTTGCCGGCTTGTAGGGAGCGACCCTCACAAGCATGTGCGAATGAGCACAATGGCATAACAAGTATAGTCAACAGCATAGGAAATACGTCCGTCATGTCTCTAACATGGAATAGCCAACCGAAATCCAAGGATCTAACATTATGTCATAATGTCAACCTAGTTATTCACCTAAGTGAAAAGTCATATGTTCAACCTCACACTATGTCGAAATATGTCACATTATGTTTACTACATTCAATAGCCAACATGCTAAATGTCAACACTATCATGTTGTTCTCAATATGTCCGTTGGTATGTCCCTACCAATATGTCCATGTCTCTAACATGTAAATGCTCATATCTCAGTTTACTAAGTTTATAAACCATGCATTACTCTAATGCCATATATCGTGCATTCTACAAATGCCAAAACCATGCATTATTCTAATGCTATAATCCATGCATTCTACAATGCTATAACAATGCATTCTACGATGCCAACGAGTCCATATTCATGCCATGCATAAGCTACAACAACCTCTACTACATAGAGTATAGAGCTATCATGCAAGTGTTTAAATAACCCAATGGACTCACGTTTAATCAATTATAATTATCAAATACAAATAGAGTTCCATTCCTCATGTCTTAAACATGGAATCAATCAACGACCAAAAGGTCGAGCCCAAAGCCAACGATGCCAATCAAAGTTGCTCACCTAATGAGGTGCAACAAACTTATCTTGCACATGCCACATTCTCTCTTTTCTCTATACAAGCATACTTTAGTATGCGAAGAGAATTCAATAGTCCACCACTCAAGTAGTGTCTCATATGATGCTCATCTCTAGCATGCATAACCTAATTAGCATTTCATACTGCATCACTACACTACTAGCACAAATACTCTAGTATGCATAATATAATCATAATGCCATACTATATGGAATATGCATTTTTCATAAACAACTCTTATGTCTCATGCAATCACAATTATCATCATGCCATAATTATCATAATTATGCATCTAATCAATCCTATAACAAGATAGGAGACATAGGGGGAGTTCACCAATTTCGGTGAGGTCAAACCCACCGGATACCCGTCGAAACCTCGCAGTACATCGAAACGAAGTTGTCCCTCGAGCTTCTCATACCCTAAGATAATTTTCAAAGGGGTTAGGGGCATCGAACAAACGATTTCGAAAACCACCAAAAACTATGAGGAACAAGGGTGAAAATTACCTTGAGCAAGTAAAACTTGTTCTAGGTCCAAATTGAGGTTAGAGATCTTCAAATCTAACCTACAACAACAATCTACACCCATCAATTCCACCTCAAGGGCTCACAATCACGAAACCCTAATTTCCAAGAAACTAGGTTTACAAGCAAAGATCCATGCAAAAATCACAATTAGAGGTTGTAAGAGAGTTTACTAACCTCAAATCAAGCTCTCAACCAAGCTCAAGCATGCTAGGTTGAAGCTAAGCCCACAAACAAGTTCCTCTCCTCCATCCCGAGTTCCCCACAAGGCCTAGAAGCACTCCTCCATGAAGAAAATGGAGGAAAAAGAGATCAAAACCACTTTTCTAGGGTTTGGGAGCAAGAAAACCTAGAGAGAGAGAGAGAGAAAACCCACCTTCTTCATCTCCCAAGCCTCAGCCAACAATGGCTGAGAAAGAGGGTGAAAGGGTACTTAACCCAATGCACAAAATCCACTTAGGCCCCTCAAAGAGCCAAAATTGCAAAACTGCACAAAATGCACTCTGCAGCACTGTATACCGGTATGCGCATGTGTATACCGGTATACTGCACAAATTTTGCAAAACCCGAGCCTCGGCCAGCAAGCTGCGCAACCGCATTCCGGTATGCCACTTCTCAGTACCGGTACTAATCACTTCTGTACCGGTACGCGAATTGCACATACCGGAATGCCAGCCCATTCCGGTATCACCAGTCGAATTCCGCAGAATCCGAGAGCTGCGAAAACCAGTTCTTCACTGGATTCCGGTATACCTAAACCAGATACCGGTATGCAATGCAAAATCTGCACTTTTGCAGATTTCGACTTTCGGAGTCCGTTTTCGCACTTTCTAAGTCCCGAAAACACTCCGAAGCTCACCAAACACAACCCAAAACTCCAGAATAGTATAAGCCACTATTCTCTCACTGGAACTCCGCAATTTGCTAAAGTTCAGTGTACTACATACTCCCCTCCTAAAAAGGAGTTTCGTCCGCGAAACTACGGACCCACGACCAACAACAAACAGTAAAACCAAAGGGGATTAAAATATCGCCCTCGTAGTGAAGCCTCCAGCTCTCACACCATGCGTCGCGTCCAAGATGTTGCTCCAAAGCATCTTGTAGTAGGAATAGTGACAATCCCGAATTCCTACAATCCACAACAATGCTCCTTGAAGTTTAGATCTTCATGTAGCTCTAAAGAAACGTCGTCCACCATCCGGGTAGAATTCAAATACTCACTCGGAGCGTCCACACACTTCATATACCTTCAGTAGATCTGAAGTAAAACAACTCGACATGCCATTAGGCCCATTGCCTCAGGGTCTCAAATAATCCAAAGAATCTGAAACTTAGATTCCTCGTACACAAATCTCTTGGATTCCCTTAGCCAAATATCACAAATCAGATTATCCGATTCAGATGCTCAAACCTCTATCTCACACCGAGGATCATCCAATGGTCCAAATTCTAAAATGATAGAGCTAGACGCCCTATGCAATCACACAAATTGCCCAAGTATACTTGCGCAAAATTTTTTCAATCCAACTTAGGTGAATAGTGACTCCTATTCACAACCTCTCAACAATCATCACGTCCAGCTTAGAAGCGAGACAATCCAATTCCGGAGACTCCGGCAATCATCCTCTATCCATACCAGGTAGATAGCCTTTACTTAGTATATCACATAAATCGGCTATCACAGGTGCAACTTGTCGGTTCCACTGTCAAGACACTTTCTGACTATCCATTAGGAATTCATCAGTTACTGCATTCTTGGTCAATTGCACCATTTACCAGTCGGGATCAAGGCTAACTCCCGTGATCCGATCCAAAGGATAGATATCAATCCATAATACTCATCTCATCGATATCTCTAATACACCGGCTTCTAACCTATTTTCACAGTTTCAACTCATTTCCCTGAGTATAGAGATATCTCCAACATTAAGGTCTGGGTGCACTTCACACCACTATCAATACATAAACTTGCCACATTTTCCAAGCAAATGCCATGGCAATCTTTTCCAATTCACTATTTGGCGATTCCTCTTGCATTCTCTCAATCGTCGAAAGGTCAATACTACCTTTCTATATCACACCAGAGGGTCACTCAATCTGTGGAGAGAAACACAACTACAAAACACATAACCCACCTACGGGGTAACCAGGGTTGGCGGTAGTCAACCACACCAACAATTCCAAGAAACTTCTCTGACACATATCTTTCCAAAGGTTTAATCCCTTTATGTGTGAGTCAAAAGAAGGGAGTAGACAACTCAGTAATCTCCTCACAAAATCCATAACAGCCAATCAAACTAGGAAGTTTGAACTTCGATCACATCCACTTATCTCAATCCACTATGGATGGTTAATTTTCTTGAGATCTCCACTCATAACCACTTTGGCATCAACTGCCAAGGGACACTAGTCCTCACTATCGAATCAGCACGTCTTCAACTTGAAGCACTTGCGGTCCTCATTCAAAGAAATCTTCATGGTCTTCATCGCCTCTCGACTTCCAATATGTCGTCGATGCGCACGGGGACAAAGACACCCAGAAGGGCCAAACATCACAACACACAAGAGCATCAACCAGCTCAACCGACACCACGACAATTTTGCAATGTCTACACCGAGTGAACAAGTCACCCTCGGTCCAAACTCAAACTCGATCCAACGAGAGTAGTACTCAGATTGCAACTACCCTCGAGCAAAACCAAAATTCATGGAGCTTGATCAAACAGATCAACAGATCTCGACTACGGGTGCATATCCTTCATCGTGACCCTACCGAGTTCACGATAGTCGACTCACAGTCGAAATGACCCATCCGCTCAAAACAAACAAGATCTACACTCCACAAGAGGGAACACTAGGCACAAGAGGTCTCCAGACCAAGCCTTCAATTCTCGCAACTCAACCGGGATTGCACCAGCAACTCCCTCACAAGAGACATCCTCACTTTTGAGGATTCTCAACACTCACCAAAGATGCTGGCCCAAAGGCCACGCGCTCACTCAGCCAACAACCAGGCTTGGGCAGGTGAAACAATCATCGCAATTAGCGAACCTCCAAGCCCTAAAAAAAAACACTATTTCGTGTCCAAGTTCCCAAGGCACTACAGCTCGGCTCACATACTCATCGGCAATCAGATAGCCGAAGAGCCAGCCCAAGTTCAAATCAGAACTATACGCTTTCAGCCAAATAAAGCCAATCGCTTCGTTGGCGCACAGAAATATCCAAAGCTAACGGAGTACAAGAACAGTACTCGCAAGTCCAAACACTCAGGACCGCTCGATCTGCAACAACAAGGAATGAGTTCCCTGCCATGCATTCGGCAAACAGCCGAACCAAAACCACAATCATAACAGACCACAAAACAAGCTCCAATACTACGAGCGGCGACAATCTCCATCGTCGCTGCGTCATCATCCGCCCGTCAAACAGGCACGCACACCTCCAACACCGGTCGCGCGAAGTCGATCCCAACATTGTCGACACTATCCTCCTCAATCACTCCCACGGGGAATGGCCCACCTGGCCACGAAGGGAGCATCTGCCTCAATTCCAAGAGCATCATCGGGTACGTGCGGACTCCACCGCTCACACATCACTATAGCTGGTGACGATTTGACATTCCATAAATATCCTGCTAAGGGTCCACCTTCTCGAGATTAATTTCTCCTTGATCACTTGATTGTCCCTTACATTAGACTTGCCACTCTTAGTAGCTTCTTTTGCCGTCCCAACGGTCTCCACGTCTCTCGCCCTTATCAAGGTACGATCCGTATTCTCATAACGTTTCTTGAGGTCGACTGCCAACTGGATTGACAAATCCTCCAGTTGCTTAATCCTCTCGTCTGCCGGCACAAAGCCTCAACTTGGAGTAACATCATAATTGATCGCCGTTCCACCGTGGTCACTGAAATTACCAGTTGTTCTCTCAACTTCAGAGTCTCACCAAATCCGGAGGATGTAGGGTTCCCGTCTCGGCTGCCTCGGCCGCCATCAAGAGTGTCATTCACCACTCAAGCTGCAACAAGCAAAACATGCGCAGGTGAAACACCCCACGCCAACGCATCTCCACACAAGACTATAACCCCAATCATGCGAAAGTAATGAAGTGGACTCCCACTATTCCCCGATGTCACGTTGTCGGCCGCCAACGTGACCCTCCAAGGGTATAGAAGTGGTTCACTCCGATCTAACTCCAACTCCCTTGGAGCTTTAGAAATGACCCAATCATAGTACTTTCGCCCATAAGTCACAAGAGATCTCGTCTCTCACGTTCCTATTCCTTATCGTCCAACCTGCCTAAGGTTTACTAGGTCCACTAAGACTCAACCCTAGGCTCTGATACCACAATAATCTGTCACGCCCGGGCCCTAGGGAGAGCCTACCAGGCACGTGCACAGACCCGCCGTGTACCTCAAAACAACACAATGTACACAAGGCGTCTATAACAACAACAATCAAGTAGGATAAAGAATACATCCTAAACAAGGTAATCAGAGCGAGAACATAATTCTACAACTAATACAAGATCCACACAACTAAAATCTCAAGATATACAATAGAATTATACATCTTATCAACTAGTGGATCAAACAACCAACAAAACTATACATCTTTCATTCAAAATACAATGAAAGGAAACCCATGGTATGCCTACAATAACAACACCGTAGAGGCTCTAGCTAGCTGCTAACCCCTCGCCGCGATCCCAAGCCTCTCCTGCTGCGGAAGGCTCTGAAATAAAAACCCAACAACAATGGGGGTGAGAACTATTATACAATAGTTCCCAGTGGGTAAGCCGCCGAGAGTGGCGAATTACACCGCTAGGTCAACTGAGGCAAGATAGTTTAAACTGAAACATAAAGCATAAAATATTAAATGCTAACAGATAGTTCTACAACTATCATGCCTCCAATGACTAACTCATCTACATGAACATGAATATGCTCTATTGTCATAAGCTCAACATTTAATTACATGCATGTCAAATTAATGCCATGATCAATCACATATGTTCTAATGTAGTAAACTCACTATATGTCAAGTTTTACTATTACACATATGACTTGTCTCCAACTACAAGTATGTAATGTACATCCAATTTTCTACTACATGTATGAACTATATGACTTGTTCCCAACAATATGTATGTTATGTTCAATAGTCCACCACTCAAGTAGTGTCTCATATGATGCTCATCTCTAGCATGCATAACCTAATTAGCATTTCATACTGCATCACTACACTACTAGCACAAATACTCTAGTATGCATAATATAATCATAATGCCATACTATATGGAATATGCATTTTTCATAAACAACTCTTATGTCTCATGCAATCACAATTATCATCATGCCATAATTATCATAATTATGCATCTAATCAATCCTATAACAAGATAGGAGACATAAGGGGAGTTCACCAATTTCGGTGATGTCAAACCCACCGGATACCCGTCGAAACCTCGCAGTACATCGAAACGAAGTTGTCCCTCGAGCTTCTCATACCCTAAGATAATTTTCAAAGGGGTTAGGGGCATCGAACAAACGATTTCGAAAACCACCAAAAACTTTGAGGAACAAGGGTGAAAATTACCTTGAGCAAGTAAAACTTGTTCTAGGTCCAAATTGAGGTTAGAGATCTTCAAATCTAACCTACAACAACAATCTACACCCATCAATTCCACCTCAAGGGCTCACAATCACGAAACCCTAATTTCCAAGAAACTAGGTTTACAAGCAAAGATCCATGCAAAAATCACAATTAGAGGTTGTAAGAGAGTTTACTAACCTCAAATCAAGCTCTCAACCAAGCTCAAGCATGCTAGGTTGAAGCTAAGCCCACAAACAAGTTCCTCTCCTCCATCCCGAGTTCCCCACAAGGCCTAGAAGCACTCCTCCATGAAGAAAATGGAGGAAAAAGAGATCAAAACCACTTTTCTAGGGTTTGGGAGCAAGAAAACCTAGAGAGAGAGAGAGAAAACCCACCTTCTTCATCTCCCAAGCCTCAGCCAACAATGGCTGAGAAAGAGGGTGAAAGGGTACTTAACCCAATGCACAAAATCCACTTAGGCCTCTCAAAGAGCCAAAATTGCAAAACTGCACAAAATGCACTCTGCAGCACTGTATACCGGTATGCGCATGTGTATACCGGTATACTGCACAAATTTTGCAAAACCCGAGCCTCGGCCAGCAAGCTGCGCAACCGCATTTCGGTATGCCACTTCTCAGTACCGGTACTAATCACTTCTGTACCGGTACGCGAATTGCGCATACCGGAATGCCAGCCCATTCCGGTATCACCAGCCGGATTCCGCAGAATCCGAGAGCTGCGAAAACCAGTTCTTCACTGGATTCCGGTATACCTAAACCAGATACCGGTATGCAATGCAAAATCTGCACTTTTGCAGATTTCAACTTCCGGAGTCCGTTTTCGCACTTTCTAAGTCCCGAAAACACTCCGAAGCTCACCAAACACAACCCAAAATTCCAGAATAATATAAGCCACTATTCTCTCACTGGAACTCCGCAATTTGCTAAAGTTCAGTGTACTACAATATGAGAATCTCTCTCTTTAAGAGCTCTCATATATTTTTACTATTAATTGAGGTTTTACAATGAAGCTCTAGACCCTAAACAGGATTTAGAAAATTTATATAACTTTCAAAATCGAAACAAATAGAAAGCGATCACCATCATTCGTCCAAACCTCCCATTCACTTCTAGCCATCAATCTCAGCTTAAAAAATCTTCTATAAGATTTTTTGATCCATCCCTAATTTTATAGAACAAGCGATTTGAAATCGAACTCAACTTGACTTGTCCAATCAGGACCTTTAGTTCTGAAACCTATACAGACTGGTTCTGGAATCTGACACTTCAGAACAAGGTTCAAGTGTCATGTTCCAGAACCTAAGTTCTTGCATCTGGAACATGGCACATGTTCTAGAACACCAATGCTAGGTTTTAGAACTTAATACAATAATTCTTCAACACCACCTACGGATTCTACAGAGCGCTACCACCAAGTTCCGGAACTTAATGAGGTTTCAGAACACACATTATTAGGTTTCTGAACTTGACATCCAGTGGCCTGAATTTTCGATGCTCAATCATGAAATTGACTCAAAACATGGCTTCATCTTGATCCAACATTTCATTTGCATTCTTTCTCCAACCATATTCAACATGCTTGTGAATTCTAGTGCCCTCGCCTTCATTCCCCTCCCTACGTCTTCTCCCTATACAATCAGTGTTACAATTATTTAGTGGGCGGACATCGAGCTGTTGGTTGTCACTCCCCGTGGAGATGCCTTCTGCCGATGTCTTTGTTAATTTGGGCCACACTGCTAAAACAATGCCGCATAGGTAAGGCTAAGCATTGAAGCTACTCTAATATAATTTGATACTCGCAAAGAAAAAAAAAATTAAAGAAGAAGAGAAGAAGAAGAAGAAGAAAGTCTAATCTAATTCGACATATAACATTTTAGTATTGAAGCATCAAACCAGATTGTATTGAGCCAGTTCAACCAACCTACTAAGTCAAGACCAAATCGGGATCAAGAGGACAACCTAACTGCATCAAACACAATATGATATTTTAGCAATTTATAAATTGGTTCCCTATTCTTGATAGTATATGGTTGTAACCTCCTCTACAATATAGGATTAAGAAGTGCTCCTTTAGTTGTATAAGTATCTCAAAAGGACATTAATGAAGTGTGGTCTTCTAATTTCTTAATGGTATCAGAGCCACGCTAGGGCACCAAAGATCATTTAAAAGAAAATGGCATCCTCATCTAGCCTGAAATTTTTCTTTTCCTCCACCATTAATGTGGTAAATTTCATTACATTGAAGCCTACTGACACCAATTATCTGCTCTGGAAAACACAAGTACTGTCACTGATTGAGAGTCAGGACTTACTTGGTTTCCTAACTGGGGAGACCATCGTACCACCTAAGACATCGACTTTAGAAAGTAGAGCCAATGTCAACAACCTAGACTACACATCTTGGGTACGGACCGATCGCCTTGTAAAATCATGGATCGTGGGCACTCTCTCCGAATATGTTCTCGGCCATGCCATCGGTCCTCAAACTGCAGCCGAAGTGTGGACATCCTTGACCAATCACTTCAATTAGAGCTCGGTCGCCTGTGAATTCGACCTACTCGCATAGCTGCAACACATTAGGAAAGGAAATAATCTTTTACCTACTTATCTTCGTAATTCAAATCAATTTATGATCAATTCAATGCTATTGGCAAACCTGTTTTGGATTCCACCAAAGTTTTCAGGTTACTAAAAGGGCTCGATGAGAGCTATGATCCATTCAAGACAACTATATTTCGACCTCCTATTCCGCTATATGCAGAGGTGGTTTCCCAACTCCAAAGCTATGAATTACGAATCAGGCGATGCTCAAGCCCAACTTCTAATATGTCTGTGGCTTTTGTGTCCCAACGAGGCCGCGGAAGCAATCGACATAGGGGCCGAGGTAGGGGCCCCTAATTTCAACTCTCGAGGTCAGGGTTTTTCTCAGACGACCCAAAGTGGCAGATCAGGGAGCTATCAATCTGCTCTACCGCCCAGGACTGATCGCCCAGCCTTGACTTTCTCTACCGGCAGCAATCCTCTCACCTGTCAGATCTGTAAAAAGCAAAGTCATGATGCTTTGCGATGCTGGTTTCGCTTTGACAACAGCTATCAAAACGATGACATTCCCCGCGGTCTAGCTACTCTCCACATCACTGATGCGCATGATAATGAATGGCATCCCAACACTGGTGCCAATGCTTATATCACAGATAAGCCAGATAACCTTACTAACTTGGTTCCTTACTCCGGATCTGATAGTGTGATGGTAGGAGATGGAACTTCTCTACCGATTACTCATACGGGTACCGACTTTTTTGGCAATGGTATTCGTCGTTTTTCGCTTCATAATGTCCTGGTTGTCCTGCAAATAAAGAAAAATATTTTCTCTGATTTCAAATTAACAAGAGATTATCCCTACTATTTTGAATTTGATGCATATGATTTTTCTATTAAGAATTTCAGGACACACTAAGTACTAATGATAGGAAATAATTATCAATGGTTGTACAGCAATAAAGACCCGCACCTCACAGCTTTCTTCTCTCAGCGAAATAAGGCGGCAAATGAACTCACTTGGCATCGTCGATTGGGCCACCCAAATAGCCAAGTCTTGCAGCAGTTGCGGAGTAGAATTCAATTTCAGTAACTAAGCCTTTTGGCACTTTGTGTACAAGCTGTCAGATAAGCAAAAATTCAAAATTACCATTTTATGTATCTGATTCTCGATGCTCTTTTTCTTTAAATAAATTACATTGTGATATTTGGGGACATGCACTGGTATCTTCAGTACAATATTTCTGATATTACTTTAGTATTTATTGATGATTTTTCTCGTTACCATTGGTTATATCCGTTGAAGCGCAAATCGGATTTTTTAGATATATTTCTTACCTTCTAGAAATTGGTTGAAAATCAATTTGAAATAAAATTAAAATTTTCCAATCGGATGGAGGGGATGAATTTATCAGTAATACCTTCCTATCTCATCTTTACAACTGCAGCATCCAACACCAGCTTTTATGTCCGGGCACACCAGAATAGAATGGTGTTGCTTAAAGGAAGTATCGCCATATTGTCGAACTCAGACTTGCTGCACTATTTGAGGCCTCGATACCCTGCTACTACTGAGTTGAGGCTTTCAGTACTGTTAATTATCTGGTAAATCGGCTTCCATCTGCAGCACTGGGCAAGAAAAGCCCGTATTCGGTTCTTTTCAAATAGGATCCCGACTATTCACATCTTCGTGCTTTTGGATCTTATTGCTATCCGTATCTTCGTAATTATATGATGAATAAGTTCGACAAACGATCACTGTCTTGTGTATTTTTAGGTTACAGTGAGAAACACAAGGGTTATGGCTGCCTTCATCGATCTACCGGTTGCATCTATATTTCTTGGCATGTTATTTTTTATGAACATTATTTTTTATTTGCTTCTTCCTCTCAGGTCGTTGCTGCTTCTATCGGGGATCTCTTGCATTGGGGCTCCATCTCGGCTCTGCTAACTCTACTCAATCTGGCCTTACTCCTCTCTCTGATTCAACTGACTCATGAAAAGTTGCCCGATTATTCTCCAATGAGGCTACAACTACTTCAGCAAACTTGCAACCTATTGGTCCTCCCAGCTCTTCGTCTATGCCTCCGGACGATGCCACCCTAACTGTGCCAGAAGTAGCCACTCCCTCTGTGCACCCTATGGTGACCCGCTCCAAGATCGAAATTTTCAAGCCTAACCCGCGGTATGCCAATTTTGTGCTCTCACTAATTCTTCTTGAACCGCACACTGTCCAATCGGCTGTCAAACATTCTGGGTGGATAGCTGCGATGCGCGAGGAATTAGACGCTCTTGCAACGAATAGAACATGGCAGCATCGATGAATGTCATCGGCTGTAAATAGGTCTTCAAGAGAAAACTCCATGCAGATGGCTCACTTGATCGACTCAAAGCCCGTCTTGTGGCTAAACGCTTCCATCAGGAAGAGGGGGTCGACTTTCTTGAGACATTCAGTCCAGTCGTAAAGCCGGATATTATTTGCATCGTCCTCACTATAGCCACTATTCGACATTGGTTGATTCGTCAATTGGATGTTAAAAACGTTTTCTTACATGGCGACCTTGTAGTACCAATTTATATGGAGCAACCATCTGGCTTTCATGACTCGACTTATTCCAATCATGTCTGTTTACTTCGGCGTGTACTGTACGGGCTCAAGCAAGCTCCTCAGGCATGATTTGACAAATTCAGTGACTTCCTCCTCGGTTATAGGTGCATTTGTAGTATCTTCGATCCATCATTATTTATTTATCATCACGAAGGTCACACCATTATCCTACTTCTTTATGTGGATGATATTGTCCTGACAGGTGACTCGCACCAACTTGTAGATTGACTTATTTTTGCTCTTGGTCAGGTTTTTCCTATGACAGATCTGGGTCCACTTCATTTCTTTTTGAGGATTGAAGTACACTGATCTTCTAATGGTTTATTTCTCTCGCAACGAAAATACGCTTTTGATATATAAACTCGAGCCTCTATGGGACAATACAAGCCTATTGCCACCCCTATGACCTCTAAACTGCCTCCACTTAAGGGTGGAGATCAACCGTATAGTGACCCCTCGCACTATCGAAGCATTGTCGGTGCTCTCCGATATCTCACCGTTGCCCGGATCTCTCATTCACGGTCAATGTCGTTTGTTAGCATATGCATGCCCCCACTAATGCCAATTACCAAATGGTAAAGCGGATACTCTGGTATTTACGTGGAAGTCTACACCTAGGGCTTCGCATCATGGCTTAAAGCTCGCTAGACTTATTCGTCTTTGCTGATGCGGACTGGGCGGGATGCAAACTTACCCGGCGATCTACTACAGGTTATTGTTCTTTTCTTGGCTCAAATTGTATTTCTTGGTATGTAAAGAAGTAGCCCAATGTGTCTCGATCCATGGCCGAGGCCGAATACCGGGCCCTCACCTCGGCAGCTGTTGAACTCATATGGATCTCGCATATTTTACGTGACATTGGCATCTCTCAATCTCGGCCTTCCCTGCTTTTTTCCAACAACATATCTGCTCTACATCTCACGACCAATCCAGTCTTCCATACTCAAACTAAGTATATCAAGATCGACTATCACTTTGTGTGGGAAAAGATTGCCTTCGATTCCATTATCACTCATTACGTTCCGTTTTCCTTACAACTTGCTGATATTTTTACAAAATCATTAACTCAGGGCTGCTTTGTTGGTACCAAACTCAGTCTCTGGTTGTCAGCAACGCCCAGTTTGCGAGGGAGCATTGAAGCATCAAACCAGACCGTATTGAGCCAGTTCAACCAACCTACTAAATCAAGATCAAATCGGGATCAAGAGGACAACCCAACTGCACCAAACACAACCTGATATTTTAGCAATTTGTAAATTGGTTCCTTATTCTTGAGAGTATATAGTTGTAACCTCCTCTACAATATAGGATTGAGAAGTGCTCCTTTAGTTGTATAATTATCTCAAAAGGGACATTAATGAAGTGTAGTTATTTAATTTCTTTATTTAGTCTACATTTTCGAATCTTGCAATTAAGTTTTATTGACTACTGAATATAATTGAAGTACATATGTTGCTGCCGTTTGTAAAACGAAATGAAGATCGCACTTAATCAATCGTCACTTGAGTATCCAGTATTGTTTAGCAATTTATTTATTTCTAAATTTTATGTAAAATTTCGACATTAATGTACTGCTTCTGAGATATTTTAACTCCTCATGGGGTTAATTATACCCAACATTCCGAAATCAATTAATTTTTTCTCTAAAATCA
Source organism: Puya raimondii (assembly GCA_016920855.1). Lineage (NCBI taxonomy): Eukaryota > Viridiplantae > Streptophyta > Magnoliopsida > Poales > Bromeliaceae > Puya > Puya raimondii. The sequence goes on along the minus strand of JABWPP010000050.1, from coordinate 213,641,115 downwards.
ATTAAATGTACTTTTTAGTGTAGGCACCATAACCTTAAATGGGCCAAATCAAAAGAGAGCAAATTGGAGGTTGATATAGGTACAACTAAATAATTAAGCTAGGGTTATAGGTAGTATTAGCATGTGACTCCACACGATCAAGGTAACAGGACTTCTGACGTACGGTAGGTTGGTATGATGTAATTAATAAAATGATTTAAAGCATCCTAAAACATAGGGTGACAAACTACAAATGTGTGGAACATGCATCATGAGGACGAATAAAAGTTCATTGTGAAAGTTACTATATATATATATATATATATATATATATATATATATATATATATATATATATATATATATATATATATATATATATATATATAAAATTATATATAGTAGTACTTGTGTGCTATTAAGGAGCCTCCGTGCTCCTAAGCCATTTTTGATAATTGAACTTCCGAATCGACATCAACTCAATTATACTTGATCTAACATATTTGAAGTATCTTGAAAATAAATTTTTTGATTTTTGAATATTATTTACCTAATGATAGAAACGGTTTAAAATCTAAATTTTTAATAGTTGATGTATGCTGTTTGCAAATTTAATGGTGTAAAAGTATTCAAATCAGATGAAATTTTGATAGAAAATTTTATATACTATCTACAGTAAGATTAATATCTCCAATCGAAAATTTTAGTCCAATATCATAACTTTTTGTGAAATTTTAATTTTCAACTGTTGATTTTGAGTCTTTTCGATCACTAAGTAAAGATATTAAAAAATCACAAAATTTATTTTCTAGATATTTCAAATACGCTAGATCAAGTTTAACAGAGTCGATTGTCAATTCGGAAGTTCCATTATCGAAAATGGCTTAGGAGTACGGAGGCCTCCGTACTCCTAATAGCACACAAGTCCTACCCTATATATATAAAGAGTACGTCTCCTGTGTTTTCGAAAGTAAGGAGCTCTCCGTGCTTGTAAGTTGTTTTTTATGATGGGACATCCGATTCTACGATCAGCTCCGTTAGGTATGATCTACGCTATTAGAACTATTTAGAAATCAAATTTTATAATTTTTTGACATCATTTACCAAGTAATCAAAGGGTCTCAAAAATGACTATTTAAACGCCCGATGTCGCACGTTTGTAAGTTTAACGGTGTAGAAGAATTCAAATTGCATGAAACTTTAATAGAAAATTTACTTAATATCAAGAGTAAGAATAATACTTTCGATTTGAAATTTGAATCTTTTATCACTATTTTTTATGACATTATTATTTTCAACCGTTCATTTTGAGGCTACTTGTTCACTAGGCAAACAAAATAAAAAAATTATAGAATTTGGTTCCTAATTTCTAATAGTATAGATCATGTCTAATGGAACTGATTTTCGAATCGGATGTCCTATCATCCAAAACAACTTACAAGCATAGAGGCCTCTGTGTTTTCGAAAGCGCAGGAGCCTAGCTCTATATATATAGAGAGAGCTAGATTCCTATGATATTTATAGTACTGGATCTCCGGTGCTATAGATTGATTTTCAACCTTAGAATGTTCAAATCAATGATCTATACTGTTAAAACTGATCTATGATATTTAAAGTTTTCAGGAATAAAATTTTATATTTTTTCGACATAATTTATTTTATGATCAAACCATTTCAAAATTGTCAATTTTAAATAGCTACTATGATGAGTTTATAGTTTATCGGTGTAAAAGAATCTAAATTTATTCAAATTTTGATAAATTTTTTTTAAACTATCTAGATTAAGGTCAGCATTGATCATTGATCTTAAATTCAAAAGTTCTATTCTTAAATTTTAAAAATTGTTCAAATTTTACAATTCATTTTGACATGATTTACTTACTAAGTAAAGGATGTTGACAAAAGTTAAAAGTTTATTCTTAAGAACTTCATGTCCCTAAATCATATTTAACAGTGTGAATCGTTGATTTGAATACTCTAAGATCGAAAATGAAACTGTAGTATCGAAGCAGTGGTATTATAGATAGTATAGCAGCCTCGTTCTATATATATATAGTGTCAGAGTACTATGCTATCAATAGCACCAAGCACTTGGTGCTACCAGATTTTTCGTTCTTAGATCTACCCCGTTAATCATTTTCATCCGTTAGATCATACCATTCAACCAACCATCCACGCAACCCTAGAAGACCACTATTATCCTAACCGCACATCCTTTAATCCAAGGGCTGAAAACATACGAGCACGAATGATTTGGTGTTATTAATAGTATTATAGCCTAGTTCTCTCTCTCTCTCTCTCTCTCTATATATATATATATATATATATATATATATATATATATATAGACCATGATCTAGATCACTTAAAGCATGATCTAGACCACATGAAATTTGATTTCTAGATACTTCAACTGGTCTAGATCATGTTCAACGGTATCGATCGTCGATTTAGAGGCTCGATCATCGAAAACAAATGGGTGGCAACGGAGCCCGTTTGTTACCGATAGCATTCCAGCTCAACTCTCTCTCTCTCTATATATATATAGAGTCCGGCTACTATACTCTTATGAGTATAGACCCCTTTGTACTCATAAATTTTCTACCGTTAGATCTACCCCTTGGACCATTTCCATCCGTTAGATCATATTATTCAACCAACCACCCACTCAACCCTAGGAACTACTATCATTCTAATCGAGGACTATTATCATCCTAACCGCACATCCTTTTATCCAACGGCCGAAAACTTATGAGTACAAAGAGGTTTATACTCATAAGAGTATAGTAGCCCTAGCATATATATATATATATATATATATATATATATATATATATATATATATATATATAGTTGAGCTAGAATACTATCGATAGCAAACGGGCACTTTTGCCACCCATTTATTTTCGATGATGGAGCGAGCTTCCAAATCGACGATCGGTACCGTTGAACATGATCTAGAGCATTTAAAGTATCTAGAAATCAAATTTCATGCTTTTTCGATATTATTTTCTTGTCCATCAAGTGGACACAAAAATGAATGGTTGAAATAAATATCCTTTAAAAAGTGATGATAGGAGTTTTGTAATCAAGATCAAGAGTATAGATCTTGTTTTAAATAGTTTAAAGAATTTTCTAACAAAAATTCAATTGATTTGGATATCTTTACACCGTTAAACAAGAAAACGTCTCATATCGATCATTAAAATTATAAAATTTGAAACCCTTTGATCATTAGGCCAATGATGTCGAAAAAATATAAAATTTGATTTCTAGATACTTTAAATGCTCTAGATCATGTTCAACGGTGCCGATCGTTGATTTGAAAGCTCCATCATCGAAAATAAATGGGTGGCAAAAGTGCTCGTTTGCTATCGATAGTATTCTAATTCAACTCTATAAACTTTTTAACCATCCATCAATTTTGATGGGTGGTTAGGATGAGAGAGAGGAAATAAATTGGAGAGAAATTAGATGTCTCAATTTCTCTTCACTTTGAATTTCTCTCCAATTTCTCTCCTCTCTCTCATCCTAACCACCCATCAAAATTGATGAGTGATTAAAAAGTTTATAGCACAAAGGCTATTATGCTATTAATAGCACAATAGGCCTACTCTATATATATATATATATATATATATATATATATATATATATATATATATATAGCTCTATAATCATATCTAATATATTTGAATATATCTAATGCTAAATAGCTGATCATCTGTGACAAAAAAATTTCAAAATGGGAGCCCACAAAGATACATATTAATACAATGGCATCTTCGCAAATAACTGATCATATGTGACCATAACCACAAATTTGCACCGAAACACTATACAGCGTCATTCCATACGTAGCACAGAAGAGAGGGAGAGATCGAGATCGAGATCCATCCAGAGAGAAGGAGAGAGAGGAATGGAGCGAGAGAGAGTAGTACCAAGAGAGGTGTACAAGGAATGCATGCGGAACCACGCCGCGAAGCTCGGCACCTACGCGGCCGACGGCTGCTGCGAGTACACCACCGACGAGGCCCGCCCGGGCTCGCTCAGCTGCGCCGCGTGCGGCTGCCACCGCAACTTCCACCGCAAAGTGTTCTTGGACGGCCACCGCCGCCACGACCAGCAACAGCCGCCGACACAGGCGGCTGAGGAACGTCGACGGTGCTCCGAGGGCAGCAAGCCGCGGCAGGCGAGGACAAAGTTCACGGAGGAGCAGAAGGCCCGGATGGCGAGCTTCGCGGAGAGGATCGGGTGGAAGGTACCGAGGAGGGCCGACGGCGGCATTGGCGGCGAGGCGGCGGGGGATGAGGTGACGAGGTTCTGCCTCGAGATCGGCGTGAGCCGGCAGGTGTTTAAGGTTTGGATGCACAATCACCGCAGCGGCGGCGGCGGCGGCGGCAGCAGAGGCGGCGACGGCGCGGCCTCATCGTCGACGAGTCATACGGCGGCTTCTGGGGGAGATGAAGAGGCCAGTTAAGAAAATATGCTAGCCATCTCCATGTAGATGTAGTAGTAGTAGTAGTAGAAGGAGAGTTGATTAATTTCTTTGTTCTTATAATTGTTAATTTTCATCCTTTCTTATTGTGCTTTAATTTTTGGGTTTTTTTTGGTTTTTGAGATTTTATGATGCATTTTAATGGAGAGAAAAATGAGAGAAAGAAAACAAAAAACTAGGGAGTAAAAAAGTTATTTTTATTGGTCTAATATAAATTTGAGATGAAGAAAAATGGAGAAAATAGGAGAGAAATGCATTCGATCTTTTATAACAATTATGTTCTTATTCTCTTTCACGAGAAAAGTATTTTCCTTTCTTTTTTGGTTGTAAAAAACATGACAAAAATGTATTTTCTTTTCTTCTGCTATTCGGTTACAAACTCAGTTGACCTTCCTCACACATGCATACAATAAGTTGACCTTCTTGTAGATGCAATAATTTTTTTTTCTTTTTTTCTATTTCTATTCGGAAGGCCCGTTCAGTATTGAGGGTCATCTAACCCTAATTAAAAGAAAAAAAGGCTGGGTGAAAGCAGATAACGATATGCTTTTCTATTTTCCAACCGTTTCGCCGAAAATATATTATGTGATATTATATATTACACTAAACACAATCTCTGCATAATCCCAAAAAGAGTCTTAATGTATTAGATTAATGTTAACAACTCTTTTCTGTTTGTTGCCTCTTTTTTTATGGTTCTATCAGTTTCTCTTATCCTTCCCGCTTATAGTTGACTAAAAAGAGAAATCATGCATTGAATCTAATCACATTTCTCTGTATCTGCATAATGCATATATGTATATATGTTGGGATTATTGAAACTTTTGATTAGATTTAACTAGGGCCTTGGGCCATATTATTCACCCTTGGACATCTACAAGGAGGTCAAAATTATTACCATGCCAAAAAACCCACCTCTTTGTGGATTATGATCTATTAGAAGGAAAAAAACAAAATCCTTTAGCTATTTAAGTAATGATAATGTTGCTTTTGAATTTTTGCCTGCATTTCATGCATGTGGACATGGGGGTAGAGGTCCATGCAATGACTTGTTGTCTGTCTACACATTCTTTACAACTCATGAGCACTGTGCAGGAATTTGTCGTCAAAGTTCCAATAGCATTTGTTGTTCCCGAGAATAGGAATATTCAGGTATAAACTAAAATGACTATAAATTTACGTTTGTATGCATATATAACACTTAATATATATATATATATATATATATATATATATATATATATATATATATATATATATATATATATATATATATATATATATATATATATATATATAGAGAGAGAGAGAGAGAGTTTGGCTATGAGTATAGATTCTTTTGTACTTATAAATTTTCGGCCGCTAGATCTACCCCTTTAACCATTTTCATCCGTCAGATTATACTATTCAACCAACCACCCACTCAATCCTAAGGGATCACTATCATCCTAATCGAGGACCACTATCATCCTAACCGCATAAAGTTATGAGTATAAATGGATCTATACTCATAAGAGTATCGTAGTCCTAGCGCACATATATATATATATATATATATATATGAAAAAAAAATAATTTAATATATATAATACTTAATATAAAACAAAATAATTAAATATTAATATATAAATAATAAATTTAATAAAATAAATAAAATATCAAATTTAATTAATTTATGTTATATCAATTTAAGTATAAATATATTATCATAAAGATAATATTTATATTAACATATCTATTTATATATCTATTTATTTAATAAAATAAAGAGAATAACAAGTTATTCTTAGTTTTCCTAGGAATAACTTTTAATGGGTTGTTCCAGAACAACCCATTTTGACTGGAACAATCAGTTCCAGCCAGTTACGCCGTTGTTTGATTACAAATTGGGGGATACCCCCCCTTATTCCGGATATCCCCCATGCCAAACGGAGTCTTAAAAGCAATGCTATCTGCTCATCTGTAAGACTATGAGTATATCTTATATCGCACTAATCCAAGGGCCATTTTCTATCTAGTAAAGTTTATCAACTATTTTTCATTTTCTACTAAAAACTTTTTTGGATTTTATAAACCCTTAGCTAGATTTATGAGGTGTAAAACTTACACCTATATATGAGTGTACATATAGTATTTTCCTTCTTTAGAATGGAAAATGAGCAGTGATATATGCATGCTCGATCTCCCAAAAAATAAGTATAAATATTACAAATTCTTCCTTTATGAGTCCATTTTCTTACATTAGTCTTATTACTTTTTCTTTTAAGAGCAATATTATTTGTACACTCAAAAGTGAATATAAATCTTGCAAGCTTTCCATTCAAAAACCTCTTTTTTTTTCACATCATACCCTTAGCTTTTTAATATTAACATCCAACAAAAATGATCTAAACTCTTGAATGGATTGGATGTAAGATTTGGGAAATGCTGAGTCTACAACTCAAAAATGGTTGTAGAATTGGAGCCTAAATCCACATATTGTAATCCTAGCCCTCTAGGGCTTAAAAAACTAATTTTGGGTTTTAGTAATAAAAAAAGATGGGTGATAAGACTCGTAGAGAAATATGGATATTTAGATGATAAATTGGTAGGATTACAAGCAAAAAGTGGTCTTAGGGCTAGTATTTCTGTCTAACTTTTGGATGTAAAAGTATCTAGTATATATGTGTCTATCTTTTTTCAAATACTAAAAGTTAAAAAAAGAATGTTTAATTAACCCGTTGAATTAAATGGGTGCAAGAATTACACCAAATTTTTGAGTATATAAGTAGCATTTTTGGTGATAAATTACATCATAAATACTACTTATATATCCCAAAAGAGTATACATCTTATACTTTATCCATCCTACAATCGGGTGGTTATTACTAGTCATATCAATGTGACTAGTAAAAATGTTTCCACTCTAAGATGGATGGATAGTACATCGATCATACACCTCAAAATGTGACTATTAAATAAATTACCACAATAGGATGGATGGACAGTACATCATACACTGCTTTTGGAAGTGTATGTTTAGTATTGCTCAATTCTATCTCATGCACTTGGATTAGTTGATGTGACATTAAACTTTATTTAAATCAAATATGAAGCTATATGCAGTTCCAACTTGGTTTGTTATTAGATTCGATTAAGATCTAGTTTAGTTGCTAAACGCATTATTTTTATATTATAAAAGACCCGAGAAATTTAAAAGTACATGCACTCTTTCCTCCTTCAATAATTTAAAATTGCACTGTAACTGCCACTAGAAAAGCATATATCCAGCGGTGATTGTAATTGCAATTTTTTGATATAAAAGAAGAAAGGATTGTTAATGCTTTTAGTATATATTTTGGATCTTTTGTAATATAAAAATAATACTTTTTAGCCATCATATTCAAGGAAAAACTTTAAATACCACCCATATGGTTTTGTACTTTCTCACTTTAGTACCCTGTGGTTTAAAGTGTATCACTTTAGTACCCTGTGATTTTATTTTTCTCTTTTTCTTGTTCCTTTCGTTAATTTTTTGGTTAAATCATATAGAAAAAACTTCAGATAACTCATCTCTGGTTTATTGAATATTCATTTTAGTACCCTGTGATTTTAACTTTCTTACTGATTTAACGAAAAAAATAACGAAAAGAGAAAAACGAAACCACATGGTAATAAAGTGATACATGACCTGATGAAGTAGATTGTAATAGCAAAAAAATTTGCGAATACCAAGCAGCTAAATAAAGTATAAAAGAAAAGGCTGTACAATTTAATCAACAAAGGATTACACCGATGAAAGAAAAAGCTATATCAGGACCATTTGTTTGTCCTTTCCCAAACTTGGAATCCAAAAATTGTAGGAGCCGAGTCTCATCCTCCTGGATAAAATATCACGAGATAATATCCATTAGTTCCAAAACCCACTCCAAAGCACAAAAGAGACATCAAAATGCTTTGCTATATGATTGTGAGTTTGATCACATGACTTCTTTCATTGCGTCACAAAGCCTACCTTACATGTGCCTATGAGGATGTATTGTTGATTGCCATGATACATAAGGATTAAGGAGGTTGAGAAAATTTAAGATATATATAGTGTATGAGATTTTTTTGTTTAAAATACCTGATAAGGCATTAAGTTAAACAACAACTACATGATGCAAGATTATGTCTATCATGCCTGCAGGCCACAGTAAAATTCACTTTCAATAGTGCAAGATAGAAAACCAAATTAATTTCATATTAAATCATTAGTCCTAGTGGGAGTAGAACGGGTTAGGAATAGCTCAGCTTGCTTTCACATCTAACATATATGATATGCTGTGGTAAAACGAGAGGAGATTTGGCAAAAATTCATCAAGGCCGTACAATAGGGAAAATAAATTAAGAAACTACAAAGCTATTATACATTGCCAAAGAAAGTAATTAATAAGAAACAAATTATAACCTGCAAAAAAAAGATGTTAGTAATAATACTTTCCAAATGATGCCTGAGCAATATGATGCAAATACATGTTCTACGTACTATAGGCAATATAAGTAAGGTTGCACCGGTTGTCATTGGAAATATTCTAAAAGCAAAATAAATTGGAGACATGAATAACGTTTGAACAATTGATACTTGGCATGTGATATTGTGGTTCACTTGCATAATGCATCATTGTTGGAATAAGTTTCCTGGGGTTCAAGTTGCCTGTATTCATCCATGATTCCATAGTCTCGTAAGCATCAAAAGATTAATCAAATCGGGGCAAATTTATACTGCAAGAAATGTGATAAACAACCAATGAAACAAATTGTTTACAGTATATATTAGAATATTTACAAAATAAAAAGCCAAGATATTAGTTGATTTTGTATTTGCATGTTTGAGAAAATTAAAGACGAACTAAATCAACAGAACAAAATTTTGTACCTAAAGATCGATAGGTACATTCTGTCTCTGAAGGACCTCCGATGATTTCTTCTTCTTGCTAAGCTTCAAGAAGTTTCATCAACATTTCCATAACCTCTGGATTCATGAAAGCTTAAAGAAATTGAACTAAGAAGCAAAGCAAAGGCTTTTAGCAACTCCAGGCTGACATACAATCGATTGACCTCGCAGCCATACCACCCTATAGAAACAACCTGCCAATTGATCAATCTGACCATGCCAATTGACCAACAAATTAAACTGCAGAATTTTCAACAAGCTACATACTGCTAATTCCTTTTATTAACAATTAGCTTTTGCCACTCCTTGCTACAGCATTCTCTTCCTTGAACCTTCACCCCAACATTGCAATCAACAGGTAAATGATAAATAAAATAAGTTGTTCAGATCATTCAAATTATTGAATCTCTTTTCTTTCTCCACAATTTCAAGATTCAAACACAAAACATAGGACTATGATCAATTCCCCTAGGTTTGAATAGCTAAAATTAGAATCAAGCCAATCCACTAACTTGAAACCATAACTAGTAAGTTTAAGTAAATCGATTTTCCATTCAATGGAACTATAATTGTGACGCCCCAACTTCCCAGGGGGTCACCCATCCTAGGACTACTCCCGTCCTAGCACGCTTAACTCTCTTAACCTCTTGGGCCTAGCCACCGCCCAAAATGCTTAAGCCGGGTTAAGAGTTTAGCCCTATTATATCTTATATATAGGACTACCTAGGGTCTCACAATCTTCCCCCTTTTAAGCCCTGACGTCCTTGTCAGGCTCAGACTCATAAGTACCAGGCGATGTGAGACTCGTGTCGCTAGCCTTGTCATTTCGACCCTGGCTCAGCCGAGATTCATCTTACACTTCCGGCTGGTAATTGGCTCTGATACCAACTATGACGCCCCAACTTCCTAGGGGGTCACCCATCCTAGGACTACTCCCGTCCTAGCACGCTTAACTCTCTTAACCTCTTGGGCCTAGCCACCGCCCAAAATGCTTAAGTCGGGTTAAGAGTTTAGCCCTATTATATCTTATATATAGGACTACCTAGGGTCTCACAATAATCGTCATGAATAGAGAGGTAACAAGGCAATTAAGATCCCTATATACTTGCAAAAGTCTCACACGATCAATTAAATTTATTCGTTATCTCTACCAGAAACATCTAAATATTTACAGTAATGCGATCAATTCTACAACCTGATAGAAGATCAAATGAGCCGAAAAAGAAAAGCAAAATTAAGGCAACCTGGATAAGGAACAGGATCAGAGATCGCTTACCTTTTTCGGATCACCGCCCTTGTCGGGGTGGTTCTTGATCGCGGCCTTGCGATAGGCCCTCTTGAGGTCCTCCTACGACGCATTCTTCGACACGCCAAGGATCTCATAGTACCTTATGTTGTCGCTCTTCTTCAGCGCCCTCTCGAACATCTCGGCTACGAAACCCTAACCCTAACCTTAATCCTCCGATCCGAACACAATATCAATGAAGAAGACGAAGCCGATCTGAGAATGGAATCAGAATTTGGAAAGGATGCGGAGGAAGAGGGAGGAGGGGATGAGTAAAGGTGAAGGAGATGAGGATAGCTCGAGCTCGGAGAGGGGGCCCCGGAGGGGGTGGTGGGGGGAAGGGGTTGAGGGTGGGGCATTCGCGTGAGGTCGATGCAGGGGAGGGGCACGGTGGAGTAGGATCAATCGGGTCTGGTTTAGAGTTAGGGTGTCACGCCCCGCCGTCCCTTCTCCAAATAGGTGAAAGAAGTCCCGCACGGGCGAGTTCGCCAGACCCGCCGAACGGACAGAATATTTTTCTGTCCGCCCAATGCATCACAATCAGTACAATTCAAAACACTCCAAGCAAGAATAGAATTCGTATACAGATTGTATAAGAAAAGCATCATAATATAAAACATCTATGCTATTACAAGCATTCGTCTCGTTTAAATTATATTTATATTTTTTCTTTCCAAATACAATCAAATTATGATTACAATTTCACTCTTTTCATTTCGATACCCTTAAGCTACGTTGTCCCAGGGTACATCTATCTTTGTCTCAATGGCAGGATGCTAACTATCGAGTTACGTCCTTTCCTCGCGCCGTCGCGCCACTTACGTGTGGACCTGTAAAACATAGGGGTGAGAACTATAAACATAGTTTTCAGTGTGTATGGACACCTAAGAGAAAAGCTCGACCTAACAGGTCTACAGGAGGCAACATAAGCATGTCAGTAAACATCATATAACCATGTGAGCTTATAAAATCTACTATATGCAAATAACAATAATAGCCATGCTTATGCCTTAAGTAAATGCGATAATAAAAATCATGCAAGTAGATCTACCTTTTTTTACTTTCTATTGCATTATCCATATCTTACCCAATCCGCACTTAAGGTTTCTCTTACCTTAGCCAAGCTATACCACCCGACTCACTCTTGAATCAATCATTAGCAGAGCACTGCCATCCTTTTAGCAAAGAGCGGAGCACCGCCATCCTTTTAGTATAGAGCAGAGCACCGCATCCTTATGTCATTGAGCGGAGCACTGCCATCCTCATGGCATCGGGTGACGAGATTGTCGACCACCCCCGGCCATTGGGTTATTAAGAGTTCCATAATTCCTTCTTTCATGGTCGCAAGGGTTCATTGTCTTTACCCTATATTGTCAACATTTCTAGGTTCGAGTCATTCATGTCCACGTGGTCATTTTACCACTATATTTTCAATCTATGTTCAGTAACCTTAGGTTCCATACCTTTTCGGTCCAAATGGTCATTCTGCCACTCCGTTTACCAACCTATGTTCAATAACACTAGGTTCCATACACAATCATGTTCTTTCTTACCCTAGTTGTCCATACCTAGGATTCATGATTCGTGTGACATCTAGTTCTTGATTCCTCACTTGTCGAATTCTCTAATTTTTCTAGTGTTCATCGACTTATGTTCAATGTTCACATCTAGGCATACATATATATACACACTTGTATGTTTCACATGCCAACTATTCTAGTCCAATGGTAGAGAATTATTCTAGTAACATATGATTCCCACATTCATACTTATCAATTAACCTACCATTACATGCATCAAGTAAAACAAATAATAAATTTTACTCTTTCGACGTGGAAATGACCTAATCACTTCGATGTAGCACAACCCACCTCAAAACGTTCCTAATTGCTCGTAGTCACTTGCAATTAGGCTATTCCCTTTGAATCTACAAGCTTGCTCTCAAGCTTCCTTGCCCTAGACAAGAAAATATTTCGTTACCTCAATCGAACCCTTTGAAAAACATCAAGGTCCGGACCCTCAAGTCAAGGTGAGGGTCCAATAGCCCAAAATTGCATTTTTTTTTTAAATTTTTATTTTCGCTCCTTAGAGCTATAATTCACTTCTAATCATTCTGAAACCCTTGAAACTCATTTCTAAACAAGTTCACCAGCGTTTCTCAACTGTACTTCGCCCAATTTGGCCAAAGCTCAGTACGTTATACTGAAATTCGATTCACTACATTCCTCCCTCCTTAAAAGGAGTTTCGTCCGTGAAACTACGATCACACCTCAGTTCGACTTGTCGAATTGACAAGAGTATCATCGAGTTCTCCCACTCCTAAGCAGCTTCACGATCTTTGTGATTGGTTAAATGGCTCATAAAGAAGGACATGGGTCCAGTCACGAACATACTTGCGAAATGTGATATATGAAATACATTATGAACTCCTGCAAGTCACTGTGGTAGCGCAAGTCGATATGCAATGACCCTACACGCTCCAACACCTCTCATGGTCCGATATTTTGGGGCCTTAACTCGCCCCATACCTCAATCCACTTCACCCCTCTCTTGGGTGGCACTTCTAAGGAATTGCGGTCATCCACCGCATACATTCCTACTTAGCCGACGATCGCCCACATAACTTTCTTTATCGGGCTCGTGTCATTGATAACTGTCGTTAATAGATGACAAACTTTATTAACTCCACTGGATACCACTTCCCTCCGAGGTCAGGACTACCCTTCATTCTCGTGGTGTGGATCAGACAAGAATGAACCAACTAGTCGAATAGTCCACCACCACTCAAGTTGCATCCGGGCAGACCTCCTTAATTTACACAAGGGTCCATAGGGTGTCACTCTATTACCCTGTCCCAACACTTTACATCGTCAACATATTCTACCGTCGACTTGATTTGGTGCTGTCCACACCCACTCACTTAATAGGCCCAATATCTTGGCCAATCGAGAGTCTATGTCGTCATGTGTGACTCTTCTTCATACTATCGTTCCACTGCGGAACTCACCATGATCCGATTACCGGCATTGCTTACAAGCAACATTATTGGTGCATCACCTTATCACGTGTGGTCCTACCATGCATGGACTTTAGCTCTACAACGAGATGGCACATTTCAACACAGTCTCAAGTTCCTGCTCACTTGGGGGGATAATCCTCAAACCCCACGTGGCTTTTACGATTCCAATGTCTCATAAAGAGCACGTCACTTTACTTCCATCTGCCACCGGTCAACATCACGTCGTTCTCGCGACGAGTCCGCACGAACACTCCGTTCATGAACCAGATTTCATCTCATCGATAATGCCAGACTCAGCGGTTGGTGACTCCACCAATTAGGTGAGCGATATGACCGAGCCTTCGCTCCTTTGGTCACTACCCTCAACATTCTTGTACACAACCAACACTCTCACTACGAGCCTTTGGCTAAACCGCTTATTTTGGTTCATCACGGATGATCCACAGATCACCAATCCTATGTTGGCCTACAACCTAAAATCCATCTGGTTATCGCGCAACATCTCTCGTTCGCACGCGTAGACCCAATCATCACTTGGCGGAGTCCCCACTCGGGACTTCGCACACATACTCCAACCAGGAGCAACCAAGACCCCGAACCACTACAAGTCCCAGGGTTGGGTCATATCTACACCCTCCGTGTACTATCGATCACATTGTCTCACATGTAGCATTCCACGTTCTCGGGTCATAACTCGGACTACCGCCCTGACCATAAATCTCTGCCCTACCCTTAGGTCTCGGGCTACTGTCAAACACAGCTGACTGCGCCAGTCTATATGGCCCCAGGCTCCACAGTCCATGCATAGTCCAGGCACAGATCGTTCCCAAGCAACACCTGTCCCGTCGTCACACACGATATGCTCTACCGAGCAACAAATATCTCTATCGGCTTCTATAAACCTAGTGCGAACCGCAAGCCCTTCGAGCAGTCCTTGGCCTCCTTCACACTTAATAATGCTCAAGTGTTACTGCCAACAAACTCTCTTGGCTGAACAAAACCTGTACTCCACTAGTACCAATACTCGAGCGTTCTACGCTTCTACGCTTTTCCATGCAAAACTCAAGCACTAGGCAATCTTGCCTATGCACACCAACTACACAAGCACAATTCCCCCACCTCAGGTTGAGATACTACAAGACCTGCTCGCCAGAGCTTGGCGACTGTCTTAATATTTCCACAACAGTGATTCCACTTTCACCATTTGGTCCGTTGGATCAATGTCCGGAATTCTTGGACTACTAGGATGTCCTCGAGTTTCATGACTCGGCTCTCGCAATTGGCTACTCACATTGCCTCGAGAGTTAGTCCACCATTTCCATCCCTACTTCGAGCCCTATCCTCGGCTCATCACCAGCAACTCGCCGGTACCGTCTAATCACCTATCCGCTTGGCAGGCGATACACTTCCATAACACGAGCATGCCCGGGTACCTATGCCTACCCATACGTTTAACATACTATATTTATTCGGGAATAGTAGCCATTAACCAAATGATAAACGCATGCAATGCTCTAGTGTCAAATCATACACTACATATGATTTCTTCAATTAAATCATACCTGCCACGACGTCGTTGGTAGCAGTAGGCTCCTCAGCCTGGGTTGCATACCTATGGCCACTTGGTGCCTGTCGCGAACCCCCTGGTTGCCATGACATTGACGCGTGCTCCCAGACCTTGTCGCAGGTTTCATACCCACGAGAGGAAAATGCTGTTGCGGTCGGTAGGGCCCGACTATCACCCGAAGGACAGTCATACTTCGTGTGACCCGATTGCCCACATCGAATGTATCTTCTCTTCCGCAGCGCACACCGTCGCGCCTGGTAAGAACCACCACAAATAACACACCCCGTGAAAGAGTGAGTAGAAGACATCTCCGGGGTTTGGGATTGCGATTGCAAATGTCTCGTGGGTCGCCTAAAGCTTGATTGACCACCTGAACTTCCCATCAATCGCCTCATCCCCTTCTATTGGTAATAATATTCATGCTCCTCTCGCGTGAATGCATTGCCTTGCTCCACCCACAAGGCCCGATCCAACACGTTGGCAAAAATTTGCAAATTGAGCGAATGGACCACCATGAAGATTTCTTGCCAAAGTCCTCGTTCAAACCAATCGGTCTTGTCCTTGTCATTCCGAACCACATACGGAATACAATTGACCATTTGAGAGAATTCCCTCTCATATTCCCTCACCGTGCGGTCCCCTTGCCGCAGCTTTCTGAACCTTTCCTGAAGCTTTTTCATTTCACTGTTGAGGAAGCAGGCAGAGAACACCAATCCTCAAAACTCCTCCCAAGTGACCTGAGGAAGACAGGGGGATCGGTCCCGCTTGACTCCTTTCCACCACACCCTTGCCGACTTTTCTAAGTAATGTGCAGCAAGATGCACTTGTCCTGCTCCAGGGTGTAGAAATCCTCAAACAGGGTTTCCATGGAATCGATCCATGTTTTCACGATCCATGGATCCACGACTTTCCCGTCAAAGGTAGGCGGATTAAACTTTTTAAAGGTTGTCAGGCTCGCAAGCGCTCGCTTCCTTTCCGCCTCCATCTCTGTACAATTAAGGCCTAATGTACCCGAACCTATTGGAGGGGTACGCATCGTGGCTCCTGATGGTATAGGTATAACCGCCGCAGCCACCCCCCTAGTCACAATAGGTGCACTGACTGGAGGCACAAATGGCTCTTGGCCCATTCGAGCCGTAGCCGCTTGTCGCACCAACAACTCATGGAGCTCCTTAATATGCTCCTTCTGGCGCTGCACTACTCCGATGAGCATAGCCAACTGTCCACGGAGTACTACATCTCCGCTCACCCTAGATTGCTCCGGGGCCACTGGTGACCCTTCTGATCCCGACCCCATCAGAGGTCTCCCAGGCGTTGCCATCGTTCCCTCAAACACAATGACCTGGGTCAACTCCTCGACCCCCAAGGTCAATACAAGACGACATTCAAAAATCAAACTCAATTAGGCAAAAGTTACGCAAAGGCGCCGATTCTCATCACTCGGTTTCATGTTGTCCCGCGGCAATATGAACACACTCAGTTGAGAATAAACCATACCTTGAATCTACCTCTAATATCCTATTAGAGGCATATCAAATATATGACCCAATTGATTCAGCTTTCGCCACATGTCACAAGTTCTCGTCTCTCTCGAGCCTAGGTCCTTATGGTTATCCATCCTAGGGTCTCCTAGGTCCATCTAGACCATTTCTACGCTCTGATACCACCTTAATCTGTCATGTCCCGCCGTCCCTTCTCCAAATAGGTGAAAGAAGCCCCGCACTAGCGCGCGCACCAGACCCGCCGAACAGACAGAGTTTTTTCTGTCCGCCCAATGCATCACAATCAGTACAATTCAAAACATTCCAAGCAGGAATAGAATTCATACACAGATTGTATAAGGAAAGCATCATAATATAAAACATCTACGCTATTACAAGCAATCGTCTCGTTTAAATTACATTTACATTTTTCCTTTCCAAATACAATAAAATTATGATTATAATTTCACTCTTTTTATTTCGATACCCTTAGGCTACGTTGTCCTAGGGTACATGTCACGCCCCGTCGGGCCTTTAACACCAACTAGGTGGAAAGGATAACCGCACAGGCGCATGCCCCAGACCCGCCGAACGGATAGAGTCTCTTCTACCCGCCCAAGGCGTCACAACACAAGCATATCCACAAGGTTCCAACTAGGAACGGAGTACAAGAGTTGCACAAGAAAAGCATCAACATAAAGAAGTTCTACTTCTATTACATCACATTTGCACATTTATACATGTCCAAATTTTTTTTTTCTTTCATTACCATTCCATACATCATGTTCCAAAATTATTGAATATACAAGTTGCATACATTTAATGAAAACCCCTACACTATCAATGTTCAAGACTAGGGGTACAACTGTATGTATCACCAAAATGGAAGGGCCGCTATCTAGAGAGCCAAACCCTTGCCTCGCTCCGCCGCCTCACTCGCGGAAGGACCTGAAAAACGTGGGGTGAGAACTATAAACATAGTTCCCAGTGGGTAAGGCCACCCAAGAGAGAAGCTCGACCCACCAGGTCCAAAAAAATACCATATGCATAAGTTAGATCACAAATAACTATGCAATAAATATTTACATGCTTGTAAATAAACATAAAGGATGCAACCAAATAAAATGTCCATTTTCATTCTCTCATAGGTTCATCCTATATTTCACATTGACCAAGTTCAACTACTTGTCACTAATTTATGGTTTCGGAATCGCCGCATCACCATAATAGTTCCAACGTCCAAGGAGTGAAATTGTCACCTCCGCCTTCGGGTAGCGAAATCGTCGCATACCCGGGATAGCGAAATCGTCGCATACCCCATTTCAACACCGCCATCACGTGGCACGAGTAGCGAAATCGTCGCATACCCGGGATAGCGAAATCGTCGCATATCCCAATTCATCACCGCCAACTCATGACACGGGTAGCAAAATTGTCGCATACCCGGGATAGCGAAATCGTCGCATATCCCAATTCATCACCGCCAACTCATGGCACGGGTAGCGAAATCGTCGCATACCCGGGATAGCGAAATCGTCGCATATCCCATTGTTCATATTTTACACTTGCCAACCCAAGTCCCATGACCCTAGGTTCAAGTCACTAAGTCTCACCTATGTTCAATGACACTAGGTTCACTTTACATTCTCAACCTAGGTTCCATAACACTAGGTTCCATCCTCATGTTCCAACCTATGTTCAATGACACTAGGTTCTAATCATTCATGTTCCAACTTATGTTTTCAACACTAGGTTCCAATCACACATGCAATCACATAACAAGTATAGATAATAGAAATATACTTGAATTCTTTAACATGCAAGGGGAGCTCATGGCTCAATCCATCATGATTCTCATTTTGCCAACATGGAAGTTCTAGGGTTTCACATTACACACCATTTTATCTTTAAATGGTTATTTACCCTAGACATGGAAGTGACCTAATCACTTCGGTAAACACACCCACCTCAAGAGCTTCCAAATTCTTGAATTCTTTGAGCTCCTAGGTCTCCAAGCCTTGAGTTCTTGCTTCAACCCAAGCTTATACAAGAAAATGGTTCGTTACTCATTACGAACCCATAAATCAACTCACTACTTGAAATCATTTGTTCTAACATGATTTCCTATGCCCCAATTGTAATTTCCGAAGGTCCAAATATTTTTAGAACCTCCCATGGCAAAAGTCCCAAATCTACCTAGGGTTTGCATGCATGCAAGCCAAACCCTAGATTTCTTGGCCAATCTTCCACTATTTGTGGTTTAGATTGCCTAAGGTTTTCAAAAACCTCATATTAAAGGATTAAATCCAAGATTTAAACCCTAAATCACTAGAACTTACCTCTACACCCAAGCTCCCTAGCCTCTTCTTGCACCAAGAAGCTCCAAATCCACCTTAGAAGCTTTTTCTAAGGTCAAATCCTTCACTTCTCCAAGCTTTGGAGAGATCTCTAGAGAGAGAAAGTGAGGGAGAGGGAGAAGGAATGAGAGGAAAGTGAAGGAGTAATGAGGAGAGAGGTCTCAGCCCTCAATACATAGCCCTCCACTGTGAAATTACTAAAATACCCCTTACGGGGCATTCTGCCTCAGCCGGGTCCGGACCTTGCAAGTGGGGTCCGGACCCCGTACGCGTAACAGCTCAACGCGCAGGCCGGGTCTGGACCTTGGCATCCGGGTCCGGAACCCGTACGCATCCCAACTCAGAAATCAGCTTGGGTCCGGACCTTAGCGTCCGGGTCCGGACCTTAGCTGCTCCGCGGACTTCATTGTCCGGACCCCAGATTTCCGGGTCCGGACCCCGTGAGCAGTTTTGCTCCAGTTGGTCCATTTTTCCAAATCCTTTGATTTCTGGGTTCCCACTCGCACCCAAAACGTTTTGAAACCCTCGGAACTCAATTCCACACCAGCCATTATCGGCTTCCATCGAACTTTATCAAATTTAGTAAAGTTCGATACAACGCACAGAAATTCAGAGTGCTACATTCCTCCCCCTTAAAAGAGAGTTTCGGCCGCGAAACTAAATCATACCTCAGCTGAACTCAGCGAAGAGGTAAGGAAACCGCTTCTTCATTGAGCTTTCCAATTCCCACGTAGCTTCGCGCTCACCGTGATTCGTCCATTGTACTTTTATATAAGGAATTTCATGGTTCCTCAAATTTTTTACCTCACGATCCATGATGCACAGGGGAAATTCCTCGTAAGTCATATCCTCATGAAGCTCCATGGGCACATACTCGAGGACGTGCGCTGGATCATACACGTACTTACGGAGCGTCGATACATGAAACACATTGTGTATCCCCGCAAGTTTTGGCGGCAAGGCTAGCCGATATGCCAAAGATCCCACACGCTCCAAAACCTCATAAGGTCCAATGTAACGGGGACTCAACTTACCCCGAACACCAAATCGCTTCACCCTCTCATGGGTGAGACTTTCAAGAAGACGCGGTCTACTACCGCGAATTCCAATTCTCGTCGACGTCTGTCCGCATAGCTCTTTTGCCTGGATTGCGCCGTCGATAAGCGTTCACGTGCCAAGCGGACCTTTTCCTCCGCTTCACGCAACACATCCGGTCCTAAGACCCTTCTTTCGCCGACCTCGCTCCAATGGATAGGAGAGCGGCATTTCCTTCCATACAAGGCCTCAAACAGTGCCATACCGATGCTAGACTGATAGCTATTATTATAAGCGAATTCAGCCATCGGTAAATGAGTAAGCCAAGCACCCTTGAAGTCCAACATGCACGCTCGTAGCATATCCTCCAAAATCTGAATTGTCCTTTCCGATTGACCGTCAGTTTGAGGATGAAATGCTGAACTGAAATCGAGCCGTGTACCCAAAGCTTCTTGCAAGCTTTTCCAAAAATGCGACGTAAAACGGGGATCTCGATCTGAAACTATCGAGGTCGGGACCCCGTGCAACCGCATAATCTCGTCTAGGTAGACTTGTGCTAACTTGTCTCCCGACCAAGTGGTGTGGATTGGCAGAAAGTGTGCCGACTTTGTCAAGCGATCCACCACCACCCAAATCGCGTCGTGGCCATCTTGCGATCGAGGTAGGCCCACAATAAAGTCCATTGCGATATTCTCCCACTTCCAAACTGGAATGGGCAGCCCTTGTAATTTCCCTGCTGGAAAGCGACGCTCGGCCTTCACCTGTTGCATACTAAAGATTGTGCTACAAAGCGTCCAACATCAAGTTTCATTCCCGGCCACCAATAATGCAATTTAAGATCCTTATATATTTTGGTGCCGCTCGGGTGAATCGCATAGGGAGAAGTGTGAGCTTCTTTCAAAATCTCCTCACGAATGTCCTCGACTTTAGGCACGCACAATCGATTTCGGAATCGAATGGCGCCCTTCGAATCCACACGAAAATCACCGGCGCGCCCGCTCTCGATAGCACTCCGCACCTTTTGGAGTTCCGGATCTCCGGATTGCTTTTCTTTTATTTGCTCCAACAAGGTCGGCCACACTTCGAGATTCTTGAGTTTAGCGGGGACGCCCGGGGCCACGACTTCCAAGTCAAATCGGCCCATTTCCTTGATCAACGGCATTTGTCCCGTCATCTCAATTGCGAAGTTCTCCACGGATTTCCTACTGAGCGCATCGGCCACCACATTGGCTCTACCGGGGTGGTACAAGATGGTTAAGTTGTAATCTTTTATCAACTCCAACCATCTCCGCTGCCTCAAGTTCAACTCCTTTTGAGTGAATAAGTACTTTAAGCTTTTATGATCCGTGTACACCTCACAATGTTTCCCGTACAAATAGTGTCTCCACAACTTAAGCGCAATGACCACCGCTGCAAGCTCTAGGTCGTGGGTGGGGTAATTCTGCTCATAGCTCTTCAGCTGACAAGAGGCATATGCTATCACTTGTCCTCTTTGCATAAGCACACACCCAAGACCGTGCCGTGATGCATCACTATACACCATAAAGCCCTCCCCTACAACCGGCAAGGCGAGAACCGGAGCCGAAGTCAACCTTTCCTTTAGCTCCTTAAAGCTTTGGTCGCATTCCTCGCTCCTTAAAGCTTTCGTCCGTGTGTACAGTGTGTCCACTGTACACACGGACAGAGCCTCCCCTGTATTTGCACGGCGTACACAACATACAACAGGATCACAACCACCATTTATTCATCACAACAACACAACAGCTCAAGAGATTCATACAGCTAACAGTCCTTAAACCTGTATGAATCTAAGCAAGTCCTTAGGCGAAGGATGATGCAATGCACAAACAACAGATCATTAGAAAATTGCTCCTTACCCAGAAGCTTTATTTTGAAACCCTAATATCAAACATTCAAGAATCATTTAAAAATCGTTCTCCACACGAGAACTTTCTTTTGAAATCTCAAAAGTCGATCAATCAGAAATTCATTTGAAAACTGTTTCCCACACGGAAACCTTTATTTGAAAACGCTACCACGAGGGGTAGAAATCCAAGATATGCGATATAAAGCCACAATGTTAGATCTAAAAGCATCGACATCCAAAGATCTAAACATGCAATCCATACATGGATACTAAACCAAAACCACGAGATCTAAGCATGCAAAACAATCATCCAAAATATAACATGCTAGATAAAACAACCACAGTGTAACTGAACCATATCCAACTAACTGCTAGAGGATAAGGGTAATAACCAAATCTGGGGGAATAGGCTCACAAGTCAGAACCTCTAGAGCTACTATCTAGGCGTGCCTCGCTACGTCCCGACTCTCACCACCCTGCTCACCTGAAAACAACAACGAGGGCGGGGGGTGAGAACATGTAAACATGTCTCCCCTCCCAGTGGGTACCGCAAGCCGACGAAGGCGAGGTGTACACACCGGCACGAGGGTCAACAAAAGATAGATAAGGTAAACAGTAGCACAAGTAAGTATGAGACTGACATACAACTGAACAATTATGCTACTGTAAGCAACTAGTATATGCATCAATGGAGATAACCACAAAGTATACCCAATCCATAGCCACAGGGACGTATCCCTGGCACTGTCACAACCTGCTCATCTCTCGGCACCTCAACCTTCCTCACGCAACACAAAAATGCTCACGGGTCGGTCGAAATACACGACCCTTTTTCGGAAAAGAACACCCCCAGGCGGTGGATCAGACCGGGGTGTACGTGATGTGCTAGAAGAGCTGTGACGATCGATGCGAATGCTCAATCCACAGAACGGCAACGAGCCGTGAAGCAACTGATAAACCACAACGAGGATCGCTCGGAACAACCGGCGATCACTACCGACCAACTGGGTCGTCTCAATAATCATGCAAACCACAACTACTCTACTATCCAAGCACGCATAAGTAGAGTCAACGGGAGTCAAGTGAACTAATAACTGAAATGCAAGAGAAGGGATAGAAAGGTATCACCGTAGTCCACTGAACCGACTCCGGATCGAAGTACCCACCTGTCGAAGGATCAAATCTAACACCGACGGCTCCCGGGAACCGCGACAGGACCTATGAAAGACTCACAGGGTCAAGGTCCACCAAGTCGACGCAAAACACAAAGCTCTCACATTCCCGAAACCGACGGATCGCCCGGAAAACCCACCGGGACGATCCCGAAACCACACTAAGCCCCACAGGGGTACCAACAACCAAACCAGGTCCCTCGCTGTCCCTGAACACACAAAACCAAGTGATGGGAAAGCGAGCACAAGCCCGGGGTGCCACGAACACCAAACGCACCCGAAACGGCTTCCTGGGTTCCCGAAAAGCGCCGATTTGACACCGGAACCCTTCATTACTGATCCGCTGTCCTCGAAACTTCGGGACAGCGATGAGGAACAGTCAACGAGGCTAAACGACGAAGCCAAGTCACTCACGAAAATAGCGAGTGAGTCACACAACTAAAAGCACGCGTTTCGTCGATTAATTTATCGAAAAACACGTCGGAAGTGAATCCGGATCTCCGCGAAGGGCGAAGGGGTTGGACAACCAGTCCACAGGGTCTCAAGGGTCAAGCCCTTGCTGCCCGCAGCGTTGCAACGCTGCCACAATC
Organism: Puya raimondii; assembly: GCA_016920855.1. Lineage (NCBI taxonomy): Eukaryota > Viridiplantae > Streptophyta > Magnoliopsida > Poales > Bromeliaceae > Puya > Puya raimondii. The sequence continues at coordinate 213,617,350 of JABWPP010000050.1, read as the reverse complement.
ACAAAGAACCTTAAACAAGCAATATTTACACATAACGTAAGCACTAAAGAGGGCCGTTAGAGCAATCTGTACGTCCGCACGACCTTCCGCAAGCACCAGCGGATAGGTAACGACATCACGGAGGCCGTGCTCATAGCCCCACTGCGACAAGACCAGTCGCAAGCCCAGAAATCCCATAAAAACAGCAAAGACATACAATAACATAGCTCGGCATCGGCCGAACAGCGAAACGGCTCAACCAAACAGCAAACTAAGGTGAGCATGATGATCAGCGCATCGCCGCGATCATCGTGCTCACCTTCCCGAGCTTCAGGAGGCAACCAGAAGCTCAAAAACACAAATGCGGCCAAAAACCATCAAAAGAAGACCCTGGCCGGAGCAACCAGCTCCGGCCGGCTGCCGGCCGGCATGCACGGCCAGCGGCGGCCAGGGTCGGCTGCGGGGGAGGCAAGGAAGAGGGGGCTCACCTCAGCCAGCGGCAGGGAGCGGCGGCGGCGGCGCGGGGAGGAAGCCAACTCTCGGGTTGGCTAGGGCACGACGGCGCGGCAACGGACGGCGGCGGCGGCCGACGGCGACGCGAGCACCGGCAAGAGGGGCCCGCCGGACGTCGGTTGGCCGACGACCGCGACAAGGGAAACCGGCGACGGCGGCGGCGGAGCAAGCTCGACCGCGGCTGCCCAAGGTGCCCTAGCCGAGCCTGCGACGGCGCTCCGACGGCACGGCGACGGCCGGGAAGAGGTGGACCGACGGCGGCGGTCCCAAGGGTGGCGACGCGCACCCTCTGTCACACCCCGGGTTACCTCTTCCCAGGCACATGACAAGATCCGCCGTATACACAGTATTTCTACCGTGTATACGAAGCGAAAGCAACAACAACAACACACAGAGCTAAAGGTATCAACAGAGCTGCTATATATATAATATCAAAAGATCACTGTATATACATACATCATCTATAACCATAATATACATCACTGATATCTCAAACTCACTGTATGTACAGACTCAACCATCTACCAAAATGGGTATACCTCTAGCCAAGTATCTGGGGAACAGCTCTACCCGACGGTCTCCTTTCCGCGCTCAGTATGCACAACTGGGGAAGAAGACTCTGCAAAAAGGTATCAACAACGGGTGTGAGAACTACTATCAAACAAGTAGTCCTCAATGGGTACCGCCACCAGCCTCAGCGATCTGCCCACTAAGTCCTCAATCTCAAGAGATATATATAGAGCAATAAAGAAAGTAGGAGATATACTACCACTACTATGCACAAAGCTCAACTGTCAGTATGAAAACCAATAAACTGAATATACCAAATGAGGACTATCATGAATCCATAGTACAACACAATACCTGCGAACCAGCTAGTACAGGAAAGACCATCTGTCCTTAGCCCGAATCCATAATACCATACAACACAATATGATACCATACGATACAATACATGCGGCCTGATCATGCTCAACCCTACAGGGAGCCTGCTAGTACAGGAACACCATCTGTCACTAGCCCCTCGTACAACCCTCTGTACGGAACATGCCAACTCCAGAGTGGTACTCGTGGGAGCGACCCAACCGAGTATAGTACAACCATATCCGCGCCAAGCACCCACAGGTATATGATCGACACGACTGGGTCAACAAAGAATCATGTGCCCTCGGCACCACAAAGGATAATCAATAAGTATGACCCAATCCACTGATCTCACAAGGAATCACGTGCCCTCGGCACCTCAAAGGATAGTCAACAATATGAATGACCCAATCAATGCTCCAGTGCTCACAATCAATCTCAACTCTACCACAAAGAGGAGGTACAACAACATAGCACGAGCCACAACATGATCACCTACACTAACAGGTACAACAACTGGTACAAGGGATATCAACAGGATAGGTGTAGGTCAAATCATGCATCAATGATACAAGAAAATCATGCATGCTCATATATATATATCATTAGCATATCATGCACATGAAATCTCAACCTAACAGGTCATATCTAACATAATCTCAGCATATCATGCTATCATAATCCCAATAATATCACACTATCATAATCCAATACCATCATATCATGCTAACATAATCCAACACTATCATGCTAACATGAGAGTAAACACATAGGAGGAAGTCAACTGAATCTGGCAAATATCAACCCACCTCAAGAGCTAATCCAACCACGGTGGGGAAATAACAGTATTCCTCAGATCCAACCCTCCAAGCTCCAGCAACACTCCGATCTGAACAATCCTCCAAAAGGCTGCTAACTCCGACAGATCAACAGCTCAGCACCAGATCAGATCAACAGAATAGAGGAGAGCAAGCTAGGTTACAACTAATGCCAACACATGGCCCTAAACCTAACTTTCTCTCTCTAGAATTGGAAATCACGAAGTGGAAATGTGCTCAAACAACCAGGGACTCACCTATTTATAGGCTCCCAAAAACTTCACATTCGGGCGCCCGAATCCAGCTTTCGGGCGTTCGGAAACCCTGCAATCCAGGTGTCAGCTGGCGGCCAAGCAGTCGGTCGTCGGTCGGCAGGCGGTGGGGCGGCGTGTCTCCGGCGATGGACACGTGTCCTGCGTCGCGACACGTGGCTCTCCACGTCATCAGCTCAATCCGGATCCTCTTCCGGGCGTCCGGTTCCTGCGTCCATATCCAAACCTCATCAGCACTTCCGGATCATCCACAAAGTTCACTGGATCCAGATCTTTCGGGCGTCCACTTCCTCACTTCCGGGCGCCCGAATTCCGCAAAGTCCAGAAACCCTCAAAATCCACAAAAACCAAGTATTACATTCTCCCATCCTTAAATTAGTTTCGTCCTCGAAACTAAAGTAAAGCACTCACCTCAATATGCAAACAGGTGGGGATAAGATCTCTGCATGACAGTCTCCAACTCCCAAGTCGCCTCTCTATCATCATGAAAATCCCACTGTACCTTGACATAATGTATGACCCGATTACGCAATTCCCTCGTCTCACGAGCAAGAATACGTATCGGTCGCTCCCCGTAATGCAAATCCTTAGTAAGCTCCAGTGGAGTAAAATCTATCACATGGGAAGGATCATGCATGTATCTCCTCAGAACAGATACATGAAAGACATCATGCACTCCTGCTAATCGAGGCGGAAGGGCTATCCGATAAGCCACGGGTCCAACTCTCTCCAATATCTCAAAAGGACCAATAAATCGCGGACTAAGCTTTCCGCGAATCCCAAATCTCCGTATGCCCTTCGATGGTGAGACCTTCAAGAAGACATGATCACCAACATGAAATTCTAGATCTCGCCTCCAAGTATCAGAATAACTCTTTTGCCTGCTCTGAGCCGTCTCAATATGCCGCCGTATCACTTTAACCTTCTCTTCGGCTTCAAGCAAAAGGTCTGGACCCAACGTCTTCCTTTCGCCAACATCATTCCAATACAGAGGTGATCGACATTTGCGTCCATACAATGCTTCAAACGGAGCCATCTTAATGCTCGCTTGATAGCTATTGTTGTACGCAAACTCTACCAATCTCAGGTGTCGATCCCATCCTCCACCAAAATCCAAGACACAAGCTCTCAGCATATCCTCGAGTGTCTATATAGTGCGCTCGGACTGACCATCAGTCTGGGGGTGAAATGCAGTGCTAAATTGAAGCTGAGTCCCCAGAGCTGTCTGTAAACTCCTCCAGAAATGAGAAACAAACATCGGGTCTCTATCAGATACTATTGAGATTGGCACTCCATGCAATCTCAATATCTCATCCAGATAAAGCTGCGCAAGTCGCTCACGTGACCAAGTAATCTGTATAGGTAGGAAATGAGCAGACTTCGTCAGCCTATCAACAATCACCCAAATAGCATCATAGCCGCTCGAAGTCCTCGGCAGTCCAACAACAAAATCCATCGTAATATGATCCCACTTCCACTCAGGTATTGGAAGACTCTGTAGCTTACCAGCTGGTACTCGATGTTCAGCCTTAACTTGCTGACATGTCAAACATTGAGCTACAGCCCTACCAATATCTCTCTTCATACCATTCCACCAGAAGTGAGTCTTCAGATCCCGGTACATCTTAGTCCCTCCAGGATGTACATAGTAAGGAGAATAATGCGCTTCCTTCAATATCTCCTCTCAAATCTCCAGATCCGCTGGTACACAAAGATGTCCTCTATAGCGAAGAACTCTAGAATCATCACAAAAAAAACCTTCGAGATCACCACTCCTCAGTTGATCTCGAACTTTCATCAAGTAAGGATCAACACTCTGTTTCTCTCGAATCCTTTCCAACAGAGTGTGCTGTATGACCAAAGTCATCAGTCTACCTGTCATCCCGTGAGTGACCACCTCAAGGGACAACCTCCGCATCTCTTCCACTAGGACAGGCTGTTGAGTAATACACAAACTCAAAGTCGCCACAGCCTTCCTACTCAAAGCATCGGCAACAACATTAGCCTTGCCAGGATGATATAAAATAGAGATGTCATAATCCTTCAATAATTCCAACCATCTCCGTTGCCGTAGATTCAACTCTTTCTGTGTGAACAGATACTTGAGGCTCTTGTGATCAGTATACACTTCACAATGCTCACCATAAAGATAGTGGCGCCATAGCTTCAGAGCAAAGACTACCGCCGCTAACTCCAGATCATGAGTGGGGTAGTTCTTCTCATACTCTTTTAGTTGTCTTGAAGCATAAGCGATCACTCTACCATGTTGCATCAGCACGCAACCCAAGCCACAATGCGAAGCATCACTGTATATGAAAAATCCTTCACCCATTACTGGTAGTGCAAGAATAGGGGCTGACATCAACCTCTGCTTAAGCTCATCAAAGCATTCTTGGCACTCAACACTCCAAACATATTTAACCCCTTTCCTGGTTAACCGAGTAAGTGGCGTAGAGAGTTTCGCAAAACTCTCCACAAATCGTCGATAATACCCGACTAAGCCAAGAAAACTCCGCACCTCTGATATGGTCGTCAGTCTAGGCCAATCACGAATCGCCTCAATCTTCTTAGGATCAACAGCTACTCCCGAAGCTGAAATTACATGGCCTAAAAAGGCTACCTCTCTCAACCAGAATTCACACTTCTTCAGCTTTGCATACAACTTCTTTTCCCTCAAGAGTTGCAGCACTAATCTCAGATGCTCCTCATGCTCCTCATCACTACAGGAGTAAATCAAGATATCATCGATAAAGACTACCACAAACTTGTCCAAGAAAGACTTAAAGACTCGGTTCATCATATCCATAAATGCAGCAGGGGCATTAGTCAATCCAAATGGCATGACTGTAAACTCATAATGCCCATACCGAGTTCTAAAAGCTGTCTTAGAGATATTCTCGGCCTTCACCTTCAATTGGTGGTAACCGGACTGAAGATCAATCTTAGAAAAGACACATGCTCCTTGCAATTGATCGAACAGATCATCAATACGGGGAATGGGGTATCTATTCTTGATGGTCACTTTGTTCAATTCCCGATAATCCACACACAGCCTAAGTGAACCATCCTTCTTCTTCACAAACAACACTGGTGCTCTCCAAGGCGACACACTAGGTCTGATAAATCCTTTATCCATAAGATCCTGTAATTACGCCTTCAACTCTCTTAACTCAGCTGGTGCCATTCTATAGGGTGTCTTCGAGATTGGCACGGTTCCGGGTACCACATCAATCACGAATTCAATCTTCCTATCAGGAGGCATCAAGGATAACTCAGAAGGAAATACGTCCGAAAACTCACGGACAATAGGAATATCTGCGAGTCCTGGTACAACAGTGGGCACCTCAGTCACTGTTGCAAAATAGGCCATACATCCACTACTCAACATCTGTCTGGCCTTAGAAGAAGAGATCGTCACTGCGAACAGTGAACTCTTACAACTTTCATAAATGAGCTCCTCATGTCCAGGCTCACGAAAAGTCACCGTCTTGGTTCCACAATCAATCGTAGCAAAATACCGAGATAACCAATCCATGCCTAGGATTATATCAAAATCCTGCAACTGTCTCAATACCAATAAATCGGCAGGCATGATCCAAGGTCCAACTTGCACAGGGCATCCCAAACAACCCTGTGTCACCTGCAAGCTATGGTCGGGTACCCGCACCTCTTGAGTCTGGGGTAACGACCCTATCTCTAAACCATGATGCAATACAAATGCCCTACTAACAAAGGAATGCGATGCACCAGTATCGAATAAAGTACGCGATCTAATGCTATAAATCAAAACAATACCTGCCACCACTCGATCAGCTATCGAGGGATCCTCAATCTGAGCGGCATAGACTCGTCCGCTCGTCAGTGGCTGGCGTAGATCCGGCTGTCGTGGCATAGAAGATCGCTCCTGAGAAAATACTGCGGAGGCTCCAGAATACTGCGGTGGGGAAAAAGGCATGGACGCCATAGAAGGAGCTGCTACAAGTCTCGGACAAGTCTTCCTCATATGTCCTAGCTGCCCACACTTAAAACATCGCCCCTCACGCCGATTACAGAGATAAACAAAGTGAGGTCCTCCACAAATCACACATCGGGGAGATCCCCTCGACTGCTGCTGCTGTCGCTGCTGGCGATATCCTCCAGACTGCTGGCGACTAGAAGATCCACGTCCCTGAAAACGCGATCGCTGGGGAGGTCTAGGTGGTCGTCTGCTACTCGACTGCCCTCCATCATCAGGTGCCGGGCGCTTCCGCTCCTGACCTTGAGCTGGGTCCATAAGCTGCCCTCTTGTCACAAATGCCCCTCGCTCTACCCACAGAGACTGCTCAATAGTAGCATCCAAAGTCTGAAGTCTCTGCGAGTGGACAAATGGAAAGATCTCGGATCTCAAACCCTTCTCATACAAATAGACTTTCTGTATCTCATCTCTCGCTGCTGAAGGAACACAGTTGAGTAATCTAGTAAACTCCCTCGCATACTCCTGTACCGAACGATTTCCCTGCTTCAGATTCTTCAAATCTTCCTCTATCTTCATCTTTACGCTACTGGAAAAATATGCTCCATACATAATCTCCCAAAACTCACTCCAAGACATCTGTAGAGGATTCAGGGACCTATGATCACGGGTCCTCCTCCACCAGACATGAGCATCACCAGAAAGACAATGGACTGCCATATGCACCTGCTCCCGTGCTGGCACAAAGAGATCCTCAAACAACTTCTTCATTTCCAAATCCAAGCTTCTACCACCCATGGTTCTATACTACTACCATTAAATCGGGGTGGGTCAAACCTACAGAAGCGAGCCAATCTATCCGCCATCCGCTCCTGCCCCTCTTCAGAAAATGCTTGACTAGGCTGAGTACTTCCTTCTCTGGGTTGAGATGTAGTTGGAGTAGTCGCCGCCTGAGGTTCCATAGCTCGAGGCGTAGAGAAAGCATCACACATCTTCTGCAATAAGGCACTCTGCTGCCTTCCAACTGCAGCTATGTCTGCTAGCTGTCCCTGCAGATCGGGTCATTCACTAGGTCCCGTCTGCTCAGGTATCTCCGAAGGCGTCGGATGCGCTCGCGTCGATGGTCGTCGAGGAGGCATAGTAACAATCCTGCAACAGAATACCCAATTAAGACCACAAATAATCTCACGACCCAATCTAGCGAAAGTCTAGAAGGACACTTCTTTTCTTCTCAGATTATTATGTCGTCTGCAGCCAATATAATTCATCTGATAAGAGAAGGCGTAATCCTTCAATCACTCTTCCTACATAAGGAAGGATTCAAAACCCAATCTTTGACTTTTGCAATAAATCACGTCTCTCTCGTCATTCTTAGGTCTGTTTTCTTAGGTTTCCCTAGGCCCTCTTGACCTATTCCTAAGCTCTGATACCAACTTAATCTGTCACACCCCGGGTTACCTCTTCCCAGGCACATGACAAGATCCGCCATATACACAGTATTTCTACCGTGTATACGAAGCGAAAACAACAACAACAACACACAGAGCTAAAGGTATCAACAGAGCTGCTATATATATAATATCAAAAGATCACTGTACATACATACATCATCTATAACCATAATATACATCACTGATTCAAACTCACTGTATGTACAGACTCAACCATCTACCAAAATGGGTATACCTCTAGCCAAGTATCCGGGGAACAGCTCTACCCGACGGTCTCCTTTCCGCGCTCAGTATGCACAACTAGGGAAGAAGACTCTGCAAAAAGGTATCAACAACGGGTGTGAGAACTACTATCAAACAAGTAGTCCTCAGTGGGTACCGCCACCAGCCTCAGCGGTCTGCCCACTAAGTCCTCAATCTCAAGAGATATACTCAACTGTCAGTATGAAAACCAATGAACTGAATATACCAAATGAGGACTATCATGAATCCATAGTACAACACAATACCTGCGAACCAGCTAGTACAGAAAACACCATCTGTCCCTAGCCCGAATCCATAATACCATACAACACAATATGATACCATACGATACAATACCTGCGGCCTGATCATGCTCAACCCTACAGGGAGTCTGCTAGTACAGGAACACCATATGTCACTAGCCCCTCGTACAACCCTCTGTACGGAACATGCCAACTCCGGAGTGGTACTCGTGGGAGCGACCCAACCGAGTATAGTACAACCATATCCGCGCCAAGCACCCACAGGTATATGATCGACACGACTGGGTCAACAAAGAATCCTGTGCCCTCGGCACCACAAAGGATAATCAACAAGTATGACCCAATCCACTGATCTCACAAGGAATCACGTGCCCTCGGCACCTCAAAGAATAGTCAACAACATGGATGACCCAATCAATGCTCCAGTGCTCACAATCAATCTCAACTTTACCACAAAGAGGAGGTACAACAACATAGCACGAGCCACAACATGATCACCTACACTAAAAGGTACAACAACTGGTACAAGGGATATCAACAGGATAGGTGTAGATCAAATCATGCATCAAGGATACAAGAAAATCATGCATGCTCATATATATATATCATTAGCATATCATGCACATGAAATCTCAACCTAACAGGTCATATCTAACATAATCTCAGCATGTCATGCTATCATAATCCCAATAATATCACACTATCATAATCTAATGCCATCATATCATGCTAACATAATCCAACACTATCATGCTAACATGAGAGTAAACACATAGGAGAAAGTCCACTGAATCTGGCAAACATCAACCCACCTCAAGAGCTAATCCAACTACGGTGGGGAAATAATAGTATTCCTCAGATCCAACCCTCCAAGCTCCAGCAGCACTCCGATCTGAATAATCCTCCAAAAGGCTGCTAACTCCGACAGATCAACAGCTCAGCACCAGATCAGATCAATAGAATAGAGGAGAGCAAGCTAGGTTACAACTAATGCCAACACATGGCCCTAAACCCAACTTTCTCTCTCTAAAATTGGAAATCACGAAGTGGAAATGTGCTCAAACAACCAGGGACTCACCTATTTATAGGCTCCCAAAAACTTCACATTCGGGCGCCCGAATCCAGCTTCCGGGTGTCCGAAAACCCTGCAATCCAGGTGTCAGCTGGCGACCAAGCGGTCGGTCGTCGGTCGGTAGGCGGTGGGGCGGCGTGTCTCCGGCGGTCGACACGTGTCCTGCGTCGCGACACGTGGCTCTCCACGTCATCAGCTCAATCCGGATCCTCTTCCGGGCGTCCGGTTCCTGCGTCCATATCCAAACCTCATCAGCACTTCCGGATCATTCACAAAGTTCACTAGATCCAGATCTTTCGGGCGTCCACTTCCTCACTTCCGGGCGCCCGAATTCCGCCAAGTCCAGAAACCCTCAAAATCCACAAAAACCAAGTATTACACTATCCGAGGCGGCGGGAGGCGGCAGGGCGCGGCCTCCAGCTGCTCCTGCCCGCAAGCAGCGAGCAAGGGCCGCAGGCGGCGCGGCGGCGGCGGCCGGCGGCCCGGGGGCGGCCGGGGAAGGGGGCGACGGCTGCGGTGGTCCTCTTGATGCCGGCGGGAGGTCGCTACGGTGGCGGGAGGCGGCGGCGGCTCGGATCTCAAGTCCATTGCCCGCACTCCCAGCAGCAGCCAGCTGCGGCGGCGGCGGCACGGCGACGGCCGGGGAGGAAGGGGGCGGCGCCGGAGGACTCAAGGGTGGCAGTGCTCACCCTCCCAGGCGTCGGGAGGCGGCGGCGGCTCGGGCCCACAAGGCTCGGCCAGCTGCTGCCCTAGGAGTGGCCGCAGCAGCTTGGCGGCAGCTCCCGGCGGCGGGGCACGTCGCCGGCGGTCGTGCCACCTCAGGGGGGCTCAGGCAAGGGTTCCCCCTGGGTGCACACCACAGGGAAGAAGAAGAAGGAGAAGAAGAAGAAGAAAAAAGAGAAAAGAGGAGAGGGAGGTGGCCGGGGAGTAGCGCCGGCCAGGGGTGGTCGGCGGCGGCCGAAGCAGCTCGGGGAGGTAGGGAGGGAGCTGGGGGAGAGGAGGCTCGCAGCTGGGGAGCTGGGGGAAAGAGAGAGAGAGTGAGGATCAACCTCCACTCACACACACACACAAAACTCAAATACACTTGTGCACAATTGCAAAAACACCCCTCACACACAGCAAATAAGCCCTCAGTCCCTCACAGCAGGAACAAAATGCGAAGACACCCCTCCACAAGCAATCTCACGCAAAAAGGTGCGAGAAACAGGGTCCAGATCGCGAAAACCAAAAATATACAATTCGACCTCTCGGCGAAGAAGATAGAAGATCTCTCAATCCATTTGTTGCATGTCGACACGGATCACGCCATCGCGTTCAGCACTGCCGAGACATCGAACCTACCATTTTGGATCGTCAGATTCGGACTCCGGATTGCACCGTTAAGCCGTTCACTCTCCGTGACAAAACTCAAAACAACTAAAATACTATAAAATACAACTTATATACATATATATATATATATACCCACACATATATATATACGTATACAGATTAAAAACACAGTAACAGGGGAGAGGAACACAGAATCCAAATTTCCAAAAATTTGAATTCTCACAGTACGGATGTACGACGGAGTAGTGAGGACTATTTCTGAGGTTCGGTATGTTCCGGATATGAGAAAAAATCTGATCTCGTTGGGTACACTTGATGCTAAAGGCTTTAAGTATTCTTCGGCTGATGGATTAATGAAAGTCGCTAAAGAAAATCTTGTAGTGATGAAGGCCAAGTTGTCCGACATGTTATATGTTCTACAGGGTTCCACTGTGACAGGTTCAGCAGCGGTGACTTCTTACTCTATATCAGATTCGGATAGCACCACATTATGGCATATACGACTGGGCTATATGAGTGAATATGGTATGCCAAAGTTGAGCGAGAGAAGTTCACTTGGTTGTCAGAATTCACAAAAGTTGGATTTCTGTGAGTATTGTGTTCTTGGCAAACAAAAGAGAGTCGATTTTAAGGCTGCAGTTCACCGGACAAAAGGTACTATGGACTACATTCATTCTGATCTTTGGGGACCCGCTCGTACTCCTACTCACGGTGGTGCTAGATATATGTTGACTTTTATTGATGAATATTCTCATAAAGTGTGGGTGTTCTTTCTAAAGAGTAAGGATAAGGTGTTTACTTATTTTAAGAAGTGGAAGGTTATGATCGAGAAGCAAACTGAAAAGAAGATAAAGAGATTAAGGACCGACAATGGAGTGAAATTCTGTTCGTCAGAATTTGAAGAATTCTGCAAGAAGGAGGGGATCGTCGGACATAAAACCGTTAGGCATACTCCACAGCAGAACATGGTGGCCAAACGGATGAACATAACTCTTTCGGAGAGAGCCCGTTGTATGCTCTCTAATGCTGGATTAGTGAAGAGTTTCTGGGTAGAGGCGATTTCCACGACGTGTTATTTGGTAAATCGATCACCACATTCAGCACTTGATTGCAAAACTCAGGAGGAGGTATGGTCTAGTTGCCCTTCTGATTATTCTAATTTACGAATATTTGATTGTCCTGCTTATGTTCATGTAAATAAAGGCAAGTTAGAACCTAGGGCTTTAAAGTGCATTTTTATTGACTATGCATCGGGGGTTAAGGGATATCGATTGTGGTGTCCTGAATCATCTAAATTAATTATTAGTAGGGATGTCACATTTGATGAATCTGCTATATTATATCCTAATCATAATTCTTCTGATGAGACTCCGAGTGCTAGCGAGCAGGTGGAGGTAGAGACCGATGTTATAGTTCAATCGCAGGATTCTTCTTAGTCAGAGTAAGTTCAGTCGTCAGACACCTCAGTTAATGAAATCCCACAAGTTGAGAAGCATTGCATTGTTACAGACAGAGCGAGGAGACAAATCAAACCACCGCAGAGATATGGCTATGAAGATATGGTTTCTTATGCTTTTCAGTGGCACAAGATACAGAAGAAGAAGGCGAACCTTTTGCGTATAATCAAACTATTTCTAGTGCCAGTTCTGTAGAGTGGTTGGTGGCGATGAATGAGGAGATGGAGTCGCTCCATAAGAATCGCACATCGGAGTTGGTAAAACCACCTACATGCAAGAAAATTGTTGGCTGCAAGTGGGTCTTCAAGAAAAAGGATGGAATTCCCGGCGTGAAAGATACAAGGTACAAAGCTCATTTAGTTGCTAAGGGCTACAGTCAGGTAGAAGGTGTTGACTTTAATGATATTTTCTCACCCGTTGTAAAGCATACTTCTATTCGCGTTCTTTTATCGTTAGTAGCCATGAATGACCTGTATCTTGAGCAGCTTGATGTTAAGACAGCTTTTCTGCATGGAGAACTTGAGGAGCAAATTTATATGAAACAGCCAGAGGGATTCATTGTTGATGGGAAGGAGGACCATGTTTGTCTGTTGAAGAAATCACTTTATGGCTTAAAGCAGTCTCCTCGACAATGGTACAAGCGGTTCAACTCTTTCATGACAGGTCACGAATATTTCAAAAGCAAGCGTGACAGTTGCGTGTATTTCAGAAAACTTGATAATAGATCTTTCATATATTTGCTGCTCTATGTCAATGATATGTTGATTGCTTCCAGCGACATAGTTGAGATAAATAAATTGAAGGCATTACTGAAGGGTGAGTTTGAGATGAAAGATTTATGTGCTGCTAAGAAAATTCTTGGTATGAAAATTAAGAGGGACAACAAGTCAGGATTACTGCATTTGACACAGAAGAAATATATAGAGAAGATTTTAAAGCGTTTCGAAATGACAGACGCAAAATCGGTGAGCACTCCTTTTGCAGTGCATTTCAGACCTTCTGCCGAGTTATCACCACAGTCTGATGATGAGCGGGAGCAGATGTCACATGTTTCCTATTCTACTGCTGTCGGGAGTATCATATACGCCATGATTTGCACACGGCCGGACATCTCCTACGCAGTGAGCATGGTTAGTAGATATATGACCAATCCTGGTAAGGCTCATTGGCAAGCTGTCAAGTGGATTCTGAGATACTTACGAGGTATCACTAGCATTTGTTTAGAGTTTGGGAGATGTAAGGATGGTGTGGTTGGATATATTGATTCGGATTTTGCAGGTGATTTGGATAGAAGGAGATCACTTTCAGGTTATGTATTCTCCATTGATGGATGTGCAGTTAATTGGAAAGCTTCATTACAACCTATTGTCGCCTTGTCTACGACTGAGGCGGAATATATTGCTATGACAGAGGGTGTGAAGGAAGGTATGTGACTAAGAGAGTTATTTGGAGAACTTACTTCTTGTTGGGATCCGACGATTGTTTATTCCGACAGTCAAAATGCTATCCATCTGTCTAAGAATCAGATATTTCATGAGATAACAAAGCACATCGATGTAAAGTTTCACTTTGTTCATGATGTAATTGGAAATCGCACAGTGACTATTAAAAAGATTGATACTGAGGAGGATGTGATTGGAAATCGCACAGTGACTATTAAGAAGATTGATACTGAGGACAATCCGACGGACATGCTTAATAAGTCTCTTACTATTGTCAAGTTCAAGCATTGTTTGGACTTGATAGCGGTTGGCAGTACTTGAGGCCCTATGGGGCGTTTGGAGAAGACGGAGCACTAAGGAGCACTATGGAGCATTAAGAATCATTGAGGCAAATTTAAGTCAAGGTGGAGATTTATGGCGATCTCGATATAGCGGCTAAACTACAAATTAAACCGAGGTGGAGATTGTTATAATTTGGTTTAGATTTGTAGTTATCTAAATTAGAGTTAAATCCTAATCTTATTAGGATAAAATATAATTTAGATTTAATTTGGCCTACATGGATTGTAAATAGGAAGTTAATTCTAATTAAGTTAGAATTAGACTTGTGTTTAGAAGTTATGCATTATATATGCATACCACGGCCAAGTTAATGATCCCGGGGACTCAAATTAAAAGCCATGCTCTAATTAACAAGGAGCTTTAATTAACAGGTCCGAGACGTGGTGCTGGTGGTTACGTGGCAGCGGCATTATGGTGCGCGTTGAAGAGCGAGGAGCCGGAGCGTTTAATTATGCTGAGTTCTAATTAACCCAAGTCAAGCCAACATGTTCTGTCCGTACAGAGCATTAGCCGGTGCATGTTGAACAGAGAACGGAGCCACTTTGGAGTATTGTATACGGACGTAATTTTTGGGTTTTCTTTTAGCGCACGTCGCGTATATTTGGACTTCATATTTTTTAGAGAAAGAACTTTTTTGTACTTCGCCTTCGATATTAATAAGGTATTTGCTCCGTCTTCGGCCGTGGACGTAGGCCGGTGGCCGAACCACGTAAATCTCGATGTGCTTTTTTCTTTTCTTTTCTTTTCCTGCATTAAATATTTTTCTGGATCTATTTTTCGCCGTTCCGAATTCTAACAGAGTTTATGAAAAAGAATGACTAAAAATTTCGTTGAGCTTGACAATTTTTACAAGTAATGCGAAAAATCTTTAAACGATCATAACTTTTCGCTCAGATGTCCGTTTTTAGTCACCCATATTCGAAAAACACTTTTTAAGATCTATGCATCGAACCACAAAGTTGTTCCAACTGAGTTTGAGACCCAAATTCAATTGTTTGGGCATCCTTTTTGCATTTTTAGGTTACTATTGAAAAGTTGTGTTTTTTCTATTTTGAATCCGGTTATTTGGTTATTTCTTGTTGGTTTAGGTCTAGAGATATATTAGAACTTTTTATCTTCAGTCATAGTAGGATTCGCATATCGACCCTATATATATATATATGTGGCGTTCGGTTAACGTAATTAGTTTTTAGAATTGATTAATTATATTTTCGTCAAAGTATTGTGCTCTTCGTGTGTTTTTTTTTGTCTTTATACTTCTTCTCTTTCAATGCGGCTTAGGCTTGCGTCAAAAGCATAGGCTTAGGCCTAAACTCGATCCACTAACCACTGGCAGATTGATCTAAGACCGAAATTCCCGTGCCAGCGTGACGAACCCCACCTCCTCCAATGCGGTGATGGTTGTGCTGGAGTCGATGATGAGCCTACCATTTCTATTTGTGCTCAATTCAAATAACCACTAGGGTTTTGGACAAACAATGTTGATTTAGTTGCACAAGTATTGCTCAAATTGGCCGATGGCCCGAGAAATAGTGGGCCCGTGCTTTTGTTGTCGAGGAAAGTGAAGCAATAAGAGAACTTTGTCATGGCCATTTGAAATACCAGAGACAACTTGCCCCTTCCCATACTGGTAAGGCCGTTGGAGTTATCGGGCGAACTAATGTGTTGGTTGCCACAGCCAAAGGCTGTGTTGGGGATCACGACGGGACTGTCGGCCCTAAAAGTGAAGGTCTCATTTGTGTGGACGCCTGTAGTTATTCTACCGTTCCCGTAAGCATACAAGTAGCTGCAATCTGGCAGGCAAGAAGATCTAGACAAGGCCTAGCATAAGGTACTATAGCATGGAATCTTAGCAAAGGTGGCAGAGTTTGAGGGACAAAAATTTTGTGAATGCGATCCCCAAACACTCTTTTTTGAGAATTGTCCGGATGGGCGCCACATGGCGAGCAGCCCCCATTCCAACCGCCCAGCAAAGAAAGCTTTTGCTGGACGGTTGGGATGGACGTCGCTCGCCATGTGGGTCTCATCCGAACAATTTTCAAACAAGATTATTTCTGGAGTATGTCCATAAAATTTTTGTCCGAGTTTGAGGGGTTGTAAAAAATCATAGGTTGGCAGAAACATCACAAGCAATCCACACATTAAGTCCAGATGAGGTTGCTGCCAGTGTACTCGAGCATCACAGAGAAAGAAAGGTAAGGCCGGCGTGCCAATCGCGAGGTCCACAATGTATGAGCCGGTGTTCGCACTATCTACCGACGAGTGCCGGCCATGCGGCTGCATCGAGGATTTTCGAGACGCGATGCAATTTGCGGTCGGCTGCCCGGCCGATCAGCTATGACGAGGTGAAGTTGCCATCGGCATCGACGTATCTCAGCTCGATCTGGATGCCATTAATCAAACTAGAGCTTGTTAGAAAGGCCAAGAAGAGGAGAATACTTCTTGTGATAATTTTGACCATGTTAGAGTTGTCGGATATTGGGAGAAAATCTATATGGATAAGAGAGTAATATAAGGTGTATAGTTGGTTGCACGTTTGCTAATTGTGTTATTACTATGTATGTATTTGCCTAAAGATGGATATTGACAATTTGGATTAAGAGTTAGACCTGTTGTATATGATCAGTAAATGTATTAGTGGATTGACCTGTATAATATATATCTTATGATATTTTATTTTTATTTTTATTTTTTGTTTACGGGGTACGTCCACAACTACTGGGGGGATTGGAACCTGAATTAAATTTATTTAGCTGAAATTTTGAACTCCACAATTTGAGGCCCAATTCTCATGGGCCAATTGGGCCCTAAACCATTCATCACGAGTTCAAGTACTTCAAAATTTTAAAGTCTAAGTTTAATAAAATCACTTTAAAGTTTTCTTATGTGTCACAAAACTGAGTGGAATGTTTGCCTCTTTGATAATATCGGCAATGAACTCTAGCTCTTACCGAATTAATAACATCATCAAGTTACTGAAATATTAAAATGGTCCGAACAAGCTAACTTTTTTTTTTTTTTTGATGAAACAGGGATATACCCTATTTTACAAGGAGAGATACAAGGAGAAATCGAGCTAGCAGCTCTTTAAACTAAAACACCCAAAATCCCATTACACTCCAAAATCGAGATGACAGCGTCTAGCAAGAATACAAAAGCCATACACATACACATAGTCTCAGACACGATCCAAAGAGAACTAATTTAAGATCCGAGCACAAAATTCCAAAGGTATAGATTGTTAAATACTTTGCTTGCCACGACGTCACTTTGGGTCAACCGGTTGTCGAAGATTCTAGTATTTCGCTCTCGCCATAATTCCCAGTAGCATGCTGCGAAGCAGAGGTCGAAGACTTTTTTTGATTCCCCAGTGACTTTCTCCCTTAAGCGCGACCAACAAAAGGCTACTCCTTCGGAAGGAATAGGAATTAGAAGAGGTGCAACTGTGAATTGTTGCAACAGCCGATCCCATATGGAGGAGGCAAAAGTGCAGTGTAGCAGAATATGGTCCAATGTTTCCTCATGCGCATTGCAGAGCACGCACATTGACGGGCCACACCAACCACGTTTGATCAGGTTGTCAGCCGTGAGTACCTTGTTTCTCGCTGCTAACCACATGAAGAGCTTGATTTTGAGGGGGATCTTTAACTTCCACAGGAAAGGCAATAGGCAGATTCGGATTCCGTCGTAGATTAGGAAATTGTATGCACTTCGAACCGAGAATTTGCCGTTGCTATTCCAACGCCAAATCAGCACATCCAGAGATGAATCCGAGAGAGAGGTATAAGCTAAGACTTCAGCCAGCTGTCCGAGTTCAATCATAACCTCTGCGCGATGCGAAAAAAAGAAGCCCAAATTATTAAGAGCAGCGAAGCGTTGATGCCATCTATGAACAGTCAGGGTGGTCTCGGAAGAGGCCGCATAGAGGTTGGGAAAGCGGTTTCTTGGAGCAAGCTCGCCGCACCATCTCGCGTTCCAGAAGGGTGTTTGTTTGCCGTTCCCAATAGAAAAATTAACGGAGGTGAGACAAGGTGGGAAAAGTTTGGACAAACCTCTCCAAATCTGACAGCAGCCTGGGGGGGGCTTAGAAGCCAGAGCCGGAAGTCGCCGCTTGTAGTGTTTTCGCCTCAGGAGTTGGACCCATGGCAAGCTCTGAGAATTAAAGAAGTTCCAAAGTCCTTTCATCAGCAAAGCCTCATTCGTGGTGCGCAAGTTCCTGATTCCAATACCTCCCGCGTTCTTTGGTCGAGTGATATGATCCCAATTGGCTAGGCAATGAAAGCCGTTGTCGAGCTTCTTCCCTTGCCAGAAAAAACCGCGCCGGATTTTATCGATCGCTTTAATTACCCAGGCAGGGAGGTGGAAGGCAGAACAAAAGAACGCTGGGATGGTCGATAGCACAGAATTGACCAGGATGAGGCGGCCACCTCTAGAGAGGGTCGCCCCCTTCCAACCTGCCAAACGATTATCAATCTTTTCGATGAGAGGTAAATAGTTGGTCTTGCGAAGCCTCCAGGGAGACAGTGGCAATCCTAGGTAGGTTAAGGGAAAATTAAGAGTGGGGCATTCGAAGGAGGAAGCTAGGGCAGCTGTAGATTCAATCGAGAATGCAGTGGGATTAAAGCACTTTATTGTAATTGATCTTTAGACCCGAGCAGTCAGAGAAGGCGTCGAGAATGATCTTGATAGTAGCCGCTGACCGATAGGTGCCGTCGAAAAAAATTAGAATATCATCAGCGAATTGAAGGGTGTGAATCTTCACCTCACCAATGCCGACAGCTGCTAGGGAATTGGAGGAGATAGCTGACTGCATTAATCTAAAAAGCACGTCAATACAAAGAATAAAAAGAAGTGGAGACAGGGGATCTCCCTGTCGCAGTCCTCTTTTACACTTGAAAGGCTTTCCTGGGGCCCCGTTTAAGAGCACCGTTGCCGAGGAAGAGGTAAGCAAACAATTGATCCAGCTGATCCATTTGTCGCTGAAACCTCTGGCACGCAGCAACTCGAAAAGAAAGCTCCAGTTTATGTTGCCGAAAGCACGTTCGAAGTCGATCTTAAGGATGGCCGCTTGTTGATTTGAAGAATGTAAATGGTGCGTAAGGATGTGAGCGGTGAAGAAGTTGTCGAGGATATGTCGGCCTTTTACGCAAGCTGCTTGAAACTGATTAATTAAAAGATCCAAGAACTGTTGAAGTCTAGAAGCAAGTACCTTCGAGATGATTTTACCCATGCTGTGCACTAAGCTGATTGGTCGGAGATCATTTGCCGAGGAAACTACAAGCTTTTTGGGGATGGGGCATATCCAACTGCAGTTAATATCCTGAAGGTTAGAGGTGCCATCGTAAAAGTTGTTGAAGACAGCCAAAATATCGAACTTCAAGATATTCCAAAAACGCTGGTAGAATAACAGAGGGAAGCCATCCGGGCCCAGGGCCTTCTCCGGCGCTGAGGAGAAGATAGCTGCTTTAACTTCTTCCTCAGTAAAAGGCGCATGTAAGGCAGAGAGATCGAACGACTCGCCGCCGAAGAGAGACGGGTAGTTTAAGGTTGCTGACGGAGGGGAGCCTGCTCCGAGCTGGTTGTGAAAGAAGGAGAACAAGTGGCTAGCGATCGACTCCGGAGAGTTGAAAGTCTCATTGCCGCTCGAAAGGTTGGAAATTAAGTTCTTGTTCCTGCGGGTGCTCGCCATACGGTGAAAAAATTTGGTGTTAGCATCTCCCACTTTAAGCCATTGGATCCTTGATCTTTGTTTCCACACCATTTCTTCCTGTAGGCAAAGCTCCTCGTATCTTCCTTTGAGTTGTGGTCTCAAAATGTGCTCCCGTGGCGATAACCTCCTTACTTCCTCCGCAGAATCGAGCCAACCAATCTACTGTAGACAGCGGCTGGCTTGTATCTTAATCGTGGAGGTACGACTTAACCTCCAAGATGAAAGGGCTTTCTTTACTTGGTCCAGCTTCTGGGAAAAGCGACACACTGGATCAATGGCAGGAGGATTGTTGCTCCAAGCATCCGCTACCATCTCCCCAAAAGAAGGTATGCGCAGCCAGAAAGACTCCATCCTGAAAACGTGAGCAAGGGGCATGAAGGTAAAAGCTGTAAGGATGAGGGGACAGTGATCTGACCGCGGACGATGGAGTGCTGAGAGCGTTGATCGGGGAAAGGTGAGTGACCAATCTTGTGAAATGAAGGCACGGTCGAGTCGCTCAAGGGTCGGGGTATGCCTACCATTGGTCCACGTATACAATTTGTTGATGAGGGGGAGATCGATTAGACCGATGTCATTGATTGTTTCCCTGAAGAGGAGCAATTCAGAGATGTTCGACCGTTCTTATCCTGCAGAGAAAGCAAAACATTGAAGTCGCCTAGAACGGTCCACAGGCCCGGGGAAAGCAAATGAGTGCTTCGTAGCTCCTGAAAGAAGTTAGATTTGAGACCCGCGGCAGTGGGTCCGTAAACATTCGTTAACAAGAAATTTTTTCCATCAATTTTCTTTCGGAGCACAACATTGAGAGAGTAAGATCCCACCCAGTGCTGGACGTAATCAAAGAGATGAAAATTCCATGCAGTAAGCAAACCCCCTCTGGTGTCAACAGCATCTAAGGTTCTAAAATCAGTGAAAGGGAGACCACAAAAGGAACGAAACTTGGAAAGGGAGATAGAAGAAAGCTTGGTTTCTTGAATGCAAATCACGGCACATTTGCTATTGCGGATGAAGGATCTGACCATGGTGCACTTGGCCCGATCATTTAAACCTCTAATGTTCCAAGATAAAAACTTAAACACTCTGTTTCTAGCCATAAAGGAAACAAATACAAAGACACACAACGCATAGAGAAGGGCTAGGATTAAACCCCATTCACTGCAGCTCCCAACGCCGAGGCTTCGACAGAGTCGCCTCCAACATGCTCCCACGAGGGCTCAGCTCTCTTTGCTATAATTCCACAAGAATCCATAATCTGCTGAATATCGCCCGAGGTGAGAGGGGCGGTAGGATCCATCAAGGTAGGAGACGGCGTTTCCGTCGCAATTACGTCGGCGTCTGTAGTGCGGTGGGTGAAGACGGGAGCAGGGTCGGAGTGGACAGAGGATGAGGAAGCCTCTGGCGAGATGGAGACTTGGCGCGAGGTTTTGGCTGCGAAGCGTACCATCTTCAACTTCTTGCACATGATCTCTTGGGCTCGTTGAATGGATGACTTTTTAACTTCTAATACTCTACCTTTCTCTTTTAGTTTTTTCATGCTGGCCTGGCCCATGCACCTCATGATAACTCTGATTTTTTTTAGAACTTACGTACGTTAAAGCTAAGTCAGAGACAGGAATTTCAAATTTAGTAGACATCGAGAATTAAACTTCCAACCTCGTGATCTGCAGTTGGCATTGTACCACTATACTAATATTGTGGTACACATTTCGCGTCTTAATGTCACTGCTGGTTTATACAACCAGCATATCAATAAATCCACCATTACTTAATATATTAAATTGTTAACAATCTGCTTTCTATCACATCCTTGACTTAGTATATTAATGTATTAATTAATATATAAGCTCACTGGCCCAAATTCAATTGGTCTTGGTTGTAATATTGGCCAAATTTTAGCCTGAATTATCTCAATCCTCATAACATGTTCATGCTTAAGTAGTTAATTACAAACTAAGTTGGTACTTTCTCCCCTGAAGAATTGTTCGGTCAGATTTGCACTTCTCCATCTTTTCAATTAAATTTTATCTTACAGGACAATAGGACAATCCGAAAGGCCACAGACTATACTTCAGGGAAAAAGAAAGAAAAAAAAAAGGCAACTGAAGTAGCATTATCGTCCTTCCAGAACAGTAATAGTAATCTCATTTATGGTGACAGGCATGATGAAATTGGATGCCATCTCTGCTTCATTCATGATTCTCACGTTGAAGTAAGCCGGTTGCTTTGGATCTGGTAAGTTCGAACTATCACTGCTTAGCATCATAATCACATCCGACATGGTGGGTCGATCAGCTGCGTTCTCTTGAACACACATTAGTGCCACATGAATGCACCTCGATATCTCATATGTTTCAAAACTATCATGTAGTGATGGATCTATGAGTTCAAACCATTTCCCCTCTTTCCAAACCTCCCAAGCCTGAGACAAATGACATAAAATTTTTGATGATTCAAGGAATTAGAAAAACATCAATAATCATTTTTAATCAAAAGATGAAATGATCTAAAATGCCAGAATAGTTTCTTTAGAAAAATATAATAAGAATGAAGTGATCAACGCTTTTTACTTACATATCCGAGGAGGTTGAGATGATTCCCATATTGGTGGTAACCAGCATTTCTCTTTCCGCTTACGATCTCGAGAAGTAAGACGCCAAAACTAAAGACATCAGACTTGACCGAGAAAAGACCCTCAGAAGCATATTCAGGAGACATGTAACCACTGGACCAAATTAATTACAAAATGTCAACGAAAGGCAAAAAGTCTATACCAATTGATGCATAAATTAATATTGCTGATTTACACTTACTATGTACCAACAACCCTGTTTGTGTTTGCTTGAGTTTCATTGGAACTAAAGATTCTAGCTAAGCCAAAATCAGATATCTTAGGATTCATCTCGCAATCCAAAAGGATATTGCTTGCCTTTAGATCTCTATGGATAACTCGTAGTCTAGAGTGCTTGTGAAGATAAAGAAGTCCTTCAGCTATCCCTTCAATAATAGTAAAGCGCTTTTGCCACTCTAATAGTGCTCCTCTTGTTCGATCTGAGATCAACAAACTAACATAAAGAAGATGCGTCGAAAAAGAAGAAAAGAACAATTGAAGCATAATGATAAATACAAACCAAAGAGGAAGAAATCCAAGCTTTTATTCGGCATAAATTCATAGACCAATATTTTCTCTTCTTCTTGAATGCAGCAGCCTAGTAGCCTTACGAGATTTCGGTGTTGAAGTTTTGCTATAAGTTGAACCTCATTCTTGAATTCTAGTAGACCTTGGCCTGAATGCGCAGAGAGTCTCTTTACTGCTATTTCAAGCCCATCTGGTAATTGACCCTATTATAAGCCATAGAAAGTACCCAGATGTTTAAAATGAAATGAAGAATTGCTTTACCTTTTTGTCATCCTATTTAAGAAAAAAGCAAATGTACACTCCTCCAAAGCCAGAGCTAAAAAAAGGTGGTTGGCACATAGGGCAGCTAGATTTCAAAAACCAAAACTTCTCATGAAAGAGCCGGTTCAAAAAGTTGTACTTCAAGTGTAAGTTAATTATCATTGTGAATTGATTCCATGTGTGTTTTGTTTTGTTATTCCGCATAATACCTTTTTTTTCCGCCAAATAAATTGTCTATGGACACAATTGTCATTGAAATGTAGAGCTCGATACAACATTTTAATTATTCTTTTAATTATAAGAACTAAATTTGCAAAAGTATACAGTGGCAAGTATTTATCGAGGTGAAATTTCTAGAAATTGCTTTCGGCAAGTACCATTTAATTTCTCTCTAGAAATAAATCAAATTATACTTTATTACCTTGTAAACGGGCCCAAATCCACCCTCACCAAGTTTGTTTTCGATGGAAAAATTGTTCGTGGAGTTTGCTATGAAAACAAAATCAAATAATTTAAATTCGGAGCTGCTTTCGTCGCTCTTCCAAAGCTTAATTACTTCATCAGTATCAAAAGCGAAAGTTGGTCGAGTGCTATACAACTTTGCCTTCCCTGAATAATGAAAAAGAGAAACTTCTTGATTAAGAATTTTTTTTTTTAAGTGGAAAGTACTTTATAGCACTTAATTTGAATTTACCAGTGCGCCGTTGCCTTTTGATACACATGAGACATAGGAGGGAGCAAGAAAAGAGTGCCGTGAGACATGTAGTTACAACAACAATGCGAAGCTTACGTTTCCCTAGCCCTGTGCATGAAAATAAATATTCCCAGTGAAATGCTATAATTAATTAATTGATCAACAAAACATTGAGAATGGACCTCTCTCTCCCTCTCAAAAAAAAAATTGATAGTGGATGGTTATCTTCATATTGTTTTGTATGGTATTTAACATGATGAGTAGATATAGAACAGAAGTAATTTAACGTGGTATTATTCCTAGCTTCTAAAATCGGCTTCTTTAAAAGATACGTAATGATAATTTAGACAATATTGCAAATAAAAAAATATAAAATTTTTACTGCAGTAAAAAGCAACTTCTAGTTAAAATTTCAAGAAATTTTAGATCTTATAACTAAGAGAATTATACAATAGCAACTTTTAAATAATACTTAATATTTCTTAATTGTATTATTTAAACAATATTTATCCAAAGTTTCCTTCGAGAAACCAACTAACGGTGCCTATTTCTGATTTAATTTTTACTAAATGATATAAGGTTTGTTTTTTCATTAGTAGTTTAGAGCGGATTTGATAGTCTATTTGAAGTCATAATTTAGATAGGGATGTAAAATGGGCATCTCGAAACACATGGCTCTGAATTGCCGTATGCTGGCTGAATGAGGTCAGCATGGCATGCCCATGATGGGGGGGGGGGAGGCAGCTATCTTGAGCCATTGATATAGCATATAATGCTAAATGACAATACTTGTTTAAGCCCTCACCCGTTGGACCATCAGTGTTCAACAAGATAAGCCACATTCCTCCCCCCTTTAAATTTTGGCGTTCTCGTCAGGCTCAAGTACACTAGCACGGCCTACAACAGTCATTAGCCGAGGAGCTACGCTCTACCCGCTTAGCTAAGATTTATCTCACACTTTCGACTTGTGATTGGCTCCGATACCTACTATGATGCATTACTTTCCAGAGAGGTCACCCATTCTTAAACTACTCTAACCCTAATACGCTTAACCCTCTTAACCTCTTGGGCCTAGCCACTCTTCACTATGTGAGCCAGGTTAAGAGGTTTTAGCCCTATTATATTTTATATATAAGACTATTCCAAATCCTAGGGATGCCATCGCATCATGACCAGGTTGGGCTTTAGCGTTAAGTGGTGGAATTAGATCAAATAATGCATCTCCAACGCCAATGTGGCTATCTTAGTCAATGGGACACCGTTCACATAGATCAAAACCAAGAGAGGATTGAGATAAGGGGATCCTCTCTCCCCTTTCCTGTTCATTTTGGTGGCAGAGGGCTTAGCGAGACTGACCGACTTGGCCAAGAGAAACAACCTGCTAAGAAGGTTAGGCCCAAAGGAAGATTGTCGAATAACCCTTGCCTAATATGCAGGCGATACTATCTTCTTTTGCAAATCTAAGAAGAGATTCATGAGAACCCTTGGGTTCTTATGGGACATTTTCGAGTGTGGGCTTCTGGGCTAAAAATTGACAATGGCAAAACGGAGATGTTCTATATAGGTCAAAAGCCACCTAGAAACACGATAGCGAATACCTCAAATGTAAAGTTGGGGTCCTCAACCACTACCTCAAGTTGCTGCTCTCTAACGAAATTTTTAGGAAAGAGGAGTGGATAATGGTTATCAATAGAATTGTGAAAAATGATAGAAGGATAGCAATCCAAGCTCCTCTCCGAAGGAGGCAAACTTACTCTTATAAACGTCGTCCTCTAAGCACCAAAATGGGCTCTTAATCACATTGAAGCCCTATGGAGATTCTTTTTTTGGAAAGGATGCTCCAACACCAGCGGTGGAGCATTCCTTGTGAACTAAGCATATGCAAGAGCAAAAAAAGGGCCTCAAGATCAAGGAGATGAAATCTATGAATACAATGCTTTTAACAAAGTGGTGGTAGAGATTATTCACTGAGCCAGACATGCAATAGAATAAGTTAATTAGAGCTCTTTATTATATCAAAAGAAGGGCTCTAAAGGAATAAAACACTTTCAAACCTCACTCCTATTGGTGGAGGAGCGTCCTTCGTTGCAGGGATATCTTCAGATGCGGCTTAGTACATACACTAGGAGATGGTAGTAACATCTAGTTCTGGTCAGATATTTGGGTAGGGGATGCTCCCATCCAAACTTGCTTCCCTGGCATCTTTGATAAGGTTCGATACAAGATAACCCGAGTCTCTAATTGCTAGGGAAGACGGGGTTGCTGGTGGCGCTTTATTTGCTAAGGCTTTGAAGAGACTACAGCAAACGAGAGTCAAATGCTTCACCAGCTAAAGAAGGTACTTTAGAATGTGCATCCTTAATTTGTCTAGTCTGGACTCGGTCCGCTGGCGATGGACTACTAATCAGCATTTCTCTGTCAAGTCCTCATACAACTTTCTCTCTGATGGAGGAACCAGAGACCCTCTGACCTCATATATTAGAAACTAAAAAGACTCGTGAAATCAAAGTTTTTTGTTTGGATGTTACTTAGGAAAAGGATTCTGATAGCGAACATTCTCCAAAGACATGCTTGATTAGGAGAACATCATTGTGTTCTCTGTGTTAATACTCTAGAAACCTATGACCATCTCTTCGCTAGATGTTTAATCTTTAGATACTTGCTCTATTGCTGCAATAGCGCACCCCTAAGCTTACAACCCATAGATGAAATCAGAGGGATGTGGGCAAAGGTACTGGTCCTTCAGGAAAAACAAAAGTGGACCAAAGGACTTACACTACTCTCTGCCTTATGGTGGTCAATCTGAATTAAGCGAAACAAGGTGATCATCTGGGAAAAGTGTTCTGACTTGACATTTTTTCTTAAGAGTGTCTATCAACTTTGTTCTTGGAATATGCTGGACTAGTTTTTTCTCTTTTTTTTCGTGTTTATGCTTTGTTCCTCAAAAGCCTTGGCTTCCTTCACCTGTGACGCTAAATTCATTTCTTCTTAATGAATGACGCAACTAGCTTGCTACCTTTTCTTTAAAAAAAAAGTGCCTAATATATTCTAAAAAAATACAACCTATTAATTTTTAATATAATTTTTTTTTTATTTGAAGGTTTAGATTATCAAATAAAAAAAAAGTTGGTTTTTTGAGTACATATCAGAACCCCGATCTGTGAAAGTATTTAACAAAAAGAAACTTGCTAAGTTTATAACCATTTTGGATTCTAATTATCTATACAAATCCTTTTCGTCCTAAAATTATAATAATTCCTCTACTAGAGTTTAGTCGACTCATTTTAAACTTTCAGTATTAAAAAAATAAAAGAGTGATAAATCTAGAGAATTATGAATTCTGGATGAGTGCGTTATAAAATTATAACCAAAAGGTGGATGTAGAAGTAGCATAATTAAACAGCATGGCTCAAATGAAAATGGTATATATCGAGAGTAGGTTCCTCACTTTTTGTTGGAATTTGTGGAGGGGGCGGCGTCGTGAGAGGCTGCGAGCTACCCAGCCCAGTGGCGGGAGGTGGTGGTGAACTCGGCAGATCCCCCGGTGCAATAGCAGAAATTCTTATCGCCGGCTTCCCATCGTAGAACGGATACACTTCATACCTCAAATTGCACCAGACGCCGAGAATTAGGCCACCTTGCCGCCCGTCGAACGACTTCACCACCTTGTCGACGAGGCCCTGAAGGCACTGGCGGCACTCCGAGCCGGACATGTCCGGAGTGAACTGAACTAACCCGTATATCGTCGGAAAGCCATTCGTGATGCTCAATTCACCGGTAGCGAACCAAACCCTGGAGGAGGACCTCGACTCCGACGCAGCAGAATTGGCGACGTCGCTCAGCAGGGTCTTCACCTCTCGGTTGAAGAAGTCGTAGATGGTAGTGTTCCAGCTGTACCCGGGAAACCTCTTGGCCTTTACGCTGTTCATGACATCCCACATGACAACCTGCTCGGAGTTGCCGGAGAGTGCAGAGGTGAAGTTTTGGCTCGAATACTTGAGGAAGCAGCACTCGTACCAGATGATGGCCGTTTTGCTGTGCGGGCAGAACTGCAGGATGTCGTTGGAAGCTACTCCCAGGCAGCTGCGGCAGTCGTCGGAGGTGATGTCTCCGCGGCAGAGGGCGAGGCCGAATGCCTGGTCGGGGGACTCGCCCGTGCTGGCAGTGGAGAAGCCGTCGGAAGCTAAGGCTTCGGAGGAGAGAGACGGCAGGAGCTGGCGGAGGTTTGATTCGTAGGTGCTGTTGGCAGTGAAGCTGCCGGTGCTCCCGCAGACTTGATTGAGTGGGAAATTGGCGCTGCCAGGCCGGAAGAGGGGAAGGCAGAATAGCGAGATGAGAAGTAGAGGGGGGAAGACGGAGGAGTTGGGAGTGGTATGCATGGGATCGATTGCAGGTTTGATTGCAATTTGCAATGCGTGCGTGTGATATCTCGGCTCTCAAACTATGACTCAAATCTTATAGATCATTAGTATTGAGTTTGATCGCAAGTGGGAAAAGTATCTTCTTTGTGATTGAAGTCAAGTGTGTCTTAATCTAAATATATAAGGTTATACTAAAAGATTTAAGAAGAAATAATATAATAATTTTATATTGAAATAAATTTCAAGACAATTATTTTTCTATTCAAGGTTTGTTTGGTTACATATAGTTGCAAGTACGCTGAAGCTTTAGCTGCATGCATATTAAAATCCGGTACTTCACTGGATGTATTTGAATCCAAATACTGCAGTTAGAACTACATGAAAAAGTTCAACTGTATAGTAATTGAAACTATGCCTAAATTGATCGCAATTTAAATTGCAGTAATTCAGAGAGCAATTTAAAACATTCCTAATTAACTTTTAAACAAAAATACTTTATATATATATATATATATATATATATATATATATATATATATAGTCCGGTTACTATGCTATTAATAGCACCAAGCACTTGGTGCTACCAAGTTTTTCGCCGTTGGATCTATTCATTTGATCATTTTCACCCATTAGATCATACTATTCAACCAACCACCCACTCAACCCTAGGGGGCCCACATCATTCTAACCTCACATTCCTTAATCCAAGGGCCAAAAATTTGGCAGCACCAAGTACTTTGTGCTATTAATAGTATAATAACCTAGTTCTATATATATATATATCAAGAGTAATCTCATCATTTATATATAAAGTAATAACAATTTGTATATGCACTCCTCCACTACATGCAACCGAAAATATTATTTATACTTGCATCGCTTTCTAGTACGTCCAATCAAATAAGATACATATAGTCGTAATTGTTGTATTTCGAACTGCATATATCAGTTTATAATTACATTCTGCCAAACGGCCCTTTATATACAATAGGGAGATCATTGATTGAAAATTACTATTCTTATATAAATTTATTATGTACAATTGTTTATATATTCCTGCCTACTGTTTCAGTTTTTTAAATTTACCCCTCATTTATCAAAATACCCTCTAAAATTCTAAATCTTTCCCATAAATCCTCAAGTATATAGAGGGGTATATTTAAAGAAGACCTTTTTTTCAGAGCAAATTTGAAAACAAAAAGAATTTTTTTCAAAACCAGAGGTATATTAAATTGTTTCGAAGTTTTAAAGAGTACATTAAATATTATCCCAATTTACTATGACAAAAAGACTTTGGCATTAGTGGCATGATGTGAGACCCCAGGTAGTACTATATATAAGATATAATAGGGCTAAACTCTTAATCCGGCTTAAGCATTTTGGGCGGTGGCTAGGCCCAAGAGGTTAAGAGGGTTAAGCGTGCTAGGACGGGAATAGTCCTAGGATGGGTGACCCCCTGGAAAGTTGGGGCGTCACAGATGGTATCAGAGCCAATTATCAGCCGGAAGTGTGAGATGAGTCTCGGCTGAGCCAGATATACAGCAGGGAGAGCGAGGCTCTCATACTGTTGACTGTTATGGGTGGAGCGCGGCTCACCACAAGGTCGGTTTAGGCTAGCGAGACGAGTCTCACATCGCCTGATACTTGTGAGTCTGAGCCTGACGAGGACGTCAGAGCTTAAAGGGGGGAGATTGTGAGACCCCAGGTAGTCCTATATATGAGATATAGTAGGGCTAAACTCTTAACCCGGCTTATGCATTTTGGACGGTGGCTAGGCTCAAGAGGTTAAGAGAGTTAAGCGTTCTAGGACGGGAGTAGTCCTAGGATGGGTGACCCTCTGGAAAGTTGGGGCGTCAAACATGATCCGGATTACTCACCTGATTATCCAATGAGTCATAGGAAATGCTAACAAGCTGATAGCTTGTACAAAAGTTGGTGGCGGACCTAATTATTATGTAGGACATGAGAGGTTTATTTGGATTGGTCAAGCTTCGCGCTCAACCTATTGTTTATGATATATGCCAAAGAAAATGAAATAAGTATTCTCCCCCAAAAAATTTAAGCTATTAAGAAATAATATTTTTTAACTTCTACACTTATTTTCAGGTCTGGGTTCGAGATTTTTTTAATAGACCCAACATATAAACTTAATTTATATAGAAGGAAAATAAGTAAGAGTAGCGGTCTAATGCATGGGATTCAGACTTAAATTTTTTTTATACCTTTCATCAATTTTATTTAATAGCTTAGGTTGTTAGAAAATGAAGTTTTTCATGTTCAACATGATACAAATAGCCGACCATCCCTAGCGCAAGTAGCAAATTTAAAGGCTTACTGGTTGGTACCTAAGGTTCCAAATTCGAAGCCTAGTTGCTTCACATTTTCAGCTGAATTAATTTCTACAAAAATAAACAAAGCAAGTAGCATACTACTTTTCTCTAAAAAAAAAAATGATACAAATAATAATTGAATTATTGTTAGGATCTAAGTAAAAAATGGGTCGAATCATGCACTACCTATACCATGATGTATAGAAAAGGGGCAATTTCCTATATACTCCTACAAAGTTTCCCTCTTTCATATATATACCCCTCATACAATCTGTTGTCTAATATACCTTTAAAAAAATTTAATTTTTTTCAATACACCCTCAAAATAGGAGTAAAAGAGAAACTTTTCAAATATATATTAAAAATTAAGCGATAAAAAAGAATATCATAAGTTTATAAAGATAAAAAAGCAATTATCTCAATAGAAAACTTCTGCGCACAAAGAAATACACTACTACTCTAACCAGCTTAGGCATGTGAAAATCGTTTGAAGGCAAAGTGCGCCTCGTACATCACATTACCTGTAAACAATTTGCCCCCACTAATTAGCTGGCGTTGGAGGGTTGCTCACGCGTCAAGCTCAACTAAAGGTTTTTTTTTTTTTTTTGAGAGAAAAGTAACACGCTACCTGTTTCGTTTATTTTTTTAGAAATAAACTTAGCTTAAAATGTGAATCAATTAGGATTCGAACTCGAGACCTCCGGTACCAACCACCAAGCCCTTTGCCACTTGCGCTAGGAATAGTCGGTCAGACTCAACTAAAGTTAGGTAACGATAAAAAGGTGGATATGAGTTCCAAGGTATTTAGGGCATATTTGGTACAAAATGGAAATCGAAAATCAGAATAGAGCAAAATAAAAAAACAAAATTATAAATTTCTTAATTTATTTGGCCGACAATAGGATTGAGAATAAGAATCAACTTATTATTATTATTTGGTTAAAAATAAAATTTAATCTACTATCTAAATTCGTAATCAAAATTTAAATTCAAATTGGAATTCATAATTTAAATTTAAAGTAGCAATTTAAATTTAGGTTCAAAGTCAAAATAAAAAACTATATCTAAATTCAAATATCAAACTTATATTGAAATTAAAACTTAAATTTAAAAATTAATAAATTTTGAATTTATATTCTAAATTTAAATTTAAAATAATAATTTAATCTAAATTTAAATTCATATGTATATTTGAATTTAAATAATTATTATTGAAAAAATGAGTTCTTTTCTCAATCCCTCTCGGAATCAAAATTGACTCCACCTCTATGTTGGGAGTCATTTTGGGGGGATTCCATTCTCCATAATGGAACTCCGAATGCTAATACCTCAAAGCAAACAACAATAATAGAAATGACTCATTCAGATTCTCATTCCATTTGGAGGAATTCGAATACTAATCCCTCAAAACAAACAACAATAATAAAAATAACTCATTCTGATTCTCATTCCATATCTCCAATCCTTCCAACCAAACATGCCCTTGAAGTTTCCACACTTTCCGCTCATACGAACACAAGTTTGAAGAAAAACGTTTCCTCAGTTTCCACAAGCCCCTCCCTCACAACCACACATCCCCCACCCCACCTCCCCCCGAAACAATTCTAAAAACACACACACAGACTGAATAAGTTTGAAGGCATTCAAATTTTTCTCGCATTCCACACACACAGAATGAATTTGAAGTTAAGATTATAGCAGTTAAATTTTTCTTGCCTTCCACATACACACATTCACACAGAATGAATTTGATGTTAGGATTTCCATAAATGTGGTCTAATTAATTATATTCAAATTTAAATTTACTATAGATAAAGGCAATCCTAATAGATGTACAACTACTTGATATGATATATCTTATTCCTTTTTTTCATCTATTTAAATTAAACAGGATCCTAATCAGACTTTGATGGAAAGTCGATCTGGACTCTATATAAAGAGGGTATTGTCATGCCACCTTCTCATATGCATCCTGGTGAAGAATAATCATCGGTTCCACAACATAAAAGAAAGTTTCTAAGATAGAAGAAGAAACCAAATTATCCAAGTTCGGTTGGTGACGTCCAAATTTTGTTGTTTTACATGCCGATAAAAATCCATCAATTGATATCAGAGCCATAGAACGATAAATTAAACATTGTATATATTAAGTATTTGGATTACATTATGATAAATTTTGGATTTTCGTAATAAAAGGGTTTTACAATTTTGGATCCTAATTAAGTTGATGTAACGTCATAACTTGTGCACGTAGGATCTTACATATTGATTTAATATTTGGAATCTTATAAAATCTTACAAGTTGCATGATGCGTCAATTAAGTTGAAGTAGCCTTTTTTGATCACATGACATGTGTTCACATACGGTGAAGAACATTGGAGGTGATCTGATTATGTACGGTGATCGACAACCTTTCTGAATTGGGTTAATAATAAGGTGCGGCATATGTTGATTGCATTAGGCTTCGTACATGTATTGTGGTCAAAGCTTTATTAATTCGTTGGCTTCTTTTCAAACTATTATTTATTAGTCAACTACTGATCGGCTCGAATTATATGCATTATCTTGATGTTGCATCAAAATTAGAGCCCGATTCTTGTTTTGAACCTGGTTGTTGGCAATCTTGTTGATTGGATAATTTTTTTTTTTTTTGGAGATGGTCGAGTCCATCCAATTCAAACTTTTTTTTTGGTTTTAGTTCCACATCGGAACTCAAAGCCTTATTAAGGACTTTTTTTCCAAATAATTCTAAAGAATATTATAATTGGCTAAATAATCCTACTAAAAAAATATTTGGCGAAATAACCCTCTTTTTGCCAAGTCAGCACTGGGGTGAAATTTTCTTTTAAAAGCGGTGAATCGTTCACCGTCTTTAAGAAGATGGCGAACAATTCACCGTCTTCATAATGCGGTGCGGATTATATATGGAAAAGAAAAAAAAGAGTGATATTATTAGAATTGTACGTGGATTATATGAAAAATAGAAAAAAGTGATATTGTTAGGATTATACAGTTACGGATTTTATATTGACATATTTCGTATAGTGAGTCGGAGTTTTGAAGGTTCAAAGAAGAAAAGACGAATATTGAAGACTCGAAGACTCAACATATGAATTCACGATGCATGGTAAGTTTAAATAATATTGATGGTGATTTATGATCATTTACAAGTGTTTGGAAAACATTAGAATAAATAAAAATTGATTTAAAATATAAAAATTAAGTTTTTCAAGTTTCAGGTTTCGGATTCTATTGCAAGATCCGGAACCCGTACGCCGCCCTGGTAGGGGTGTTTCTAAAACGTGGCTAAGTATAGAATATCTTTTAGAAACCCTAGAAACTTGTTGGGTGCTTTCTTTCTCATCTCCAACAATAAATTTCTATCGGATCAATTTTTGAAATCCTAATTTCTCTTTCTTCATGGAGAATTGATCCGACTGTAGCTTAGAAACATCCTCTATAATTCTTTAATATTTTTCTAAGTAAGTAATCACCACCAACATTGTTCGTTTTGCTCCGGACAGAGTGGCGTCGTGGATTCGGCGTGATCAAGACACTTCGTGGATTCGGATCGTTGGTGCTCGAGGATTCGAGTGGCGTCCGTGGATTCGGACGTGGGGCGTGGACAACCCGGCGGCATGCGTGTCACGCCCCGGGGTTCCTTTTTGAAGGCCAACTTGAAATCGGGCTATATTTATAAATCAGAGTTAGCGAAAAATTGCCCCTTTTTTTTTGAAACTTTGACCCCATGGACGTGCAACAGACTCGCCACAAATACAGGAAGCTTCCAAAACAAACGGACAGAGTCTCTTCTGTATTTGCACGGCGTAGCACAAGTACAATCGATCAACCAGAGCTCCACTCACATACATACGCACAGAGGAATAACATATCACAACATATAGCTAGCTGTCCTTGGTCATATTCAATCACATACACCCTATTAGTTCCAAAAGTCTCCCACACGAAGACTCTGTTTTGAAATTCTAACTTCAAAGAAAATCCACGAAAGAACCATTTGAAAACCACTTTGAAAATTGTTTCCCATACGTAAACCTTTGCTTTGAAAACACTACCACGAGGGGTAGAAAGCCACAAGAAAACTATTTGAAATCTGTTTTTCACACAAAAACTCTTTCTTTGAAAACCACAAATGTCTCAAAACCATGCGAGTGTACAAATCGAAAAGTAACCAAAAGCTCATACGTACATCATCCGAAATCGCAAGTAAAGCAACAACTGAACCACATATAAATGTCTACTAACTGTGGAAAGAGGGTAAGCTATGCTATCCACAAGTATCTAATACTATGTAAGAATGTAAACGAGATGTATACCATAAGGTCGAGACCTCTATAGCTCACTATCTACCGTGCCTCACGCACCGTCCCGACTGCCACCACCCACGTCACCTGAAAAATAGTGGGGGGTGAGAACATGTAAACATGTCTCCCCCTCCCAGTGGGTATCGCAAGCCGACGAAGGCAAGTGTACTCACCGGCAAAAGGAAGAGATAACCAAGTACATGTAAAGTAAGGTAAATCAAGATCTACAATAGCAAGACAAGTGCAATGAAAGGAACTGTAAGAATGCATGCAACAACCGCTACTGTAGCTATATGCGTCAACCGGACGAATAGTCCAAGTATACCCAATCTAAACCGCTGTGTCGGTCTAAGGACCTCAGGCAAGTGCCACGTAACCGCTCAGCCTGGCATACAACCTTAGCGAAAACCACCACCGGGCTCACGGGTCGGCGACCAACCACTTTTCCGAAAAAGAACACCCTTCTGCAGGGGATCAGCCTGCTGGTGTACGTGAAATGCTCTCGAGCTGTGGCGATCAATGCGAATATGATCAATAGCCAACCGTCAGCGAATAGCCGCACTCTCTGCAAGTACGGGTCCATCAGCTGTCTACTGGAAATCCGATCAGACAAGGTGGGCTGCACCACCAAAGTCAACAGCTGTGCGGTAGCTCCATAAGGTAGGATCTCCAACTCAAGTCGACGAAACTCCTCCACCAAGCGCTCCTGGTCGGTGATCATGAGAGACAGCTCCGCCGAAGGCTGCTTCCGGCTCAAGGCGTCTGCCACAACGTTCGCCTTGCCCGGGTGATACTGGATGGAGATGTCATAATCCTTCAAAAGCTCAAGCCACCGTCTCTGTCTGAGGTTCAGCTCCTTCTAAGTGAAGAGGTACTTCAGACTCTGATGATCTGTGAACATCTCACAATGCGCTCCGTACATGTAGTGTCTCCAAAGCTTGAAAGCAAACACCACTGCTGCTAGCTCGAGACCGTGCGCCGGATAGTTCTTCTCGTAGTCCATCAACTGCTGCGAAGCATACGCAATGACCTTCTCCTGCTGCATGAGCACGCACCCCAATCCTATCCGAGACGCATCGCAGTAGACCACAAAATCCTCACCAGGCTGCGGCAATGCTAAGATAGGGGCACGAGTCAGTCTGTCCTTCAGCTCCTGGAAGCTCATCTGACAAGCGGGAGTCCATAGAAACTTCTTGCCTTTCCTCGTCAGCTTGCTCAAAGGGGCGGCGATCATAGAGAAACCCTCAACAAATCGCTGGTAATAACTCGCCAAGCTGAGAAGCTCCTAATTTCCGTCACAGAAGTCGGAACAGGCCAATCCACCACTGAGTCCACCTTCTTTGGGCCCACCGCAATACTAGACTGTGTCACGATGTGACCCAAGAAGGAAACTTCCCGAAGCCAAAACTCACACTTCTTGAGCTTAGCATAAAGCTTATGCTCTCGAAGCGTCAGGAGAACTCGCCGAAGGTGATCCTCAAGCTCCACGTCACTCCTCGAATAGATCAGTATGTCGTCAATGAAGACCACGACAAACTGATCCAAGAACTGTCGAAAAACCCTGTTCATCAAATCCATGAAAGCTGCCGGGGCGTTCGTCAAACCGAACGGTAACACTGAGAACTCGTAATACCCGTAACGAGTCCGGAAGGCCGTGACGAAAACCTTGTACGCAAACACACGCATAGAGACCCCGGAGCCAACAACCAGGCTCCCGACATTCGATCACCAAGGCACCAAAACTCCAGGCAAAAATTGAGATCACTACACAAAACAAACCTTTTAGCTGTGAAGGCACAGCTACCGAGCTAAAAGGCAACCAGACTCAACCGGAGTCAAACCAACCGCAGTGATGGCAAATCAACTGCGCAAAACCACTCCAGGATTAGCTCAAGGCTCACTACGTGATCAGGGATGACCACCACACAGCTTTCCCACAAGACGATGTAGAGATTGTCTTGCAAGAGAAAGCACCGACCCAATCCTGAAAGTCCCAAAAGGGATAGGGTATTCCGTCCTAACTTTTGACACTACGTTGTCTGCAGCCAACGTACTTATCAAAAGAAAAACGAAATATCCGAAGATCAAATGCCAACAACAAGTTGGAAACACCACAAAGTACCAGGTCAACCAACTCAGAAGCTGGACCAAACTCACAAAAGAATCGCCGAATTAACGGAAAAAGCAAACAGACCCACAAAACAAGGTCTGCCCAGAGCTAACTCCCTAGGAGTCTACGGCTTCCAACAACAAACCGACGACTACTCGCGACGTAGGGTCGCCAACCACACGAACCAAAGCGAAGGAAAAACACTTTCCAGTGTCGTCTAACCAACGTGAAACACAGTGAGATCTCCAACAACCACCTGGAAGATCTCTCGACAACACGAAAGCCTACAAATACCACCAGAAATCCCAAGTCATACCAATTTAGGCGTTAGGATAGGAGCATACGACGTAGGCACCAACAAAAACCTGACACCAAACAGTGTCCACTCAGTCTAGTACACGTCAGTTTGACGCAAGAACTAGCTAAAGGTCGAAAGACAAACATTGACGATTCCACCAACAAAACGTCAGAGGGGTAGGCTTCACCGCCCTACCCAACAAAATCGAAAGGTAACACCAAAGTTGCGATCGAAACCGCTCAAAGTACCGTCTCCGTAGAGACGCTCGTAGTGGCTCTCGTGTTCTACACAGAAAGTAGGGCCAGGGCAAGAACAGCCCAAACGACAACACAGATCCACCAAGTGACGACACCTAGCCCGATAGGGCCACCACCTGCCAACGAGTGGTTACGAAAAGGAGAAAACTCCCTGCCACTTGGTATCTGCCTGGTACTCCACCACCACTTCTAGAAGAAGCACGAGTCTGCGAACAAGGGCGGATTGAACCTCAGGAAATTCGCCAAACGCGCTCGGATGTGGCCACTACCCCCAATCACGGGGTCGGCATCCACACGCGGAACAGCCGACGTAGTCGCTGTCGTCATCGCGGTTGTGGCCACGACGGCGTGGATGCCACAGGAGGGTCTGCAGTCATCGGAGCACTCGACGGAGGAGGATGAGGGGCTGGAGCGGCAGTCGCCGTAGCCTGCTGCTGCAAAAATAGCCGGAACATGCCGGAGAGGGCCGTCAGCTGACCCCTCACCTCTAGCAACAGGGTACGGTCAACAGCAGGCTGCTCGTCTCCTGCTGGCTCCTCACTCGAACCAGCCGTAATAGCCCGAGTCTGAACACCAACAGACAACTCCGCAGGCGCACGCCTACCACCACGATCAGGACGGGGAGGTCTACCACGACCACGAGCCATTAGCAAAATACAGAAACCTGCGCAAGAGAAAGGGGTCGGCAACTCCCACAAAACACAAGCCGAAAATAAACCCCCTCGAACTCGCGCACCTATACATTTTAGGTCTTCCTATGGGTCAGCCTAACCAATGGTTCAGTTACAAGTTTATGAATGAATGAGTGTTTGTACCCTTTACGCTCTTATACCATCTCAATCTGTCACGCCCCGGGCTAGTTTAGAAGCGAAAATACGTGCCAAAATTTTTTTTGAAAGCCTAGCCCGCGCCACGTACAGACCCGCCACAAATACAGGGCCCACTGCCCACACGGACAGAGCCTCCCCTGTATTTGCACGGCGTACACAACAGACAAATAGGATCACAACCACCATTCATTCATCACACA
Organism: Puya raimondii; assembly: GCA_016920855.1. Lineage (NCBI taxonomy): Eukaryota > Viridiplantae > Streptophyta > Magnoliopsida > Poales > Bromeliaceae > Puya > Puya raimondii. The sequence goes on along the minus strand of JABWPP010000050.1, from coordinate 213,578,840 downwards.
AACTACAACAACACAATAAGATTCATACAGCTGCGAGACCTTAAACCTATATGAATCTAAGCAAGTCCTTAGGCGAAGGATGATGCGATGCACAAACAACAGATCAATCTATAAAACTGCTCCTTACCGAGAAGCTTTATTTTTGAAACCCTAATCTCAACCATTTAAAGATCATTTGAAAACCGTTCTCTACACGAGAACTCTCTTTTGAAATCCAAAAGCCGATCAATCGAAAACGGTTTGAAAACTATTTTCCACACGGAAACCTTTATTTGAAAACTGCTACCACGAGGGGTAGAAATCCAAGATACACCATAATAAGCCATAAACAAACCAGAATAGGGATCTAGTAGGCAAAGTCATCCATAATGTCTAAGCATGCAATCAACTCATAAAAACTGTACCAAATCCAAAACATGCTAGACAAAACAACCAAAGTGTAACTGAACCACATCCACAACTAGCTGGTAAAAAGATAAGGGTGATAACCAAATCTGGAGGGAGGAGCCTCACAAGTCGGGACCTCTAGTACCACTATATAGGCGTGCCTCGCTGCGTCCCGATTCCCACCACCCTGCTCACCTAAAAACAACAACGATGGCGGGGGGTGAGAACATGTAAACATGTATCCCCTTCCAGTGGGTACTGCAAGCCGACGAAGGCGAGGTGTACACACCGACACGAGAGTCAACAAATAGATAGATAAGGTAAACAGTAGCACAAATAAGTATGAGGCTGACATACAACTGAACAACTATGCTACTGTAAGCAAATAGTATATGCATCAACAAGGATAACCAAAAAGTATACCCAATCCATAAGCCACCGGGACGGATCCCTGGCACTGTCACAACCTGCTCATCTCGGCACAAAAACCTACCAGACGCACTGCGTCGAGGCTCACGGGTCGGTCACACACACGACCCTTTTCCGAAAAAGAAGACCAAACGGTGGATCAGACCGTTGGCATATGTGAGGTGCTAGAAGAGCTGTGACGATCGATGCGAATGCTCAATCCACAGAACGGCAACGAGCCGTGAAGCAACTGATAAGCCAATATGCGAGGATCGCTCGGAACAACAGGCGATCAACACCGACCAACGAGGTCGTCTCAATAATCATGCAACCAACAACTACTCTACTAAGGCAAGCACACATATGTAGAGTCAATAGGAGTCAAGTGAACTAATAACGAAATGCAAGAGAAGGGATAGAAAGGTATCACCGTAGTCTACTGAACCGACTCCGGATCGAAGTACCCACCTGCATAAACGATAGAGCCTAACACCGACGGCTCTCGGGAACCACGACAGGACCTACGAAAGACTCACAAGGTCAAGGTCCACCAAGTCGACACTAAACACATAGCGCTCACAACCCGAAACCGACGGATCGTCCGGAAAATCCACCGGGACGATCCCGAAACCACACCAAGCCTCACAGGGGTACCAACAACCAAACCAGGTCCTCCGCTGTCCCCAAACATACCAAAACAAGGTGACAAGACAGCGAACACAAGCTCGGGGTGCCACGAACACAAACGCACCCGAAACGACTTTTCGGGTTCCCAAATAAATACCAATTTGGCACCGGAACCCTTCGTCACTCATCCGCTGTCCTCGAAACTTCAAGACAGCGATGAGGAACAGCCAACGAGGCTAAACGACGAAGCCAAGTCACTCGCGAAACCAGCAAGTGAGTCGCACGATTAAAACACGCGTTCCGCCGACTATTTCATCGGAAAACGCACCGAAAATCAATCCGGATCTCCGCGAAGGGTGAAGGGGTTGGACAACTAGTCCACAGGGCCTCAAGGGTCATGCCCTTGCTGCCCGCAGCATCGCAACGCTGCCATAATCACTAAAGCCCTAAAACAAGCAACAATCACACTAATTTAAGCATAAAGAATGCCGTTTGAGCACTCCGTTCGTCCGCACGACCTTCCGCAAGCACCAGCGGATAGGTAACGACGTAACGGAGGCCGTGCTCACAGCCCCACTGCGACAGGACCAGTCGCTGGCTCAAACAACCTATAAAAATAGCGATAAGCATGCAATAATAAGGCCGACAAGGGCCAAACAGCGAAACGGCGCGCCAAAACAGAAAACTAAGGTGAGCATGGTGATCAGCGCGTCGCCGCGATCATCATGCTCACCTTTCCGAGCTTCGGGAGGCAACAGGGAGGCCAGAACCATGCATGCGGCCAAAACAATCCCAAAAAGCACCCTGGCCGGAGCAGCTTGCTCCGGCCGGCTGCCGGTCGGCATGCAGCGCGCGCGGCGGCCAGGGTTGGACGCGGGGGAGGTGAGGAAGGGGAAGCTCACCTCAACCGGTGGCAGGAAGCGGCGGCGGCGGCGCGGGGAGAACACTTGCTCTCGGGTGGCTAGGGCACGACGGCGCTGGCAACAAACGGCGATGGCGGCCGGCGGCGACGCGAGCACCGGCACGAGGAGGTCGCCGGACGTCGGGTGGGAGGTGACCGTGACAAGAAAGGCCGGCGGCGGCGACGGCGCAAGGCGCTCGGCCGCGGCTGCCCTAGCAGCCCAAGCAGGAACCGCAGCGGCTGCGGCGGCGCACCGGCGGCACGGGGGCGGCCGGGGAGGAAGGCGACGGCGCCGGAGGTCCTCCCGGAGCTGGCCGGAGGGTGCTGCGTCGGCTGGAGGCTGCGGCGGCTCAGGTCCAACACCCTCGGCCCGCAGCAGCACTAGCAGCAGCTAGCTGCGGCTCGGCGGCGCTCGGTGGAGCTCGGCGGTGGCTCCCGGCGGCGGGGCAGGTCGCCGGCAGCTGTGCCACCTCAGGGTGACCTAGGGCGTGGGTTGAACCTGTGTGCACACTGTAGGGAAGGAGAGAAGGAAGAAGAAGAAGAAAAGAAGAAGAAAAGCATGGAGAGGAGTTGCCGGAGCTTCCCCGTCGGCCAGGGGAGGTCGGCGGCGGTCGGCGGCGCTCATGGGGAAGGCAGGGGAGCTGAGGGAGAAGAGAAGTAACTAGGTTCTCTCTCTCTCTCCACTCACACACACAAGCACATAAACACATGTGCACAAAATGCAAAAAGACCCCTGCAACATGGGAAATTAGTCCCAAGTCCCTCACAGCATGCACAAAATGCCCAGACACCCCTCCACATTCGATCTCATGCAAAACGGTGCGTGAAACAGGGTCCAATTCGCGAAACGATCAAACGTACATTACGACCTCTCAGCGAAGAACTCGCGATATCTCACGATCCGACCGTCGCATGTCAGAACGGATCACGCCATCGCGTTCAACACTGCCGAGACATCGAATCTACTATTTTGGATCGTCAAAAATGGACTCCGAATAGCGTCACAATCCATTCTCTCTCCGCCAACAAACTCAAAACCATAAAAAAATACATAAATACTATATATATACATATATTGTCACGCCCCGGGCCCTAGTGGGAGCCTACCAGGCATGTGTACAGACCCGCCGTGTACACCAAAATAACACACAATGTACACAAGGCGTCTACAACAATCACAATCAAGTAGAAGAAGGAATACATCATAAATAAGATGATCAGAGCGAGAACATAATTCTACAACTAAAACAAGTTGACATAAAGCCACAATCTCAAGATATACAATAAACTTATACATCTTATGTGCTAACAGATCAACCAACTAACATATCTATACACCTTTCACTCAAAATACAAAGAAAGGTGTCCATGGTACGTCTATAACATCATCGTAGAGGCTCTAGCTAGCTGCTAACCCCTCGCCACGATCCTAAGCCTCTCCTGCTGCGGAAACAAAAACCCAACAACAATGGGGGTGAGAACTATTAAACAATAGTTCCCAGTGGGTAAGCCGCCAAGAGTGGCGAAATACACCGCTAGATCAACTGAGGCAAGATAGTATAAGTTGCAACATATGGCATAGAGCATTAATGCTAAACAAGTAATTCTACTACTATCATGCCTCCAAATGATTATATCATTTCTAGAATATGATGTCTACCACTACATGCATAGGTAGGTGCATTGCCAAAATTTACATGTACTTGATTCCTTACAATCATATGCACAATTATGTCTTCCACCATAACCTACATGCATGTCCATTTATGCTATAAACATTAGTTAAGGAAAACCTCTTTTTCATTAACATCATACATTCATGCCACTATACTAAACCAATGTGAGTATAGGCCTAATGCTACTATGGATGCCAATGTATGTAGTGACTAACTAATATGTCCAACTACAATGAATGCATCCCAATGGTGTCAAGCTAAGTAATGCCACAATAAACGACTCACTACTATGTCCATACACTACATGTATATGCAACAAACAACCGTGATGTACTATGTCCGGTTTACTTAGCTTTTACCCAATCCATGAGGGGACTTACACAAGGTAACATCCCGGCTTGTGCCATGCCTAATGGTCCCGTGGTAGTCAACATTGCCCCGTAGACAATGAGACACTCCCCCACGGCGATCCACTTCGGCGCCCAATCCTGCACGGGCGATCAAACGTCGCGAAGGCTAACTCCGGAGTGCCGGCTTGTAGGGAGCGACCCTCACAAGCATGTGGAAATGAGCACAAGGGCAAACAAGCGCTGATCATAAGCATCGTATCCAAGGCCAACACATCTCAATCATCATGTCTAAAACATGGAATCACCACATCGACTCGAAGGTCAGAATCATGACACATAAGTCATACTTGTTCTCAATTCACTTGTGGGTATATTTCTACCAATATGTAACATGTCTCTAACATGCAAGTGGTTACATCTCACTCTAACAATAGGAATGGACCTACGTCTCATTCATGACCCCAACGGATTACTATCATATGCTATAACCAAAGCCATACTCAATGCATTGTACTAATGCTATTTTCGATGCATTCTACAATGCTATAGCCCATGCATTATTCCAATGCCATAATTCATGCATTCTACAATGCTATAACCCATGCATTATTCTAATGCCATAATTCCTGCATTCTACAATGCTAACTAAATCATCATTCATGATTTACATATGTCATACTATATGAACCTCCACTTTATGGAGTATAGGTCACCATGCAAATATTTGATCCCTCATTTAACCAAGTAGTCATATGCTTTAGTCAATCACACTTGACAAATACAAAGAGAACCCATTTCCTCATGTCTTAAACATGGAATCGTTCAACAACCAAAAGGTCGGGCTCAATGTCAACAATGCCCGTCATAGTTGCTCACCGAGACGAGGTGTAACATACTTGTTTTGCATTTTGTCATATCCTTTTATTTCTCTATAGCAAATATACTTTAGTATGCATAACTAAATTCACTCATTCAATAACCAAGTAGTGTCACACATGATACCACTAGCATGCATATCTTAAATAGAATTTCATGAATGCGTCATCATAATACTAGTGCAAGTACTGTAGCATACTTATCATTCTCATAATACTCTATTATATGGAGTATGCCACTTTTCACATGCAACATGTATATATCATGTGTTTACAATTTTTACCATGTCATAATTAGCAAAATTATGCATCTAATCAATCCTATAATAAAATAGGAGACATAGAGGGAGTTCACCCATTTCGGTGAGATCAGACCCACCGGATAACCATCGAAACCTCGCAGTACTTCAAAACGAAGTTGTCCCCCGAGCTTCACATACCCTAAGATAATTTTTCAAGGGGTTAGGGGCTTCGAACAAGCTCACCACGAAATTCACCAAAATTTATGAAGAAAATAGGTGAATAATACCTTAATCCAAGAAAAGCTTGTGCAAACTCCAAATCAACACATTGGAGCTTCAAATCCAACCTACGAGAGTGTTCTACACTCATCAATTTCAATTCAAGAGCTCATAATTAAGAAACCCTAAATCAAACCCTAGTTTCTACTAAACTAGGTTTACATCCAAAATTTCATGCAATACTCATGAAAAGAGGTTGCTAGAGAGTCACTCACCATCTCAAGAGCCCCAATCCAAGCTAGCAAGTGCTAGGGTTGAAGTTTGATCCACAAACAAGCTCATCTCATCCATCCCGAGCTCCCCACAAAGCCTAGAAGCACTCCTCCATGAAGAAAATGGAGAAAGAAGAGATCAAATCCATGATCTAGAGGGTTGGGGAGGAGATAATCTAGAGAGAGAGAGGGAAGCCTACCTCTTCATCTTCTCCACCCTCAGCCAACAAGAGGCAGTGAAGGGGTGAAGGGGTAAGTTATAATAGATGTAACAATATCCTCATAAGCCCCTCCAAAGACCAAAATTGCAAAACTACACGAATTGCAATCTGCAGCACTGCGTACCGGTGTACGAACAGGCATACCGGTATACTGCACAAAAAATTGCAAAACCCGGCCAAATTGACCATTATACAGTATTCCGGTATCTCAACTTCAGTACCGGAATAAATCACATCTGTTCCGGTATCTTAAGCCCATACCGGAATACAATACAAAATCTGCACCTTCTGCAGATTTCGCTTACCGGAGTCCGTTTTCGCACTTTTCGACTCCGGTAAGCTCACCAAACTCAACCCAAAACTCCAGAATAGTATAAGGCACTATTCTCTCACTAAAACTCCGTAATTTGCTAAAGTTCAGTGTGCTACATATATATACACCTATACATATATATATACATATACAAATACAAATATAAAGTAGAGGGAGGGAAAACACTGAATTCAAATTAAATTTAAAAAAATCAAATTCGAATTCTCACATGTTGCCTCACTTTTTGTTGTTCTATTGGTTTCTCTTATCCTTCCTGCTGACAATTGACCGAAAATATATATCATGCATTGAATCTAATCACATTTCCCCATACATGCACCTATATATATAATTAATGCATCATAATGCATGCATATGCTGGGATTATTGAACTTTTGATTGGATTTAGTTTTGAGCCATACTATTTACCCTGGGGCATCTACAAGGAGATCAAAATTATTACCATGCCAAAAAACAGAACTCTTTATGGATCATGATCTATTAGAAGGGAAAAAAACAAAATCCTTTTGCTATTTAAGTAATGATAATGTTGCTTATTAATTGTTGTCTGTCGATCGATCTACACATTCTTTACAACTCATGAGCACCGTGCAGGAATTTGTCCTCAAAGTTCCAACTATTCTCCTAAAAGCAATGCTATCTGTTCATTTATAAGGCTAGAAGTATATCTTACATCGCACTAATTCAAAGGCCGTTTTCTATCAGTTAAAGTCTTATCAACTATTTTCATGAAGTGCAAGATTTACACCTATATATGAGTGTACATGTAGCTCCTTAATTTCTTCTTTTAAATGGAAAATGAGTAATGGTACATACGCACCCAAAAAATGAGTATAAATCTTACATATTCTTTATGTATGAGTCCATTTTCTTACATTAGTCTTATTATTTTTTCTTTTTTCTTAAGAATAATATTACCTGTTCACTCAAAAGTGGATATAAATTTTACAACCTTTCTATTCAAAGACCTTTTTTTCGCATCAGATGTTTAATTTTTTAATATTAAAATCCAACAAAAATGATTTAAACTCTTCGACAGATTGGGCGTAAGATTTGAGAATTGCTAAGTCTACCGCTCAAAAATAATTGTAGAATTCGAGCATAAACCCACATATTTTAATCCTAGCCTCCTAGGGTTTAAAAAACTATTTTTGGGTTTTAGTAATAAAGAAAATGTGGGTGATAAGACACAGAGAGAAATATTGGATATTTAAATGATAAAGTAGTAGAATTACGTTGAAATTAGATATATAGCAGCGGAACTAATAAGATTACAACCGAAAAGCAGTCTTAGAGCTAGTATTGCTTATAATTTCTGTCTACCTTTGGAAAAAAGCGGTCTTAGAGCTAGTATTACTTATAATTTCTGTCTACCTTCGGAATGTGTCAGTAGCTAGTATGTGTCCATTTTTTTAAAATTAATACGAAATATTCAAAAAGTTTGTTTAATTAACCCTTTGGATCTAATGGGCGTTGGGTATATAAGTAGCATTTTTGGTGGCAAATTATATCATAAATGCTACTTGTATATCCTTAAATAGTTCACCCATCTTAAGATGGGTGGTCTTAATTAGTCGCGATGATGAAGGGTAGGATTCACCTTGCTAATGAACGAAAATAGCAGCCGAAAAGAGGGAGAAGAATAGCTCGGCCTAATGCAGAAGTGTGATTCGGTTCAGTTCAAGCAAAAGAACAAAAAAAAAGAAAACTTAATTTAGTTCAAGAAAAAAAAAGAAAAACTTGAACCGATTTGTGGTGGAGCCTACACTTGACAGCGATCGGCTCAATTAAGCAAAAGAAGAGAAAAACTCGGTTCAAGGATGAAAACATGTACAACGGCTATTAGGCCGGTTCGGCCCAATGCAATAAGTAGACCCAGATCGGTCCAAGCAAAGAAAGAGAGAAATCTGCTTCGGTTCAAGTAAAGAAAAAGAAAAAGAAAAAGAAAAACACGTGAAAGGCTTGAGTCGGTTCGGAAGAGTCCACACTCAACAATGATCGGTCTCGGCTCAAGCAAAGAAAGTGAAAGGTCTTGTTCGGTTCAAGCAAAGAAAGAGAAAAATATGTGAAGGACTTGAGACTATTCTGGGTGGAGCCCACACTCAATAATAAAAGGAATATTACTCGACAGCAAATTTAGAAGGAAAAATCTATATACGTATAGAGGTTTAGATTTTCAACTAATTAAATTATTTTTCTGAGTTTATTTATTTGATCATATTTTTTTTAAAAACTATTACGCTATATCTTTCTCTTAAAGAAAGATACGTGATTGGCTGAACATAATAATATGATATAGTTGTTACACTATAGACTTATGTATCACCGACATTTCTATAAGCCTCGCGTGTCCGTGTCGGACACGTATCCAATGTGGACACTTCTTGGACAAGCGTTCAATGCCGATCCATAGCACAAACAATTTAAAAAATATATACATATTTTTATTTTACTTTTTTTATGTATATATAACGTAAGCTGATAAATATTTTAACTTTTTAATAAATGTATACAAATCTTTTTTGACAATATAAATAAATTATATATGGTGGAGAATTTTTCTTCTTACAATATATGAATTATTAATAAAAATTTTACTAATTTTCATTCGTATGAAAAATATAACAATATTTTACCAAAATTAATATTTTATATATAATAAATATATATTATTATATTAATAATATTATATTTTATTAGTGGTGTCCATGTCGTGTTCATATCCTAATTTTTTGAAAACTAGCGAGTCGCCGTGTCCGAGTCGTGTCGTATTCCATACCCCGTGTCAGTGTCCGTGACGCCTAGCTATAGGCTTTCCTCGTACAACAAAAATGTGCAACTAATGAAATTAAAAAGACTTACTATTATTAGAAGAAAGGTATGATAAGCCTTCTAGCGGATAGTATGGCTTGTGAAAAATAATAGGCCCCTCTAGATCGAATATGAGACACGGTGATAGAGTACTAAGGATATCCCGTTTAGCGTGTTTGAGACCTGTACTACTAAGCATTGAGGTAGATCTCGTTCATGTCTAAGTAATGTGGTTGGTTTTTATTTATTTTATTTTATTTTTGTGTGGCCCTTTAATCTTTTTTCTTTCATTTTCTTTTTTTTTCCTTCGATTCTGAGGTCGAGCTGCTTCACGTATGTGGTAAAATTTATTTCTTTATAGTAAATGAAAGGGATAACTTATTATTTTTTGTTAAAAGAAAGAAAGAATAAAATGCGATAACTTTGTGATAATGAAAAAAACGATAAACATTAATTTGCCCCCTTTGGTTTAGCGTATTTTTATTTTGTTATCTTGTGGTGCAAAAATTTACACTTAGTTATTTTGTTGGTTAGCATATTTTTATTTTGTCATCCTGTAATTCAAAATATTATACTTAATTATTTTATATTTTTATTTTTATTTTGCCTATCGGTAAATATGGTACATCTTGTAGTTTACAAAAGAAAGTAGCTTTGTTATTCTATTTGGCTACAAAATTTTTCAGTGGAATAAAAATAAAAATAAAAATAAAAATAAATGATAGTTAAATGCAACTTTTTGAGCGACAGTATAATCAGAATAAACTAAACCGCAAGGGGGCAAAGTGAAGTCTATCCTAAAATGAGTATAAAAGAACAAATGTTTACATCTACATTATCTTAGATGATAAGTATCTAAATTGGCTACCGGTATTATTAAATATGGTTTAATCTGTTTGAGAATTGAAACCAAATTTTGTGACATTATTTGCTTAATAATCAAGTGGTCTTAAGCTCACTTTCGAATAATTCTTAACAACTATCAATTTTGAAATCATCGAATAGTAGACGAGTAATGTAAAAAAGTTTACAAAATTGGTTACTAAAAAATTTCAATAATCTTAAATTATGCTTAACGTTGTCAATTGTTAATTTGAATATCCATCGCCGAAAGTGACGCAGAAGTAGATGTGGGTGCATAGACTAAATTGAGCGAAGGTAGAGAGAATTGCTCCAACTCGCTAGTCCCATTTCGCATAAGGATAGGGATGTTAATAGGTCGGATTCGGGACGGACTTTTAAAAACGAGTACATAACTTTTTGACTCCTATTTGGGTACCATTAAGGCTAATTGAGATCCTTTAGAAAATCAAGGATGCTAATTGAAGTCTTATAAAGATTAAACACATGATCTAGATTTAATTTAACATGCTGAAAGAGCTGCATTATGGCAACAGATGATTTTGGAAAGAGTTTGAACTTGTAATGAATATTGCAAAGAAGGGATCTAGAAATAGATTCATACAATGGAAAAATGTAAGAATTTTACTTAGGCCTTGTCTCCCTTCTTGATTCATTAATTTCTTCTTGTTCTCTTCCTTACCCTTTGCTGCATCCGGTTAACTATAATAATAATCTACATTAATTGATACGAGAGCTAAAGATCCTCCTACATAAGCATGGAATCTAACAAAATACAAAAAAAAGTTGTGCAAAAGTTAATCCAAGATTCTAAGGATCAATAATCCAGATTTGAGATTAGCCACCAGAATTTTTACTAACTGTGTCTTACAATACATAGTGATAAATTAATCTTAAATTAAAGACATGGCTGCACATTTGCCCCTACCTAACAGTTTTTCCCCGAAGGGGATCATGACGTCACAGGTTCATCAAAGGCTTCAAGAATAAAAAGGTAACAGAATATATAACATAAAACATACGTTTGATCTTTCCATATTTGATCTTGCTTTAGAACAGGTAAAATGAGTGTTGCATTCATAATTTTGGCTACAGCAACAGCATTACAAATCTGCACGCAAACAAAATTTTGCAAATTGATTAGGCAAACTTACAGGAAAAAAAGAACACTGATATTGATATAGAATTACTTGTTTAACTTTTCCAATGATATATATATATATATATATATATATATATATATATATATATATATATATATATATATATATATATATATATATATATATATATATATATAAAAGCAAGAAATGATCGACATGTACCACTAAGGCAAAAGGAAAAAAAAGATTATAATTGTCAGTTGATTATCACAGAAAAATAGTTTTATTAAATTGCCACAAATTCTCTCTATTAAGCAAATAAAGGTATAACTCAGCCATATTGAGAATTGTTGGAAATAATTACGCAGCGGAAACATAACCAACTGGATAGCCAACGTATCCAGAAACCGAAATTGGATCGGGTTGCTTGTTTTAGTAGCTTCCGAGATCGTCCTTGTCTTGTGAGTTCTGAATCTCTCACGTATCTCGCCTTCTCCTACGCCCACGCCTTGCGTCACGGATCAAATGCGTCGGATGCTGATCGAAGAGGGCTACCAGAGTCCTCTTCTATATCCACGTGCCAAAATTCTGGAAACGTAGGTGAAAATTTCATAGAGAAAGATATGAGAGGGAAAAGGAGAGATCGGTGGGTTTTCTATATTCTTACGAATACAAAATCCAAGATAAAAGGAGTATATATAGATCCTCCGGGATCCCTTAAAATATCCTAGATCTCACATAGAGATTAGGATTAGGATTTAGCATATTCATTAACATATAATGGATATCTATTAGGAGATACGTTTCTTAACGGATAAGAAATATATAATCTATTCTTATCCTAAATCTATTAGGATAAATCATGATCCACATCCTATGTGGATCGGGTTAAATCCTAACCGCCAATGTGGACATACCACATGGCAACAATCTCCCACTTGGCCACATTGGCCAATTCTCTCTTATATATTCTACTCTTCATACGGGCAATGGAGCGTGCGATCTGACGAAAGAAACACAATGCAGGAGTACTATATTAAGTTACCACCCAACTAACATAGCACATCACTGACTCAATTCATCTATGCCCTAGACGTCTCAACACACACCGGATCAAGCAACACAAATCCTTCTCCTGTAATGACAGAGCTCGACCTCACAGTTCTTTCTCGTACTCATGATTATCTCAAGTAACAAAATCGAGATAACTGTCCGGGCAATGAGTCACAAGACTTACGTGGTGTGTTATCGAAACATCTTCCTCAGCCCCTTACATTAATCTGCATCGGTCTATGCACTTTACTAGACATACTCCGAGATCGTATTTTCTCATGACCCTGAGATACACGCTAAGTTAGTTACTTCGGACCTCCGCTTTATAACGTAGTTCTAAGTCGAGGGTATAAAAGGGTTAGTGCTCACACAGTGACATTGAGGAAAGAACTTATGTCACTCTACTAACTGGTCGACAAGCACATACAGTATGATATGTATGCTATGGCGGAGCTCCCACTCAATGGGATGTGTCACGCTCTAAAAACGCCATACGAACCCTGATCTAAGTACCACTAAGGTATCTAACCACCACACAACTCAACTCATCCCTTTAACCTGAGTAGTTAGGTTCGGCTGCTATACAGGCTCGATATGAGATTTTACACAAAAATTCTCATATCCAACTCCGTAGAGTCTCATCTTAAACTAATTAAGCCGACTTTAAATTATATCAACACTTTATTCATAACATATACGAACAAAGCAATCATATTACAACTGCTCAAGTTTGATATGATTATCTAGTCTCATCCTGCTCACCACCTAAGTGTCCGGGTGATCACCCGTGTGAGGTGGGCTGACCTGAGCCTGGTGACTTCCCAAAATATGTGCCTATCAATTATGCAATCACACTTAAAAAAACACATTTTCGTTAAAAAAGCGTAAGATACAAATAATGTCCATCATAACCTGCGAAGACCCAAACTCCTAACATGGGTCCGGAACACATCCTTAGCTATCGGCTTGGTTAACGGATCAGCCACCATCCTGGTGGTGGTGATATGTCTACGAGTGACCTCACCTAGCTTGATCATTTTTCGAAAGTAGTGAAAATGAATGTCTATATGCTTGATCCTGTCATAACACTTGGAGTCCTTCACATACTCCATGATAGTTATGCTGTCGGAGAACATCTCAACAGGCTTATCAGCTCGAGTCACAAAGTCGAGATGCTGGAGAACTCTCCTCAGCCAAACAGCCTCCTAACCGGCTGCTGAACAAGCAACATACTCCGGTTCCATGGTAGATAGGGCAACACAGGTCTGCTTCTTACCACACCAAGAAATTGCTCCACCTCCAAACACATAGTTTTAAGTGGTCCTGCACTCATCTCTATCACCGCCTCAATCAGCATCACTATATCCTTTAATCTCAAGTCCCCAGCTTGAAAGCAAAGAACGAGATCACTGGTTCTCTTTAAATATCGAAGGATTCTCTTACTTGCCAATGAATAGATTCTAGGTTACTCTGGTAACGATTTACCAAGCCAACAGTGAAGCAAATGTCAGGCCGAGTACACATCATAGCGTACATCAGGTTGACAATTGTACTCGCATAAGGAATCCTACTCGTTTGCTCTTTTTCTTTATCTGTTTTAGGGCATTGATCAAGACTCAAGAGTTTGATTCTATCCACTGGAGTGTCAACAGGTTAACAATGATGCATCCTAAATCGTTCTAGTACCTTTTTAATATAAGATTCTTGAGACAAATCAAGAAGCTTTTTAGAGCGATCTCTGATGACCTTCACTCCGAGCACATAGCTCGCCTCACTATGGGTCCTCCATATCATTTCAAGCCAATAGTATGTCGTCGACGTATAGGGAGAGGAACAAAATCCCCTTCTCTATCTTCTTGACATATACGCAGTGATTTCCCTTTATCATGGACAACCCGATAAAGGTGATGGCTTTGTGAAACGTAAATACCACTACATCGACGATTACTTGAGACCATAAACGGACCTTTTAAGGCGACAAACCTTATTTTCTTGACCTTTGAGTACAAAACTCTCATGTTAGTTCACATAGATCTCCTCCGCTAATCCTCCATTGAGGAAAGCTGTCTTCACATCGATTTGGAACAATTTCAAATCTAGATGTGCCTCTAAGGTTAGAATCAAACGTACAGAGGCAGATCGCATAACGAGAGCAAACGCCTCGTTATAATCTACGCCTTGCCTCTGAGTATAGCCCTTGGCCACGAGCCGAGCCTTATATTTATCGATTGATCCATCCGCCTTACGCTTAATTTTTAAAAAACCATTTATTTTCAATAAACTTGCGCCCAGGTGGAAGGTCAACCAACTCTTATACTTGGTTCTTGCTCATAGAGTCCATCTCATCCTTCATAGCAATTATCCACTCATTGCAAGATGACGTCAGTAATGCTTCTTCACAAGAAGTAGGCTCATTATCATTGAGCGGAGTGCACATGAATATATCCCCTTTGATCTTAAAATGCCGACGGAAAATGTGTCCACGTTCACTTCTATGCAATTAAGGGCCTAAGTTGCCGATTTTTATAGGTATGCTCTCACTCATGGAAGCACTCCCACTAGCCGGAGGATCACTACCACTTCCTTCAGCAACTTCAAGAAGTGATCGATCACCCTCAACAGTAGACGGGGTAGCGTAGTCCTGTAATTCATACAACCCGACGTCTCTCCGCATTTCACCAATGCTTGAAAATTCATTTTTTAGGAATTTCACATCGTAAGACTCGATTTCGGTCATACCACCATCTGGGTGTTCACTATACATCACATAACCCTTCGAATTTTTAGGGTACCTGATGAACACATGCTTACTTGCTCGAGGACCGAGTTTTTCGAATCTATGTGAGGGGCTGTGAACATATCCAGCAGAACCTCAAGGGCGTAAGTAGTGTAAACTCTGCTTTCTACCACTCATAACTCATATGGTGTAGAAGGCACTGATTTACTAAGGACTCGATTAAGAATGTAGGCTGCAGTCAAAAGAGTATCTCCCCAAAAACTTTTAGAAAGATGAGCTTGTACCATCATTGACCTAACCATGTCAATAGAGTACGATTCCTTCGCTCTGCAACACCATTTTGTTGCGGAGTACCCGAAATAGTGAGCTATCTACTAATGCTCTTTTGCTCACAATAAGTCTTGAACTGATTAGACAAGTACTCTCGGCCTCGATCAGTGCGAAGCACCTTTACACTTCTTTCTATTTATTTCTCGACCTCCGCAACGAAGCGTTTGAAACAATCTAAAGCTTCAGAATAGCGAGAAAGCAAATACACATAGCCATAGCGAGAATAATCATCAATGAATGTGAAAAAATAGCAAGCACCATGCTGCGCCCTCACATTCATTGGCCCACAAATATCTGAGTGGATTAGCTCTAAAGGATGAGAGGCACGAGTAGCCTTACCAAAAGATTTTCTACATGTCTTTCCAGCCAGACAAGGCTCGCACACTGATAGGTCAACCTTGACGAGAGACCCCAAAAGACCTTCTCGAGCCAGTCTATTCATTCTTTCTTGACCTATATGGTCTAATCTGGCATGCCATATAACGGATTCATCACAAAGATTAGAAAAAGAAGAAGCAAATGCCTCCAAATCTAATTTAAAGAAACCATCAATTAACGTACTATGTCCAAACAAAGTACTATGAAAGGAAATATTAAGGCGGTCTCAGTCAAAATACCTCTACGACGCTCTCCAACTCCACACTGAGGAGCTTTATTTCGACATTTCTGCGCTCCATTATTGTGTTGCTTCTTGTGCTTGGGTGTGATCCCCACCGCGCTTCTCAGAGCATGCAACAAGGGCGACAGAACGGTTCGCTTCTAAGCACTTTACCTCGAGCTCGAGATGGCGCGATATGTCATTAAATATTTTAATACTCTCGATTTGTCATCAAGAACTTCAATTTGGGACCATTCAGGATCCGACAGTGAACGAATCACCCCGAGAACCTGTTGCTCATCAGTGAGCTTGTTTTCAGCAGCCTTAAGGTCCCGACTTATCGCGCTCATCACACAAAGGTGCTCGACCATTTAATGCTTCGGGTCCTTAGTTTATTGCTGAAACTTCAAACTTAAGGCACGTAGCCTTATTGCTAAAAAACACCCAAAAGTAATCTTTAGATTACCCCAAATATCTTTGGCAGTCTCCTAGATCTCAGATTGTCCAATAAGGTAGTCTTGCACTGCACATAACGTAGTGTGCCGAGTAGTTCGATCCTACTTTGTCCCTTTAATAGGCATGACCATTTTGACGGGAAGAGTTTCAAGAACCTCTTGTTCATTAAGTAATTAAGTATTGCATTTCCTATGGAAAAAATCATAATTTTTCTTTCCGTCTAGCTTGTCACCCTTGGTGAAGGACGTTTTTGAAAGTCATTTCACTACATTCAAAAACAGGTTTGGACATTAGGCATATAATAAAAATTAACAAGATTGCAACATCATCCTCGACACAATAGGATCGAAAATTTTGCTATGCATAATCATCACCCAGTGTTGGTTCAAGTATTACAATCTAATTAATTTTTTTTATATACAAATAAATTTTAAAACTTATTCAAAAATTGAAACTTATCCGTTAAAAGAAAGACACATTTTCTTTAAAAAAATATTTTGTGAGAACTTATCTCCATAATATCATCACACAGATAAAAAAAAAAAGAAAAGAACTTGTGCTAAAATTTAATCCGAAAAACATCGACGCTGCGCAAAACACATTTCTTTACAATGCCTTAATTATTACATCACCATTTTGCAAAATTAAAACCTACTACATCACTACAAAGATGAATATCAGAATATCAAAATAAAACAGTATTCTACAGGAATGCCGCACACGTCGAACCCGTCATTTCGAAATTAAATTTTGTTGAAAAAACACCGAAAAAATACAAGTACTTATGTGCGAAAAAATACACACAACACGAATTACATATGCTACCTAAGCATTTAAAAAATATCCACATAGGATAAATAAGCAACGCATGCATACTTCACCACGTTAGAACATTAAAAAAAACTTTTTTTTTCGTTGAGAAAAATGCCTTCCGGACCCGCAACCGCGCGTGCCGGGCCCTCAAGCCCGCCTGCTTATTGCTGGGGAGGCGGCCCATGCGCGCGGCAGGCCGGGCCAGACCAGCTAGCCCGCCCAAATCATGCTGCGGGCGCTCGTACTGGCTGCGGCCCAGGCCGGGCCCGCTGGCCAGCCCGACCCGCTGGCCGGAAGCGGGTCACTCGGCCAAAAAAAATTTCTTTTTTTTGAATAAATTGTGATGCACAAAACGGGAAAAATAATTACAACACATGTATTACATTTAAAAATAAATAAATAAATAAATGCACAAAGCATATTAAAAATAAAATTTTGCATGTCTCGCGATCAATTTAAAAAAGAAACTAAAACTAATTTAGTTTTCCTTTTTTTTTTGATTTTACAAAAAAACTGAATAAAAAAAATTTGTAGAACTAATCTACATCAATTGATCGACGAAAACCAAGCGATCTAAATATAAGCATCACGAGCACGATCATAAGACGAAAACAAGCAGATGGCTTTGATACCAATTGTAGAAAATAATTACGCACCGAAAATATACCAACTGGATAGTCAACGTATCCAGAAACCGAAATTGGATCGGGTTGTTTGTTTTACTAGCCTCCGGAATCGTCCTTGTCTTGTGAGTTCTGGATCTCCCACGTATCTCGCCTTCTCCTACGCCCAAAACCCCGAGAACGTATGTGAAAATCCAGAGAGAAAGATATGAGAGGAGAAGGGAGAGATATGTGAATTTTCTATATTCTTACGGATACAAAATCCAAGATGAAAGGAGTATATATAGATCCTCCGGGATCCCTTAAAATATTCTAGATCTCACATAGAGATTAGAATTAGGATTATGATTTAGTATATCCATAGATATATAATGAATATGTATTAGGAGATACGTTTCTTAACGGATAAGAAATATATAATCTATTCTTATCCTAAATCTATTAGGATAAATCATGATCCACATCCTATGTGGATCGGGTTAAATCGTAACCGCCAATGTGGACATACCACACGGCAACAAGAATAATATCTACACTTTTCTTACACATGGAACAAACAGACGACCTAATTAAGGAGCAGCAATTCTAACAATGCAAATCTAATTCTACATCTCCACGTTCTAGCTATCAATCAAGATCTATAATGTTAGTTTAATAGCTACTTATAAAACAAATAAGAGTAAAGCAATCTAATCATTTCACCTATCATTTCATGTTTCATCAAAATCTAAAATGTAGAGCATCAAAAAGCATTGATTTTTTTTTTCGCCTTAAATGACTGATGTAAAAATCATAACTAACACAGCAGGTTTATTATTTGTATTTGATGTGCAGTAGGTTTCACATTAAATGTATATTTTTCTTGGAACCGCAGTCTAAATGAAGTTCCTTCGGTTTTCTTTAACAGGACAAACCCTCCCTTCAGACATGAAAAAATAGTAATCCATGTCACCAAAAATTTCCTACAATAATGTCTTCTCTCAAATAACTGGAATATACATCCAGATGAAATACGCCAAGCAAAGTAGTCAGTTAGTAAGCTAAACTTGGAAATCCTAGCATTTATTGTCAATTGATAAGACTAGTGTTCAATATGCATGTGTCTATAAAAAAGATAATTGTCAGTGAGACAAACTCACGAATCTTTCATCTTTCATTAAATTGAAGAGGATTACAAATTGAACTGACTCAAACACACCCCTTTGGACCCCTTTTATAGAACTCTAACATTAATTACAAAATTATTAACTTCTCGATTGACGAACTTAACCCTTAGACTCCCCAAAAACATTTAATACTAGTTGATAGTTCCAAAACTAGATGAATTACGAAGAGCCACAAAATGCTTCGGTTATCTACCCAAAATCTGCACCAGATTGATATTAGCTTCATTGAAATTATAGATCATTGAAAAGTGCTCCGAGTCTAGTTTCCAACGCATCAAAGAAAGTTCAATTTGGATACTTCTAGAAGAAGTTATGATCAAAACATTGAGCATTACGCAGGTTGACTGTGTCAATCCGAGCTTGACTTTTGGTCTTTCATTTCCTCCTTGTGATTAGGGCTGGCAAATGAGAGAGCCGGCTCGTGTTCGACTCGTGTGCGGCTCGATATTCGGCTCGCTCGAGCTCGGCTCGAATTAATTTCAAACAAGCTTGAGCCTAAATTTAGGCTCGAAATTAATTTCAAGCCAAGCTTGAGTATTACTAGGCTCGCTCGAATTAGGCTCGAAAAGTTCGAAATATATATATTTTATATATATATATATATATATATATTTATACTCTTACAAGTATAGACCATTTTATACTTATAAATTTTCGGTCGTTGGATGAAGGGATGTGCGATTAGAATGATAATGGTCCCCTTGGATTGAGTGGGTGGTTGGTTGAATAGTGCATGATTTAACGGATAAAAATTATCAAAAGATAGATCTAACGATTGAAAACTTATGAATATAAAGGGGTCTATACTTATAAGAGTATAGTAGTCGAACTCTATATATATAATTATATATAATATATATTTTGTATTTTAATTATATGTATATAGAGTTTAGATTATTGGGCCCACAAAATCAAACCAGCAAAATTCTACTCTAATTGCTCTCTCTCTCTTTTTCACTTGCTCGCAGAATTACTTTTCCTTATTTTTTTTAAATATTATAATATCGTATTTCATGCATTCATTTTGTATGTTGAATTATTAGACATTTTTTACATCAAATTTTAGATAATATTTTATAAAAATTAAACTATAGATTGCACGATGTTAAGAATTTCAAACGGCTCGTTTAGGGCTCGAGCTCGCTCGACTCGAAGTTAGGCTCGCGCGAGCTCGGCTCGAATTGATTTCAAGCCAAGCTTGAGCCTAAATTTAGGCTCGAAATTAATTTCAAGTCAAACTTGAGCTGAGATAAGCTCGCTCGAGCTCGGCTCGTTTCCACCCCTACTTGTGATGCGCTGCATCATCCTCCCCGGGTGCAAAAGGACTTGTCCACGAGTCGTCATCGTTCTCTCCATAATAAGCAGATAAATCTTGAATATTGAAGGTGGGATGAGTGTGAATACCAGGAGGGAGTTCAATTCTGTAGGCATTATCGTTGATGCGCTTTAGAACTCGACATGGGCCAATTTTTCTCTCTTTGAGCTTGTTATAAGAACCAGCGGGAAAACGTTCTTTCTTTAGATAGACCCATACAAAGTCACCTTCATCAAATACCTTTGTGCGACGATGTTGATTAGCAGTTTCCTTGTATGCTTCATTGCTTGCTTCTAATTTGCTTCTTACTTCTTCGTGAATCTTGCTTATGATACTAGTGAAGTCTTCAGCTTTCTTATTTGGTGATGGTTCAGAAATAGCTGCAAGATCTAGATAATGTGTTGGAACACGCCCATAAACTATTTCGAATGGGCATTTTTCGGTGGAACGATTTACCACTGAATTGTAGGCATATTCAGCTCTTGGCAACATCATATCCCATTGCTTAGGTCTCTTTGAGGCGAGACTCCGTAGCAGATTACCCAAAGTTCTATTAACAATCTCAGTTTGCCCATCTGTTTGAGGATGGTAAGCACTACTATAGTGTAACTTCGTACCCATCTTACTCCATAGACTTCTCCAAAAATGGCTAAGAAATTTTACATCTCGATCTGAGGTAATTGTTTTAGGAATTCCATGATGCCTAACCACTTCATTGAAATAAAGATTAGCAATATAAGAAGCATCCATAATCTTTTTGCAAGAAATAAAATGAGCCATTTTAGAAAAGCGATCAACGACTACGAAGATAGAGTCAATACCTCTCTGCTTCTTTGGTAAACCGACTACGAAATCCATGCTAACATCTTCCCAAGGTGCTTTAGGGGTTGGTAGAGGGGTATAAGAACCACAATTCTGCACTTGGCCTTTGCAAGTTTGACAAGTGCGACACCTTCTCACATATCGATTGACATCACGATAGATAGTAGGCCAGAAGTACTTTCTCTTTGACTAAAGAGATGGTCTTGTCTCTTCGAAAATGTCCGCCCAAGCCACCAGAATGTAATTCTTTGATGATGTATTCTCTGATAGAACTTTTTGGGATGCATAATCGCGTGCCTCGGAAGAGAAAATTATTTATGATGTTATAGTCTTCATGATGTCCTCCTCTAGAGTTGCTCCAAATATCTCCAAAGTCTTCATCTTGGTCATACATATCTCGAATAGCATCAAAACCTTCTAATTGAATACTCATAGTATTGAGAAGTATTCTACGACGGCTAAGAGCATCAGCCACTTGGTTGCATCTTCCACTCTTATGTCGTAGAATAAACGAGTACTCTTGTAAGAAGGCTATCCAGTTAGCGTGTCGCCGATTAAGATTTTCTTGATTGTTAATGTACTTGAGGGCTTCATGATTGGAGTTGAGGAGAAATTCCCTTTGAATCAAATACGGCCGCCAATGCCTTAGTGCTTGAACTATAGCATAGAGCTCCACATCATAAGCAGAATATTTCTTTCTTGTCTCATTAAGCTTCTCACTGAGGAAAGCAATTGGATGACCTTCTTGGCTGAGGACTACACCAGTGCCTATGTAAGATGCATCACAATCAACTTCAAAGATCTTCTCGAAATCTGGTAATGCAAGAACTGGTGCAGTTGATAACTTTTCCTTGATGAGTTGGAAGCTGCTCTCTGCTTCTGGTGTCCAATTGAACTCTCCTTTTTTCATACAATCAGTTAAGGGAGCAGCAATGGTACTAAAATTTTTGATGAATCGACGATAGAAAGATGCCAGCCCATGAAAACTCCTTACATCTTGTAGAGATTTCGGGGTAGGCCATTCTTTGACAACTTTGATCTTGTCTTCGTCGACACGAATGCCTGTGGAAGTTAGTATAAATCCTAGGAAGTGTTACGATATATTTAGTATTACTTCTATTGTTTCTATATATTAAGATACTATATATTACTTGCCATCTATAGCGTAGGATTATATAGCATGTAATCCTAATTATATTATTACTATGGTTGTCATTGTTACCATAGAAAGACTATCTCTTATACTATATATTTTACGTTAATACAACCCATAAGGGTATGCTTTTTTGCCCATCTTTCATGGTATCAGAGCGGGAACCCTAATTTGGGGATATCGATCCATAGCCATCATCGACCACAAATCTCACCTTCTTCCATAGGTATTCTTTTCTTTTTGGTGTACTATCTCCCCTTATCCTTGGACTTCTTTCTCCACACTACTGTATTGCTACAGTACCATCGCTACAGTACTGACGCTACAGTACCGGCGCTACAGTATCAGTACTACAGTACTATCGCTACAGTACCGTGCTACAGTACTATCGCTACAGTGGTGCTACAGTAATTTCAGCCTCTCTTTGCTGTTCTGGTGCCGCTCAGACGCATACTTGTTCCCTAGTGCAGTCCGGTTCTTCTCTGGTGCTATCAGGGTCAACTTTGGTTCATTCAAGCTTTTCCTGCCGGGTTCTAATCTGACTCACTTCTCTTTATTCTGAATCTGTGACTACTTGGTCTTATTTTCTACTCGTCGGATTTGTCTCTTTTACTCTTTCGTGGTGGAATTTTTTTTTTGTGGTAACATGTCTTCTTCCTCAAATTTACCAGTGGTTAACATCAAAACTTTCATACCACTTGAACTAACAAATTCCACATATCTTGTGTGGAAACAAGTTTTTCTTAATATTTTGGAGAGTTTTGGTGTTACTCTGCATGTGGACGGAATTGGTACTATACCACCTCAGACTATTGACACTTCTGATAAGAAAACAATTGTGAACCCGGAATACCTAAATTGGAAAAGGGAAGACACCACTATAATCTCGTGGATTAATGCCACCCTTTCGCTTAGCATATTACAAATGGTTGTTTCTAGATCTCCTAAAACTGCGTATGATGCTTGGAAAACTATCGAAGCATATTTTCTTGATAAAACTGCTTCCACGGCTTTCTCTCTAAAGTCTGAATTGCGAAACATCAAGAAAGGTTCAATGAACATGAGCGATTACATGCAAAAGATTAAATCAATTGGTGATGCCCTACAAGCGATCGGTGAAACTGAGTCAGACCATAATTTGGTCATGACCGTTCTTCTCGGGTTACCAGAAGAATATAGAGGTTTCGTCAGTGCCCTTAATACACATCGAAATAAGCCCACTTTTGAACAACTTCGTCCACTTCTAATGCAAGAGGAAACAGAAGTTCAACGTCATACTAGTTCAACGACATCACCTGCCATTCCCACTATTGACGGCACAGCTCTTTATGCAAATCGTGGACGCAAAAATCGTGGAGGTCGTGGAGGCAGATATCGCGGTGGTCGAGGATAGCGCGGTAGACACAACTCATATCCTGGTCGTGGATCTCCTGGAATCTATCCACATTCTTCACCCAATAATCCTCCTCAACCTTACACTCCAAATCAGCAATCTTATTTTCCGAAGTCTGGCACACAGTGTCAGATCTGTGGAAAGTACAACCATTCTGCTCTTCAATGTAGACAACGCTTCAATCATTCATTCGTGGCCGATGATGTCCCTCAGACTTTTGCTGCTATGACTCTTCATGAACCTGGTGAGGAAGTGTGGTATCCAGACACTGGAGCGTCAAATCACATGACCGCGAATTCTGGTATTCTCTCCTCTTCCAAACCTTATTCTGGGCATGAGTTTGAAATTTAAACATGAAGTTTTTGACAAATTTCTCGAATTTAAAGCAATGGTGGAAAACAGATTTTATAGCTCAATCAAGATTTTCCAATCTGACAATGGTACGGAGTTTGTAAATGATAAGTTTTCCAACCTTTGTTCACAAAATGGAATTCTTCACCGTTTTTCTTGTCCTTATACTCCTCAACAAAATGGCCTCGCCGAAAGGAAGCATAGACATTTAACTAATATTGTTAGAAGTTTGCTGTTTCAAGCTTGCATGCCTCCTCGTTTCTGAGCTGATGCCATTCAAACTGCTGTATTTCTCGTGAATCGAATTCCTTCTCTTACTGTTTTGAAAGGACAATCGCCATATGAAATTCTGCATGGTTGCTCTTTCCCTGACTTGCAACTTGTCAAAGTTTTTGGATGTTTGTGTTATCCCGATGTGCAGGACATTGCAGCTCACAAGCTCTCTCATCGGTCACTTCCTTGTGTCTTCTTAGGACTCTCTGATAAACATAAAGGTTTTCGATGTCTCCATCCCAGCACTGGTAAGGTTTTTATTTCTCGGCATATTACCTTTGTTGAAACTGTTTTTCCATTTTCTTGTCTTTCTAAATTCTCTTCTTCTCCTTCCTCCACTTTTTTCAACTTTGATATGTTTCAAAATTTTCTTTCAAATCCTCCCTTGCTGGGTGAGAGTCCTTCTACCATTGATGCAATCTCTGGCTTCTCCTTCACACGCTCCTCTGCTGATAGTGGTTCCGGTATACGTACCCCTGTTTCACTGTCTGAGGATTTATCAACGTTTCCTTCCACCTTGAATTCTGATAACTCACAGGTTAGGAATGGGAACAATGCCACTGCCGCTGGTCCATCCGAACTCCGGGTCTATATCAGACGACACACTCTCCGATCTGCTGCTACTACACCTACTCTTGTTGAACCGCCACCATCCACCTCTGATCGTCCGCCCTCCCCTCAGCCTAATATCGTGCCTTCTTCTTCCCCTGCTGAGCCTTCTTCACCTCTCCGCATACATCCTATGCGCACTCGATCTATGACCAAGGGTTTAACTGAGTCTACCTCCTTACTGGCCTCTGCGGGTTCTACTCTGCCTACTGAGCCTAACTCCTTTCATGAGGCTTTTCACGATGCAGATTGGCGTGCTGCCATGGCTGAGGAGTTTGATGCCCTCCTAACAAATGCTACTTGGGATCTTGTACCTCTTCCCTCGCCCGTTAATCTTATTGGTTGTAAATGGGTATACAAAGTAAAGCAGAAGGCAGATGGGTCTCTCGAGCGTCTCAAAGCTCGGCTTGTGGCTCAAGGTTATAAACAGCAACAAGGAATTGATTTTGATGAGACCTTTTCTCCCGTTGTCAAGTCGACCACTATTCGTACTGTTCTTTCGGTGGCTCTTTCCTCAGGGTGGTCTCTTCGACAACTTGATGTGAAGAATGCTTTTCTTCATGGCACACTCTCTGAAGAGGTTTATATGAAACAACCACCTGGCTTTGTGCATCCCTCTTTTCCGCATCATGTTTGTCGTCTACGCAAAGCCATCTATGGTCTTAAACAGGCACCACGGGCTTGGTTTCAGCGGTTTACTTCCTTTCTCTCTGAAATTGGTTTTGTTGGGAGCACTGTTGATCCTTCAATGTTCATTTGTCACTCTTCTTCTGGCACTCTTATTCTTCTGTTATATGTTGATGATATTATTGTCACTAGCAACTCCTCCTCTCTTCTAAGGGCTCTTATTACCACCTTACAGCAGAAATTTGCAATGAAGGATCTCGGGCCTCTACATTATTTCTTGGGCATTGAGGTAAATCGCTCATCTTCTGGTTTTCATCTGACTCAGCACAAATATGCGCATCAGCTGCTTCAGCGACATGGTTTTCTTGATAGCAAGCCCGTCTCTAGTCCTCTCTCTCCGGCCTCTCGTCTCTCTTCTCATGAGGGGCAACTTCTTGAGGATCCCTATAGCTATCGTCAGCTTGTTGGTGCTCTCCAGTATCTTACCTTCACCCGACTAGATATATCATATGCTGTCAACTCCGTTGCCCAGTATCTGCATGCTCCTCGTGAACCACACATGCAAGCGGTTAAGCGCATTCTACGGTATATTCGGGGCACGCTGACTTATGGACTGCCTATATCTCGCTGCGTCAATCCCTCTCTTGTCGCATTTGCGGATGCTGATTGGGCTGGTTGTCCAGATACACGCCGGTCTACCTCTGGATATTGTATATTTTTTGGGCCCAATCTTATCTCCTGGTCTGCCAAGAAGCAGCCCACCATTTCTCGCTCTAGTTCTGAAGCGGAGTACCGTGCTGTCGCATACGCGCTTGCTGAGACGATATGGATCCGTCGTCTACTTCGTGACCTTCGTGTTTCCCTCTGGCGACCCATCATCATTTACTGTGATAATCTAAGCACTACTTATCTAGCGGCCAATCCTGTTCTTCATGCTCGCACAAAGCACATTGAACTTGATCATCAATTCTTGCGTGACAAAGTTCAGACCGGTGATTTGGAGTTGGTTCATATCTCTTCTGATAAACAACTTGCTGATATTTTCACCAATCCCTTGTCACCCTCTCGGTTTTCGATATTACGGCTCAATCTTCGCATCCGTCCACCTGATGCTTAGCTTGCGGGGGGATGTTATGATATATTTAGTATTACTTCTATTGTTTCTATATATTAAGATACTGTATATTACTTGCCATCTATAGCGTAGGATTATATAGCATGTAATCCTAATTATATTATTACTATGGTTGTCATTGTTACCATAGAAAGACTATCTCTTGTACTATATATTTTACGTTAATACAACCCATAAGGGTATGCTCTTTTGCCCATCTTTCATGTTAAATATAAAAATATATAAACACCGTTCTCTAACAGCTTAAGCTTTTAGAGTATAACGGTTGTTTCACATGGTATCAGAGCAGGAGATCCTGAGTTCGAGTCACGCCAGGCTCCTAGCATTATTAATTTTCTCCCATTTAATTCAAACCTACATCATGGGCCTTGCAAAAAGTCTCAAGCCCAGACGTGAGGGGGAGTGTTAAATATAAAAGTATATAAACACCGTTCTCTAACATCTTAAGCTTTTAGAGTATAACGGTTGTTTCACAGGAAGGCTAGACTTGAAGTCATGAAGGAACATTTCTTGAGGTTCACATAAAGCTTTTCATCTCGCAAAGTGGTTAAAGCAGCTTTCAAATGTTCAAGATGATCAAGCTTTGTACGACTATAGACAAGAATATCATCAAAATAAACAACAACAAACTTCCCAATGAAAGGACGAAGAATTTGATTCATTACCCTCATGAAGGTGCAAGGGGCATTCGATAGTCCGAATGGCATAACAAGCCACTCATAGAGACCTTCACGGGTTTTGAAAGCTGTCTTCCATTCTTCTCCTGGCTTGATTCTGATTTGGTGATAGCCACTTCTTAAGTCAATCTTGGAAAATATTTGAGCGCCAGCTAGCATATCAAACATGTCATCCACCCGCGGGATAGGAAATCTATACTTGATAGCGATGCGATTAATGGCTCGACTATCGACACACATTCGCCATGTTCCATCTTTCTTGGGAGTCAATAGCGTGGGTACAGCACATGGGTTTAAGCTTTCGCGGATATAACTGAGGATCAAAATGGCAACCTAAGAAGGGGGGTGAATTAGGTTTCTAAAATAAAACGCTAAATAATCAAATAATTTAAAAACTCGATACAAATAAAGTGAGAGAAAGTGAGGAGTTAGAGAAATGCAAACTCAAGAAGCACACAATCAATTTGTTTCGAGGTTCGACACTTTGCCTACGTCCCCGCCAACTTCTCAACACAAGAGAACGTTGGATCTCCACTAGACGATGCTTTTGCGGGCAAGCACCAAGCCTTCACACCAACACCTTCTTCTCTCAAGAAGGTTACACTTTCAAGCTTCAACACTTTTCTTTTTCTCTCTTTTACAAGATTATATCTCACTACAAATTACACTCAAGTTTAGAGAGAATTGAGAGCTAAGAGTATTAAGAACACTGAAATATTTAAGCTCAAAGGGACTTGAAAATCCTTGCTGAGAAAGGCCTCAAGACCATCTATTTATAGCCTCAGCCGCTACAGACCGTTGCACTTTCGGGCGCCCTAAACAGGAATTCGGGCGCCCAGAAGTTGAGCACGCGCACTGCACTTCCAGCGGCCTGTCAAACCCCGTGCGCCACTTTTCTGGATCCGTACATTCGGGCCTCCAGAAATTGTGGGCGCTCAGATCATGCGTGACAGCTTTTCTGACCCAGCCAGACCACGCGCGCCGCTTTTCTGGATCTGTACATTCGGGGCTCCAGAAACTTGTGGGCGCCCAGAATATGTGCGTCGGCTTTTCTGACACTGTCAGACCACGCGCGCCGAAGTTACTGAGTAGAAACTTTTGGGCCTCCATAAGTCAACTTGTGCGCCTACTTTCTCAGGCACGCGCGCCGCCTGCGCAACGCCGCTGTCAGATCTTTCAGACCATTGCGCCGTACTGTCCGGAACACGCAACCTGTCAAGTCAAACATTTCGGATGCCCTAAACAGACAATTCGGGCCCCCAGATTATGTATAGACAATTATGGACCACCCAAACAGCAAACAGTCAGGATCCAAAATCAACCAAGATTTGGATCCACTTTTAGGGCTCCCAGATCAGAGTCCAAAATAGAAACTTGACAAAAAATAGATTTTGAGAAGATTTTGAATATAGTTTGAAGTCCCATGTGCTTTAGATGATAAAAAGAGTAAGTTAAAATTTAGCTCGACATTTCTTACTCTAATCTTTAAAGCACAATATTAAAAAGAGGAATAGAGAGAGATTTTATCTACTTGACAAGGTAGCTTCAAGTGGTGAAGCTTAGTGCTAAGAGATTGCCCATCTTGAGTCCTTTTGAAGATAGAGGAGTCTAAACACAAAACTCAAGATAAAAGATTAGTTCAATAATTATAATTATTTGTTATCATCAAAATCTAAAGAATGATTAGGACCACTAGGCCAACAATTTCTCCCTTTTTGATGATGACAAATAATGTGATATAAGATTCAAATAAGTAGAGAGCAAAAGAATAGAATACTCCCCCTAAATATATGCATATCTTTGACAATTAATTTTTGGCATATATCACAATCATAGGCATAGCATATATCACAATCATAAGTGAAAGCAACCGAATAAGCATATATCAAAGCATCAAAACATAAGCATATCACATATCACAAGTTAGTACCAAAACATAAGCATATCACATATCACAAGTTCTCCCCCTTTGTCATCATAAAAAAAAAGTATAATGGAGACTTAGTAAAAGTAGCAAAAAGGCATAAAAGAAAACATAAAAGAGTAACAAAAGAGCTAGTCATCATCGTCATCCTCTTGATCATCATCCTCTTGACCCGTAGGAGAAACCGGCGGAGGCACGGCGGAGGATGAAGGTCGATCAACATAAGGCCCATATGCGGCATAGAAGGCACTAGAAGGTCCAAAGATAGAGTCCATGTAATCCTTTATGCCGGAAACTTCCGTCTTGATCTCATGCATACGTTCGTCCATCCTATCAAGTCTTTGAAAAACTTGGTTTTGAAAATCCATAGGAGGAGGATCATGAGGCGGAGGAACATAGGGCGGTGGCTCAACCGGTGGAGAAGGTTCATGTGGAGGCGGCTCATAGTGCATAGGCTCATCCTCGGTGTCGTCGCCATTGTTGTCATCACCTTGATCAATCACATGCTTTCTCACCCAATTT
This sequence comes from Puya raimondii, assembly GCA_016920855.1. Lineage (NCBI taxonomy): Eukaryota > Viridiplantae > Streptophyta > Magnoliopsida > Poales > Bromeliaceae > Puya > Puya raimondii. The sequence goes on along the minus strand of JABWPP010000050.1, from coordinate 213,548,976 downwards.
CCATAACGATTTTTCTTAAATCCAAAGGTTGAGAAAGTATCCGTACTGATGGCGGAGGGAAACTTCATCGGCCTTTCATCATGAAGATCAAACGCAATAAAGTGAAAGACGGCGGAGAGAAAGAGCCATAAGGAAGCGAGCGCGAGGTATGGCGAATAATTATGTACCCCAAATTGACCCGGATTCCCTCAAAGAGATGATAAAGGAGAAAAAGATCCATCTTTTGAATGGCGGTGTGGTGACCATCTCGGGGAAGAATTAACTTAGTGAGAAGAAAATGGGCGAGGCGGTGTGGAAAAGAAAGGTGAGAGCTATCTTCCCTAGAAGTAGAATACTCACTAAGAAAGCGAGTGCGAAGTTGAGCCTCGGTGAAGGTGGTAAAATTCCAAACATTGGTTTGGTAGTAGCGAACGCCGTCATTAGGAATGTTTAAAACAATGTGAAGAAGTGTAGGTGTAATGGAAAAATCACGTCCTCAGATACGGAAAGTGATAGTAAAATAATCGGGATTATAGGAAGCATTAGCATAGAAGATCCTAATTAGGTCGGGATAAAAAGGTCGATGATTTTGAACAAATTGGTCCCAACCTACTTGGGTGAGCCTATCTAAGAGTTCATAACAATCAAAATTTAAATGATGAATGTTACGGCAAGGTTGAACGGGACGACCTAAAAGATATTTATCTTGAGCTTCCCTAGAGACAAAATTAAATGCATCAAAATCATCATTTGAATGATCTCTAGTAGGTCCATGTGAGGAGGGGCCACTAGATGCACGTTTAGTTCTAGGCATATTTTTTTTTTAAAAAAAAATCTAGGGTTTATGCAAATGATGAACAAAAGCAAGATCTAAGATGAAAAAGGGTGTTAATCTTGGTGGAGAATGAGATTAAGATGCAAAAAGTACAAGAGATTTGATAAAAAAAAATTAGGAAGAAAGATCTAGGTTAGGGTTTACTAAGAAACCTAAGAACAAGAAAAGAAAAAAAATGAAAAAGATGAAGAGAATACCACAGATTTGAGGAGAAAATAGGAGAAATCCGAGTGTTTGGAGGAGGTTGAGGAGATCCGAGCTCAGGTGCGGCGCAAGGAGTGGTCGGCCAAACAGGGCGTGGAGGAGCTCGGGAGGATCCGGGCCAGCAGCCGAGCAAGAAGTGGACGATCGATCTGGTGGGAGGATCCGGCCGGCCAAGGAAGTGGACGACCGCACTGTGCCGGAGGCGGAGCGGAAGTGGGCGACCGGAGTGGGAGGAGGAAGAAAAGAGAAAAAGGGAAAAGAAGCTTCGGTCGATCTGGGAGGAAGAAGAAGAGAAACCGGGTTTGGGCGCGGGTCGGGTGAAAGTGGACGCCCAAAAAAATAGATCCGGAACCCGTTAGTGGGACTGTCAGGTAGGTCAGTACGGAGGTCAAAGCCGCTTTCGAATGTCCAGAAATATTTGCGGGCGTCCGGAAAAGGTAATTCGGGCATCCGAAAAATTTTATCGGGCGTCCGATCGTGACGGGTATATCGAGCCAGAAATTGGGTGTCCACAAGACCAACCGGGCGACCGAACCTCAACAAAACAAAAAAAATACAAAAAAAATCATTCAATGTAATCAACATAGAAGAATCAAGCGTTTAAATCCGTTATTCCTAATTCTCTTCTAAGTTGAGTGAATCTATCCTCACTAAGTGGTTTAGTAAAAAATTTCGCTAATTGATAATGGGTATCGACAATATCTATGGTGATATCACCCTTTTGAATATGATCTCTAATGAAGTGATGTCTAATTTCAATGTGTTTAGTTCTAGAATGTTGAATAGGATTTCTAGATAGGTTGATGGCACTAGTATTATCACATTTGATTGGAACTTGTTTTAGATGCACTCCAAAGTCCTCAAGGGTTTGTTTCATCCATAAAACTTGTGCACAACAACAACCCGCCGCAATATATTCGGCTTCGGCGGTTGAAAATGCAAACCGAATTCTGCTTTTTCGAAGACCATGAGACTAAGGAGTGACCAAGAAACTGACAAGTTCCACTAGTACTTTTTCGATCAACTTTGCACCCGGCAAAGTCGGCATCCGAAAACCAATGAGATTAAAACTAGTGCCCTTGGGATACCATAATCCTAAGTTGAGAGTTCCCTTAACATATCTAAGAATTCTCTTTACGGCCACTAGGTGTGACTCCTTAGGTTGAGCTTGAAACCGAGCACACAAGCAAACACTAAACATGATGTCCGGCCTACTTGCGGTAAGATAAAGTAAACTACCAATCATACCTCGGTAGAGCTTGATATCAACATTCTTGCCTTTTTCGTCCTTATCAAGCTTAGTTGAAGCGCTCATGAGAGTAATTGTCTCTTTTGAGCTTTCTAAGCCAAATCTTTTGATTAGATCCTTTGCGTATTTAGCTTGATTGATGAATATTCCATCCTTCGTTTGCTTGACTTGGAGTCCAAGGAAGAAGGAGAGTTCGCCCATCATGCTCATTTCAAACTCATCTTGCATTAACTTAGAGAATTCTTTGCAAAGAGATTCGTTAGTATAGCACCAAATATGATATCATCAACATAAATTTGTACAATGAGAAAATCTTTATCCTTAATTTTGATAAATAATGTAGTGTCAACTTTTCCTCTTGAAAAATTATTTGAAATAAGAAAAGTGCTAAGTCTTTCATACCAAGCTCTAGGAGCTTGTTTTAAACCATAAAGTGCTTTTGAAAGTTTAAAGACATGATTGAGAAAATCGTGTTTTTCAAAACCGGATGGTTGCTCAACATAGACTTCTTCGAAAATATATACATTTAAGAAAGCACTTTTTACGTCCATTTGAAATAACTTGAAGTTCATGTAAGAGGCAAAAGCCAAAAGAATTCGAATAACTTCAAGTCGAGCAACCGGTACAAAAGTTTCATCAAAATCAATCCCTTCAATTTGGTTGAAACCTTGGGCCACTAGTCTAGCCTTGTTTCGAACCACAACATCAGATTCATCTCGCTTGTTTCGGAAGATCCATTTAGTGCCAATAACGGTATGATCACTTGGTTTTTCCACAAGCGTCCAAACTTGGTTTCGCTCAAATTGATTGAGTTCTTCTTGCATCGCAATGAGCCAATTTTCGTCATTACTAGCCTCAACGAAATTTTTAGGTTCAATTTGAGATAAGAAAACCAAGTGGTCACAAAGTAATCTAAGAGAGGATCTAGTCTTGACCTTTTGACTAGGATCTCCAATGATGAAGTCCTTGGGATGATAAGTAGCAAATTTCCACACTTTAGGTAGAGGAGTGGGTTCATTATCTTTAGAAATAAACTCCTCAACTTTCTTGGATTGTACAACCTCTTGTGGTGTGGAATTTATATTTAACTTATCAAAGTCAAGAATATCATCTTCAAAAGAAGTATCATTTCCCTTAGATTCTTCAAAGAGAACATGCATGCTTTTCTCTATTACCACAGATCGTCGATTATAGACTCGATAAGCTTTGCTAGTAGAGGAATATCCCAAGAATATTGCTTCATCGAATTTAGCATCAAACTTTTCCAACTTGTCTTTTGTGTTCAAGATGAAATATTTACACCAATAATTTTAAAATAACCAATTTGGGAATTCTACTATACCATAACTCAAAGGGGGTTTTTTCAAGAATTGGTCGAATTAGAACACGGTTCATGATGTAACAAGCCGTGTTTACGACTTCGGCCCAAAAATACTTTGGCAACTCCCCCTCAATTAACATCGATCTAGCCATCTCTTGGAGAGATCTATTTTTGCGTTCAACAATCCCATTTTGTTGAGGTGTACGAGGGGTAGCAAACTGATGTTCTATTTCCAATTCATTGCAAAACTTTTCAAAGTTACGGTTTTCGAATTCACCACCATGATCACTACTAATTTTAGAAATTATACAACATTTTTTATTTTGAACACGAAAGACAAAGTCTTTGAAGGATTTAAAAGTGTCATACTTGTGTCTCAACAATAAGGTCCAAGTATATCTTGAGTAATTATCAACAATTATAAAAACATAGTTACTTCCACCAAGGCTAGAGACATCAATTGGACCAAAGATATCCATATGGATTAACTCCAAAGGACTAGATGTAGAAATAATATTTTTGGATTTAAAAGAAGATTTTACTTGTTTTGCTTGAGCACAAGCACTACAAACCTCATCTTTGGCATAATTTATTTTAGGTAAATATTTTACAAGTTTTTTCTTGAAAAGTTTTGAAAGAGAATCCATACTAGCATGAGCTAGCCTTTTATGCCAAAGCCAAGATTCGTTAATTTGAACCGAAAAATATTTTTCACCTTCATGAGAAAGTTTGCTTAGATCAACGGTGTAGATATTCTTGGATCTAAAGCCCATAAAAGCTACCTCATTTGTAGAAGGATCAAGGATGCTACAATGAGATGCTTCGAATTTTACAAAATAGCATTTGTCACACAGTTGACTAATGCTCAATAAATTGTACTTAAGGCCATCAACTAAAAGAACATTTGAAATATTAACCTTCTCATTTCTGATTGTGCCGGTTTCAATGATCTTTCCTTTAGTGTTGTCTCCAAATGTGACAAAGCCTCCATCTTTCTTTTCAAGTGAATTGAACTTGGTTTAATCCCAAGTCATATGTCTTGAGCATCCGCTATCTAAGTACCATTTGTCACTTGCACCTTTTGATTGGAGACACACCTACAAAAATAAATTAAGTTTTTAACTTTGGTACCCAAGTGAGATTGTGTCATTTTGAGTTAGATGAGCCTTTCACAACCCAAATTTGGTTAAGTTTAGGATTTTTCTTGTATTTACACGAGGATATATGATGTCCTTTAATATTACAATAAGAACAATACAAAGTTGGGTCTTGATAGGAGCTTTTAATAAAAACTTTTTTTTTAGCTTTTGTTAACTTAACATTGTTTGGATTAGGAACGTATCCTATCCCAAACTTTTTGAAGTTCATAACTTGACTTCCAAGCATCATATTTAGGTACTTGGTTCCACCAATAAATTTCTCAAAAGTTTTCTTAGATTCACCTAAGCTAACTTTGAGTTGTTGGTTTTCAACTTGAAGTTTTTCAAGTTGTTTGTCATAAGGAACAAATGACTTAAAATTTTGACCTTCAATTTTCTTCTTTAATGCCTCGTTTTCACAAATGAGATTACAACATGTCTCATTAGCTTGTTTAAGCTCTTTCATGAGTGAGGAGACCTCATTTTCAAGTATTAAAGAAGAATTTGAAGTCGAAGATTTTAGGTCATATTACTTTCATCTCTAATGAGGTATTTTGCTTCTTGAGAGATGTATACTTGGGACCCAAACTTTGTAAATCATTATATAAAGAAAAGAAGGCTTCTAAAAGTTCATCATAACTTAAATTATTTACCTCATCTTCAAGAGCCATGAGACATAGAATTGAGCTTTGCTCCTCAAGGCAAATTTGGGCAACTTTGTTTTTCGATTCATCACCGCTAGACTCGTCGGGGGCATCCCAATTTAGAACATTGAAGGCTTTCTTTTTCTTATCTTTCTTAAAGGCCTTGCTTGGAAGAGTGCATTCACTTTTCAAATGCCCTGGTTTGTTGCAATTGTATCAAATGATCCCCTTCTTGAATCCCTCACCTTTGAACCCGTCTCGTTTAGGTCTTCTCAAGTTGCGCTTCTTAATTAGTCGGTCGAGCCTTTTTGAAATCATAGCGATTTTTTCGCTCGAACCTTCTTCGCCATCTTCACTATCGGAAGCTATGACTCCCTTAAGTGCAAGACTCTTCTTTTTCTCGGGAGCCTCTTCGTTGTCATATTCTTTGAGGCGTTGTTCATGCGCCATGAGTGATCCGACAAGTTCGTCAATCTTTACTTTGTCCAAGTCGTGAGCTTCTTGGATAGCCGTAACCTTAGGTATCCAACTTCTTGGTAGCACATAAAGGAGTTTTCAGACCAAGTCCGATTGAAAAAAATCTTTACCTAAGGCTTTCAAGCTATTTATAATGTTAGTGAATCTTGTGAACATATTTGAAATGGATTCACTTTCTTCCATTTTGAATAGTTCATAACTTGACATAAGCATGCTTATTTTAGATTCCTTCACCCTAGAAGTTCCTTCATGAGTGACTTCTAATTTATCACAAATCTCTTTAGCAGTTGTGCATGTAGAGATTCGATGAAACTCATCTCTACTAAGAGCGCAAAGGAATGAATTAATTGCTTCAGCATTCAATTGAAAGCGAAATTTTTTCGCTTCATTCCATTCCACTCTTGATTTTGATGAAGTGACATAACCACTTTCGATTATGTCCCAAATATCAAAATCTAGAGATTGAAAGAATATCTTCATTCTAATCTTCCAAAAAGGATAATCGGTCCCATCAAAATATGGTGGCCGAACAATAGATTGTCCTTCGATATTCTTTCCCATGGATGCCATTCTCACTTAGATTTTAATCTAAATAATGTGAGACCTTGCTCTGATACCAATTGAGGATCAAAATGGCAACCTAAGAGGAGGGGTGAATTAGGTTTCTAAAATAAAACGCTAAATAATCAAGTAATTTAAAAACTCGAAACAAATAAAGTGAGAGAAAGTGAGGAGTTAGAGAAATGCAAACTCAAGAAGCACACAATCAATTTGTTTCGAGGTTCGGCACTTTTCCTACGTCCCCGCCAACTTCTCAACACAAGAGAACGTTGGATCTCCACTAGACGATGCTTTTGCGGGCAAGCACCAAGCCTTCGCACCAACACCTTCTTCTCTAAAAAAGGTTACACTTTCAAACTTCAACACTTTTCTTTTTCACTCTTTTACAAGATTATATCTCACTACAAATTACACTCAAGTTTAGAGAGAATTGAGAGCTAAGAGTATTAAGAACAATGAAATATTTAAGCTCAAAGGGACTTGGAAATCCTTGCTGAGAAAGGCCTCAAGACCATCTACTATAGCCTCAGTCGCTCCAGACCGTTGCACTTTCGGGCGCCCTAAACAGGAATTCGGGCGCCCAGAAGTTGAGCACGCGCACTGCACTTCCAGCGGCCTGTCAGACCCCGTGCGCCGCTTTTCTGGATCCGTACATTCGGGCCTCCAGAAATTGTGGGCGCCCAGATCATGCATGACAGCTTTTCTGACCCAGCCAGACCACGCACGCCGCTTTTCTGGATCCGTACATTCGAGGCTCCAGAAACTTGTGGGCGCCCAGAACATGTGCGTCGGCTTTTCTGACACTGTCAGACCACGCGCGCCGAAGTTACTGAACAGAAACTTTTGGGCCTCCAGAAGTTAACTTGTGGGCGCCCACTTTCTCAGGCACGCGCGCCGCTTGCGCAGCGCCGCTGTCAGATTTTCGGACCGTTGCGCCGTACTGTCCGGAACACGCAACCTGTCAAGTCAAATATTTCGGACGCCTTAAACAGACAATTCGGGCGCCCAGATTATGTATAAACAATTTTGGACCACCCAAACAGCAAACAGTCAGGATCCAAAATCAACCAAGATTCGGATCCACTTTTAGGGCGCCCAGATCAGAGTCCAAAACAGAAACTTGACAGAAAATAGATTTTGAGAAGATTTTGAATATAGTTTGAAGTCTCATGTGCTTTAGATGATAAAAAGAGTAAGTTAAAATTTAGCTCGACATTTCTTACTCTAATCTTTAAAGCACAATATTAAAAAGAGGAATATAGAGAGATTTTATCTACTTGACAAAGTAGCTTCAAGTGGTGAAGCTTAGTGCTAGGGAATTGCCCATCTTGAGTCTTTTTGAAGATAGAGGAGTCTAAACACAAAACTCAAGATAAAAGATTAGTTCAATAATTGTAATTATTTGTTATCATCAAAATCTAAAGAATGATTAGGGCCACTAGGCCAATAATAACCTTTCTTTAGAAGCTCTATGACTTGTCGATTCATCTCTTCGTGCTCCTTTGGGCTCATACAATAATGAGCCTTGTTTGGTAAAGTAGCACATGGAATCAAATCAATTTGATGCTGGATGTCCCGCAAAGGAGGAAGGCCACTTGGAAGCTCTTCGGGAGTAATATCCTTGAACTCCTCCAAAAGAGCTTTTATCTCACTTGGAACGTATGATGGATGTCCTTCCTCTTTTGCCACAAGCATATAAATAATGCCATTTTGTTTGCTTTCTTTTATAAAGTTTGACAAAGAAAGAAAAGCGTTCCCCTCCCCTTGAGTAGAAGGTTTGGAGACACTTTCCTCTTTGCATGGCAAAAGAACAATTTTAACTTTACCCATTGTAAAAGTGCAAGTATTTTTTCTTCCGTCATGGGTAACACATCTATCATATTGCCAAGGTCTACCCAACAGTATATGGCTAACATCCATAGGGGCTACATCACACCAAACTTCATCCTTATAATTTTTTCCCATAGAAAAGGTAACTAGACAGCGTTTAGTAACCTTTACCTCATTACCCTTTTTAAACCAAGCAATTTTGTAAGGCTTGGGATGAGGTTCGGTCTTCAGGTTGAGTTTCTTTACCATGTCTTGTGAGACGATATTCTCACAGCTGCAACTGTCAATAATGAGAGAGCATACCTTGCCACAAGACTTGCAGGGAGTTTTGAAGATATTGTTTCGAAAGCCAATCTTCATTAGAGTCTTCTTTCGAGCTCGTGAGTGCTCTATGGATTACTAAGCACTCTCCTTCCTAAGGTGCAATCTCTTCACATTGCTCTTCAATCTCCTCATCAAATTTCGGTTCTCCTGCAATTTCTGCATTTTCCTCATCGCTCCTTTCGTCGACAAGTGTCACTCTGGCGTCCACTCGCCTCAGCAGACACTCGTGAGTGTAGTGACCCCTTTGCTTGCAACTAAAACAAGTAGGAGGTTGCTTGGTGCGACTTGATTGTCCTCCATGATTGCCAGGCATAGGTTTGGATGTGTCCTTGTGGTGCCACCTGATTTTGTAGGGCCCACATCCTTGCGAGAGGATTCACCCTTTGAAGATGGATAAAAAATGTGGACATCAACAAATTTCTTTGCACCACTTCGGGTTACTTTTGCTTCAACTTTAAGAGCGAGTTGGAAAGCATCATGCAACTTCCATATTCGTTGCAATTCTAATTCATCACGAATTGAAATTTTTAAACCACCAACGTACCTCGCAACAAGTTTTTCCTCCGTCTCTTGAATGTTATTACGAGCAATTAGTTTGTAAAAGTGTTCTATATAGTCGACAACAGTTCTATTCCCTTGTTGAAGATTGTTGAACTGGGAAAATATATTTTGCGCAAAATCTGCGGGAAGGAAATGCTCTCGAAGCCTTGACCTCATCTTTTCCCATGAAGAGATTTTTGGCTTACCTTTGCGTAGTCGCAATTCTTGCACTTTGTCCCACCAAGACGACGCATAGCCACAAAGCCGGGTAGCGACTAGTTTCACCTTGCGATCTTCGGTGACATCCTTGTATTCAAAGAATTTCTCGATAGCACTAAGCCAGTCAAGAAACTCCTCTGGATGAAGCCGGCCATGGAACTCCGGCAAATCGACCTTGATAGTGACGGAGGCATAGAGAAATTTCTCCATAATTGTCTCCTTACGATCTCGTCGGTTGGCAAACGGATTCACATCGTCGTCTCTCACTAACAGCTAAAGATATCAAAAGTAACAGAGCTGCTATATAAATAATAAGTTCACTGTACATACATATATCAATCCACAACCAAAATATACATCACTGACAATCTCCATATCACTGTATGTACAGACTCATAGGATCATCTACCAAAATAGGGTATACCTCTAGCAAAATGTCCGGGGAACAGCTCTACCCGACGGTCTCATTTTCACGCTCAGAATGCACTGCTGGAGAAGAAGACTCTGCAAAAAGGTGTCAACAACGGGTGTGAGAACTACTATCAAACAAGTAGTCCTCAGTGGGTACCGCCACCAGCGTCAGCGGTCTGCCAACTAAGTCCTCGATCTCAAGATATAAAGAGAGCAATAAAAAAAGTAGGAGATAAACTACCACTACTATGCACAATACTCGAACTGTCAATATGAATATCAATGATCTGAACATAACACATCAAACGAGGACTATCATAAATCCATAACATCATACCTGCGGCCTGAACATCACGCCCTACCCGTAGGGAGCCAACTAGTACAGGCATAAACCCTCTGTACTACACATAAACCAACTCCGGAGTGGTACTCGTGGGAGCGACCCAACCGAGTAATATGACAACACATATCATCGCCAAGCACCCACAGGTATATGATCGACAAGATGGGTCAATCTGAACTCACAGAAGAATCTCACGTGCCCTCGGCACCTCAAATGCATAATCAACAAGTATGACCCAATCAACTGATCAATGCTCAAGTGCTCACAAACAACTCAACTCTACCACAAAGAGGAGGTATAATCAACATAGCACGAGCCACAATAAGATCACCTACACTAGCATGTACAACAACTGGTACAATGGATATCAATGCAACAGGATAGGTGTAGGTCAAATCATGCATCAAGAATATAAGGAAATCATGCTTGCTATCAGATATCACTATCTCACCTATGATTATATCATACACATGCAAGCAGTAAATCAGTCTCAACCTAAACATGTCATATCTAACATAATCTCAGCAATATCATGTCATGCTAACATGAGAATAAGCACATAGGAGGAAATCCACTGAATCTTGTAAACATCAACCCACCTCAAAAGCTAATCCAACCACGGTGGGGAACAACTACAATCTCAGATCCAACCCTCCAGAATATATACCAAGCTCAAGCAGTACTCCAATCTGAATATACCACCAAAAGACTGCTAACCTCAACAGAATAAGTGATCAGAACCATATCAGAACAACACAGTAGAAGAGAGCAAGCTAGATCATCACTAATGCCAACACATGGCCCTTACTCTAGCTTTCTCTCTCTAGAAAGGTGGTACACGAAGTGGAATGTAGCTCAAAACATTCAGGGGGCTCACCTATTTATAGGCCTCAAAGTTCCACTTTCGGGTGCCCGAATTCCCTCTTCTGGGCGTCCGAAAATCGTCCAAGACCAGGTGTTAGTTAGTGGTCAAGCGGCTCGGCGGTGGTCGGCAGGCGGTGGGGCGGCGCTCCTCCGGCGGTTGACATGTGTCCTGCAACACGACACGTGTTAGCCCACGTCATTCCCCTATTCGGATCCACAATCCGGGCGTCCAAAACCTGCGCCCCGATCCGAATCAAGCCAGCAACTTCCGGACCCATCCAAATTCAACCAATGGCTCCAAATCTTTCAGGCGTCCACTTCCCATGATTCGGGCGCCCGAAATGCCAAAACCCAGTAATATCTCAAAATGCCAAGTATTACAAAGCGTGGGGAGAAAAAGCGGTGGTGGCGGTGGTGGGGGAGCTTGTCCCGATCCCGACCGCGTCCTCCGCCGCCGCCGTTAGGCGCTGGCGAGGAGGGAGGAGGAGAGGAAGGGGGTGGAGGCGGTGGCGTTGCGCTTTCCGCCTCCGCCTCCGCCGCCGCCGCAACCGCCGCGGGCGCCCATTGAGGCCAAGTGGTGAAGCTCCGCCATGGGAGGGGCGAGAAGGAGGATCTCGCTCCCTCCCTCCCTTCTAATATTTTTGTGAGGCGGAAATGGTACAATATAAATTTGGTTTTTTTCGGTTTAAAGATTTATTAATTTTATATTTTGTTTATATATTTCTATTTTTTTAATATCATGATTTAATTTTGACTTTTTAAAAAACTGACCAAGCAAATTTTTTCTCCTTTCCTCATTTTCTCTCCCTCCTTCTCCATTTCATCATCAAGCCGCCGTCGCCACGATGTGCTGCTGCTGTGACCGCACATGGAAGCTGGGCGTGGAGCACTACTGCCCCAGTTGGTCGGCGAAAGCTTTGGCCTACAACACCGTCCACTCTGCATAGAGCCGTGCGAGTCGATCCTTGTAGTAAATAATATTTAATAATATTGATCATCAATTTGAAAATTCTATCATTCAGAAATAAAATGAGATTCTTACAGGATGGTTACTTTTAGAGATATGCTTGTTTAATTCTTCCCTTATATCTTGATTATACATTACATTTTTATAAGCCAATTATTTTTTTAATAGCTGACTTAATATTTAAATAAGGGTTAAATGCATACAGGTCCCCGTAAATATAGTGAATAGCAAATATATCCCTGCAAAGTTTAACTTTTGTAAAATGTCCCTACAAAAGTCCTAAGTTATGCAGATATATCACTCTGGTTTTTTCTGCTAGAACTCTGTTAAAATTTTAACAGCAGATGAGTGAAATGATATTTTTACCCTTAGAGATATGTCCCTCCAAAAAGAAGAAGAAGAAGAAGAGGGCGGCAGCGGCGGCCGGCGGTGGCGGTGGCGGCGGCCGGCGGCGGCGGCGGTGGCGGTGGCGGTGGCGCCGGCGGTGGCGGTGGAAGGGCTGGGCGGGGTGGGTGGCTGCGGCGGGGTGGGTGGCGACGGCGGGGTCGGCGGCGCGGCGAGGGAGGAGGCGGCGAGGGAGGCGGGGAGGCCCTCGATGGAGTGGACGTGGAGGGAGAAGACGCACTCGTAGCGGCGGCGCCCGATGTGGGAGAGGGATCGGAGGGACCTCCAAAACGAGGACGACGAGGACGAAGACGACGAGGGTTTCTTCGAGGGCTTCAGCTTGGGATCGGGGGAGGAGAGAAGGAGGCGGGATCGGCCGGCGGAGAGGAAGCGGCGGCGACGGCGGAGGGAGGAGGAGGTGGGAGGGAGGGGGCGGCGTCGTTCCGATCAAGAAAGAGGAAGAGGATGAGGAAGAGGATGAGGGTAAAATTATCAATTCACATTATTAACTAACCATGGTTAAGCATGTTAACTGCGGTTAACTAAGTTTTTCTAATATAGTATAACAGCATGAACATTTTTGCAGACGGTAGGACTTTTGCAAGGATATTTTGCAAAAGTTAAAATTTGCAGGGATATATTTGTTATTCACTATATTTGTAGGGACCTGTTTTCAATTAACCCTTTAAATAAATATATTGTATTTTTTTTATTTTTTCCCTTTTGATGATATGATTGCAATATGCATCTGGAGCCAGAGAGCTTTGTATACTAATGAGTAATTAGAGATCATAAGCACGTACTTATTCCAAAAATACGTGGGGATAGAAAAAAGCATATTCATCGCACTTAAGAACTCAACCATAGCGCACTTAGACTTCGATCAGACTCAACTCTATGGATGTTAGATTTATTATTGAAATTCTTATTGTTAGGTTTATTATGAATTACAATACCACGCAACTTATTGCGCTCATGGAACTCCACTTATTAGTCTCCCAAACCTATTTTTATGGGGCTGAAAATTTGACTTATTTTGGCCAATAATATATTGCCCAACCATCACGACAAGAGTATAGATATCTATATACTAACATGTCCAATTATATAGAATATACTTTTTAGAAAAATTAAAAATGGGTGTAATATCAAATAGCGCCACTTCTATTTCAAAAAAATGCTTATGTTCATGTACATTTTGTACTTATTTACCAATTAGAAGAGTCGTATATGAATATATGGTCATCAATTGTGCTATACATTACGTTCTGCAGTCTTATTAGAAAATGTAGAAGGATATCTCTGTTTGTTCTTGCCCGGTAATTTTTTTATTTATTATTAGAGTTAGATGGACCTTAATATTAAATGGACTTACAATCTGTTATCGAATTTTCAAATGGGTTTCTTTTCACATTACGAATCTGGCCCAGCTTCTTCGAGGCCTAGCCCGGTTCGTATCGGGCCAGTTTTGTGAGCATTGATCCGATCCGGCTTATTATTAAGCCCTAAAAATAATCCCTTCACAAAATCTTTTTTTCAAAAAAATATATTTGGTCCTGGTACAATTTGATCAAATCTAGTCACAATAACAACTTAGAAAAACACATTTAAACTATTTTTGGGGAGTGTTTTTCTTAAAAGGTTTTTTCCTCAAATCATGAATCTGACCCATCTTCTTCGAGCCCAAGCCCGGTTCAAAATAGGCCTAGTTTTGTGAACCTTGATCTGATCGAGGCTCATTATTAGTCTTACAATTACGGCATGTCTGTTTCGTTAGGGTAGGAAAAGGCCAGAACTTGCGAGTTTGAACCGTATGCCCGATCTCGACTTTGCCATAGAAGAGGATGAAGTCGTGCTCCCACGCCGAACAGGAAGTAAAGGTCGATACTCATATATATACAGAAAGTAGGGCTACTATACGTTTATGAGTATAAAGATCTTCGTACTTATAAGTCATTTTCGATGGAGTATCTGAATCGACGATTCATACAATTAAATATAATTTAGAGCATTAAAATATCTAAAAGTTAAATTTTGTAATATTTTAATTAATGTTTAATAAAATTCATCAAGTGGGTACAAAATGAACAATCAAAATCGAATTATCTTTTAGAAATAGTGCCGATTAAAATCAAACATACCGTCATTTTGTGTGTGTGTGTGTCATCTCAATTTGTAACCTACTACATTACATCATTTAATTCCCAACCTACCAAGATTTACTTTGAATTGTAATGTAGTTATTTAGATCCACCAAATTGCTTTTTTTTATTAAAAAAAAAGATGGTCTATACATTTTCATATTTTGTAGTACCAAAACAAAACCAAATCAAGCTCCCATCTCACCCTATTGCATGAAATTGAGACATACCTAACTCATATAATGCTTATCCCTCCATCCAATCAAGTGACATGATTCTTGATTGTAGTGGAAGCTAGTGGACAAATAGGCATTTAATTTAATCTTATAAAAGCATTATTTAAGATTCCTTTGTGGAATAGAAAATGATTTATTTCTTATCTAGTTTTTGTCCTTTCTTTCGGCTATAGATTTTAATAGCAGTACATAATTTATACAGAAAAAAAAGAGATTATGAGGCTGAAAGCAGAAGCTCTAGTGTTAGAGTGCTTTATTCAACCTCACAAAAAAAAAATTTGGAAAATTTTATTACAGTAATTAGTATAATAAAATTACTAAAACATTACTTTATTGAACAACACTGTATGCATAAATAAAACAAACAATAATCTAGAAATATACACGTCTCGTCTCTCTCTGCGCTGTATAAAGTGCTTGTATGTCGCAGTAATGGATATGTCGACGGGCATCCATGAAAGGTAGTTGAGGTCCCAGAGGCTTAGTTTCTTCACATTTTTAGCTAAATTTAATTTTTTTTTAAATAAACGAAGCAGATAGCATGCTATCTTTCTCTCTCACACAATCTATATAAAGAGAGAAAGCTAGGCTGCTATACTATCGGTGCTACAAAGTTGTTTTCGATGATGCGGCTTCCAAGTGGACGATCGGCTCCGTTAGACTTAATCCACACTATTAAAAGTATTCGAAAACTAAATTTCATAATTTTTCAAAATTATTTCCCTATCAACCGAGTAGTCTAAAAATGAACGGCTGAATATAAAAATGTCATAAAACTAATGATAAAAGACTTGAATTTAAGATCAGATGTACTGATTTTACTCTAAATAGTGAAAAAAAAATTATAAAAATTTTATTGGATTTGAACTATTTTACACCGTTAAATTCACAAACACATCAAATCGGCCATTAAAATTGTCAATTTTGAAACCTTTTGATCACTACTCAATAATTTCAAAAAAATATGAAATTTAGTTCCCAAGTTCTTTCAATAGTGTACATCAAGTCTACCGGAGCCGATCGTCTATTTGGAAGCTGTATCATCGAAAACAACTTGGTAGCACGGAGGTCTTCGTGCTACCGATACTATAGCAGCCTAACTCTATACGAGTCCGGCTGGGATACTATCGATAGCACCACGTGCTTGGTGCTACCGAATTTTCTGCCGTTAGATTTACCCCTTTCATCATTTCTCACCGTTAGATCATATTATTCAACCAACCACCCACTCAAATCTAGGGACCACTATCAACCAACCGGGGACCACTATCATCCTAACCGCACATTTTTTCATCCAAAGGCCGAAAACCTAATAGCACCAATGACTTGGTGCTATTAATAGTATTCCAGCCAAATTATATATATATATATATATATATATATATATATATATATATATATATATATATATTGATTTTTTTTTTGAAATTTTAAGATGTACAAAAATAATAATAAACTCGTTTAGCTTTCAATTATAGTAGGTGCTCCTTTTCTAAATACCATTTCTCTTTTCATCTCTTCAGTAGAAGAAAACTTTATTCAGTCTGTTCGATTTGAAGCAGCGCAACTGCCTCTGCCCGCACCCAACGTGGGAGAGCCGCAGTGGCCTCGGCGGAGCTCAGCGACTACGGGGGTTGCCGGGCAAAGGAGGCCAGCGTCTAGGAGTGCCGGAGATGGGGTCTGAACAATAAAGCTTATAGATAGGGGTGGAAACTGGGCCGGGCTTGGGTCGGGTAATACTATGCCCAAGCCCGGCCCAAAAGAAAATGTTGGGCTTCGGGTCGGGCTTTTACCCAATTCTTTTTGAAAAGTAAGGCCCGGCTCAAGCCCAAGCCCAATGCCCAATGCCCATCGGGCTTTGTGGAGGCCCATTTTATGCATTTATCATATAATACATAAATACTTTTATTGTAGAAAATTAAAATAAAATACCTATTTTTATTGGGGTTTGACCACATCAAAGATATGGAACTAAATATTTTGTTAATATATAATATATCCTCATATATATATAAACATATATCATTAATAACAATATATACTATATATGATATACTATATCATTTATTCCTTTTTTAGATAAATATTATATATATATATAATTAAATATTTTATTTTGGTAATTAATATATCGGGCTTTCGGGTCGGGCTCGGGCCGGGCTTGGACATGCCCAAATGGGCCCAAAATTTTTTCGGGCCTAAATTTTTAAGTCCAGCCCGAACCCAAAGTTATGTTTTCAATACCCAAAGCCCGACCCAAACATGGCCTATCGGGCCGGGCCTTGTTTAGGCCCGGGCCCTGTTCCACCCCTACTTATATAGATAGTTATACCCACATCAATTATTGGCAAAGAATAAAACAATTCATATATATTATCATATAAAGTTAAAATAAATTATTTTAATATTTAATGCATTTTTGTTTGATTAGCAACAAATTAAAATGCTGCAAATAGGTTGGTCGAGCGAGCACCCTCTGAAGGGAGGAGTCATAACCTCTTTGCACAGAATTGTTGTAATGCATGTCTAGTATGGAGTTTGAATTGAGGACAGCATACAAAGAAGGAAACCACCAAATCTGTTTCAATTTAAAACATCGATACGCCGAGGTTTTTAGTTCCTTACGTCCTTAAAGTGGAAATTTGACTAGAAGAATCCTAAAGCAAGGCCAACGACAATTAATAAACCTATCCAGAATACTTGAGAGAGACAATTTGAGCTACACTCTAGGCTATTCATGTTCACTGCTTTAGAAAACAGAAACAGAGCTGCATATGTCCTGCACCGAGGATTAAAAGAAAACCTAAGTTTCCATCTATGTTATGCACTGAGAATTACAACCCGTCAATTAGAAAGAAAACTAGATGAGGGTGTCTGTTTCAAAATGGCCAGCACATAAGGGACTCTTCATACATTTTTTACCTACAGGAAACATGAAATATATATACAAACTGAGAGCTTCCTATGTTGGATTCCAACAGCCTCACCTTAAGGCCCAATGGATAAAGCGATAGAAACACTTGAATAGTAATATTATCAACAGATGATTCTTTCCATCGAAGTCGGTTACATTGTATCAGTTATTCCATTCTACAAACTAACCGAAAAGGGGATTGTATTGCACTTGCAGCCTTTGTGTGTTGTAACTCCAAAATCCTGGGAAGTTATTACAATCTTAAATATAACTGTTGTAACCTTCCCTACAGTAGAATATAGCCCGATTAAGGGAGAAGGTCATAACATAGAATTCCTGAATGCGGAGAGTAGTTTAGATGAGAAAAGCAAAACGAAGGCCAGGACTGATCCGAAGAACATTTTGATCACGTATTGCACAATGTCCATGTCAGATTGCATGGAAGTGATGTCCTCGTGGGTGATCATGGCAGAGGCAGAGGCAGAGGCAGAGGGAAGGGCTTCGATGATTGCATCTGCGAGATCAGAAATGAAGGAAGAGGTGCAGCCAAGAGCGGGCACCCTGCCCCAGTTCTCGATGCCGGACTGTAGAGCCAAGTGCTTGTACTCCATGTCGATTTCTTCCAGGGTTTCAATATGCTCGCTCACAAAGCTGAATGCATGATCAAACAGAGAAAGTTCTTTTATTCAACAGGATTAAGATAAGCAACATGTCGGGGAAACAAGTAAAATGTGCTAAAGATTAAATTAGACCAATGAAAGATGGTCGCATTTAGTACATACCTCACTGGAACAGCCAGGAGACTCTTTACACCTCTTTGACCAAGCTCAACTATAACTTCATCAGTGTAAGGCTTCAACCACTGAACTGGGCCAACTCGGCTCTGTAAAAATGTTCAAAAAAGTTGCAACTGATAAGACTATCTGCTTAGTCTTTGAGAAAACAATACTTCTTTGAGGATATTTATCTTTTTTTTGTGGTGTCTAAATACTAAAACCTTGAGAAAAGTAAAGAGTATGCTTAAGTACATGAAACAAAACCAGTATAGATCTCGGATAACATCTCCAATACCTGGTAAGCAAGAGTATGGTTGTTGGAGATTCCTCTGGATTTTAACTCATCCATGATCAAGGTGATACAATCCTCCATCTGATCTCTATACGGATCTCCTGCATCCTCAACATAGCTAAGTGGAACTCCATGCGCACTGAAGAATATCATAACCTACCAAAAGCAGAGCCTATAATGAAAACTCAAAGAAACAATCTCCACCATTAACTCTTTGAGGGACACGACTCTATGCTTCACAGTTTACTAACTCCTCGGTTTCAATCAAAAATTAACTTGTCACGGCATACCAATCAAACATCAAGCTGAAAGCTTTGACAAGTACATCTGAAAAAAATAGAATTACCTCTTCAGGATTAGAGAAACTTGATAGTTCTTTCTGTATCAAATCAGCCATTGATTTAATATAACCATTGCGCTGATACCAAAATTCAATTATTGATACCGGCAGTTTTGAAAAATAATGATCCTCCCTGCATGCAGAAAAAAGTTACAAAAGAAATTCAAGATAGATTGCATAATAAAATACAGTAAAACTTCCAAACAAATGTAGCTCTCTACCGAAAGATGTTCTGAAGAACACGGATGCTTGAACCACTTGTTGATATGGAGAATTGAGGATAAAGTGGAAGAACAACAAGCTTAGTAATATTATCCTTCTTTATCTGGCATAATTTGTAGATCACAACAATCATTGTTAGTCATTAAGTCCTACGGTATGATTTCTATGTAAGTAGTATAACATGCCACTTCTTAGTTTCTACATGACAATAATTGTATGTGATTTTAATACAGGCTTTGAGATAGGACTTGGCAAAAATTTTCAGAACGAATTTTTTAAAACATTAATAATGATGGCTCTTAAAAGCAGAAAGTAGCAGACTCTACATAACAATAATTCGTTACAACTTAACCACAAGAGTTCAAAATCAAGAGGGAAAAACAAAAAACAACAAACTGAAGAATTGGATGTTTATTTCAAAATGAAAATAAAGAACAAATGCCAAAAGTTAGTTCATTATTTCAAGTTAAATATTGAAATAACTAACCTGATCAAGGGCTTCTTCAGTAAAGGGATGCCAATATCGCATGCCAACATAGACATTTACAGGCAAATTCTTCTCTTCCAAAGCCGCCTTCAGAGCATGTGCCTGAAATATGTTACAAGTAAGAAAAGAAAGTTGATAGCAAGTATTTTGAAGATCATGACAGTCTCAAGATAATCATAAGAACCAGAGGAAGTGTACAATCTGTAACGAAAAATCAGAGATGATACAAGATTATCTTAGTACTGATAGAAAATGGAAGACTGATTCAGGAGGAACAACAGGGGAGTGAGATATAGACCTGCTCATCTGTTATTCTTCGTAAAGGTGATCCGCCACCAATAGCAACATAACCCTCTTTGCTCTTGGGAGCTCTTACTACAGAAATTAGTTTGGCCAGTGGTCTCTGAAGAAACCTGAACAACCTTGGAAGTCGAATTATATCCTGTTATATGAGGTCAAATTAGAGAACTTAAAATTAAACAGAAAATGGTACCCTAAATTTCTTATGCATAAGGCTCCTAGCAAAGATAATGTTTTACGATGGTCAAAGCATGCAAAACTAATCTTTAGTTACAATTGAGGCACTCATGCCCTTGCGGCACGCAAAGGCATGCCTTTCTATCATATTTAACTAATGTTATCCGACTAATTATGCATGCAACGTGAAACAGGCATGATTGGATAAATTTTATGCCCTCTTTCGTTAGACTCTTAAGAAAAGTATTCATCTCAATGATTAGATAATTATATAAAGCCCATGGAAAGCAGAATTGCGTAATTGTACATTTAGATAATCAGGCATCCTCTTAGTAATAATATGGTACCACGCAATAAAAGTTCCAATGGAGATAGCACCTATGGACCAATTGATAGAAAAGTTAAAGTAGCGAGAAAAATATCGGCTAAAATAAAAGATTACATGTTTGCTTACTTTTTAGATTACATGTTGGCGTAATTTTTTGACCTTTCAAATCATTTATTTAAATTCTATTCAGTTTACTCTTCGAATGAGTTAGTGTAACAATGACAAACCAATTTCTCTAACTAAGAGAAATAAGGACAAACCAATTTCTCTAACTAAGAGAAATAAGGCCAAAAAATGATTCATAAGACAGATTTGAAGCTTCCATCAGTCAAAAGTAAGATGTAAAATGTGCATAATCATATACCGGATCAGAAAACAGATTGAACAAAAATGGCTGAACATCTTGAAGGGTGTCTGGACCTCCAAGATTCAGTAGCAGCACGCCAACTCTTTCTTTTGCAGTATTTAAAGGAACCCTAGTGATATTTTCATCCAAAATATATGCTTCTGCTGAAGAAAAAGTATTGCCAACAAGGTGACGCCTTTTCTGAGGCTTGTTCAAACATGCTGTGACTAAACCTCCAATATTAGTACATGAATATGACAGGCACGCAACTAATTCAAATGATTTATTACATTTATGCAACTTTTCTTCTGCGTTTCGCAAGTTAGATGTTAAGTGTCTTGTAAAAGCCTTTGTCTTGAACCTGAAGACAATAGAATAAAACATAACTAATGGAACAAAAACAACAAATACATTATATATTTTGTTTTTAGTAGAGAAGCTTCTCCAACATAAGAAAAAAAATAAGGACTTTGGAGTGATAGAGATTTAACACTGGAACTCCATATACAAAAGTCCCAAGATGTTGAACTTACACTTCTGAAGCATTTCGCTGACAACAAAAACCAGAGAGTTTAGTATGAGGAACTCTATATCCAACAGCTTCCATATTCTCAAGGTAATATTGAAATCTTCAGCTGAGACCAAAAGTTAGCAGTTAACAAACATTACATGGTTATATTACTTGTTCATGCATATTTGAGATGAAAAATAGTGAAAAAGAACAGAATTCCAAATTTTGCTTTCACATCAAGATTTCCCAATCTCAGATAAAATAATGCAAATACAAACTTGAAGGTCCACAAAACAATGGAGAAATCAAATGCAGAGATCAACGCAATATGGTAATAAACAAAAACACATTATACAAATCAAATTGGACAGCAAAAGATGCCAAGTAAATTGACCATATTCTAATCTTCAAATCAGAAGGTTAAAAGATCCCTCCATGGCCGTGAATCAAACTTCATAATTAAGATTCATTCAGACAAGAACAAATGCTCCATTTTGAAGATGGCTGACTATATACCTTCAACGAGGTGACCCAAAAACACAAACAAAGAAAAAGAACGATCTCTTGTCTGAGTCAACAGCGCAATCCAAACGTTCTCTGTATTCTATCTAATTTGGTCTTCCACCTATTTCATGACTACGCCAAACAGAGACACAAGTTGCCGATGGTCGAGCTAATTTCAAATCAAACTAAATTAAACTATATTTCGACAGGTTTATACTTCCGTTTCGAAAGACCAAATCACAAACCCCTCATCCTGCTACTTAATCGATCATGATCGGCAACGATCCTAAATCCGGAATCATTAGACCAATTACCATCACATAAAAGACAAAGAAGGGTAACGGTAGAGGTGGTCAACAGCAATCTTTGGGAAAAATGATGATGTACCTCGGATCCGAATTAAGAAATAAGGAACTTAAAAAGAAACGATTGATGTATCCTGGATCGGAATGAAGAAATAAGAACTTGGAGGAAATGGAATGATGAAGGGAAGGATGATGTACCTGAGAGAAGCTAAATGTCGGTGGTCGGAGATCGTAGAGATCGAAGAAAAGGAACCGTAGGTCCAAAAGGACGTAGGGTTTGGGTTAGCGCTAGGAACGGTGGAGGAGAAGGAGGGCGGAGCCGACGTGCACGAAGATTCGTGTAGTTGGGTATTGTAGACGCTTCTTTCAGTCAAATAAGGCAACTGTAGCCGCGTAGGTGAGGAACAAAAGGGGTTCACCCTCTCGGTCCTCAACTAACCACCAACATACTGAAAACAACCATATAATTAATAATTCCACTTAGATAAAAAAGTGTTCGTTAAACTATTTAATAAACTTTAAAAGGCATTAAAACTATTAGAAGAAAATATATAAGATGTCGCTTGTACAAGTGCCATAACAAACAAAAACTTTGTTAACATGTAAGCACCATGATTACTATATGGGCCCTGGCCTGCGATGAATTTGGCTAAAAAGTTGGCCCAACCAATCGCGACTGTGTTTCGTGGCATGGAGTCCAGAGAGACAAGAGGTCACTTTGCCTAGCCATGGGAAATAACATTATTAATAGGCCGGCCTGCTTTTGTTTAGGACTGTTAATAGGCCGGACCATTCTGGCCCATATTTTCGTCCAGTCTTGTGTTCGAACGAATTTGCCAGATAGATGGGCTTCCCTTTCCCATGTTCGGCCCCACTAAAAGCAACTCATATCAAATAATTTTTTTAATTTCAAGTCACAACTCGGTCTAAATTATCATCAAGTTCTCTAATTATACATCGTGAACGCTTGATTAAAGTTGAGTGACGCAAACATTACACATTTTTGGAGAGAAAAGTTAAACAGTAAGTTAGAGTTGATGAATAACAGAGCTCTAGGTAGTAATTACTAGACCAACTTTAATCAAGTCCGCTTGAACACCCCTAAATTGTAATGAAAGTACCACCAACAAACCACTATATCTTCAAGGACAAAACTCAATAAATAATTTATCAGAAAACATGAAGACGATCAATCGCTAGCAGAGAAACTATAATCCTTGGTAGTCATTTTTCCATCTTAACGTATACTAAGAATTCATGTGGTTCAATTCAGCTCCTTCAGAGTATCAATTTACATTTCAATCTTCAAAAGTTGGCTCATCTCCAAAAAGTGTCATCTCGAAGGCCTCGACAATAAGAAAGACCTCTCGACACCCATAAATTCAAACAGTTCAAATAGAAAGCAGTTCTCTACATATGTATAACATTTTGGACCTTTAGCAAAATGAACTTAAGTAGTACATGGTCACATTGAAGGAGAATTACAACACAGCTATAATGCTTTCATTTTCTCAAGACAAGTGAAAGTAATGATCGGCCATAACACCCTTCCGAACTCACAATTGGTTGTTTAAGGAAGTTTGAACAACTTTTCACCACTGATATGAGTACCCTTAATGAAATTTATTTTCGCTAGTGGTAAAAGTCGAAAACTAAGATGCTAACATATTTTTCCCATGATTCATCTCACGTGCAAACTGTAAATTAATATTGGGCCTTGCCACCACCCAAAATGCTTAAGAAGGGTTGAGAGTTTAGTCCTATTATATCTCACTAGTGTAGGGACCCACGCGATGCGGCGGATAGGAATGCTTTATTAAAAATTTACAAATTTAACAAATAAATAAACACATTAGAAGAAACAGAAGAAATATTTGAAATATTGTAAAGATAACCAATAATAAAAGAAAAACTAAAGAAGCTCTATTATTGCATTTGCTTATGGACATCAAAATTACCATGCCATCAGAGAATTCATACGGAATGCAAAGAAAGGGAAGGAAAAATATGAAGGAATGTATGACAGTCGTACAAATAAATTTTAAAGTAATAATAGTTGGTTTTAAACTACTGCTAAATTGTAAAGGTCCAATTTTCATACATCTCTGAGCCAACAACCTGTATTCTATGTTTAGTTTATTAATACAATATGCCAATTTAATCAGTTTTCTTGATAATTTTACTCTGTCAGTTTTTGTGTAACTCAAATAACTTATTTATGAACGATAGTGTAAAACAAAGAAAAATAATTTAAGAAATAATATTCTTAGAAGTTATAGCCTCCACCGACAACTAAGATCAAAATAGGAATCACTCCTCTCGTAAGTTTGTTAGAAAATTAATACACTTAAAAGAACACTAAATTGACAAAAAAAAAGGGGCAAGGTAAAGCCAAGATAAGCACAAATCTATTACTAAGGGTAATAAGTTTATATAATAAGTTTATACAAAGTCCAATTTCCATGACATATATTACTTTAATGACAAACAAAGCCAAGATAAGCACAAATTTGGATGAGTATTAAAAAGGAGAAAAAAAAAAAAACCAATTGGCAAACAAAAGCATGAAAAAGAGCACATAAACCAGTAAAAGAAAAATATATATAAAAAAATCCACTGCCGAACTAACTTTTTGACCATAATCCACCTCGAAACAACATGGCAAAAGAAAAACAACATAGGAAAAGAGGAACAAAACTATCTGCAAAAGTAAAGGTTCAAAGCCAGAAAAAAAAAGAATTATATGAATTGCAAGGGAAAAACCATTGGTAACCAGAAAAAAATGCCACATAAAAGTTTCGAGTCCTTAGCAGTCCTAAACTATTGTGAAGACAACACAACAGGATACTTGTCAAACACGAAAAAGTAGAACAAAAAAGAAGTCGATAAAAACGGTTCTCTAAAATGGACTGTCAAAATACATAACTTCAAGTAATGAATTAACCAAAAACTCAAGAAATTTCAAAACTGTGTGTTGGTCTATATTTGGAGAGGAACCTGGCAGCTAAGGTTTGCGAAGAGCTGAGACATCCATCGAGCAGCAGAAAATATAATGTACATGACTTCTTATTCATATGGCCAATCCAAAGATTAGCAGAATATCGCAGTATTCTTTACAACGTAACACAAAAATAAAGTATCAAATATATTAGCTACAACTATAGCAATTAAAGTGTTCAATGAGTGGAGTCCGCAGATTACTCAAATTCAACATGAAGCTACTGAAAATAGGCTGATTTTAAGCAACAAAAAATAAAAAATAATAAAAGCAGCGATTCAGAGAGCTCATTTTTTGACGTTGGAAACCCAGCTTCTCAATATTACTCTCATAATTTTCATAAGATTACAATATTAAAAAGTTCCTAAAAGAAAACTTGAGGATAATCACAGCTAAGTATCCTGCATAGATGTTATTGGTTTCTGATGCAAATTTCTTTTGGTCCTTTTTATATAATTGCTATACTTATGATTATATGATATATATTTTTTCCTTTTTTTTGTATATAAGCATTTTAGATGTTGTGGATTACACCCTACTTGATTTTGATTTGATGGCAATTACAGTTGAATTTCACACTCGGATAAAAGATGTGTAACTTAATCCTAATACATTACTCCATAGATTTATTACATATGAAGGGAACTCCATAAGCCTACACACTCAAACCACATAGAACATTTCGAACCAAGCACCTAAATCTGTACAAATCAAAGCTCCAAAAATTCAAATTGAAGCCAAATAACTTGAAGAACCAAAACGAAACCGGATTCCGAGAACCAGATAACCTCAATTTAAAGTCTAAAAAGTAAAAAAATTTACAAAATTGAGGACAAATTAGGGCTAAATTGTACCTGTCTCCGAAGATCTGCTTCCCTGAGCTTGGCCTCGATCTCTTTGACGCTCGAAGAGGAGCCACTCCTCGCCTCGAGGAACCTCCGCCGGAGTCGCCGCGGCACTTCGCCGGGGAAGAAAGAGAAAGGGGAGGGGGATGGGGGGACGCGGAGGGGTTTGGAGAGTGCCGCAGGGAGTTTCGGGGGAGGCAAAATTTTATAATTGAGAAAATAATTCTATCTAATTTATTTTTTACAAACTAACCTTCTAAAAGCGCTTTCAGAATATATCGTACGGCTATTAAAAATGGTGAATCATTTACCGTCTTATTTATACTTATCCATTTAACAATCATATTCCATTTCTCTCTCCTCCTTCTAAAGGCGGTGAATCGTTCACCGTTTTTAGAAGACTTAATTTTTTTATGAATGCGGTGAATAATTCATCGCATTTAAAAAATTAATTTGCCAAATAAAAATTTGGCACGATTATTTTACAAATTATAAAATTTTATAAAGTTATTTTATAAAAAAGTCCGTTTTTTGGAAGATGAAGAGGGGAGAGAGAGAGCGAGAATCCACCCAAAAAGAGAGAGAGAGAAGAGAGAGAGATTTCTTATCTACCCCTGACTACTATTCACACTTTTTCTTTTTGCCCAAAAATTACCAAAATGCCTTTTTGGAAAAAAAAATCCTATACAAAAACCTGGGATATTTCAAGGGATTTGTGGAATTCACGGGGGGCATTTTGGTCCATCAGGGGTATTTTGGATATTTCCAAAGTTTTCAAGGGCATTTTGGAAATTATCCCTAAAAAAAAGGGAAAAGCTCTAAAAAAGGATAATACGCCCGTCAGCTGTATTATCGAGGATTAATATAAAAGTATAGATATATATGACTTATCTGGGGTCTCACAATCTCTCCCCTCTTTAAGCCATGACGTCCTCGTCAGGCTCAAACTCACAAGTACCAGGCGATGTGAGACTTGTCTCGCTAGTCTAAACCGACCTTGTGGGGAGCCGCGCTCTCTATCCATAACAGTCCTCAGCACGAGAGCCTAGCTCTCCCCGTTATTCACCTAGCTCAGCCGAGACTCATCTCACACTTCCGGCTGGTAATTGGCTCTGATACCAACTGTGACGCCCTACTTCCCAGGTGAACAAGTAGGCCTCGTGGTGCACGAATCCCACCGGTGCACCGGGTTCACACAACAGGTTTATGTGGACCATAACCATAGGCTTCTTGTGGACCACAACAGGTTTACTTTTACTCTCTCTTCTCTTCGTTCGTTTTCGCTTCTCCTTCCACATCTCCCTCAAATCTCTCCTCCGAGGGAATCCGAATCGCCCACTTCGGATCGAAAAGGTAAAATTTTTGTTCGAATTAGAAATTTCTAAAACCTAAAAGAAGAATCATAAACAATTCCTTTTGCTTTTTTTTAAAAAAAATAATAAATTTCTTGCCCTCATTTTTGTGCATGTAGTTGTGATTCATCTTCGCCCCACCGGCGACGTCCCCATCCTCAAGCAAGCCAAATTCAAGGTACTAATCGTATCTTTTCGCTCTACAAATTACTTTCGATTTTGTCGCATACTTTATCATCATTTTCCCAAACGAGTTCGATAATTTCGGTTTAAATTTGATGGCATGGAGTCATTCAGATCTCAAATTAAATCGAGTTATTAAATTCTTTTTTCTTTTTGAGTTTTGATCAAAGGAAAGTAGATTTTGAGGGATGCATGTGGAGGTGCAATTTTGCTTAAAAAAAGTCGAAAAATGAATGTGGAATCGTCAATGTGATATATATATATATATATATATATATATATATATATATATATATATATATATATATATATATATATATATATATATATATATATATATATATATATATATATATATATATATATATATATATATATATATTGGAGGCTCTAATCGAGAGTTTATGGATGCATGGACCATTTTCTAGGATTTGAAGAATTAGACCTAGTTTGGGACTGGGATTGCGTTTCCAAAAAGCTCCCGCTTTTGTGCTTTAGGCCTAGTTCGTTATTGCGTTTCCAAAAGCACGTGATTTTATTCTTTGGAAGGTCCAAATTATCCTACAGGACTTCGAATCCTTCCCCTTTGCAGTGGTATAAAATTGTAGTAGCAACTGCTGCCGCATAAGTGTGTAACTACTATTCGGCAGCCTTGCCACTGTAATTTTATAGCATTGGAGGAGGAAAAACTGAAAGCTGTTTCAAGTTTCTTGGGTGTTCCAAAGCATGAAAGCAACAACAATGCCAAACTAGGCCTTAGAGGGCGTTGAATGCTGGTCTTTAAGCAGGACTGTAGGATTTCCAAAGCAATGGCTTGCATTCTTGGGAAGAATTATTTTTTTCCCCTCAGAATGTACCTCTGTCTGAAATCTAACTTTTGCTTATATAAAATGTAGTAGTCTCAAGTTCTTCGCACACGCAATCTTAACTAGAAAGTGTATAATCATTTCAACTGGAGTGTTGAACCAAAAGATCACTGTAAGGCGGCTAAAACTCAGGTTTGGGCCACACAAAAAAAAAAATCGGGTGTCGAAACTTGCAATATTAATTTACAATTTGCAACGTGAGATGAATCATGGGGAAAATATGTTAGCATCTTAGTTTTCGACTTTTACCACTAGCGAAAAGAAATTTCATTAAGGGTACTCATATCAGTGGTGAAATGTTGTTCAAACTTCCTTAAACGACCAATTGTGAGTTCGGAAGGGTGTTATGGCCGATCATTACTTTCACTTGTCTTGAGAAAATGAAAGCATTATAGCTGTGTTGCAATTCTCCTTCAATGTGACCATGTACTACTTAAGTTCATTTTGCTAAAGGTCCAAAATGTTATACATATGTAGAGAACTTCTTTCTATTTGAACTGTTTGAATTTATGGGTGTCAAGAGGTCTTTCTTATTGTCGAGGCCTTCGAGATGACACTCTTTGGAGATGAGCCAACTTTTGAAGATTGAAACACTACAGACTGATTATTACTCTTAATATGCCTATCTCTACTTGCATAAAGAAAAATCTGAAACTTTAGATGTCTTTAAGATATATAAGGCTGAAGTAGAGAATCAACTCGAGAAAAGAATAAAAGTAGTCAAATCAGATAGGGTGGTGAATATTTTGGTAGACAAACAGATAAGGGCCAAGTTTCTCGACCTTTAGCTAAGTTTTTAGAGCTGTGCGGAATTGTTCCACAGTACACTATGCCAGGAACACCTGATCAGAATAGTGTCACTGAAAGAAGGAACCGCACATTAATTGATATGCTCAGGAGCATGATCAGTAATTCCACTCTCCCGATATCATCGTGGGGTGAGTCACTCAACACTGCCCTATATATTCTTAATCAGGTCCCTACTAAGGCTGTCACTAAGATTCCTTTTGAGCTTTGGACAGGTAGGAAACCCACTTTAAGATATTTTTATACATGGAATTGTCAAGCTGAGGCCAAATTGTATGACCCACAAATAAAAAAATTAGACCCTCGACCCATATCAGAATATTTTATTGATTATTCAGAAAGACTCAAAGAGTATAAGTTTTACTGTCCATCGCTTCCTGTAAAGATTGCAAAAACTAAAATGGCACGATTTATTGAGAATGGTACAATCAGTGGGAGCTCTGAACCTCGATTCATTGAATTTGAAAAAATTCAAGAGCATTCAGATTTTATACTGGACAGACTCACTATTGTCCCTCACGATTTGATGGTTCCAGTTCCAGTGAAACAATAAGTTATTTTGGAATCACAAAGTGATCATGAACCTATCGTTGATAACTCACATCAAGTGTACAAATGGATAATCCGCATCAAGATGTACAAGTGAATAATCCGCATCAAGATGTACAGGTGGATGATCAGATAGATTTAAGAAGATCCCCAAGACAGAGAAGACCTGCTATATCTAGTGATTATAGTCTATCTTTATGAGAATGGCCAAAACTTAGATGATCATCTTAATTTTTTCGAAGCCATAAATAGTAGTAATTATACGGAATGGTACAATGTTATGAAAGATGAGATTGAATCCATGCACCACAATAAAGTATGGGATCTTGTTGAGTTACCTATAAGAGTTAAACTCGTAGGATGCAAGTGGGTTTATAAAACCAAATGGTCCAAGGGTAATATAGAGAGATAGAATGTCCATTTTGTGACAAAAAGATTTACTCAGAAAGAAAGCATTGACTATAAAGAGACTTTCTCTCCAATATCTAAAAAAGAATCTTTTTGTGTTATTATGACTCTGGTTGCTCATTTCGGTCTCGAACTCCACCAGATGGATATTAAAACTGCTTTTCTAAATGGGATCTCTATGAAGAGGTATATATGAGTCAGCCTGAAGGATTCTTATAAAAAGGAAAGGCGCACTTGGTATGCAAACTAAAAAATAAATATATGGACTAAAACAGACCTCCCGACAATAGTATCTATAGACCATTGTGACCTTTGGTTTTAAGAAAAATATTATTGATCAATGTATTTATCTAAAGGTTAGTGGAAGTAAAATAATTTTTTTAGTCCTTTATGTTGATAATATTTTGCTTGCCAGTAATGATTTTGAGTTATTGCATGACACTAAAAAAAAAAAATTCAAAATTTTGAAATGAAAGACTTAGGTGAGGCCTCATATGTTCTTGGTATTGAAATTAAAAGGGATATGCATAAAAGTTTATAACTGTTGTTATAGGTAAACTCCATGAAGGGTAGATAGCCAAACCACCCTTCGTCGTAGTCTGAAATGTATGCTCGGAGCATATCCGCAAGAATCTGAATCACCCGCTTTGACTGCCCATCACTCTGGGGATGAAAAGCCAAGCTAAAATTCAGCTTCGTCCTTAGAGCCTGGTGTAGACTCCTCCAGAATTAGAACACAAAGCACATGTCCCAATCCAATGTGACGGAAATGGGTTGTCACACCTGGGTTGCAACAGAATCTGGGCTCGCCAATGGATTCGCCGCATACGCGGAAAGACCCGTGTATGCGAAGCGTCTAGACCTGCAAAGAGATAAATATCTACTAAAACTACAAATATTAGAGTTGAAATCAAACAACTAAAAGCTGCAACAACACTATACATAATCACAACCCAAAATAACACATCATCTACCTCTCACGGCTAAAAATAAGATACATCAATTTGGCCAAGCTAGACCAAGATATGTATAATGCGCAGTCCAAAAACTAGCCTCTATCAGGTCCTCCACTACCTTAGTCAGCCCTCCACTACCTTAGTCAGCATGGGAAGAGGACGCTAACTGGCTCACAACTCCCTTATCTCGACCAGATGCAGCATTAGGGAAAGAGGGCTCTACAGAAAAGATAGCAACATAGAGAATAAGAACTACTAAAAATAAATAGTTCACAGTGGATACCGTCACCAATAACAATGATCTACCCACTAGGTCTACTAGAGGCATAAAGTAAAAGTCTACTGTAAAATAAGACAAAAGTAGAAGTTGGATTGAAAATCTATAGCTACTGTGCCTCTATACCACCCATGCTCAGGATAAAACTGCTAAATGTATCTGTATCCATCAACACTGTCAGGTGCTCTCAATCATAACCCAATCTTAATGACCTACACAAGGGTTCGGTCAAGCTTGCGTCAACCTACCATTAGGGCACCACTCGCGAGGTGGCCCATTAAACGTAGGTCACCCCAAAAAAGGTTGCTGCAACATCAATGCATAGAGGCCTCACTCCGGAGCGGCACTAGGGGGAGCCACCCTCCCGAGTATGAAAGCATACTCTCTATCGATCTCAAATATGTCTCCTACAGGCTATAATCAACGCAAATGATCAACCAGATCATAAATAAAGCCGTCTACGTGCCTCAAGCACTATCTGGAATGAAACTCAATGATCCGGAGCTATCGAACATAATACGGTCCAATATATACTAATAAATCTACAAACTATTGTACCAAGTATCTCGGCCCTTTAACATATGCATAAAATCATCCTATACTAATCCGAATCCTCCCCACCTTCTAACCAGGCTGAAAAATAGGTAAAAACAATTATCAACTATATGTAAGAACGACGGGGTTTCGAAATGGTATAGTGCAGATTTTCTATATGGATATTGTCTAATTTCAGCATAATAAAATCCTCCACATGCAGGTTTAACAAATTCTAAACTAGGAATTCTATACCTCACATGAATTTCCGTGATTCTAAGTTTAAACATTCAGTTTAACAAGTGTAAATAAAGCATGCAGGAATTATGCTAAACATAATGGTTACTTCGCCATTTTAAATAAATTAATCCCACCTCAACTAGAAAATCCAACCATAGCAAGCACGACCAGCTCCCACACATCTCTCACTACTTTGGGACCAGCAGGGACTCAACAAAGTCCAAAAACACCAACACTATCCCTGCTAGTGTGATCAAAGTTTAAAAATCTTCAAAATGCATTTCAATGCAAGAACTTGGATTTTTCCTTGAAATTAAATTAACCTACCTCACAACCAGTTAGGAGTAGCTCAAATTCAGTAGGGAGTGAAGGAAAAACTAGTAGAAACTCCCTCAAGGCTCAACTAGAAGAATTGGACGAAAGAAGTTAACGTAAATCTAACATAACTCCAAATTCAGCTCAAAGATCCAAAATACTTCAATTCAAATCCAGCTAACCTTAATTTAGTTGGTAGAAAGGATTCCCCAAGCTCCCCTCCATTAGCTAATCCATGAACAGGTTTTGATTTAGCAATTTGAAGCTCTCAACTAAACAGGTTCCAAGCCACGATTGCTGCCACTGCCACTGCAGCTGGTTCGGGTGCTGCTGTCAACCCGAAAGAAGAAAAAAGATGGAGAATAAGGTGGAAAAGATGGAAATTAAGGTCTGCAACGCTCAGGGTTTCGAAAAGGGAAAATGGGTGAACCAAAGATCCTATTTATAGGTGAAAAGAGTAGATAAAATGAGCTCTCTGATCAAAAAGAGATAACCTATTTCGTACTAAAAAGCCCAATTTGGGGTACTCGGGAATCATTTTTGGGCATCCGAAATGGCCTAAAGTCATGGCCAAAACTGAAAGGGCATCCGCTGCAAAGAGCCCGAATCCAAAACCTGAGCCTGAATCCAAAAGTCCACTTTACACGTGTCACAATAAATCGATACACTCGAAGGAGCTCACCAACTCAATCCGGGCTGCTACAGTAACATCTTGGCACCCGGAATAAGGGCCCAAAATGATTTCAGTAACTTATTCAGCTCTGCACTGAGGATTTGGGCACACTATTTCACTTTCATGGTGCCCAAAAACTGCCAGAACTAAAGTTTTGGCAGTTTTCAGTGCTCCGAGTCCGTTTTCATATCCACTTCGCGCCAAAACAACTTCGACTCAACTCGACACTCTATAGATGTGTCAATCAAATGCTGATATTGTAGTCATTCTGACAGCCAAACTTTCGGGACACCACATGGGTACACCATTAAGATGAATGATCTTGTCAATATAGAGCTGTGCCAGTCTGTTCCGCGACCAAGTCATGTGAATCGGTAGAAAGTGGGTTGATTTCTTCAGCCAATCCACCACGACCCAGATCGCATCATGCCCTCGCTGTGATCAAGGCAACCATATGATGAAGTCTATGGTGATCTGTTCTCACTTTCACTTGGGCATCAGAAGTGAAAATAGCTTTCCTGCTGGCCGCTAGTGTTCAACTTTCACCTGCTAACATACTAAGTACTTCGCCACAAACTGTGCTATATCCGCCTCATCCCAGGCCACCAAAAGCTCTGCTTGAGGTTCTTATATATCTTTGTACTTGACGGGATGCACTATGTATAATGACCAATGTGCCTCTGCCAAAATCTTCTTCTTTAGCTCAGTGTCATCGGCCACACATAAGCGCCACCGAAAGCGAGGAACACCATCCTTATCGACCTAAAAATCTGTAAGTTACGAGGGAGAGCTAAGGACCTATCTAGATACTATCAATACCTAGAGGGGGGTGAATAGGTATAACGGCCAAACCACAAATCTCGATGCAATAAAATAAGTGCGGAAATAAAAATAGCACACTGAGATTTACGTGGGAAAACTCCAACTAGGAGTAAAAAACTCACGGGACCAACACGCGATAACAATCCACTAAGAAATAAAAGATTACAAGGTGATTACCGACTCCACGGACTCAACCTCTCCTTTATCTTCTTTGGATCTCGCGCACACCACCGGGTTGTCCACACCCCACGTTCGAATCCACGAACGCCACGTCCCGAATCCACGAAACGCTCAACTTCGAATCCACGAAGCCTTTATCACGCCGAATCCACGACGCCCACTCGAATCCACGAGCGCACTCCGTCCGGAGCAAGAATAATAAAGTCGATGATGATTTATTGCTTAGAATATCATTAAAAATCTATGGGAATAATCTCTAAGCAATTCTCAAATTGATTCTAGAAAGACATTAAAGATCTAGGGCACCATGAATCAATTTGAGAGAAGCTTGATGTAGAAGATGAGGAAAACGGCTACCTACAAGCTTCTAGGGTTTCTAAAAAATAATCTATGCTTAACCACGTTTTAGAGACATCCCCACATCTTATTTATAGGTTTAGAAGCAATCCGAAATAGATTAGGATTGAAAACTGATTTTAAAAAGGTTTGGAATCAAATTAGGATTGCAAAACTGATTTTAAAAAGGTTTGGAAGCAATTAGAATCAAATTAGGATTGCAAAACTGATTTTAAAAAGGTTTGGAAGCAATTATAATCAAATTAGGATTGCAAAACTGATTTTAAGAAATCTACCATCTTATTTATAGGATTGGGAGGCATTAGAATCAGAGTAGGATTGAAAAAATATATTTTCGAAAAATCGCGACGGGTCGGGGTCCGGACCTTGGATGCAGGGTCCGGACTCTGAAATTCTCCAGCGTTTCATAGTCCGGACCTCAACCCTCAG
This sequence comes from Puya raimondii, assembly GCA_016920855.1. Lineage (NCBI taxonomy): Eukaryota > Viridiplantae > Streptophyta > Magnoliopsida > Poales > Bromeliaceae > Puya > Puya raimondii. The sequence goes on along the minus strand of JABWPP010000050.1, from coordinate 213,514,015 downwards.
GGTCCGGACCCTCCCTGCGTGACAGCCAGGGAGGCGTACGGGTTCCGGACCTCACCTCAGGGTCCGGATCCTGAAAATTGAAAAACGTAATTTTTATATTTTAAAACAATTTTTATCTATTCTAATGTCTTCCAAACACATGTAAATGATCATAAATCATCATCAAGATTATTTAAACTTACCAAGCATCGTGAATTCATACGTTGAGTCTTCGAGTCTTCAATCTTCGTCTTTTCTTCTTTGAACCTTCAAGACTCCGACTCACTTCACGAAATATGCCAATATAAAATCCGTAACAATCTCCCCCTTTGGCAATTTCGTGACAAAATCCAAAATTACATAAAACACTCACGATGCTCATCTCTCCAGAAACTTTGAAATTCATTGCCATCACCAAAACAATGAACTTCTCGCGTGAAAGATCCAAACAAAATTCAAAATACAATTTTGTAACTCCTAAAACAAACTCTATGATTTAGACAGACATGGAGTCTTGAAGTCGTCAAAGACCTGCAGAAAAATTTATCCACGAACAAAGTTAGTAGTAAAAATATCAAAATTTCTCCCCCTTTGTTCATGCGTCTAAATTCAAAAACTTATCATTTTTCTCTTTTTTTTTATAAATCTTTCAATATTATCATCACCTCTCTCCCTCTTTTTGTCAAAAATTGCCAAAAAGAAAACACCAAAAATAGAGAGAGTTTAAAGAGAGATCAAATCAAAGCACAAGAAACACAAGTTTAAGATTTTGTTCAACTTTGAAACCACTTGTGATATAATGAGAAAATGTCACGCCCCGGGCTAGTTTTAGAAGCGGAAAAGCGTGCCAATTTTTTTTTTTTTTTTGAAACCCTAGCCCGCGCCACGTACAGATCCGCCACAAATACAGGGATCACTGTACATACGGACAGAGCCTCCCCTGTATTTGCACGGCGTGGACAACATTAACGAGGGGATTACAACCACTATTCATTCAACACAACTAAACAGAACAAAACAAGATTCATACAGCTAACCATCCTTAATCCAGTATGAATCTAAGCAGGTCCTTAAGCGAAGGATGATGCAATGCACAATCAGCAATCATTCTATAAAACTGCTCCTTACCCAGAAGCTTTCTTTTGAAATCCTAAATTCAATCATTTAAAACCTTTTGAAAACTGTTCTCCACACGAGAACCTTTTACTTGAAAGCGCTACCACGAGGGGTAGAAAACCAGAGTGTGCGACAAATGAAATAACTAGAATAGTTCTCATACAAGAGTCTAAGCATGCACGCAAATAGGAACTAACCAAAACAAACATAAAGTAAGCATGCATATAAACATCCAAAATGTAACTGAACCCCATCCACATCTAGTCCACTGTCAAGATAGGGTAATAACCAAAATCTGGGGAGACGTCTCACAGGTCGGAACCTCTAGCACACTAGCTATGCGTGCCTCTCAGCGTCCCGACACACGCCACCCTGCCCACCTGGAACCTGCAACGGGGGTGGGGGGTGAGAACATGTACACATGTCTCCCCTCCCAGTGGGTACCGCAAGCCGACGAAGGCGAGGTGTACACACCGGCACGAGGGTCAACAAAAGATAGATATGGTAAACAGTAGCAAAAGTAAATATGAGGCTGAACCTATAACAGAAATAACAATGCTACTGTAAGCAACTAGTATGCATCAAAGGGGATAACCACAAAGTGAACCCAATCTATAGCCACCAGGGGGTGGCCCTGGCACTGTCACCCTGCTCAATCCACAGAACGGCAACAAGCCGAGAAGCAACCAATAAACCACAACTAGGATCGCTCGGAACAACAGGCGATCACCTCCGACCAACTGGGTCGTCTCAAGGAATATGCAAGCCACACTAGGATCGCTCAGACTGACAAGCGATCCCCACCGACCGACTGGGTCGTCTCAAGAACATGCAAACCACACTAGGATCGCTCAGAATGACAAGCGATCCCCACCGACCGACTGGGTCGTCTCAAAGAACATGCAAACCACACTACTCTACTATCCAAGCACGCATATGAGTAGAGTCTACGGGAGTCAAGTGAACTACTAACAGAAATGCAAAGGAAGGGATAGAAAGGTATCACCGTAGTCCACTGAACCGACTCCGGGTCGAAGTACCCACCTGTAGGTAAGATCCAAGTCTAACACCGACGGCTCTCGGGAAACGCGACAGGACCTACGAAAGACTCACAGGGTCAAGGTCCACCAAGTCAACGCTAAACACAAAGCGCACACATCCCGAAACCGACGGATCGCCCGGGAAACCCACCGGGACGATCCCGAAACCTCACAAAGCCCCAGAGGAGTACCAAACAGCCAACAAGGTCCCTCGCTGTCCCCGAACACACTAAACCAAGTGACGGGACAGCGAGCACTAGCTCGGGGTGCCACGAACATCAAACGCACCCGAAAAGGCTTCCCGGGTTCCCGAAAAATGCCGAAATGGCACCGGAACCCTTCGTCGCTCATCCGCTGTCCTCGAAACTTCGGGACAGCGATGAGGAACAGCTAACAAGGCTACACGACGAAGCCGAGTCGCTCGCGAAAACAGCGGGCAAGTCGCACCCCTAGAAACGCGCGTTTTGCCGATTATTTCATCGAAAAACGCGTCGGAAATGAATCCGAAACTCTACGAAGGGCGAGGGGGTTGGACAACCAGTCCAGAGGGTCCTCAAGACCATCCCCTTGCTGCCCACAGCGTCGCTACGCTGCCACAAACGCCACAAATCCATAACGAGCAACATAAACATACATACATTCACTAAAATAAGTCGATCGAGCAATCCGTTCATCCGCTCAACCTTCCGCGAGTACCAGCGGATAGGTATCGACGTCACGGAGACCGTGCTCACAGCCCCGCTGCGACAGGACAAGTCGCGGGTCGGGAAAAAGCATAAAAACAGCAAGACATACAAGCATCACAATCATAGTTAAGGCCATTCGAGCACTCCGCTCGTCCGCTCAACCTCCCGCAAGCACCAGCGGATAGGTAACGACGCAACGGAAGTCGTGCTCATGGCCTCACTGCGACAAGGCGAGTCCCAGGCCGGGAAATTGCATAAAAACAGCGAAACAAGCATGCAAACGGCTCGACCAAGGCCGAACCGCAAATCGGCTCGAGCAAAAGCAAAACAAAGGTGAGCATGATGATCAGCATGACGCCGTGATCATCGTGCTCACCTCTCCGGACCTCGGGGAGCAACAGAGGCTCCGGGCAGCTCGGCGCGGCCAAACAACACAAAAAAACAGCCCCTCCCGGCCGGAGCAACTAGCTCCGGCCGGCTGCCGGCGGGCAAACAGGGCCGGCGGCGGGCAGGGTTGGCCGAGAGGGTTGCAAGGAAGGGGAAGCTCACCCTGGCTGACGGCAGGAGGCGGCGGCGGCGGCGCGGCGAAGCTCCCGGCTCTCGGGTAAAACTAGGGCACGGCGGCGCGGCAACGGCCGGCGACGATGGTCGGCGGCGAGGCGAGCACCCTCAAGAGGAGGTCGCCGGCCACCGGTTGGCCGGTGACCGCGACAAAAAAGGTGCCGGGAAGCGGCGGCGGTGCAGGCGCGGCCTCGGGTGCCCTAGCGGCCCCTCCGGAGCATACGGCGGCAGCGGCGGCGCTCCGGCGGTACGGCGGCTGCCGGGGAGGAAGGGAGCGGCGCCGGAGCTCACGGGGGTGACGATGCTCACCCTCCTGAGCTGCGGGAGGCGGCGGCGGCCAGAGCCCACCAGTCTCGGCCAGAGGCTGCTCCAGCAGTGGGCCGCAGGGCTGGTGGCGGCTCCCGGCGGCTCCCCGGCGGCAGGGCGACGGAGGAAGGGGGGGTCGTGCCACCTCAGGGGACTCCGGCGTGGGTAACCCCTGGGTGCACACCCTCGGGAAGGAGAAAAAAGGAAGAAGAAGGGGAAGAAAAAAGGGAAAAAGAGGGAGAGTGTGGGAGAGAGAGAGAGGGTGGAGTGTTCAAATGGATAAGGGGGGGAGGGGGTGGGGGTGTCAAATCTCATAAAACCTTCACCAACCCCACCTACCCCCTCCCTCTCAGCCACTTATATACATATATATATATATAAATACCTATATATATACGTATACTGATCAAAAACACAGTAACAGGGGAGTGCAACACAGAAATTTCAAATTTCCAAAATTCGAATTCTCACATCACTCCCACCTAACAAGAAGTTTCGTCCCCGAAACTTACCCACACACCATCCGCGAACAACAGCGGATACCTCTCACACGAAGCAGACTCCAGCGCCCGAGAAGTCTTGCACTCCAAGTGACTCGTCTACGCAGTCACACAAACAGGAAGCTCCGATTCCCCAACTGCTTCACCTTGCGAGCAAAAACCTCACAGGCACCTCACCGCAGCTGAGATCCTCCCTCAGCTGAACCGTTGTCGGCCGATCACACGACGCTCACCCACGTCAACCAAACAGAACGGTGATCGACAACGACTTCCACACTAAGCCTCGCACGGTGCCAATCCAACGCTCGCCAGGAAGCTGTCGCAGGAGGCAAACTCCACCAGGGGAAGATATCTGAATCAATCCTCACTAAAATCCAAAACGCATGCTCGGAGCATAACCTCGAGAGTCTAGAAGACTCGGTCCGACTGCCCAACACTCTGAGGGTTGAACTGAGCTAAAGTCGAGCCTCGTCCCCAGTGCCTATTGCAGGCTCCTCCAGAACTGGGAAACGAAGCGAGAACTCCAACCCAAAACGATCGACGCTGGCCCTCCAAACAGCCCAACGAACTCATCCAAAAAGAGCTGCGCCAGTCGATCCCCAAGACTAAAACAGACGTACCGATAGGAAGTGAGCTGTTTTCGTCAGACAGTCCACAAAACCCAGAACGCAACTTGACCTCGCCGAGAACGAGGCAACCCGGTGACGAAAAAACCAAGGTGATCAGCTTCCACTTCCCTACGGTACAGGCAACGGTCAAAGCTTCTCTGCTGACAAACCTGGCACAGTGCCACATGCTGAGCTACAACCAGAAACTCAACCCCAAGTCGCGGTACATCTTCGTCTCTCCAGGATGAACGATGTACGGCGACCGGTGTGCCTCAGCTAAAACTCTCACCTCAAATCCTAAACTCTGGGCACACAACTCCGTCCTCGAAGGAAACCAACAGCATGTAGCACGAAGTCACCTTTTCTGTCCAGCTCGCACTCCCTACCAGTGCGGATCCATCAGTCGTCCACCGAAAATCAGATCCGTCGGGGTGGGTAGCACCTCCAAGGGCAACAACTGAGCGGTAGCTCCACAAGGAACAGTCTCAAAAACTCGAGAGCGAACACCACCACTGCTAACACAAGATCGAGCGCTAGATAGATCTTCTTACAGTCCATCAACTAGCGCGGAGCACAAGCGATATCCATCTCATGCTGAATGAGCACGCACCCCAATTCTATCCAAGATGCATCGCAGAAGACCGCAACAATCGCACCAGGCTGCGAAAAATGCTAAGATAGGGGCACGGGTCAAACAGTCCATCGGCTCCAAGACGCTCAACGGACAAGCGGGAGTCTAGAGAAACGACGCGCCCTTCCTCGACAGTTTGCTCAAAGGGGCGGCGATCTTGAGGAGGACCCTCAACAATTCGCCGGCATCAACGCCCAAGCCGAGGAAGTTCCTAGACTCAGCCACAGAAGTCGGAACGGGCCAAACCACTACAGAGCCCTCCTTCCTTGGTTCCCCCACAAAAACAACCCACGTCACGATGCGAACCAAGAAGGAAACTCTTCGAAGAGATCAGTATGTCGTCAAAGGAGACCACGACAACTGATCCAAGAACTGCCGAAACCCAGTTCAACAAGTCCAAAAAGCTGCCGGGACGTTCGCTTAACCGAACGGCAAAACCGTGACCTCGTAAAGCCCGTGACGAGTCCGGAAGGCCGTTAACGCAACGTCCTCAGTCTTGATCCTCAACTAAGGATAACCTGGCCGCAGAACACACTTCGAGAAAACTGAGGCTCCCTGGAGCCGGTCGAAGAGCTCAGAGATCTGCGGTAGAGGGTACAAAGCAACACCGACCAACGGAAACCTTGCGAGTCCATCACTCAGGTGTACAGGGCTGCCAATCGCAGCAAGCGATAAAAACACCTACGATGCCGAACATCAGATCAAAAAGATCGGACACGTGCTCCAAGGCACGGCTACGAAAGACGCGGCGAAAACCCTGCACGCAAACACAGCTCGGAGCCAACAACCAGGCTCTCGTCATCCCGAAACCGAGCTAAAAGGGCACCCGGACTCAACCGGAGTCAAACCAACGGCAGTGATGGCAAATCAACTGCGCAAAACCACGCCAGGATTAGCTCAAGGTTCACCACTAGAACGGGGATGACCAACACACAGCTTTCCGCAAGACGGCCAAGAGCGAGAAGAAGTCTTGCGAGGGAAAGCACCGACCCAATCCAGAAGGTCCCCAAGAAGGGATAGGGTATTTCGTCCTAACTTTCGACACTACGTTGTCTGCAGCCAACGTACTTATCAAAAGAAGACGAAATATCCTAAGGTCAAAGCCAACAACCAGTTGGCAACACCACAAAGGCGTCAGGTCCACCAACTCCAAAGCTGGACCAAAGTCACAGACGATTCACCGAATTAACGGGAAAAACAACCCGACCCACAAAACAACGTCTGCCCTGAGCCAACTCCCTAGGAGTCATCGGCTTCCAACAACGAACCGGCGGCTACAGGCGACAAAGGGTCGTCAACCACACGAACCAAACCGGAGGCAGAACAAAACCAGCGTCGACTAACCAACGTCGGACGCGGTGAGATCTCCGACAAGAACCCGGAAGATCTCGCGGCAACACGGGAACCTACAAAAACCACCAGGAATCCCCGAACACACCAATTTGGGCGTTAGGATATCCGCAACTATGTAGGCACCAACAAACACCCGACACTCAACAGTGTCCACCCAGTCTAGTGAACAAAAGGATGCAAAATAAGAAATGCAATGCACAGGAATTAAACAGCGTCCTAGCACAGGGCCAAAAGAGGTAATACCTGCAACATAGGCGTCTCCCACAGGGTGGGACATGTCGCAGACGCGTCCACCCGAAGACTGGGGTGTCCCCTCCTGCAGGCGTGAAGTGGAGGGACGCTCAGACGGAGCAGCAGCTGCCAGTCCCCACAAGCACTGCCGAGACATGTGGCCTCTCTGGCCGCACCGGTAGCAGTGGTCACGTGGTCGGCGCTGGGGGCAGGCGCTCGGCCGATGTCCCTGCCCACAGATGACACAAGTCTGCGGCTCCTGCCACTGGCTCCCAGATGGAGCGCTCCTGGCAGGCTGGCTCCTCGGATGCTTCGGTGGCCTCTTCCTGGCGAAAGAACCACCGCAGGAACTGGGATGGGAACGCTTCCGGGAGTCAGCCAAGTGTGCTAGAAGGTAACCATCATCCTCCGTCGAGAGATCAGTACCCTCGCTAGGAACAGACGATGTGGTCGCCGTCGTCGTCAAGGTTGGGGCCATAAAAGGCGTGAGTGCCACAGGAGGGTCTGCGGTCATCGGGGCACTCGGCGGGGATGGAGGAGGAGGGGTCGGAGCGGCAGTCGCCGTAGCCTGCTGCTGCAAAAAACCAAGATCTGCAGGGACATGCTGAAGAGGGTCGCTAACTGGCCCCTCACCTCGGCCAACCCACTCTCCAGCTGTAGGATACGGTCTTCAACAAGCTGTCCGTCTCCTGCTAGCTCCTCGCTCACACCGGCCGCAGAAACCCGGATTAGGACATCAGCAGCCCGTCCCGTAGGCACATGCCCAGCCCCGCGACCAGGACGGGTAGATCCACGACGACCACGAGCCATCTGCAACACAGAAACCGCGTAAGAGAAAAGAGGGTCGGAAACACCCAACAAACGACATGCCGAAAACAAACCCCTCGAACTCACGCGCCTATAGATCCTAGGTCTCCCTATGGGTCATCCTAACCATTGGTTCAGTTACAAGCTTATGAATGAACAAGTGTTTGTATCCTTTACGCTCTGATACCATCTTAATCTGTCACGCCCCGGGCTAGTTTTAGAAGCGGAAAAGCGTGCCAATTTTTTTTTTTTGAAACCCTAGCCCGCGCCACGTACAGATCCGCCACAAATACAGGGATCACTGTACATACGGACAGAGCCTCCCCTGTATTTGCACGGCGTGGACAACATTAACGAGGGGATTACAACCACTATTCATTCAACACAACTAAACAGAACAAAACAAGATTCATACAGCTAACCATCCTTAATCCAGTATGAATCTAAGCAGGTCCTTAAGCGAAGGATGATGCAATGCACAATCAGCAATCATTCTATAAAACTGCTCCTTACCCAGAAGCTTTCTTTTGAAATCCTAAATTCAATCATTTAAAACCTTTTGAAAACTGTTCTCCACACGAGAACCTTTTACTTGAAAGCGCTACCACGAGGGGTAGAAAACCAGAGTGTGCGACAAATGAAATAACTAGAATAGTTCTCATACAAGAGTCTAAGCATGCACGCAAATAGGAACTAACCAAAACAAACATAAAGTAAGCATGCATATAAACATCCAAAATGTAACTGAACCCCATCCACATCTAGTCCACTGTCAAGATAGGGTAATAACCAAAATCTGGGGAGACGTCTCACAGGTCGGAACCTCTAGCACACTAGCTATGCGTGCCTCTCAGCGTCCCGACACACGCCACCCTGCCCACCTGGAACCTGCAACGGGGGTGGGGGGTGAGAACATGTACACATGTCTCCCCTCCCAGTGGGTACCGCAAGCCGACGAAGGCGAGGTGTACACACCGGCACGAGGGTCAACAAAAGATAGATATGGTAAACAGTAGCAAAAGTAAATATGAGGCTGAACCTATAACAGAAATAACAATGCTACTGTAAGCAACTAGTATGCATCAAAGGGGATAACCACAAAGTGAACCCAATCTATAGCCACCAGGGGGTGGCCCTGGCACTGTCACCCTGCTCAATCCACAGAACGGCAACAAGCCGAGAAGCAACCAATAAACCACAACTAGGATCGCTCGGAACAACAGGCGATCACCTCCGACCAACTGGGTCGTCTCAAGGAATATGCAAGCCACACTAGGATCGCTCAGACTGACAAGCGATCCCCACCGACCGACTGGGTCGTCTCAAGAACATGCAAACCACACTAGGATCGCTCAGAATGACAAGCGATCCCCACCGACCGACTGGGTCGTCTCAAAGAACATGCAAACCACACTACTCTACTATCCAAGCACGCATATGAGTAGAGTCTACGGGAGTCAAGTGAACTACTAACAGAAATGCAAAGGAAGGGATAGAAAGGTATCACCGTAGTCCACTGAACCGACTCCGGGTCGAAGTACCCACCTGTAGGTAAGATCCAAGTCTAACACCGACGGCTCTCGGGAAACGCGACAGGACCTACGAAAGACTCACAGGGTCAAGGTCCACCAAGTCAACGCTAAACACAAAGCGCACACATCCCGAAACCGACGGATCGCCCGGGAAACCCACCGGGACGATCCCGAAACCTCACAAAGCCCCAGAGGGGTACCAAACAGCCAACAAGGTCCCTCGCTGTCCCCGAACACACTAAACCAAGTGACGGGACAGCGAGCACTAGCTCGGGGTGCCACGAACATCAAACGCACCCGAAAAGGCTTCCCGGGTTCCCGAAAAATGCCGAAATGGCACCGGAACCCTTCGTCGCTCATCCGCTGTCCTCGAAACTTCGGGACAGCGATGAGGAACAGCCAACAAGGCTACACGACGAAGCCAAGTCGCTCGCGAAAACAGCGGGCAAGTCGCACCCCTAGAAACGCGCGTTTTGCCGATTATTTCATCGAAAAACGCGTCGGAAATGAATCCGAAACTCTACGAAGGGCGAGGGGGTTGGACAACCAGTCCAGAGGGTCCTCAAGACCATCCCCTTGCTGCCCACAGCGTCGCTACGCTGCCACAAACGCCACAAATCCATAACGAGCAACATAAACATACATACATTCACTAAAATAAGTCGATCGAGCAATCCGTTCATCCGCTCAACCTTCCGCGAGTACCAGCGGATAGGTATCGACGTCACGGAGACCGTGCTCATAGCCCCGCTGCGACAGGACAAGTCGCGGGTCGGGAAAAAGCATAAAAACAGCAAGACATACAAGCATCACAATCATAGTTAAGGCCATTCGAGCACTCCGCTCGTCCGCTCAACCTCCCGCAAGCACCAGCGGATAGGTAACGACGCAACGGAAGCCGTGCTCATGGCCTCACTGCGACAAGGCGAGTCCCAGGCCGGGAAATTGCATAAAAACAGCGAAACAAGCATGCAAACGGCTCGACCAAGGCCGAACCGCAAATCGGCTCGAGCAAAAGCAAAACAGAGGTGAGCATGATGATCAGCATGACGCCGTGATCATCGTGCTCACCTCTCCGGACCTCGGGGAGCAACAGAGGCTCCGGGCAGCTCGGCGCGGCCAAACAACACAAAACAGCCCCTCCCGGCCGGAGCAACTAGCTCCGGCCGGCTGCCGGCGGGCAAACAGGGCCGGCGGCGGGCAGGGTTGGCCGAGAGGGTTGCAAGGAAGGGGAAGCTCACCCTGGCTGACGGCAGGAGGCGGCGGCGGCGGCGCGGCGAAGCTCCCGGCTCTCGGGTAAAACTAGGGCACGGCGGCGCGGCAACGGCCGGCGACGATGGTCGGCGGCGAGGCGAGCACCCTCAAGAGGAGGTCGCCGGCCACCGGTTGGCCGGTGACCGCGACAAAAAAGGTGCCGGGAAGCGGCGGCGGTGCAGGCGCGGCCTCGGGTGCCCTAGCGGCCCCTCCGGAGCATACGGCGGCAGCGGCGGCGCTCCGGCGGTACGGCGGCTGCCGGGGAGGAAGGGAGCGGCGCCGGAGCTCACAGGGGTGACGATGCTCACCCTCCTTGAGCTGCGGGAGGCGGCGGCGGCCAGAGCCCACCAGTCTCGGCCAGAGGCTGCTCCAGCAGTGGCCGCAGGGCTGGTGGCGGCTCCCGGCGGCTCCCCGGCGGCAGGGCGACGGAGGAAGGGGGTCGTGCCACCTCAGGGGACTCCGGCGTGGGTAACCCCTGGGTGCACACCCTCGGGAAGGAGAAAAAGAAGAAGAAGGGGAAGAAAAAGGGAAAAAGAGGGAGAGTGTGGGAGAGAGAGAGAGGGTGGAGTGTTCAAATGGATAAGGGGGGGAGGGGGTGTCAAATCTCATAAAACCTTCACCAACCCCACCTACCCCCCCTCCCTCTCAGCCACTTATATACATATATATATATATAAATACCTATATATATACGTATACTGATCAAAAACACAGTAACAGGGGAGTGCAACACAGAAATTTCAAATTTCTAAAATTCGAATTCTCACAGAAAAACACAATGATTGCATTGAAAACAATGTTAGTGAATGAACGTGATGCATTCACATATACTTCTTTCAATCCCTATTAATTTCATAAAAATTAAAAATTTTACTACACAATCACTATGATGTAGATAAAATATTACACTATTTCTTAATTCATATAAACTTCAAAATCAAGTCATCAAAAATAATCTAAAGGCTCAAAAGCTATCAAGATGTAAACGGATTATGAAGATGACTTAAGGGATTCATCAAAGAGACAAAAATTTGTCGCATAAACGTTCAAATTTGAGATAAAACAAACATCGCACAGGGGGGGTGGCTCTTTGAGCATCTTTCATGTATGTGGACCACCTTATAACTCCGAAAAATAAATTTTGTGACATTTTTCCTTTTGCATGCTTTTGCACTTATATTTTTTTTCGGATATGCAATTCAATTCTCATGTGGTAGCTACACACACTAACCGGACGACAGGGGTGGTAGCTCTTTCCTCTATGTGGTGGTAGTTTTCACACTCCTTTAAGGATGTAACTCTTTCCACATCTTTCAAAGCATATGAGCATTCTTTTCTCAATATAATAATGACTCCCCCTCACTTAAGCAATCTCTTAGTTGAAAGAACATGTGACAAATTTTAGTCCATAAGAGAATGAATATTCATCAAATTCAACACACACAACCGAGATAGGTTAAGCTCCTAGAGGTTACACATGATTACCGAAATTTGATGAATATAAGTATTAAGAATTCTCATAATAAATTATCTTCAAATATAATGAAAATAAAGTAAAACCGATAATTAATATGAGATTAATTAGGAGTGAATGAAAGTGAACCTATTGATGTTCAAAACACTATTTAATGTTGTAATTGTTCAATGAATTTTCAAAAATCGTAACAATGAAAGCACCAAAACGTGCAATGCAATGATCAAGAGATGTGCAATAAGAACCAATCAACACACTACACAAAGTCAAAACAAGTTAAGATTTAAGACAAGGAAAGATATCACCTTTCCGAACCCAAACTTGTCGAATTGTTGGTTGTCTTGGTTTGTTGACGTTGGGCACCGTTTGTTTTGACTTCCGATCGTCCGTTGGTCGCCACGTTGCATTCGGCTTTGTGTGCACTATTTGTTGTGGCTCCGACTTCCGGTTGATCTTGGATACTCGACCCTTTTGATGTTGCTTTTGAAACCGTAAGGGTTGTCGAGTATTGGATGATGTCGATAGATGTTTAGAAGACGCCGGTTGAGTTTTCTTATCTTTTCTAGGGCATGTCTTCTTGATGTGTCCTTTGTGCCCACATCCATGGCATACTTTATCCTTCAATTTCGTTGAGACTTTGGGTATTGAATTTTTAACCTTCTCAACATAAGTTCTTTCATATCCAACTCCAAGTTTGTCCATTTGACCCAATCCGAGCATATCATCAAGTTTCTTTGATCCGGAGGAGAATTTTTGTATGTCGGACTTGAGTTCATGGACTTGTTTAGTCAAGACTTGGTTAGAAGTATGAATTTTCTTGTATTGTAGTTCTAGAAAGCCAACCTTTTCTTGATGCGATTTGATCGTTATTACCGATTGGTCTAGCTTCTCTTGGAAGATTCCATTGTTCTTCAAGATCAACTCCTTTTCCTCCTCAAGAGCTTTAGTAGCAGTCTTTAGTGAGTTATATTCATCCTCAAGCTCAAGTAGACGCCTCTTCAATTTTTTATTTAACTTAGCCAACTACTTAGATTCAATAAGTAGTTGATTGTATGCAGCGGCTAAGTCGTCATCATCCGACTCTCCTTCACTTGTGCCATCGTCGCTCGACGTTTCATGCAAAGAAGGAGAAAGCAAATCATTAGAAATAGATGATAAACAAAGAACCGAGGAGGAAGGTAGAGAAGTATGTGAGCATAAAGCTATAGCATCATTCTTTTCCTCTTCACTTGAGGTCGATTCATCCGAAGTATAATCGTCCCAAGTTTTTGCTTGCAAAGCCTTCTTTTTATACGATTTTTTCATGGGACAATCCGTGGAAATATGGTCGTAGCCTCTACACTTGTAGCATTGGATTTCCTCTTCAAATTCATCTTTTTCTTTAGAGGACTTTGCAAGTTTCTTTTCTTTAGAGGATTTAGAACGTGAAGATCCGTTAGAAGAAGGCTTTCGGTTGGAGGATGAAGCTTGAATGCTTTGGTTCTTCCTAAACTTCCAACAAAATTTCTTCGGGAGACGCGCCAGTTGATGTTCGAAATTTGCAAGTGAAACTTCATCGTCGGATTCTGTGTCCTCGTCTTCCTCTTTTGTCGATTTAAGTGCAACACCTGTACTTTTAGAGAAAGACTTGGAAGAAGATTAATTAGTAGGAAAAGTCATTTCATAGGTTTGAAGAGCACCTACTAGTTCTTCTACTTTCATATCATCCGGATGATTAACCGTTTCAATAGCCGCTACTTTTGCCCTAAAACGCTCCGGAAGTGTTTGAAGGATTTTTCTAACGACCTTAGATTCCGGGATCTTCTCTCCCAAATTCGCACACGTGTTAATGATATCTTGAAGTCTAGTATAATAATCAATAAAGGATTCATGCTCCACCATGCGAATCGAGTCAAATTGACTAGTAAGCATTTGGAGCTTTTGAATTTTTACTAGACTTGTACCCTCGTGTGTAACTTGTAGAGTATCCCAAATCTCTTTAGCCGTATCACACGCGGAAACACGTGTGAACTCAGTAGGGAAAAGAGCATTAAATTGTCACGCCCCGGGGCCCTCGTGGAAGCCTACCAGGCACGTGCACAGACCCGCCGTGTACCTCAAAGCAAACACAATGTACACAAGGCGTCTACAACAACAAGAATTCAATAGAATAAGGAATACATCATAAACAAGGTGATCAGAGCGAGAACATAGTTCTACAAACTAAAACAAAATCAAGTCAACTAAAATCTCAAGATATACAATAATCATTATACATCTTAACAATACTAGGAGATCACTCTCTAGAAAACAACTATACACCTTTCATATAAAATACGATGAAAGGACACCATGGTATGCCTACAACAACAACACCGTAGAGGCTCTAGCTAGCTGCTAACCTCTCGCCACGATCCCAGGCCTCTCCTGCTGCGGAAGGCTCTGAAATAAAAACCCAACAACAATGGGGGTGAGAACTATTAATCAATAGTTCCCAGTGGGTAAGCCGCCGAGAGTGGCGAATTACACCGCTAGGTCAACTGAGGCAAGATAGTATAACTGAAACATAAAGCAGAAAGCATAAAATGCTAAACAGGTAAATCTACTACTATCATGCCTCCAATGAAATAATTCATCTACCAATATGCACATGTCTCTAACATGTAACTGTTCATCTCTTTGTTTACTAAGTTCATAAACCATGCATTATTCTAATGCCATATATCATGCATTCTACCAATACCAAAATCATGCATTATTCTAATGCCATATATCATGCATTCTACCAATGCCAAAACCATGCATTATTCTAATGCCATATATCATGCATTCTACAAATGCCAAAACCATGCATTATTCTAATGTCATATATCATGCATTCTACAAATGCCAACATCATGCATTATTCTAATGCCATATATCATGCATTCTACAAATGCCAACATCATGCATTATTCTAATGCCATATATAATGCATTCTACAAATGCCAACATCATGCATTATTCTAATGCCATATATGAGCTACACTAACCTCTACTGCATAGAGTATAAAGCTATCATGCAAGTACCCCTTAGCCAAGAATTTACATTTAACCAAGAACTCATGTTTAACCAATTACAATTATCGCATACAACTAAAATCCCTTTCCTCATGTCTTAAACATGGAATCATTTCCACGACCAAAAGGTCGAGCCAAAAGCCAACGATGCCCGTCAAAGTTGCTCACCCAGATAAGGTGCAACAACTTATCATGCATAGCCATATCCTCTCTTTTCTCTATACAAGCATACTTTAGTATGCGACGAGAATTCACTAGTCCACCACTCAAGTAGTGTCTCATATGATGCTCATCTCTAGCATGCATAACCTAATTAGCATTTCGTAATGCATCATTACACTACTAGCACAAATACTCTAGCATGCATAATATTCTCATAATGCCATACTATATGAAATATGCATTTTTCATAAACAACTTGTATGTCTCATGCAATCACAATTATCATCATGCCATAATTATCATAATTATGCATCTAATCAATCCTATAACAAGATAGGAGACATAGGGGGAGTTCACCCATTTCGGTGAGATCAGACCCACCGGATAACCGTCGAAACCTCGCAGTACATCGAAACGGAGTTGTCCCCCGAGCTTCTCATACCCTAAGATAATTTTCCAAGGGATTACAAGCTTCGAACGAACAAATTCGAAAACCACCAAAATCTCATGAGGTAAATGGGTGAAACATACCTTGAGCAAGTAAAACTTGTTCTAAGTCCAAATTGAGGTTAGGGATCTTCAAATCCAACCTACAACAATATTCTACACCCATCAATTCCACCTCAAGAGCTCCCAATCAAGAAACCCTAAATAAAACCCTAGTTTTCATGAAACTAGGTTTTCCATGCCAAAATCAAGCAAAATCACAAATAGAGGTTGTAAAAGGGTTTACTAACCTCAAATCAAGCCCCAAACCAAGCTCACACGTGCTAGGTTGAAGCTAAGTCCACAAACAAGTTCCTCTCATCCATCCCGAACTCCCCACAAAGCCTAGAAGCACTCCTCCATGAAGAAAATGGAAAGAGAAGAGATCAAAACCATGATCTAGAGGGTTGGGAGCAAGAAAATCTAGAGAGAGAGAGAGAGAGAAAACCCCCTACCTTTCTTCTCCTCCATCCTCAGCCAAAACATCAACATGAGGGGTGAAGGGTTACTTAACCCTAAGCACAAAATCCACTTAGGCCCCTCAAAAAGCCAAAATTGCAAAACTGCACGAAATGCACTCTGCAACACTGTATACCGGTATGCGCATGTGTATACCGGTATACTGCACAAATTTTGCAAAACCCGAGCCTCGGCCAGCAAGCTGCGCAACCGCATTCCGGTATGCCACTTCTCAGTACCGGTACTAATCGCTTCAGTACCGGTACGCGAATTGCACATACCGGAATGCCAGCCCATTCCGGTATCACCAGCGGGATTCCGCAGAACCCGAGAGCTGCGCAAAACCAGTTCTTCACTGGATTCCGGTATCCCTAAACCAGATATCGGTACACAATGCAAAATCTGCACTTTTGCAGATTTTTACTTCCGGAGTCCGTTTTCGCACTTTTCAAGTCCCGAAAACACTCCGAAGCTCACCAAACTCAACCCAAAACTCCAGAATGGTATAAGGCACTATTCTCACACTAGAACTCCGCAATTTGCTAAAGTTCAGTGTACTACATAAATAATGCATTAATTCTTTTCCCATTAAAAGATGAAGCTTCATTATCATCATTCGACCATTTATTCCATGGCTTAGGTACAGTCGTGTTATTAACCACTTCGGTTGGATGTTTCCAACCGAATTCCACGGCTTGCCATACTCGCTCATCAATTGTGATGAGGAAGGCTCTCATCCGGACTTTCCAATAGGCGTAATTGGTTCCATCAAATAACGGTGGCCTATTTATATTACCTCCTTCACCCATTATGAAAGATAAAGCCTAGATCCCGCTCTGATACCAATTGAAAGTTACGGGGGAGACCTAAGGATCTATCTAGATACTATCAATACCTAGAGGGGGGTGAATAGGTATAACGGCCAAACCACAAATCTCGATGCAATAAAATAAGTGTGGAAATAAAAATAGCACACCGAGATTTACGTGGGAAAACTCCAACTAGGAGTAAAAAATCTACGGGACCAACACGCGATAACAATCCACTAAGAAATAAAAGATTACAAGGTAATTACCGACTCCACGGACTCAACCTCTCATTTATTTTTCTTTGGATCACGCGCACACCACCGGGTTGTCCACGCCCCACGTTCGAATCCACGAACTCCACGTCCCGAATCCACGAAACGCTCAACTTCGAATCCACGAAGCCTTTATCACGCCGAATCCACGACGCCCACTCGAATCCACGAGCGCACTCCGTCCGGAGCAAGAACAATAAAGTCGATGATGATTTATTGCTTAGAATATCATTGAAGATCTGTGGGAATAATCTCTAAGCAATTCTCAAATTGATTCTAGAAGGACATTAAAAATTTAGGGCACCATGAATCAATTTGAGAGAAGCTTGATGTTGAAGATGAGAAAAACGGCTACCTAAAAGCTTCTAGGGTTTCTAAAAGATAATCTATGCTTAACCACGTTTTAGAGACATCCCCACATATTATTTATAAGTTTAGAAGCAATCCGAAATAGACTAGGATTGAAAACTGATTTTAAAAAGATTTGGAATCAAATTAGGATTGCAAAACTGATTTTAAAAAGATTTGAAAGCAATTAGAATCAAATTAGGATTGCAAAACTGATTTTAAGAAATCTACCATCTTATTTATAGGTTTGGGAGACATTAGAATCAGAGTAGGATTGAAAATATATATTTTCGAAAAATCACGACGGGTCAGGGTCCGGACCTTGGATGCAGGGTCCGAACTCTGAAACTCTCCAGCGTTTCATAGTCCAGACCTCAACCCTCAGGGTCCGGACCCTCCCTGCGTGACAGCCAGGGAGGCGTACGGGTTCCGGACCTCACCTCAGGATTCGGATCCTAAAAATTGAAAAACTAATTTTTTATATTTTAAATCAATTTTTATCTATTCTAATGTCTTCCAAACACTTGTAAATGATCATAAATGATCATCAAGATTATTTGAACTTACCAAGCATCGTGAATTCATACGTTGAGTCTTCGAGTCTTCAATCTTCGTCTTTTCTTCTTTGAACCTTCAAGACTCCGACTCACTTCACGAAATATGCCAATATAAAATCTGTAACAAAATCGGCATCCTTCTCTAGAGAATGTCATACCCACAGAGCCACAATATTCGTGTCACGCCCCGTCGGACCTTTAACACCAACTAGGTGGAAAGGATAACCGCACGGGCGCATGCCCCAGACCAGCCGAACGGATAGAACCTCTTCTACCCGCCCAAGGCGTCACAACACAAGCTTATCCACGAGGTTCCAACTAGGAACGGAGTACAAGAGTTGCACAAGGAAAGCATCAACATAAAGAAGTTCTACTTCTATTACATCACATTGCACATTTATACATGCCCAAATTTTTTTTTTCATTCCATACACCATGTTCCAAAACTATGGAATACATAAGTTTCATACATGTAATGAAAATCCCCCTATACTATCAAAGTCCAAGACTAGGGGTACAACTCTATGTATGACCAAAATGGAAGGGCTGCTATCTAGAGAGCCAAACCCTTGCCTCGCTCCGCCGCCTCACTCGCGGAAGGACCTGAAAAACGTGGGGTGAGAACTATAAACATAGTTCCCAGTGGGTAAGGCCACCAAAGAGAGAAGCTCGACCCACCAGGTCCAAAGAAACACCATATGCATAAGTTAGATCACATATAACTATGCAACAATTATTTACATGCTTGTAAATAAACATAAAGGATGCAACCAAATGAAATATAAATTATCATTCTCTCCTAGGTTCATCCTATATCTCACATTGACTAAGTTCATTTACTTGTCATTTACTTATGGTTTCGGAATCGCCGTCTCACCATAATTGTCCCAATATTTAAGGAGTGAACTCGTCACCTCCTAGTTCGAGTAGCGAACTCGTCGCATACTCGGGATAGCAAAATCGTCGCATACCCCGTCTCAACACCGCCATCGCATGGCATGGATAGCGAACTCGTCGCATATCCGGGATAGCAACCTCGTCGCACATCCCATCTCGACACCGCCAACTCATGGCGTGGTAGCGAAATCGTCGCATACCCGGGATAGCAAAATCGTCGCACATCCCGTGTCGACACCGCCAACTCGCGGCATGGTAGCAAAATCGTCGCCTACCCGGGATAGCAAAATCGTCGCACATCCCGCTCAACACCGCCAACTCATGGCATAGTAGCGAAATCGACGCCTACCCGGGATAGCAAAATCCTCGCACATCCCGTTGTTCACATTTTTCACTTGCCAACCTAAGTCTCATGACCTTAGGTTCAAGTCACTAAGTCTCGCCTATGTTCAATAACACTAGGCTTACTTTCTCATTCTCAACCTAGGTTCCATGACTCTAGGTTCCCAATCTCATATCCAACCTATGTTCAATGACACTAGGTTTCAATCTCACATGTTCCAACCTATGTTCAATGACACTAGGTTTAAATCTCACATATTCCAACCTATGTTCAATAACACTAGGTTCTATTCTCACATGTTCCAACCTATGTTCAATGACACTAGGTTTAATCATACATGCAACCATGCAACAAGTATAGATAATTGAATTATACTTGAATTCTATATCATGCAATAGGAGCTCATTGCTCTACCTATCATGATTTTACCTTTACCAACATGCAAATTCTAGGGTTCACAACACATACCATTTTATCTTTAAATGGATATTTACCCTAGACATGGAAGTGACCTAATCACTTCGGTAAACACAAACCCACCTCAAGAGCTTCCAAATCCTTGTATTCTTCAAGCTCCTAAGTGTCCAAGCCTTGAGTTCTTGCTTCAACCCAAGCTTCTACAAGAAAACGGTTCGTTACTCGTTACGAACCCCTAAATCAACTCAATACATGAAATCAAGTGTGCCAACATGATTTTCTATGCCTCAATTGCAATTATCGAAGGTCCAAATATTTTTAGAACCTCACATTGCAAAAACCCTCATTCTACCTAGGTTTCACATGCATGCATGTAAAACCCCCAAATTTCTTGGCGAATCTCCACATTTTGTGTTTTAGATTGCCTAGGGTTTCCAAAAACCTCATTTCAAAGGATTGAATCCAAGGTTTGAACCCAAAACGTGAGGTACTAATCTTAATCACGAAATCCCCAAGCTCCTTCTTGCACCAAGAAGCTTCTTTTCTCCTTTGGAAGCTTTTTCCAAGATCAATCCACCCTTTTCTCCAAGTTTTGGAGAAATCTCTAGAGAGAGAAAGTGGAGAAGATGTTGAGGAGAAATGGAGGAGAAGGTGACTGAGAAAGGGGGGTGTTCCCTGCCTTTCTAACACCTCCACGAGTGTGAAAAGACCAAATTGCCCTTCTCCACACTTAACACTCTCAACCAGCCCAAACTGGGCATTGTATACCGGTATGTGCATGTGCATACCGGTATACGAGTGTTGGTTCCGGTATACCTCGAAGATTCCGCAGAACCCGAGAGCTGGATTTACTGTTTCGACCATCGCATTCCGGAATACCCATGACATACCGGTACTAATCACTTCAGTACCGGTATGGAGGTTCACATACCGGAATCCAATGCAGACTTCACAATTTCTGCAGTTTTAACTTTTCGAAGTCCGTTTTCGTGCCTCTTTTGCGTCGAAAATACTTCGCACAAGTCCCAAACTTGGCCGAAGCCTCACACATAGCCT
Organism: Puya raimondii; assembly: GCA_016920855.1. Lineage (NCBI taxonomy): Eukaryota > Viridiplantae > Streptophyta > Magnoliopsida > Poales > Bromeliaceae > Puya > Puya raimondii. Next base: position 213,493,092 of record JABWPP010000050.1, on the reverse strand, counting down.
CTCATGCTATTTTTCCACCGGAACTCCACAATTTGTAGAAGTTCGGTACGATGCACTGAAATTCAGTGTACTAGATTCCTCCCCCCTTAAAGAGAGTTTCGGCCGCGAAACTAAATCATACCTCAGCTGGACTCAGCGAAGAGGTAAGGAAACCGCTCCCTCATCGAGCTTTCCAATTCCCACGTAGCTTCGCGCTCACCGTGATTCGTCCATTGTCCCTTTACATAAGGGATTTTACGGTTCCTCAAACTTTTCACCTCGCGATCCATGATACACAAGGGAAATTCCTCATAAGTCACATCCTCATGGAGCTCCATAGGCACATACTCGAGAACGTGCGCCGGATCATACACGTACTTGCGGAGCGTCGATACATGGAACACATTGTGTATCCCCGCAAGTTTTGGTGGCAAAGCTAGCCGGTACGCCACGGATCCCACACGCTCCAAAACCTCATAAGGTCCAATGTACCGGGGACTCAACTTACCCCGAACACCGAATCGCTTCACCCTCTCATGGGTGATACTTTCAAGAAGACGCGGTCTCCTACCGCGAATTCCAAATCTCGTCGACGACGATCCGCATAACTCTTTTGTCTGGATTGCGCCGTCGACAAGCGCTCGCGTGCCAAACGGACCTTTTCCTCCGCTTCACGCAACACTTCCGGTCCTAAGACCCTTTTCTCGCCGACTTCACTCCAATGAATAGGAGAGCGGCATTTTCTTCCATATAAGGCCTCAAAAGGTGCCATTCCGATGCTAGATTGATAGCTATTATTGTAAGCAAATTCAGCCATCGGCAAGTGAGTAGGCCATGCACCTTTGAAGTCCAACACACACGCTCGTAGCATATCCTCCAAAATCTGAATTGTTCTTTCCGATTGACCGTCGGTTTGAGGATGAAATGCTGAACTGAAATTGAGCCGTGTACCCAAAGCTTCTTGCAAGCTTTTCCAAAAATGCGATGTGAAACGAGAATCTCGATCTGAAACTATCGAGGTGGGACCCCGTGCAACCGCACAATCTCGTCCAGGTAGACTTGCGCTAACTTGTCCCCCGACTAAGTGGTGTGGATTGGCAAAAAGTGTGCCGACTTTGACAAACGATCCACCACCACCCAAATCGCGTCGTGGCCACCTAATGATCGAGGTAAGCCCACAACAGAATCCATCGCGATATTTTCTCACTTCCAAACCGGAATGGGCAATCCTTGCAATTTTCCTGCCGGAAAGCGACGCTCGGCCTTCACTTGTTGGCATATTAAGCATTGTGCCACAAAGCGTCCCACATCAAGTTTCATCCCCGGCCACCAATAATGCAATTTGAGGTCCTTGTACATTTTGGTGCCGCCCGAGTGAATCGCATAGGGAGAAGCGTGAGCTTCTTTCAAGATCTCCCCACGAATGTCCTCAACTTTCGGCACGCACAATCGATTTCGAAATCGAATTGCGCCCTTCGAGTCTACATGAAAATCACCGGCGTGCCCGCTCTCGATAGCACTCCGCACCTTTTGGAGTTCCGGATCACCAGATTGCTTTTCTTTTATTTGCTCCAACAAGGTCGGCCATACATTGAGATTCATAAGTCTAGCGGGGACGCCCGGGGCCACGATCTCCAAGTCGAACCGGCCCATTTCTTTGAGCAACGGCATTTGTCCCGTCATCTCAATTGCGAAGTTCTCCACGGATTTTCTACTGAGCGCATCGGCCACCACATTGGCTCTACCGGGGTGGTACAAGATGGTCAAGTCGTAGTCTTTTATCAACTCCAACCACCTCCGCTGCCTCAAGTTCAACTCCTTCTGAGTGAATAAGTACTTTAAACTTTTGTGATCCGTGTAAACCTCACAATGCTCCCCGTACAAGTAATGTCTCCACAACTTGAGTGCGAAAACCACCGCCGCAAGCTCTAGGTCATGGGTGGGGTAATTTTGCTCATAGCTTTTCAACTGTCGAGAGGCATATGCTATTACTTGTCCTTTTTGCATAAGCACACACCCAAGACCACGTCGTGATGCATCACTATACACCACAAAACCCTCCCCCGCAATCGGCAAGGCGAGAACCGGAGCCGAAGTCAACCTTTCCTTTAACTCCTTAAAGCTTTGGTCGCATTCCTCGCTCCAAACATATTTGGCTCCCTTGCGGGTAAGACGCGTTAGTGGACCGGAGATTTTTGAAAATCCCTCCACGAACCGCCGATAGTACCCCGCAAGACCCAAAAAGCTTCGTATTTTCGTGACATTGGTCGGGCGAGGCCAATCCTTGATTGCCTCAACTTTCATAGAGTCTACTGATACTCCTTCCGCGGAGATCACATGACCCAAGAAAGCGACCTCACGAATCCAAAATTCACACTTTTTCAATTTGGCGAATAACTTGTTCTCTCGAAGAACTTGAAGCACAATCCTTAGGTGCTCTTTATGTTCCTCTTCACTCCGAGAGTAAACAAGAATATCATCTATGAACACAACCACAAATTGATCCAATAGTGGTTTGAACACACGGTTCATTAAATTCATGAACGCTGCCGGGGCATTGGTAAGCCCGAAAGGCATAACCGTGAATTTATAGTGTCCATACCGCGTCCTAAATGCGGTCTTATGCACATCTTCCGGTTTGATCTTCAATTGGTGATAACCGGATTGCAAATCAATCTTCGAATATACCTGAGACCCTTGCAACTGATCGAACAAGTCATCAATTCGGGGTAACGGGTACTTATTCTTGACGGTCACTTCATTCAACTCGCGGTAATCCACACACAACCGCAGCGAACCGTCCTTTTTCCTCACAAATAGAACAGGGGCTCCCCAAGGTGACACACTTGGCTTTACGAAACCCTTGTCCATTAAATCTTGCAATTGTGCTTTCAACTCCTTTAGTTCCGCGGGTGCCATTCTGTACGGGGCCTTAGAGATCGGCGCCGTACCCGGGAGCAAATCGATCACAAATTCTATTTCCCGGTCCGGTGGCACACCGGGTAACTCTGTCGGAAACACATCCGGGAACTCTTGGACTACAGGAATGTCCACGAGCCCCAACACTTCCTTTCGGTCATCCACTACCGTCGCCAAGTAGGCAATGCATCCACTAGCAATAAGCTTCCTTGCTTGCGACGTGGACACCATTGAAGCAAAGAGCGAACTCTTACACCCATGGTACACAAATTCTTTGTGCCCGGGTTCTTTAAACTTCACTATCCGGCTCTTACAATCGATAGTAGCATGATACCTCGAGAGCCAATCCATTCCTAGGATCAAATCATATTCATTCATTCGATTTAATACCAGCAAATCAGCTGGCATGATCCAGTTTCCAACCCTCACAGGGCAATCCATACACGCATGATGTATACAAAAAGTATGTTCAGGTACTTGCACAGTTCTTACATGCGTGGCTTCTATGATTTCTATTCCATGTGCAATAGCAAATGATCGAGCAATGAATGAATGCGATGCACCGATATCAAACAAAGCTCTACATCGAATGCTTTTAATTAACACAATACCTGCCACGACGTCATCATGGGCAGAAGGCTCCTCCACCTGAGAGGCGAATACCCGCCCACTGGGCGCTGGTTGCTGGCCCTCCACTTGTCTCGGCGGCTATGCACGGCCTGCCGACATCGCCGCGGGTGGGATGCCCGCAAGCTGCCTCGGTGGTGCAAACGTCGACGCCGACGATGGTGCTCGGTTGTCATCCATCGGACAGTTGTACCGCATGTGGCCCGGCTGTCCGCACTTGTAGCACCGGCCCTCACGATAGTCACACTGCTGAGGGTGGTGGGGGCCGCTACAAATCGGGCACTGGGTCGAGGGTCGATTCCGCCGGGACCCTCGGGACTGATTTTGCGACTGCGAGTGCTTCGGGGGTCGCTTTGAGCTAGACTGCCCACCCGAGCCACTCGCCGGTCGTTTCTTTCCTTTTTCCTTATCTTTCTCTATTTCCAAGACTCGCGCTCCTCGCGCGCACATGCATTCCCGTGCTCCACCCAAAGAGCACGGTCCAAGACCTCCGCAAAGGTCTGTAGCTTGAGGGCGTGCACCGCCCTAAAGATTTCCGGTCGAAGTCCGCGCACGAAACAGTCGACCTTGTCCAATTCTCCGCGGACAACGTGCGGTACGCAATTTATAATGTACGAGAACTCCCTCTCGTACTCGCGCACGGTACGGTTCTCTTGTTTCAACTTGCGGAACCTTTCTTGAAGCTTTCTCTTCTCGCTATCGGGGAAGTAGGCAGCAAATACCATACCCCGAAATTCCTCCCATGACGGTGGCGGAAGGCTAGAGAGTCTATCCCGTCGGACTCCCTTCCACCACACCTTCGCCGATCGCTCCAAGCAATGAGCGGCGATATGTACTTTGTCCCTCTCCAAGGTATAGAGATCCTCGAAGAGTGTCTCGATTGCGTCGATCCATGTTTCTACATCCCACGGATCCACATTCTCCCCGCTAAAAATAGGCTGGTTGAACTTTTTGAACCTCATGAGAGCCGCAAGTGTGCGCTCTCGTTCCGCGTCCTCCATCTCGGAGTTGGGCATAGGAGTACCCGACCCCTCGGCCACAGTCGGTGGTGCAGGTGGTGCCACGGCCGGCGCCGGTGCCACCCCCTCGGCCGGTATCGAAGCAGAAGCCGGAGGTACTCCCGACCTCTCCTCCCGAACCGCAGCCACTTGCTGCGCCATCTCGTCTTGGAGCTTTTTAATTTGCTCCTCCTGCCGTTGCATGGCTTCGGCCTGTCGCCGAACCACGCCCATTAACTCGTTCAACTCATTACGAAGAGCCGAGTTCTCGCCCTCCCCGAACTGTTCGGGAGCCGCGCTCGCTCTCCCGAGCCCAGCCCTCAAAGGAGGCCGTCCACGTACCATTATCCTGAAAACACAACGACTTTGGTCATTTCGTGACATTCAAAGTCATTTGTAACATAACGTTTCACAAAAATAAACGTGAACCCAATCTAGGCGAAAGTCACACAAGGGTCCTTATTCCCCTCACTTGGTTTTCATGTTGTCGGCCGCCAACACGAACACACTTGGCGAAGAATAAGACACACCTCGAATCTACCTCTATTTCCAACTAGAGGTATAAGGATATAACCCAATCACTTATCTTTCGCCACAATCAAAGATCTCGTCACTCACGAGCCTACACTCCTAGGGTCTTTTCCATCCTAGGGTTTCTTAGGTCCACCTAGACCGTTTCTATTCTCTGATACCACCTCAGTCTGTCACGCCCCGTCGGACCTTTAACACCAACTAGGTGGAAAGGATAACCGCACGGGCGCATGCCCCAGACCCGCCGAACGGATAGAACCTCTTCTACTCGCCCAAGGCGTCACAACACAAGCTTATCCACGAGGTTCCAACTAGGAACGGAGTACAAGAGTTGCACAAGGAAAGCATCAACATAAAGAAGTTCTACTTCTATTACATCACATTGCACATTTATACATGCCCAAATTTTTCTTTTCATTCCATACACCATGTTCCAAAACTATGGAATACATAAGTTTCATACATGTAATGGAAATCCCCTATACTATCAAAGTCCAAGACTAGGAGTACAACTCTATGTATCACCAAAATAGAAGAGCTGCTATCTAGATAGCCAAACCCTTGCCTCGCTCCGCCGCCTCACTCGCGGAAGGACCTGAAAAACGTGGGGTGAGAACTATAAACATAGTTCCCAGTGGGTAAGGCCACCCAAGAGAGAAGCTCGACCCATTAGGTCCAAAGAAACACCATATGCATAAGTTAGATCACATATAACTATGCAACAATTATTTACATGCTTGTAAATAAACATAAATGATGCAACCAAATGAAATATAAATTATCATTCTCTCCTAGGTTCATCCTATATCTCACATTGACTAAGTTCATTTACTTGTCATTTACTCATGGTTTCGGAATCGCCGTCTCACCATAATTGTCCCAATATTTAAGGAGTGAACTCGTCACCTCCTAGTTCGAGTAGCGAACTCGTCGCATACTCGGGATAGCAAAATCGTCGCATACCCCGTCTCAACACCGCCATCGCATGGCATGGATAGCGAACTCGTCGCATATCCGGGATAGCAACCTCGTCGCACATCCCATCTCGACACCGCCAACTCATGGCGTGGTAGCGAAATCGTCGCATACTCGGGATAGCAAAATCGTCGCACATCCCGTGTCGACACCGCCAACTCGCGGCATGGTAGCGAAATCGTCGCCTACCCGGGATAGCAAAATCGTCGCACATCCCGCTCAACACCGCCAACTCATGGCATAGTAGCGAAATCGTCGCCTACCCGGGATAGCAAAATCGTCGCACATCCCGTTGTTCACATTTTTCACTTGCCAACCTAAGTCTCATGACCTTAGGTTCAAGTCACTAAGTCTCGCCTATGTTCAATAACACTAGGCTTACTTTCTCATTCTCAACCTAGGTTCCATGACTCTAGGTTCCCAATCTCATATCCAACCTATGTTCAATGACACTAGGTTTCAATCTCACATGTTCCAACCTATGTTCAATGACACTAGGTTTAAATCTCACATGTTCCAACCTATGTTCAATAACACTAGGTTCTATTCTCACATGTTCCAACCTATGTTCAATGACACTAGGTTTAGTCATACATGCAACCATGCAACAAGTATAGATAATTGAATTATACTTGAATTCTATATCATGCAATAGGAGCTCATTGCTCTACCTATCATGATTTTACCTTTGCCAACATGCAAATTCTAGGGTTCACAACACATACCATTTTATCTTTAAATGGATATTTACCCTAGACATGGAAGTGACCTAATCACTTCGGTAAACACAAACCCACCTCAAGAGCTTTCAAATCCTTGTAATCTTCAAGCTCCTAAGTGTCCAAGCCTTGAGTTCTTGCTTCAACCCAAGCTTCTTCAAGAAAACGGTTCGTTACTCGTTACGAACCCCTAAATCAACTCAATACATGAAATCAAGTGTTCCAACATGATTTCCTATGCCTCAATTGCAATTATCGAAGGTCCAAATATTTTTAGAACCTCACATTGCAAAAACCCTCATTCTACCTAGGTTTCACATGCATGCATGTAAAACCCCCAAATTTCTTGGCCAATCTCCACATTTTGTGTTTTAGATTGCCTAGGGTTTCTAAAAACCTCATTTCAAAGGATTGAATCCAATGTTTGAACCCAAAACGTGAGGTACTAACCTTAATCACGAAATCCCCAAGCTCCTTCTTGCACCAAGAAGCTTCTTTTCTCCTTTGGAAGCTTTTTCCAAGATCAATCCACCCTTTTCTCCAAGTTTTGGAGAAATCTCTAGAGAGAGAAAGTGGAGAAGATGGAGAGGAGAAATGGAGGAGAAGGTGACTGAGAAAGGGGGGTGTTCCCTGCCTTTCTAACACCTCCACGAGTGTGAAAAGACCAAATTGCCCTTCTCCACACTTAACACTCTCAACCAGCCCAAACTGGGCATTGTATACCGGTATGTGCATGTGCATAACGGTATACGAGTGTTGGTTCCGGTATACCTCGAAGATTCCGCAGAACCCGAGAGCTGGATTTACTGTTTCGACCATCGCATTCCGGTATACCCATGACATACCGGTACTAATCACTTCAGTACCGGTATGGAGGTTCACATACCGGAATCCAATGCAGACTTCACAATTTCTGCAGTTTTAACTTTTCGAAGTCCGTTTTCGTGCCTCTTTTGCGCCGAAAATACTTCGCACAAGTCCCAAACTTGGCCGAAGCCTCACACATAGCCTCTCATGCTATTTTTCCACCGGAACTCCACAATTTGTAGAAGTTCGGTACGATGCACTGAAATTCAGTGTACTACAATTCGGATCTGTTTTTTGCCCTTTTTTAATCCTGTCTACCAAAGTAAGCTACACCACCAAGGTGAAAAACCAAGCAACTGTGCCCAAAGGCACTACCTCCAACTCCAACCATCGGAACTCCTCCACCAGGTGATACTGCTTAGTGATCATCATCGACAACTCCCCGTGAGTGTACTTTCTGTTAAGTGCATCAGCCACTACATTCGCCTTCCCTGGATGGTATTGAATGGAAATGTCGTAGTCCTTCAGAAGCTCAAGCCACCGACTCTGTAGGAGGTTCAACTCCTTATGTGTAAACAGGTATTTGAGGCTCTGGTGGTTGGTAAACATCTTGCAATGCACCTCATAAAGATAGCACCTCCAAAGCTTCAAGGTGAATACCACGACAGCCAACTCAAGATCGTGAATGGGATAGTTTTTTTTCATAATCCTTGAGCTACCACTACGCGTAAGCGATGACTTGATCCTTTTGCATAAGCACGCAGCCCAAACCGACTTGAGAAGCATCGCAATACACCACAAAATCCTCGCCCTTATTTGGCAACACAAGCACGGGTGCACGCATCAGCCTAACTTGAGCTCCTCAAAGCTTCGCTAGCACTCGAGTGTCTACTGGAGCTTCTCCCTTTTTGAGTCAAGCGAGTGAGCACGATCTTGGAGAACCCCTCAACAAATCACTGATAATGCCCCACTAGACCCAGAAAGCCCCTGACCTCCATCACATTAGTCGGTCCAGAGCAATCCACGACTGACTCCACCTTTCTAGAATCCACCGCTATGTCGATGTGGCCGAGGAAATGTACCTAATGAAGCCAGAATTCACACTACTTGAGCTTTGCATACAGCTTGTTCTCTTTGAGGACCTAGAGAACTTGCCATAAATGCGTCATGCTCCTCGTCGCTCTGCGAATAGATTAGTATGTCATCAATGAAGACCACGACAAACTGATCTAGATATGGGTGGAAGACCTAACTCATCATATCCATGAATGTCGTCGAGGTGTTCGTAAGTCCAAACGGCATCACCATGAACTCGTAATGCCCTTAACGAGTTCGAAAGGCCATCTTGGATATGTCATCCGCCTTGATTTTTAGGTAGTGATACCCAAACTGCTGATCGATCTTGGAATAAATCGTGGAACCCTAGAGCTGATCGAATAGATCATCGATCCACAGTAGGGGGTACTTATTCTTCACCGAGACCTTGTTCAGTTCTCAGTAGTTGATGCATAGCCCGAGGCTTCAGTCCTAATTTCTAACAAAATGAACCGGTGCACCCCACGATGATAAATTGGGCCGAATGAAGCCCTTATCCAGTAGATCCTCGAACTAAGCATTGAGCTCCCTAAGCTCAACGAATGCCATATGGTAGGGTGCCTTAGATATTGATGTCGTGCCAAGAACCAAGTCGATGGTGAACTCGATCTCCTGATCCGGAGGCATTTCGGGTAGCTCGTCTAAAAAACATCAAAAAACTGCCAAGCTACTGGAATCTCCGATAAAGCCGATGCCACATGATGGACGTGGTTTACTGAAGCCAGGTAAGCCAGGCATCCACCGTTCATCATCTGCCTGGCTCAAGATGTTGAAATAGTTATAGCGAAAAAAGTACTCTTACAAGTAGCATAAATGAACTCCGTCTCGCCTGGTGCGCTAAAGGTCACCGTATGCTGCTCGCAGTCAATAGTGGTGTGGTGCTTGGTAAGCAAGTCCATCCCAAACACCACTTCAAACTCCTTAATCAGCATCAGTGCCAGATCCGCCGGGAACATAACGGTTGCCAAACTGTACTGGGCACAACCGACAGTACTCCTTCGTGTAGATGAAATTCCTCGGTGTTTGCACCTGAAGTACTGAGTTCAACCGCCTTGTCGTGAAACCATGATCTCGCACGAAAGAGTGAGAAATAAACGAAAGGGATGCACCAATATCGAAAAAGGGTCCTAGCTCGAGTACCAAAAAGTGAAGTAATACCTGCAACGACGTCAACTGGTTCCTCGCCCTCTTGGCGCGTCATAGGATAGACATACCTACCAGTGGCCTGCACGCCCCCTCCTCCTGACGTGATGTCGAGAGGCCCTTAGACGCCGATGATGCCGCATTATCCCGGTTATGATGTGGGGTAGAAGGGGTAGACGCTATCATCGATGCCGTGCCGGACCAGCGAGGGCAGTTTGCACGGATGTGCCCCGACTTTCCACATTTGAAGCAGTGGTTGTGGCATTGGGGACACTCTGATACATAGTGGGACTTGCCGCAACTGACATAGGCCCATGCACCCTACTTTTGAGTAGCCGCAGGAGCGCTCCTTACCCCCGCCTGAGATCTGAGATGCATGGGTCGCTGTTTGCTGCTGGTCTAGCCACCCTCAGTGCTCATGTGCGAATGATTTTTCTCCTTACCCTTCTCCATCCTCTCACGCTCAGTGCGCATCCCTGATTTTCCACGCTCCACCAGCGTGGCTCGATCCATGTTCTCCCAAAATGTCTTTAGGTTTGCCTGCTGGACAAGCTAGTAGATGTTCGACCGAAGACCATCCACAAACATTCGGACTTGTGCCGCTTGCTTCACACCACGAAGGGATCAACAAACTAACATAAAGAAGATGCGTCAAAAAAGAAGAAAAGAACAATTGAAGCATAATGATAAATACAAACCAAAAAGGAAGAAATCCAAGCTTTTATTCAGCATAAATTCATATATTTGTACTTTTTTCTTCTCCTTGAATGCAGCAGCCTAGTAGCCTTACGAGATTTCGATGTTGAAGTTTTGCTATAAATTGAATCTCATTCTTGAATTCTAGTAGACCTTGGCATGAATGCATAGAGTCTCTTTAGTGCTATTTCAAGCCCATCTAATAATTGACCTTAGCCATAGAAAGTACTCATATTTTCAAAATGAAATATATAATTGCTTTACCTTTTTGTCATCCTATTTAAGAAAAAAGCAAATGTACACTCCTCCAAGGCTGGAGTTAAAAACGAAAAAAGGTTGCCACATAGTGCAGCTAGATTTCAAAACCAAAACTTCTCATGAAAGAGCCGGTTCAAAAAGTTGTACTTCAATTGTAAATTAATTATCATTGTGAATTGATTCCATGTGTGTCTGATTTTGTTACTCCACATAACACCTTTTTTTTGGCAAATAAATTGTCTATAGACACAATTGTCACTGAAATGTAGAGCTCGATACAACCATTGTAATTATTCTTTTAATTATAAGAACTAAATTTTCAAAGTATACACTAGCAAGTATTTATCGAAGTGAAATTTCAAGAAATTACTTTCGGCAAGCACCATTTCCATTCTTTCTGGAGATAAATCAAACTACACTTTAATTATCTTGTAAATGGGCCCAAATCCACCCTCACCAAGTTTGTTTTCAATGGAAAATTTGTTCGTGGAGTTTTCTTAATAAAAATTTGGAGCTACTTTCATCGCTTTTTCAAAGCTTAATTACTTCATCAGAATCCAAAGGGAAAGTTGGTCGAGTACTATACAACTTTGCCTTCCCTGAATAATGAAAAAGAGAAACTTCTTGATTAAGATTTTTTTTTTAAGTGGAAAGCACTTTATAGCACTTAATTTTAATTTGCCAGTGCGCCTTTGCCTTTTGATACACATAATACATAGGAGGGAGCAAGAAAAGAGTGTCATGAGACATGTAGTTATAACAATAGCATGAAAGTGGGATTGGTGGTTGGTACCCGAGGTCCCGAGTTTGAATCCTAGTTGGTTCACATTTCCAGCTAAGTTTATTTCCAAAAAAAATAAACGAAGCGGGTAGCGTGCTACCTTTCTCTAAAAAAAAAACAAAAAAACAATAGCGTGAAGCTTACGTTGCCCTAGACCTGTGCATGAAAATAAATCTTCCCACGGAATGCTATAATTAATTAATTGATCAACAAAACATTGAGAATGGATCTCTCTCTCTCTCTCTCTCTCTTATATAGAAAAAAAGGATAGTGGATGATCATATTGTTTCGTACGGTAGTTAACATGATGAGCAGATATAGAGCAGAAGTAATTTAACGTGATATTATTCCTAGCTTTTAAAATAACTTCTTTAAAAGATACGTAATGATAATTTAGACAATAAAGCAAACAAAAACAATTCTAAAATTTTTACTGCAATGAGAAGCAACTTCTAATTGAAATTTCAAGAAAACTTTAAATCTTATAATAAGAGAATTATATAACACCAACTATTTAAATAATACATAGTATTTCTTAATTGTATTATTTAAACAATATTTATCCAAAGATTCCTCTAAGAAACCAACTTACGGTGCCTAATTCTGGATCAATTTTTACTAATTGATATAAGATTTTTTTTCCTTTAGTATTTTAGAGCGGATTTGATATCCTATTTGAAGTCATAATTTGGATAGAGACGTAAAATGAGCAGCTCGAAACACATGGCTCTGAATTGTCATATGCTGGCTCAATGAGGTCAGCATGGCATGCCCATGATGGGTGAGGGCCATGTTGAGCCACTGATCTGGCACATAGTACTAAATGGCAGTACTTGTTTAGGCTTTTACCCATTGGATCGTCAGTGTTCAACAAAGTAAGTCACATTCCTCGCCACTTTAAATCCCGACGTCCTCATCAGGCTCAAGCATACTCACAAGCATCGGGCGATGTGAGACTCGTCTTGCTAGCTTTAACCGACCTTGTAGGGAGTCATGCTCCACCCACAACGGTCGTCAGCCGAGGAACTGTGCTCTACCCGCTGTATAACACTAGCTTAGTCGAGATTCATCTCATACTTCTGACTGAAGATTGGCTCCCAAATATAACTATGATGCCCTCTTTCCTAGAGGGGTCGCCTATCCTTGAACTACTCTAACCCTAACATGCTTAACCCTCTTAACCTCCTAGGCCTAACCGCCGCCCAACATGCTATAGCTCGGTTAAGATGTTTTAGCCTATTATATCTTATATATAAGACTATTTCAAATCCTCTGGGTGAGACAACATCATGATCAGGTTGTGCTTTAGCAACAAGTGGTGGAATTAGATCAAATAATGCATCTCCAATGCCAAGGTGGCTATCTTAGTCAACGGAAAACCATCCAGATAGATAAAACTAAGAGAGGACTGGGATAAGGGGATTCTCTCTCCCCTTTCCTATTCATTTTGGTGGCAGAGGGCCTAGCAAGACTAACTGACTCGGCCACGAAAAATAACCTGCTATGAGGGTTAGGCTTGAAGGAAGACTGTCGAATAACCCTCATCCAATATGCAGATGCTTCTTTTGCGAATCTAAGGAATGATTCATGAGAACCATTGGGTTCTTATGGCACATTTTTGTGAGAATCCGAATTTTTGGGAATTTGGAATTCTCAGTGTTCCTCTCCCCCATTACTGTGTTTTTGCTCGGTATACGTATATAATACAGATATATATGTATATATAGGTATATAAGTGAGTTTTGGTGGAGTTTTTAAGTTTTCGGATTTTCGTCGCGGAGAGTGAACGGCCTAACGGCGCGATCCGGAGTTCGATTTTGGCGATCCAAATGGTGAGTTCGATGTCTCGGCAGTGCTGAGCGCGATGGCGCGATCCGCGTCGACGTGCGGCGAGCGGATAAAAAGTTATTTCATCTTGACCGCCGAGAGGTCCTATGTCACGTTTTATGTTTCGCGATCGGGTCCCCGTTTTCGCACCGTTTCGCGCATTTTCGAATCGCGGGGGGCCTGGGGGGATTTTTTGTAGCTTGCTGTGGGAGAGGGGGGCTTGGCTGAGAGGGGTTGGTGGGAGCATTTATGAGGCTCACCCACCCCCCTCTCTTTTCCCACTTGCACACTCCACCTCTCTCACACTCAACCTCTCCTCTCTCTCTCCCTCTCTCCCCCACTACTCCCAGAGATGAGCCCGAGCTCCCACTGCCCCTTGGCCTCCTCTCTGTGCAGCGCCGGCCGCCGCCGGCCACTGCCTGGCCGGAGCAACTCCGGCCACCCTCTCTCTCCTTTTTTCTTCTTCTTCTCTGTCTTCTTCTCCCTCTTCTTCTCCCTGCGGTGTGCACCCAGGGGAAACCCATGCTTGGGCTTCCCCTGAGGTGGCACGACCGCCGGAGTGGAGAGCCGCCGCCGTGGGGCCGCCGGAGCCACTGCAAGCTCTGGCCGAGAGCTGTGCTGGCCGAGCTTGGTGGGGCCGCGCCGCCGCCGCCTCCTGACGCCGGAGAGGGTGAGCATGGTCACCCTCGGGACCTCCGCTACCGGACCCTGCCTCCCCGGCCATCGCCGTGCCGCCGGAGCCACCGCAAGCCTCGGCGGGGCAGCTAGGGCATCCGCGGCTTGGGGTTGCTCCGCCGCCGCCACCCGCCACCCTTTTTGTCGCGGTCACCAACAGGACGACGGCCGGCGACCTCCTCTTCCCGGTGCTCGCGTCGCCGCCCGTTGCCGGCGCCGCCGTGCCCTAGCCTCGGGTTTGCTAACTCGAGAGTAGGGCTCTTTCCTGCGCCGCCGCCGCCGCTTCCCGTCGCCGGCCAAGGTGAGCATCACCTTCCCCACCTCCTCCACATCCACCCCTGGCCGCCGCCGGCCATGCTTGTCGGCCGGCAGCCGGCCGGAGCTAGCTGCTCCGGCCAGGGGTCAGTTCTGTGGTGTTTTCTTATTTTGTTGGGATGTTTGAGCTCCCTGCTGACTCCCGAAGCTCGGGAGGGTGAGCCCGACGATCGCAGCGATGTGCCGAACACCGTGCTCACCCTAGTTCTGGTTTTGGTTGAGCCGTTGCGTCGTTCGGCCTTCGTCGGGCTATTTTTTTTTTTGCCTATTGGCCGCTGTTTTTATGCACCTTCCCGGACTGCGACTGGTCCTGTCGCAGTGGGGCTGTGAGCATGGCCTCCGTTACGTCGTTGCCGATCCGCTGGTGCTTGCGGAAGGTCGTGCGGATGTACGGCTTGCTCACACGGCCTTAGTTAAGCTTGCTTTTGCGCGCGCGCTCGCTGTTTTTATGGGATTTCCCGGCTTGCGACTGGTCCTGTCGCAGCGGGACAGTGAGCACGGTCTTCATGACGTCGCTACCTATCCGCTGGTGCTTGCGGAAGGTCGAGCGGACGTACGGTTTGCTCTAGCGGCTTAATTTAGTGATTGTATGTATATGTATGTCGCATGTTTGGGGACTTTGGCGTTTGTGACAGCATAGCGACGCTGTGGGCTGCAAGGGTAAGGTCTTGGAGACCCTGTGGACTGGTTGTCCAACCCCCTCGCCCTTCGTGGAGTTTCGGATTTGTTTCCGACGCATTTTTCGATGAAATAATCGGCGAAACGCACGTTTCGAGTTGTGCGACTCACTCGCTGTTTTCGCGAGCGACTTGGCTTCGTTGTTTAGCCTTGTTGGCTGTTCCTCATCGCTGTCCCGAAGTTCCGAGGACAGCGGATGAGTGATGTGGGGTTCCGGTGCCCAATCGGCGCTTTTCGGGAACCCGGGAAGCCTTTTCGGGTGCGTTTGGTATTCGTGGCACCCCGTGCTTGTGCTCGCTGTCCCGTCACTTGGTTTGTTGTGTTCGGGGACAGCGAGGGGCCTTGTTGGCTGTTGGGTACCCCTCTGGGGCTTTGTGTGGTTTCGGGATCGTCCCGGTGGGTTTCCCGGGCGATCCGTCGGTTTCGGGATGTGTGAGCTTTGTGTTTAGCGTCGACTTGGTGGACCTTGACCCCGTGAGTCTTTCGTAGGTGCTGTCGCGGTTCCCGAGAGCCGTCGGTGTTAGATTGGATCTTACCTACAGGTGGGTGCTTCGATCCGGAGTCGGTTCAGTGGACTACGGTGATACCTTTCTATCCCTTCTTTGGCATTACAGTTTTTAGTTCACTTGACTCCCGTAGACTCTACTTATATGCGTGCTTGGATAGTAGAGTAGTTGTAGTTGCATGGTTCTTGAGACGACCCAGTTGGTCGGTAGTGATCGCATGTTGTTCCGAGCGATCCTAGTTGTAGTTGCATGGTTCTTGAGACGACCCAGTTGGTCGGTAGTGATCGCATGTTGTTCCGAGCGATCCTAGTTGTAGTTGCATGGTTCTTGAGACGACCCAGTTGGTCGGTAGTGATCGCATGTTGTTCCGAGCGATCCTAGTTGTAGTTGCATGGTTCTTGAGACGACCCAGTTGGTCGGTAGTGATCGCATGTTGTTCCGAGCGATCCTAGTTGTAGTTGCATGGTTCTTGAGACGACCCAGTTGGTCGGTGGTGATCGCCTGTTGTTCCGAGCGATCCTAGTTGTGGCTTATTGGTTGCTTCTCGGCTTGTTGCCGTTCTGTGGATTGAGCTTTCGCATCGATCGTCACAGCTCTTCTAGCACTTCACGTACACCGCGGTCTGATCCACCGTTTGAGGGTGTTCTTTTCCGGAAAAGGGTCGTTGAGTTTGTGCCGACCCGTGAGCCTTGATGCAGTGCGTCCAGAAGGTTTATGTGCCGATAGATGAGCAGTGTGACAGTGCCAGGGCCACGTCCCGGTGGCTATAGATTGGGTTTACTTTGTGGTTTTCCCTTTGATGCATACTAGTTGCTTACAGTAGCATAGTTACTTCAGTTGAATGTTAGCCTCATACTTACTTGTGCTACTGTATACCATATCTATCTTTTGTTGACCCTCGTGCCGGTGTGTACACCTCGCCTTCGTCGGCTTGCGGTACCCACTGGGAGGGGAGACATGCGTGCATGTTCTCACCCCCCACCCCCATTGCAGGTTTCAGGTGAGCAGGGTGGTGAGTGTCGGGACGCTGCGAGGCACGCCTAGATAGTAGCTCTAGAGGTTCCGACTCATGAGGCTACATCCCCAGATTTGGTTATCACCCTACTTTCGCCTATTAGATGTCATTTGTGGTTCAGTTATTCTTTGGGCTTACTATAGCATGCTTATGTGTTGTAAATCTACTCTTTATGATTGAGTGATGATAGCATGCTTGTACTGATTGGTTGTATTCGATCGTTTCTTTTGTCGAGCAGTTTTGGTTTTCTACCCCTCGTGGTAGCGTCGTAAAGCAAGGTTTCTGTGTGGGAAACGGTTTTCAAATGGATTTCTGATTGCTCGGTTTTGTGATTTCAAAAAGAGAGTTCTCGTGTGGAGAACAGTTTTCAAATGATTCTTGAATGTTTGAAATTAGGGTTTCAAATAAAGCTTCTGGGTAAGGACCAGCTTTCTAGAATGTTTGTTGCTTGTGCATTGCATCATCCTTCGCTTAAGGACCTGCTTAGATTCATACAGGTTTAAGGACGGCTAGCTGTATGAATCTTTGGTGTTGTTGTGCTGTTGGGATGAATGAATAGTGGTTGTGATCTTGTTGTATGCTGTTGACGCCGTGCAAATACAGGGGAGGTTCTGTCCGTGTGTACAGTGGACCCTGTATTTGTGGCGGGTCTGTACGTGGCGCGGGCTAGGCTTTCAAAAAAAATTTAGCACGTTTTTCCGCATCCTGAACTAGCCCGGGGCGTGACAATTTTTTAGTGTGGACTTCTAGGCTTAAAATTAATAATGGCAAAACGGAGCTGTTCTATATGGGTCGAAAGCGCATAAGGACATGAGACTAGCGAACATCCTCAAATGTAAAGTTGGGTTTCTCCCTCCCCGCTACCTTCGACTGCTGCTCTCTAACAAATTTCTTAGGAAAGAGGACTGGACAAAGGTTATCAACAGAAAATAATAGAAGGATAGCAATATAAGCTCCTCTCCCGAGGAGGCAGACTTACTCTTATAAACGTCGTCCTCTCTAATTTGCCCCTATAATTCTTCTTCATCTTAAAAGTGCTAAAATGGGCTTTTAATCACATTGAAGCCCTACGGAGATCTTTCTTTTGGAAATGATGCTCCAACACCAGCATTGGAGCATACCTTGTGAACTAAAGCATATGCAAGATCAAAAAAAAGGGCCTCAAGATTAAGGACATGAAATCTGTTATAGTAAAATAAAATAGAATACAAAGATTTACATGAAAAAATCCTATACAGGAAAAAGAACCACGGGCAAAAGAGGAGAGAACTTCACTATAAAAAAGAGAGTACAATATTTTTGGAGATTACAATATTCGTGGCATTGCCTCCAAGGCAAAAAAGATGAAAGAAGGTCCTTAATGGATATCTCTATTTTCGGACCTAATCCGTATAGACATCCACTTTTTCCTTCACAATTTATTTTCCAAAATTTGTCGCACCCGAAGTTGTTGGCAAATTAGGGGCACAAAATCGAAATCGATAACTAAATTTCGAGGCACATCTAACAAATCTCCACCTTCACTCAAAGTTTTCTTTAAACGAAGAAGCAATCATCACTCTCCACCTTCTCCACATGCCCCTAAGGGACTCTTATAGACCATAGGATACATATTGTTGCCAACTGCACTGGCATAAGAGACTCGTTCTATGTATGCTTTCTCATCATCTATTTTCGGTGCTAAATCAGTTGAAATTTTAAAATGTACAGCAAAAGATACTTACAGGCTTGGCATCCTTCACACAAAGTCGCTCCAACACACGCTGGATATATGTAATCTGAGTCAACTGTAATTTCTTTGCTTTTTTATTTCGTTGTATCTCTATACCAAGTATCTACTGCACAACACATAAATTCTTATCGTCAAATTCAGATTTCAACTGATTTTTATAGATCATGAACATCAGCAATGTTCTTAATAGCAATTAATAAATCATCCACATAAAGTAAAAGATAAATAAAGGAACCATTTCTTCATATAAATGCAACTATGTTAATTGCTTCTACTAAAATCATGGCTAATAACAAAAGAATCAAACCTATTATATCATTGCTTTAGATATTGCTTTAACCCATAAAGAGATTTCTTCAATCTACAAACATGGTCTTCTTTTCCTTCAACTACAAATCCGTCGGGCTGCCGCATGTAAATCACTTCCTCTAATTCGCCATACAAGAAAGCTGTCTTCACGTTTAATTACTTAAATTCCAGATCATCCATGGCAACCAATCCAAGAAGAACTCTGATGGACGTATACTTCAACACTGGTGAGAAAATATCATTAAAGTCGACATCCGGAATTTGACTGTATCCTTTTGCGACCAATCGGGCCTTGTACCTGATATTTTCTACTCATGGTGTGCCTTCCTTCTTCTTGAATATCCATTTGCACTAAACAGTTTTCTTTCCTTTATAAAGATATTCTATCTCTTCCTCCACAGCGAGCAGCCACTATGTAGAATCATTGCATGAGACTGCCTCTGTATAAGTGCATGGCTCCTCAAGTGTATCTGTTTCTTTTGCAGGCACAAATGCATAAGCCACTATGTTTGCTTCTTTATATCTCTTCGGTGGTCTAATCTCCCTCCTCGATCTATCTCTGGCAATAGAATACATGTCTCTTTGCGGTGGTGCATGTTACGGATTTTATATTGGCATATTTCGTGAAGTGAGTCGGAGTCTTGAAAGTTCAAAGAAGAAAAAATGAAAATTAAAGACTCGAAGACTCAACGTATGAATTCACGATGCTTGGTAAGTTTAAATGATATTGATAGTGATTTATGATCATTTACAAGTGTTTGGAAGACATTAGAATAGATAAAAATTGATTTAAAATATAAAATTTGAGTTTTTCAATTTTTAGGATCCGGACCCTGAGGTGCGGTCCTAAACCCGTACGCCTCTCTGGTTGTCACGCAGGGAGGGTCCGGACCCTGAGAGCTGAGATCTGGAATATGAAACGCACAGAGAGTTTCAGAGTCCGGACCCCGCATCCAAGGTCCGGACCCTGACCCGTCGCGGTTTTTCGAAAACGTATTTTTTCAATCCTACTATGATTCTAATGTCTCCTAAACCTATAAATAAGATATGGGGGTGTCTCTAAAACGTGGTTAAGGATAGAATACCTTTTAGAAATCCTAGAAACTTGTAGGTAGCCATTTTCCTCATCTTCTACAACAAGCTTCTCTCAAATTGATTCTTGTTGCCCTAATTCCTAATGTTCTTTTAGAATCAATTTGAGAATTGCTTAGAGATTATTCCCACATATCTTCAATGGTATTCTAAGCAATAAATCATCACCGACTTTATTGTTCTTACTCCGAAAGGAGTGCGCTCGTGGATTTGAGTGGGCGTCGTGGATTCGGCGTGATAAAGGCTTCATGGATTCGAAGTTGAGCGTTTCGTGGATTCGGGACGTGGCGTTCGTGGATTCGAACGTGGGGCGTGGACAACCCGGTGGTGTGCGCGAGATCCAAAGAAGATAAAAGAGAGGTTTGAGTCCGTGGAGTCGGTAATTACCTTGTAATCTTTTATTTCTTAGTGGATTGTCTTCGCGTGTTGGTCCTGTGGGTTTTTTACTCCTAGTTGGAGTTTTTCCACGTAAATCTCGGTGTGCTATTTTTATTTTCCGCATTTACTTTGATAGCATTGAGATTCGTATTTTTGGCCGTCATACCTATTCACCCCCCTCTAGGTATTGATAGTATCTAGATAGATCCTAGGGGTTCCCTTAATTTACAGTGCCTGCGGCTCTATAGGAGCAGAATCGCCTGAAGTGACACCTGATGTTGTAATGATTTAACTTTTAGAGTTGGTTTGAAACTCCAACTCGACAATTTTCTTTGTTGCATCTGCACCTGTACCTATATCACAAGAAACACACGACTCCTCTTTTCAGCGAAGCATAGCAGTCTCATTAAACTTAACATCTCTGCTAATTATAATTTCTTATCTTCAAGATGCCATAATCTAGAGCCTTTAGTACTGAAAGTATAGCCCAAAAACTTAGATCTGGGTTTCAGCTTTCCTTGACTTTCGTATGCATAAATAGGACAATCGAAAATTCTCAAATCAGAGTAATTAGGAGGGTGATCGGACCATTCCTTTTTTAGAGTTTTGAGATCAATGGAAGTCGATGGAGACCTATTCACTAAATACCAAGCCGTAGAGGCAGTCTCTACCCACAACTGCTCACCAAATCCTATATTCTAAAGCAACCATCTTGTCTTCTCAGTTAGTGTTCTGTTCATACATTCTGCCACGCCGTTTTGCTGTGTTGTGTAAGCAACTGTACGATGTCTCTCGATGCGTTTATTTTTGCAAAACTCATTAAATTCTCCTGAATAGAACTCTAAGGCATTGTCGGTGCAAAGATGCTTAATTTGCTTTTCTGTCTGCTTTCCAATTAAAGTATTCTACGGCTTGAAGGTCTTGAATATATCACTCTTCTGCAATAGAAAGAACGTCCAAATCTTCTTTGAGTAATGGTAAATGAAGGTCAACATAGTATATGAAGGTCAACATGTATTCACGTCACTTTTAAAGGGAATCGGTGCTGGCCCCCAATGATCTAAATGGATATAATTAAGGTTTTCTTTAGTTCTGTGAACTACCTTGCTGAAAGTGACCCTCTTCTGCTTCTCAAATACATAGTGTTCGCAAAAGTCCAGACTTCATGTATTTTGACCACAAAGGAGTCTTCTCTTGCTTAGCACCGTAAATCCTTTTTCGTTCATATATTACAGTTTCATATGCCATAATTTGATGACATCTGGATCGAACATAGATGAAGAGGATACTGCAGCTCCGCGCGTCACAGTAGAACCTTGCAACACATACAATTTTCCTTCTTGCCTTCGACCTTTCATCACGACAATAGCTCCTTTAGAAATCTTCATAACTTCATCTTCACTAGTGTATCTATATCCTTTAGAATCAAGGGAGATTAAAGTTGTCTTTAGTTGTGGAACATATCCGACATTTGTGAGCATTCTCACTATGCCATCAAACATCTTAATGTTCACCATTTCTCGTCCAACAACTTTGCAAGATGTATTGTTGCCCATCAAAATAACCCCACCATTAATAGCTTTGAAAGTAGAGAACTAGTCCCTGTTGGGACACATATGGAATGAGCACGTAGAATCAAGGAACCACTCTGAGCTAGCTCTGGATTGATCATTGCTGACTAGCAAAATATTTTCCTCGCTGCTGTAATGTTCCGCTACATTAGCTTCAGCAGATTTTGAACTATCTTTTCCCTTTTGATCACCTCTTCCTTTGGTCTGTTCCTTTCTTTTCAATTTGAAATTAACAATCTGCCTTCATGTTGCCCTTTTTCTTGCAATAATTGCAAATCAAATTCTTATATCTAGATTTTGATCTAGCCTTTCCTTTACTGTCACTAAAACCTTTCTGCTTTGATCATCCTCTCGTAAATAGACTATCTGCCTGACTTTCAGTGGTACCACTCATCTCCTTATCGATCCTCTCTTTCGAGAGTAAGGTGGTTGAGACATCTTTCAAAGAGATGGTATCACGTCCATAAAGTATAATATTTCTAAAATTTGTATTAGAAGATGGAAAAGAACATAAAAGCAACAGAGCTAGATTTTCATCATCATACTTAACTTTCATCATCTCCAAATCAGTAATTATTTCTTTAAATTTATCAAGATGAGTCTTTATGGTTTTACCTTCTATCAGATGATGAGAGTACAACTTCTTCTTCAGATGGAGTTTGTTCGTAAGGATTTTTGTCATACACAACGACTCTAGTTTCAGCCATAATTCCGCAATAGTTTTCTCCTTAATGACGTGCTGCAAGATCTCATTTGAAAGATGTAACTAGATTTGTGTAAGGGCCTTTCCATTCATCTTCTCCTTTTATGCCTGACTAAAGGATGCAGGCATCTTTTCCATCGCGAGCTGCGCATCTTCTAGGTCCATCTTAGCCAAGATTGCGCGCATCTTTACTTGCCATAACGTAAACCTTGTGCTGTGGTCGAGCAAAGAGAGATTATATTTCACGAATGCCATTGATAAAGAAAACCCTAGTCGTTGAACCTGTCTCTAATACAAGTTTGTTACGACGAATGTACAAACAGAAACTACAAAAGGTGATCGCAAAGTAAACAAACCACAGAAATGAAAAAACAAAATGGAACACAAGGATTTACGTGGAAAAACCCTATGCAGGAAAAAAAATCACGGAAAAAGAAGAAGGGAACTTCACTACGAAAAAGGGACTAAAATATTTTTGGAGATTATAATATTCACTGTATCAACTCTAGGGAAAAAAAGATGAAATAAGGTCCTTAACAGATATTTTCATTTTTGGACCCTATCGGCCCAAGCCCTCCGCTTCCCACCATAGAAATCAACTTTTACCTTCAAAAAAAAATTTCTAAAATTTGTCACACCACAAAGCTGTCAGCAAATCAGAGACATAAAATCGAAATCGGTAACAAAATTTCGAGGCACATCTAACAAAATCCATGAATATGATGCTCTTAACGAAGTGGTGGTAGAGATTATTCACTAAGCCAGACATGCAATGGAATAAGTTAATTAGAGCTCTTTATTATATAAAAAAAAAGCCTTAAAAGGAATGTAACATCTTCAAAACTCACTCCTAATGGTGGAGAAGTGCCCTTCGTTGCAGGGATATCTTTAGATGCAGCTTAGCACATACACTAGGAGATGGTAATAACATCTAGTTCTGGTCAAACATTTGGGTAGGGGATGCTCCCATCTAAACTTGATTCCCTGGTATCTTTGACAAGGTCCGATACAAAAGTAACCAGAGTCTCTAATTGCTGGGGAAGAAAGGGTTGGTGGTGGCGCTTTATTTGCCGAGGCTTTGAAAGACTACACCAAACGAGAGTCAAATGCTTCACTAGCTAATGAAGGTACTTTAGAATGTGCACCCGTCGTCAAGTCCGGGTTTGGTCCACTGGCAATGGACTGCTAACCAGCGTTCTATGTCAAGACTTCGTCAACTTTCTCTCTGATAAAGGAACCAGAGACCTGCTAAACTCCTGTATTATGAAACTAAAAATGCCTGCGAAAGTCAAAGTCTCTGTTTGGATATTACTTAGGAAAAGGATTCTGATAGCAGACATTCTCCAAAGACGCAGGTGGTTAGGAGAATGTATTTACGTTCTTTGTGCTAATGCTCTAGAAACCTGCGACCATCTCTTCGCTAGATGTTTATTCTTCGGATACTTGCTCTATTGCTGCAATGGCGCGCCCATAAGCTTACAACCCATAAATGACATCAAAGGGATGCGCGCAAAGTTACTCGTCCTTCAGGACAAACAGAAGCGGAGCATAGGACTTACACTACTATCTCCCTCAGGGGCGGAGCCATGTGGAGGCTGAGGGGACCATGGCCCCCCCAGACTTTTCATAATTTGCATATTAGTCCTTTACATATAAAAAATTTAAAGAATATATTTTTATTTAATCTCAAAAGTATATTGATCACTCACCAGTCTTTTAAAAAAGTTCTTGGCGCTAACATAGTGCTCTCAACTCTGAATTTATTATTTTTTTTTTTTTTATTTAGCACCTTCAAACTTCTAATTATTTTAGATAATCTTTTTATTTAATTAAATAAAAGATTATATTAAAGTTAATAGCTCTGTCAACTAATAGTCATCAATTGTCACAATTATATTTGCTAAAAATTAAGAAATTAATTATTGACTGAATTACTATTAGATTTAGTAAATTTTAAAGTTATTTGAGTGAAATAATATAAATAAAATAATTAGAAGTTAAGTAAATATAAATAAAAAAGGGGTAGTACTTTTTTACACTAATTATTTAGTCAATATATTTCTTCCTAAAAAATTTGATTAGGTAAATCTTGTTTATTTGCTAAAATTTTGATTTTTTTGTATTTTGGCCCCCCTTATAATCGAGTCCTAGCTTCGTCCTTATGGTATGGTGGTCAATCTGAATTGAGCGAAATAATGTGATCTTCTAGGAAAAGTGTTCCAACCCAACATTTTTTTCTTAAGAGTGTCAATAAACTTTTGGGTTCTTGGAATGTGCTGGACTAGTCTCTTTTTTTCGTGTTTATGCTTTGTTTCTCAAAGGCCTTGGCTTCCATCACCTGGGACGCTAAATTCATTTCTTCTTAATGAATGAGGCAGGCAGCTTGCTATCTTTTCTCAAAAAAAAAGTGTCGAATATATTCTAAAAAAAATACAACTTATTTATTTTTCATATAATATTTTTATTTGAACGTTTAGAGTATTAAATAAAAAAAAGTTGGTTTTTTTAGTACATATCAGAACCCTTAATCTGTTAAAGTATTTAACAAAAAGAGATATGCTAAGTCTATAACCATTTTGGATTGTAATTATCTTTACAAATCCTTCGTCCTAAGATCATAACAATTCCTCTACTAGAGTTTAGTCAACTCAAATTTAAACTTTTAGTATTAAAAAAATAAGAAAGTGATAAATCTGGAGAATTATAACAATTCCTCTACTAGAGTTTAGTCTACTCATTTTAAACTTTTAGTATTAAAAAACATAAAAAAATAATAAATCTCCACAGTTATGGCTTTCGGATGAATGCATCATAAAATTACAACCAAAAAGAATGTAGAAGTAGCATAACCAGCATTGCTCAACTGAAAATGGTATATATCGAAAGTAGGTTCCTCACTTTTTGCAGCGCCGTGACAGGCTGCGAGCTACCCAGCCCAGCGGCGGGAGGTGGTGGTGAACTCGGCAGATCCCCCGGTGCAATAGCAGAAATTCTTATCGTCAGCTTCCCATCGGAGAATGGATACGCCTCATACCTCAAACTGCACCAGACACCGAGAATTAGGCCCCATTGCCGCCTGTCGAACCGTCTTGTCGACGAGGCCCTGAAGGCACTGGCAGCACTCCGGGCCGGACATGTCCGGAGTGCACCACACTAACCCGTATATTGTCGGAAAGCCGTTCGAGATGCTCAATTCACTGGTAGCGAACCAAATCTCGGAGGAGCTCAACTCCGATGCAGCAGAATTGGCGACGTCGCTCTGCAGAGTCTGCACCTCTCGGTTGAAGAAGTTGTAGATGGCGATGTCACGCCCCGGGCTAGTTTTAGAAGCGAAAAAACGTGCCAATTTTTTTTTTTTTGAAAGCCCGCGCCACGTACAGACCCGCCACAAATACAGGGCCCACTGTCCACACGAACAGAGC
Organism: Puya raimondii; assembly: GCA_016920855.1. NCBI lineage: Eukaryota > Viridiplantae > Streptophyta > Magnoliopsida > Poales > Bromeliaceae > Puya > Puya raimondii. The sequence goes on along the minus strand of JABWPP010000050.1, from coordinate 213,467,341 downwards.
CTCCCCTGTATTTGCACGGCGTACACAACAAACAACAGGATCACAACCACCATTCATTCATCACACAAACCACAACAATACAATAAGGTTCATACAGCTACCAGTCCTTAAACCTGTATGAATCTAAGCAAGTCCTTAGGCGAAGGATGATGCGATTCACAAACAACAGATCATTCTATAAAACTGCTCCTTACCCAGAAACTTTATTTTGAAACCCTAATCTCAATCATTTAAAAATCCTTTGAAAACCGTTCTCCACACGAGAACTCTCTTTTGAAATCCAAAAGCCGATCAATCGAAAAACGGTTTGAAAACTGTTTCTCACACGAAAACCTTTATTTGAAAACCGCTACCACGAGGGGTAGAAATCCAACATACACAATATAAAGCCATAAATAATCCAGAATAGAGATCTAGTAAGCAAAGTCATCCATAATGTCAAAGCATGCAGTCAACACAACCAAAATGTAACTGAACCACATCCACAACTAGCTGGTAAAAGGATAAGGGTGATAACCAAATCTGGAGGGAGGAGCCTCACAAATCAGGACCTCTAGTACCACTAACTAGGCGTGCCTCGCTGCGTCCCGACTCCCACCACCCTGCTCACCTGAAAACAACAACGATGGCGGGGGGTGAGAACATGTAAACATGTATCCCCTCCCAGTGGGTACCGCAAGCCGACGAAGGCGAGGTGTACACACCAGCACGAGGGTCAACAAAGAGATAGATAGGGTAAACAGTAGCACAAATAAGTATGAGGCTGACATACAACTGAACAACTATGCTACTGCAAGTAAGGTAATCATATGCATCAAAAGTGATAACCACAAATGTATACCCAATCCAAACCATAGCCACCGGGACGTATCCCTGATACTGTCACAGCCTGCTCAACTCTTGGCACGAAACCTGCAAAACGCACAGCGTCGAGGCTCACGGGTCGACTACACGCGCGACCCTTTTCCGGAAAAGAACACCCCCAGGCGGTGGATCAGACCGCTGGCGTACGTAAAGTGCTAGAAGAGCTGTGACGATCGATGCGTATGCTCAATCCACAAAACGGCAACGAGCCGTGAAGCAACTGATAAACCAAAACGAGGATCGCTCGGAACAACAGGCGATCACCACCGACCAACGAGGTCGTCTCAATAATCATGCAAACCACAACTACTCTACTAAGGCAAGCACACATAAGTAGAGTCAACAGGAGTCAAGCGAACTAATAACTAAATGCAAGAGAAGGGATAGAAAGGTATCATCGTAGTCCACTGAACCGACTCCGGATCGAAGTACCCACCTGCAGAAACGAGGCGTCTAACACCGACGGCTCATGGGGAAGTCGACTGAACCTACAAGGAACCAACAGGGTCAAGACCCACCGAGTCGACACTAAACACATAGCTCACAACCCGAAACTGACGGATCGTCCGAAAAACCCGCCGGGACGATCCCGAAACCACACTAAGCCCCAAAGGGGTACCAACAGCCAAACCAAGTCCTCCGCTGTCCCCAAACACACAAAACAAGGTGACGGGACAGCGAGCACAAGCTCGGGGTGCCACGAACACAAACGCACCCGAAACGGCTTTTCGGGTTCCTGAAAAATGCCGATTTGGCACCGGAACCCTTCGTCACTCATCCGCTGTCCTCGAGACTTTGGGACATCGATGAGGAACAGCCAACGAGGCTATACGACGAAGCCAAGTCACTCACGAAACCAGCAAGTGAGTCGCACGACTAAAAACACGCGTTTCGCCGACTATTTCATCGGAAAACGTATCGGAAATAAATCCGGATCTCCGCGAAGGGCGAAGGGGTTGGACAACCAGTCCACAGGGCCTCAAGGATTATGCCCTTGCTGCCCGCAGCATCGCGACGCTGCCACAATCACAAAACAAGCAATATTCACACGTAATTTAGCATAAAGAAGGCCGTTCGAGCACTCCGATCGTCCGCACAACCTTCTGCAAGCACCAGCGGATAGGTAACGACGTAACGGAGGCCGTGCTCACAGACCCACTGCGACAGGGACAGTCGCAGGCACAGAAAACTCATGAAAACAGCATTTACATGCGATAACAATGCCCGACAGAGGCCGAACAGCGAAACGGCTTGCCAAAACAGCAAAGCAAGGTGAGCATGGTGATCAGCGCGTCGCCGCGATCATCGTGCTCACCTTCTCGAGCTTCGGGAGGCAACAGGGAGCTAGATAGCATGCATGCGGCCCGAACAAGCCAAAACAACACCCTGGCCGGAGCAACTTGCTCCGGCCGGCTGCCGGCCGACATGCACGGCGCGCGGCGGCCAGGGTTGGATGCGGGGGAGGTGAGGAAGGGGATGCTCATCTCAACCGGCGGCAGGAAGCGGCGGCGGCGGCGCGGGGAGAGGGAGAGCTCTGGGGTTGCTAGTGCACGGCGGCGCCGGCAACGAACGGCGGCACCGACGGTCGGGACGGCGAGCACCGGTAAGAGGGGCCCGCCGGACGTCGGATGGTCGGCGACAGCGACAAGAAAAATCGGCGGCGGTGGCGGCGCAGGGCGCTCGGCCGCGGCTGCCCTAGCAGCCCAGGCTGAGCCCGCGGCGGCTGCGGCGGCGCTCCGGCGGCACGGGGGCGGCCGGGGAGGAAGGCGACGGCGCCGGAGGTCCTCCCGGAGCTGGCCGGAGGGTGCTGCACCGGCGGGAGGCGGCGGTGGCTCAGGTCCAACAACCTCGGCCAGCAGCTGCCCTAGCAGCAGTCTACAGCAGCTCGGCGGCGCTCGGCGGCGGCTCCCGGCGGCGGGGCTGGTCGCCGGCAGTGGTGCCACCTCAGGGGAACCTCGGGCGTGGGTTCACCCTGGGTGCACACTGCAGGGAAAAAGAAGAAGAAGGAAGAAGGAGAAGAAAAAGGAGAGAAAAGAGAGAGAAAAGGTTGCCGGAGTTCCCGCCGGCCAGGGGAGGTCGACGGCGGTCTGCGGCGCTCAGAGAGAGGGCAGGGGAGCTGAGGAGGTTGGTGGCACCTGCTGGGAGCTGAGGGAGAAGAAGAGGAAATGGATCTCTCTCTCTCTCTCTCTCCACTCACACACACACACATATACACACTTGCACAAATTGCAAAAAAGCTCCCTCAAACAAAGCAAATAACCCCCGAGTCCCTCACAGCATGTACAAAATGCCCAGACACCCCTCCACATTCGAACTCACACAAAACGATGCGTGAAACAGGGTCCAAATCGCGAAACAATAAAATGTACATTACGACCTCTCAGCGAAGAACACGCGATATCTCTCTATCCGTCCGTCGCATGTGCGAACGGATTGCACCATCGCGTTCAGCACTGCCGAGACATTGAATCTATTATTTTGGATCGTCTGAAACGGACTCCGAATTGCGTCATAAACCATCCTCTCTCCGCAAACAAAACATAAAACAATATAAAATACATAAAATACTATACATATACATATATATATACACCTATACATATATATATATACGTATACAGATACAAAAACACAGTAAAGGGAGAGGAACACAAATCAAATTTCAAATTAAAATTTTTAAAAATTCGAATTCTCACATCACTCCCACCATACAAGAAGTTTCGTTCCCGAAACTTACTCACACACCATCCGCGAACAACTGCGGATACCTCTCTCGCATAGCAGACTCCAGCTCCCAAGTAGCCTCGCGCTCCTCGTGATTCGTCCACTGAACCTTCACATACGGAATGCTCCGATTCCTCAACTTCTTCACCTCGCGGGCCAAAATCCTCACAGGCACCTCGTCGTAGCTGAGGTCCTCCCTCAACTGAACCGTCGTGGGGCTGATCACGTGAGAAAGGTCGGGGATGTACTTCCGAAGCATGGACACATGGAAGACATTGTGCACCCGAGCAAGACTAGGAGGAAGAGCTAACCGATAAGCCACCGGACCCACACGCTCAAGGATCTCGAACGGCCCCACGAATCGAGGACTAAGCTTGCTCCGCAATCCAAACCGCTTGATCCCTCGAGACGGCGACACCCTGAGCAGCACATGCTCACCGACCTGAAACACTAGGTCACGTCGTCGCTGGTCCGCGTAGCTTTTCTACCGGCTCTGCGCAGTCAGCAGTCGCTGCCTCGCACTGCGAATCCTGGCCTCTGCGTCCTCTAAAAAGTCAGGCCCGATCACTCAACGCTCACCCACGTCATCCTAACAGATCGGTGATCGACAACGACGTCCATACAAGGCCTCGTACGGTGCCATCCCAATGCTCGCTTGGAAGCTGTTGTTGTAGGCGAACTCCACCAAGGACAGGTACTTGAACCATCCCTCACCAAAGTCCAAAACGCATGCTCGGAGCATATCCTCGGGAGTCTGGATGACTCGCTCCGACTGCCCATCACTCTGAGGGTGGTAAGCTGAGCTGAAGTTGAGCTTCGTTCCCAGTGCCTGTTGCAAGCTCCTCCAAAACTGAGAAACGAAGCGAGAATCCCGATCTGAAACGATCGACACTGGCACTCCATGCAGCTTGACGATCTCATCCAAGTAGAGTTGCGCCAGTCGATCCCGGGACCAAGTCGTGTGTACCGGTAGGAAGTGAGCTGCTTTCGTCAATCGGTCCACAATAACCCAGATCGCATCATGACCTCGCTGAGAACGAGGCAACCCGGTGACGAAATCTATGGTGATCTGCTCCCACTTCCACACTGGTACATGCAACGGTTGAAGCTTCCCTGCTGGTCGCTGATGCTCAGCCTTCACCTGCTGACAAATCAAACACTGAGCCACAAGCTGAGCCACGTCCATCTTCATGCCAGGCCACCAGAAACTCTGCTTCAGGTCGCGGTACATCTTCGTCCCTCCAGGATGAACGGTGTACGGCGACCGGTGTGCCTCAATCAAAATCTCTCGCCTCAAATCCTGATCACTGGGCACACACCTCCGTCCTCGAAAGCGAAGGGAACCATCAGCGTGAATCGTGAAGTCACCATCTCTGCCCTGCTCGATCTCTGCTCGCACTCTCTGCAAGTGCGGGTCCAACAGCTGTTCATTGGAAATCCGATCAGACAAGGTGGGCTGCACCACCAAAGTCAACAGCTGTGCGGTAGCTCCATAAGGTAGAATCTCCAACTAAGTCGACGAAACTCCTCCACCAAGCGCTCTTGGTCGGTGATCATGAGAGATAGCTCCGCCGAAGGCTGCCTCCGGCTCAAGGCGTCCGCCACAACGTTCGCCTTGCCCGGATGATACTGGATGGAGAGGTCGTAATCCTTCAAAAGCTCAGCCACCGTCTCTGTCTGAGGTTCAGCTCCTTCTGGGTGAAGAGGTACTTCAGACTCTGATGATCCGTGAACATCTCGCAATGCGCTCCGTACAAGTAGTGTCTCCAAAGCTTGAGAGCGAACACCACTGCTGCTAGCTCGAGATCGTGCGTCGGATAGTTCTTCTCGTAGTCCTTCAGCTGGCGCGAAGCATACGCGATGTCCTTCTCCTGCAGCATGAGCACGCACCCCAATCCTATCCGAGACGCATCGCAGTAGACCACAAAATCCTCACCAGGCTGCGGCAATGCTAAGATAGGGGCACGAGTCAGTCTGTCCTTCAGCTCCTGGAAGCTCATCTGACAGGCGGGAGTTCACAGAAACTTCTCGCCCTTCCTCGTCAGCTTGCTCAAAGGGGCGGCGATCTTTGAGAAACCCTCAACAAATCGCCGGTAATAACCTGCCAAGCCGAGGAAGCTCTTGATCTCCGTCACAGAAGCCGGGACAGGCCAGTCCACCACAGAGTCCACCTCAATACCAGACTGCGTCACGATGTGACCCAAGAAGGAAACTTCCTGAAGCCAGAACTCACACTTCTTGAGCTTAGCGTAAAGCCTATGCTCTCGAAACGTAAGGAGGACTCGCCGAAGATGAGCCTCATGCTCCACGTCGCTCTCGAATAGATCAGTATGTCGTCAAAGAAGACCACGACAAACTGATCCAAGAACTGCCGAAAAATTATGTTCATCAAATCCATAAAAGCTGCCGGGGCGTTCGTCAAACCGAACGGCATCACCGTGAACTCGTAATGCCCGTAACGAGTCCGGAAAGCCGTCTTCGCAACGTCCTCGGCCTTGATCCTCAGCTGATGATAACCTGACTGCAGATCAATCTTCGAGAATACCGAGGCTCCCTGAAGCTGGTCGAGAGATCGACGATCCACGGTAGAGGGTACTTGTTCTTCACCGTCACCTTGTTGAGCTCTCGGTAGTCGATGCACAAGCGCATACTACCGTCCTTTTTCCTGACGAAAAAGACAGGTGCTCCACAAGGAGAAACACTCGGTTGGATAAAGCCCAAATCCAGCAGATCCTCAAGCTGAGCCTTCAGCTCCTTCAACTCAGCGAACGCCATACGATAGGGGGCCTTCGAAATCGGGGAAGTCTCGAGCCACCGGAAAATCCTCAAGAGCCGGTACAGCTCGAAGAAAAACACGTCTACCGAAGCCAGGTAAGCCGTGACAAAAACCTTGTACGCAAACACACGCACAGAGACCTCGGAGCCAACAACCAGGCTTCCGACATGCGATCACCAAGACACCAAAACTCCTGGTAAAAACCGAGATCGCCACACAAAACAAACCTTTTTAGCTGGGTAAGGCACAGCTACCGAGCTAATAGGCAACCAGACTCAACCTGGAGTCAAACCATCCGCAGTGATGGCAAATCAACTGTGCAAAACCATCCAAGGATCAGCTCACTACGTGATCAGGGATGACCACCACATAGCTTTCCCACAAGACGACCTAGAGATTGTCTTGCAAGAGAAAGCACCGGCCGTAACCAGACAGTCCCAAAAGGGATAGGGTATTTCGTCCTAACTTTTGACACTACGTTGTCTGCAGCCAACATACTTATCAAAAGAAAAATGAAATATTCGAAGATCAAAAGCCAACAACTAGTTGGCAACACCACAAAAATACCAGGCCAACTAAACTCATAAGCTGGACCAAATTCCACGAAAGAATCATCGTCCTCTGCACCAAGGCCCTTGCTAGGGGTCTGGGTCCGAAGGGGTACAGGAAGCGGACTCGACTCCAGATCATACTCGCGAGTTAAAGAATGAGAAATAAAAGAATGCGATGCACCGGTATCAAACAGCATCCTAGCACGAGAGCCGAAAAGGGAGGTAATACCTGCAACCACGGCGTCTCCACCGGTGTCCCCTCAGGGTGGGACATATTGAAGACACGTCCACCCAAAGCCAGGGGTGTCCACAAGGTACAGTGACGTCGCAGATGTCGTTTCTGGCCACAAAGAAAACAGTGGTCACAACGCTGGGGGCAGCCGTACGGTCGGTGACCCTGCCCACAGATGACGCACGTCGGGTTCTCCTGCCACTGGCTCCCAGATGGAGCGCTCCTGGCAGACTGGCTCCGCTGATGCTTCGGCGGCCTCTTCCTAGGAAAAGAGCCACCGATGGAACAAGGGTGGGAACGCTTCCGGGAATCAGCCAAGCGTGCTAGAAGGTAACCACCGTCCCCAGTCGCAAGATCGGCATCCTCGCTCGGAACAGTCGATGTGGTCGCTGTCGTCGTCGCGGTCGGGACCATGAAAGGCGTGGGCGCCACAGGAGGGTCTGCAGTCATCGGGGCACTCGGCGGCGGAGGAGGGGCTGGAGGGGCAGTCGTTGTAGCCTGCTGCTGCAGAAACTGCAGAAACAAGCCGGAGAGGGCCGTCAACTGACCCCTCACCTCGGCCAACCCATATTCTAGCTGCAGGATACGGTCTACATCAGGCTGTCCGCCTCCTGCCAGCTCCTCACTCGAACCGGCCGCAGAAACCCGGATAAGAACATCGGCAGCCCGTCCCGTAGGCACACGCCCACCACCACGACCAGGGCGGGGAGGTCTACCACGACCACGAGCCATCTGCAACACAGAAACCGCGTAAGAGAAAAGAGGGTCGGCTACACCGAATAAGCGACAAGCCGAAAACAAATCCCCGAACTCACGTGCCTATATATCTTAGGTCTTCCTATGGGTCAGCCTAACCAATTATTCAGTTACAAGTTTATGAATGAGTGAGTGTTTGTACCCTTTACGCTCTGATACCATCTCAATCTGTCACGCCCCGGGCTAGTTTTAGAAGCGAAAAAATGTGCCAATTTTTTTTTTTTTTGAAAGCCTAGCCCGCGCCACGTACAGATCCGCCACAAATACAGGGCCCACTGTCCACACAGACAGAGCCTCCCCTGTATTTGCACGGCGTACACAACAAACAACAGGATCACAACCACCATTCATTCATCACACAAACCACAACAACACAATAAGGTTCATACAGCTACCGGTCCTTAAACCTGTATGAATCTAAGCAAGTCATAAGGCGAAGGATGATGCGATGCACAAAAAACAGATCATTCTATAAAACTGCTCCTTATCCAGAAGCTTTATTTTGAAACCCTAATCTTAATCATTTAAAGATCCTTTGAAAACCGTTCTCCACACGAGAACTCTCTTTTGAAATCCAAAAGCCGATCAATCGAAAACAGTTTAAAAACTATTTCTTACACGGAAACCTTTATTTGAAAACCGCTACCACGAGGGGTAGAAATCCAAGATACACAATATAAAGCCATAAATAATTCAGAATAGAGATCTAGTAAGCAAAGTCATCCATAATGTCAAAGCATGCAGTCAACACAACCAAAATGTAACTGAACCACATCCACAACTAGCTGGTAAAAGGATAAGGGTGAGAACCAAATCTAGAGGGAGGAGCCTCACAGGTCAGGACCTCTAGTACCACTAACTAGGCATGCCTCGCTGCGTCCCGACTCCCACCACCCTGCTCACCTGAAAACAACAACGATGGCGGGGGGTGAGAACATGTAAACATGTCTCCCCTCCCAGTGGGTACCGCAAGCCGACGAAGGCGAGGTGTACACACCGGCACGAGGGTCAACAAAGAGATAGATAGGGTAAACAGTAGCACAAATAAGTATGAGGCTGACATACAACTGAACAACTATGCTACTGCAAGTAAGGTAATCATATGCATCAAAAGTGATAACCACAAATGTATGCCCAATCCATAGCCACCGGGACGTATCCCTGATACTGTCACAACCTGCTCAACTCTCGGCACGAAACCTGCAAAACGCACAGCGTTGAGGCTCACGGATCGACTACACGCGCGACCCTTTTCCGAAAAAGAACACCCCCAGGCGGTAGATCAGACCGCTGGCGTACGTGAAGTGCTAGAAGAGCTGTAACGATCGATGCGTATGCTCAATCCACAGAACGGCAACGAGCCGTGAAGCAACTGATAAACCAAAACGAGGATCGCTCGAAATAACAGGCGATCACCACCGACCAACGAGGTCGTCTCGATAATCATGCAAACCACAACTATTCTACTAAGGCAAGCACACATAAGTAGAGTCAACAGGAGTCAAGCGAACTAATAACTAAATGCAAGAGAAGGGATAGAAAGGTATCACCGTAGTCCACTGAACCGACTCCGGATCGAAGTACCCACCTGCAGAAACGAGGCATTTAACACCGACGGCTCACAGGGAAGTCGACTGAACCTACGAGGCACCAACAGGGTCAAGACCCACCGAGTCGACACTAAACACATAGCTCACAACCCGAAACTGACGGATCGTCCGGAAAACCCGTCGGGACGATCCTGAAACCGCACTAAGCCCCAAAGGGGTACCAACAGCCAAACCAAGTCATCCACTGTCCCCAAACACACAAAACAAGGTGACGGGACAGCGAGCACAAGCTCGGGGTGCCACGAACACAAACGCACCCGAAACGGCTTTTCGGGTTCCCGAAAAATACCGATTTGGCACCGGAACCCTTCGTCACTCATCCGCTGTCCTCGAGACTTCGGGACAGCGATGAGGAACAGCCAACGAGGCTATACGACGAAGCCAAGTCACTCGCGAAACCAGCAAGTGAGTCGCACGACTAAAAACACGCGTTTCGCCGACTATTTCATCGGAAAACATATCAAAAATAAATCCGAGTCTCCGCGAAGGGCGAAGGGGTTGGACAACCAGTCCACAGGGCCTCAAGGATTATGCCCTTGCTGCCCGCAGCATCGCGACGCTGCCACAATCACAAAACAAGCAATATTCACACGTAATTTAGCATAAAGAAGGCCGTTCGAGCACTCCGATCGTCCGCACGACCTTCTGCAAGCACCAGCGGATAGGTAACAACGTAACGGAGGCCGTGCTCACAGCCCCACTGCGACAGGGACAGTCACAGGCACAGAAAACTCATGAAAACAGCGTTTACATGCGATAACAATGCCCGACAGAGGCCGAACAGCGAAACGGCTTGCCAAAACAGCAAAGCAAGGTGAGCATGGTGATCAGCGCGTCGCCGCGATCATCGTGCTCACCTTCCCGAGCTTCAGGAGGCAACAGGGAGCTAGATAGCATGCATGCAGCCCGAACAAGCCAAAACAACACCCTGGCCGGAGCAACTTGCTCCGGCCGGCTGCCGGCCGACATGCACGGCGCGCGGCGGCCAGGGTTGGATGCGGGGGAGGTGAGGAAGGGGATGCTCACCTCAACCGGCGGCAGGAAGCGGCGGCGGCGGCGCGGGGAGAGGGAGAGCTCTCGGGTTGCTAGGGCACGGCGGCGCCGGCAGTGAACGGCGGCGCCGGCGGTCAGGACGGCGAGCACCGGCAAGAGGGGCCCCGCCAGACGTCGGATGGTCGGCGACCGCGACAAGAAAAATCGGCGGCGGCGGCGGCGCAGGGCGCTCGGCCGCGGCTGCCCTAGCAGCCCAAGCTGAGCCTGCGGCGGCTGCAGCGGCGCTCCTGCGGCACGGGGACGGCCGGGGAGGAAGGCGACGGCGCCCGAGGTCCTCCCGGAGCTGGCCGGGGGGTGCTGCACCGGCGGGAGGCGGCGGTGGCTCAGGTCCAACAACCTCGGCCCGCAGCTGCCCTAGCATCAGCTCGGCGGCGGCTCCCGCCGGCGGGGCTGGTCGCCGGTAGTGGTGCCACCTCAAGGGAACCTCGGGCGTGGGTTCATCCTGGGTGCACACTGCAGGGAAAAAGAAAAAGAGGGAAGAAGGAGAAGAAAAAGGAGAGAAAATAGAGAGAAGAGGTTGCCGGAGATCCCGCCGGCCAGGGGAGGTCGGCGGCGGTCTGCGGCGCTCGGGGAGAGGGCAGGGGAGCTGAGGAGGTGGGTGGCACCTGCTGGGAGCTGAGGGAGAAGAAGAGGAAATGGATCTCTCTCTCTCTCTCTCTCCACTCACACACACACACATACACACTTGCACAAATTGCAAAAAAAGCCCCCTCAAACAAAGCAAATAACCCCCGAGTCCCTCACAGCATGTACAAAATGCCCAGACACCCCTCCACATTCGAACTCACGCAAAACGGTGCGTGAAACAGTGTCCAGATCGCGAAACAATAAAATGTACATTACGACCTCTCAGCGAAGAACACGCGATATCTCTCGATCCGTCTGTCGCATGTGCGAACGGATTACACCATCGCGTTCAGCACTGCCGAGACATCGAATCTACTATTTTGGATCGTCTGAAACGGACTCTGAATTGCGTCATAAAGCATCCTCTCTCCGCAAACAAAACATATAACAATATAAAATACATAAAATACTATACATATACATATATATATACACCTATACATATATATATACGTATACAGATATAAAAACACAGTAAAGGGAGAGGAACACAGAAATCAAATTTCAAATTAAAATTTTTAACAATTTGAATTCTCACAGGCGATGTTCCAGCTGTACCCAGGAAACCTCTTAGCTTTTATCTTATTGTTGACATCCCACATGATAACCAGCTCGGAGTTGCCGGCGAGCACAAAGGTAAAGTTTTGGTTAAGGACTACTTGAGGAAGCAGCACTCGTACCAGATTATGGCCGTTTTGATATGCGGGCAGAACTACAGGATGGCGTCAGAATTCACTATGCCCAGACAGCTACGGCAGTCGTCTGAGGTGATGTTGCCGCGGCAGAGGGCGAGGCCGAACACCAGGTCTGGCAGAGGAGAAGCCGTTGGAAGCTGAGGCTTCGGAGGAGAGAGAGGTCTAGAGCTGGCAGACGTTTGACTCGTAGGTGCTGTTGGCAGTATAGTTGCCGGTGCTGTCGCAGATTTGATTGAGAGGGAAATTGGTGCTGCCAGGCCGGAAGAGGGGAAGGCAAAATAGTGAGATGAGAAGTAGAGAAGGGAAGACGGAGGAGATGGGAGGGGTATGCATGTGATCGATTGCAGGTTTGATTGCTGTGCCCCTGAGGTTTTGATGAAAGTTTGGTCTGAGCGTGGAGATTTTACTTGCGTAATACTGTTATGGTATAACACAATTATATTTTCGGTCTGCAATTTGTAATGCGTGTGATGTTTCAGCTCTCAAACTATGACTCAAATCTTATAGATCATTGGAATCAAGTTGTATCGTCTAATTTAGGGACCATTTGGTATGGAGATCTATCTAACGCTAATAAATAAAATGGATTTGAAAAAATATATATAATAGGAATATACTTCTGCTTTTTTCAATAGAACTATAAAAAATTTATTATAACCGACTTATTACAATATGCGAAACGCGATATTATATAGTAAAACAAATAAAATATTTTTATTTTCTCATCGCACATAAAGCAGTCTCTCCATCATCCCAAATGAGGCCTTACTTTACTGAATGTAATGTGTTACTTATGTCACATTAATGTAACAATAATTAATCATGTGGCAGTGACTAGATTACTACTTCACTTCTATATCAACGATAACTGTATTGGATTATTACTCCTGATCGCAATTGGAAAAAGTATCCTCTTTGTGATTGTTATATTAGTTATGCCTTTATCTAAATAAGGTTATACTAAAAGATTTAGTAAGAAATAATATAATAATTTTATATTGAAATAAATTTCAAAATAATTGTTTGTCTACTTTAGGGTTGTTTGGTTACATGTAGTTGCAAGTATGCCGAAGCTATAGCTGCATGCATATTAAAATTCAGTATTTGATTTGATCTATTTGAATCTGAATACTACAATTAGAACTACACAAAAAATCTCAACTACAGCAAGAAACTATGCCTCTGGAAGCTCTATTTCAAGTGTTTTGAAGTCGGTTTCGATTCGAATTCGTTTCAATTCGATCCAAACTCATTCTAAATTTTTCAAAACTCATTTTAATTATGTCTAGCGTGACTTAATCCGCATTTTGTCAATTTAACCAAAATTCGATACATTACACATAATCCGACTTTAAATTTAAAGTTTGAATTTGATTTTGAAAACTGACTTAATTTAAATTTCAAATCAACTTCATAATCTGAATTTCAATTTAAAATTTGAATTCAAAATCTGAATTTGAATTTGAAATTTAATTTCAAATCTAAATTTGAATTTGAAATTTGATTTCAAATCTAAATTTGAATTTGAAATCTGATTTGAAAAAATAAATTTGAGAAGTTGAATTCAAAATATAAATTTTGAATTCAAAATTGATTTGAAAATATGAATTTGAATTTGAAATTCAAATAACAAAATCAAAATTTGAATTTAAAATATGAATCCAAAATCAAAATTTAAATTTTGAACTTTGAATCCAAAAGCAAATTTAGAATTTTAATTTTGAATTCAAAATCTAAATTTGAATGAGAAATTGAGTTTAAAATGTGAATGTGAATTTAAAAAATGAATTTAAATCTAAATTTATGATTCAAATTAAAACCAAGGGTAATTTGGATTTTCTAAAAATATTTTCCGATCCTCCGCACTCGAAAATAGCAGATACCCGGCCCCCTCCATGTTAATAGGATTCTCCCTTCTATGGGGCATCCTCTTACCTTCGGAATAAAAAATTATCAATTGGATTACTGAATGATATTACCTAAACACAGTAATCTACAATTGATTTCCAGTACTTCATTACAGATAGCATGAACCAAATGCCCCCTTACAATCATACACCTCAATGATAACACGCGATGGAATTTCCGCTAGGAAAACTAGCCAAAAAATAATAATAATAATAATAATAACCGAAAGGAAAGGCATCAAATCTACTACATTTTTATTTTTATATTTACATATGCCACACAAACCGATTATTATGACTCCAAAAAGACCAAGACCCTCTATTATTATGACTGATTCCGTTGCTAATGATAGCTACTATTGCAGCCATATTAATTTGCATCTACCCTTTCTTCTTATTCTAACCTCATTGAATTAAATAGAAATCCTTTCGAGAAAAGGGTGTGAAACAGCAGAAATTTAGATTTCGTTGAGCAGCTGAAATTAAATATTTGCACCCAAATAAAGATATATCCTAGTCGAAACTACAAAATTATTCGCGAGTAAAAAGCATTACATAATGTGAAAAAACAACTAATTAACCCACAAATGATAGTAAAAGGATAACCATGTCATGGTCACCTGAGTCACTTTGTGCCAAAAGCATTCACAGCTCTCAATGCTCATCAGTAACTTTCATTCTGCATCACTATATTCCACTTAAAGCTTGATGATATAGATTTGTTATAATCTTTCCTTTGCAAAAAAGGATGATTAATATGCAACAGATTGCAAGACCAGATAGTGAGTAACATTCCCAGTTTCCTAACAAATTGCAATGATAAAGAAGCTGACACTAATTCTAGCTCAAAAGAGGATTTGTCGTTTTGCAGTTCGAGTATCACCTACTATTGTTCAAATCCAGCTCCCCCGCTTCTCGCCAATCGTCCTGCATCGCCGTTTTGCAGTTCGAGTATCACCTACTGTTGTTCAAATCCAGCTCCCCCACTTCTCGCCAATCGTCCTGCATCGCCGTCTCTCCGTTTTCATTCTCATTCTCGTCGTTCAGGAAATCCTCCGACGGTTCCTCATCATCTCTCTGCCCATTTCCCCACCCTTGAATCTCTTGCTCATTACCCCCCTGATATCGTCCCATACTATTATGGACCGAGCCATCCTCCCCCTGGACAGTGGCTGCACTCATCCTCATTGGGCCGCGGGCCATCATCTCAGCCCGATGAGCCTGCTCGGCCTGGGCCATGGCCATCCGCCCGGCCTTTTCTCTCGACTCGAGCTCCGCCCTTAGCTCCAGTAGTGATCGCTTCTCCTCCTGAAGTAGGGCTTGCTCTAGCATGAGCCTTTCTTCGGATCGGAATTCACCGAGGGCTCGCTTGCGGGTCATTATGTTCAAGGCAAGCACTTGCTTTTCGAATGTGGTGGTGAACTCCGCGATCTTGACAAGGATACTGTGGTCCCACTGCTGGAGGCGGGAGTTGACCTGGCCGGTGGCATCGCTGTCGAGGATCCTGTCGTCCTCTTCCGTTTCATAGTCCGACACCACGTGATATGGCAGTAATCTTTTTTTTTTTTTGTAATAGTAAAATGGAAAATATTAGATAAGTTTTGTATAAGATTCTAGACAACTGAATAATCATATAAGAACCATTAGTACTAAGACTACACACAAAAAAAAAAAATAATAATAAATGAAAAAAATGAAAGAAAACTAAAACAGTGACTAGGATTTGATCAAATGTACGTCACAGTTACTCTCGTGCAAGTACGTTGAACACCCTTTAAGAAATGAATTTAAATATTGCATAAGTTTTTATTGAGCAGCAGAAATTTAGTTTTTGTTGAGCAGTTGAAATTAACTATTTGCACCCAAATAAAGATGCATCCTAATCCTAGTCGAAACTACAAAATTAAGAACATCAGATCTAACATGCATGCTTGCACCTACAGCCATCTATGAGCATTCGTGCTTTGAACCCCACTGACTTCCTTTGGATCCAATATTAATTGATCCAAAATGCTAACAGGAACTAGGGTCATCACCAAAACTACCTGTCAGGAACTGGGGTCATCACCAAAACCACCTGTCTGCACATAAGCAAAACTTCTACAACAGTATATTGCATAAGTACCTAACAAAGAATAATGTTACTAATAGATTGAGCACAGGAAAATCAATGGCTTCTTATCAATGGCTTCTTAAAGTCATAATCTATAACTCACAGTGTTTGTACTAAAAGCAACTCATGATTATGTCACGATATTAAAAGCTTCATAAACCATGTCAAGAATTTTTAGGTACAATCCACAGTAGCCACTGAGGAATCAATCTTCATGTGAAATGTCTTCATTTTGATTGTGACATTTCCTCACGAGGGCGACCCCAATAATGTTGATGGCATCAAAAAAAATACAAAAAGGCTACTCACTATTCCAAGAAAAGCCTAAGGCAAAAGTAATCACACACAGTTCTGCTGGTAGAAAGGTTTCAGCGGCAGTTAGTTATCAAAAGAATCCGCCTAGCCACTTCTAATGAAACTAATACAAAGTAGTAGACAATTGACTTATCTGACCATTTTGCCCACAGCAACTCACTTCACCAAATTTGATATTTTCCCATTTTATTGCCTCAAAATTTCTTGTACAAACCATTTAATGACTTCGGAATTTGGAAGAAAACTGTGAAGTTAGAATATTTTCTGATTTACTGTGTGAAGCTCATACGACAAAAACAAAAAAACAAAAAAAAAAACAAGATACATTTTCTAGACAAAAGACACGGGGATAACAATTATTAATCAACATTAGCCTCAAAATTGTTCGCATTTGCACGGCGCGATACGCCCCACATCCTAAACAAACTGCTATGTAAATCATCTCCGAAAATGCTAAGTTATATGCGTCGGTTACACATCAAGCCTCTAAAAAGTTCACGAGACAGCAGAATTTTGGGTCTACTTTAACTGCTAAAACTAGGGGAAGAGTGCAATCTGATACGTGAAGCTAGCATAATATATACTGTTTAATGTGTTCCTGCTTGTATTTCTATTAATACAGTGAATGGTGTATGTTGGGAGTTAGTAGTGGGTTTAGACCATTTCTATTTGTTGGGTAGATACTATTTTGTATTCTATCGTGTTTTTTGTACTTGACTTCTTCAGTATCAAGGAAGAAAATATCTTTCTGCAGCCATTAAACACTTGGTGCATATATCTTGGAGGTTCCGGGTTCCCTCGAAGCAGCCCATTCTACCATTTTATATGCATTTCACTTTCTTTTGCATTCAAAATAGGGAGACAAGGTTCTAATTAAATACCAAAGTGGTATTAAAGCCTAGGCATGGATCAACCAGTGGGGTAGCTCGAGAAACAAGTGAGTATTCTAGTGGCCGTGCAACAACAACTCATGGATAGGATCACTGAGTTGTTTGAGAAGCTTACTTCAAAGGCTGAACAGTGTACTTATCAACATGTTCGTGAAGTGGGTGAAAATTTCAACAATCAATCAAGATGTAGAGGAATCAACAAATAATTCCCACCATTCCTACATCCCTAAATCGGTGAAATTAGATTTCCCACTCTTCAATGGTAGAGAGGATCCACCGAGTTGGTTATGTTACGCCGAACAATTTTTCCAATTTCACGAAACACCAGAAGATTGGGTGGCATTGAGATCTTTTCACCTCAAAGGAGATGCTCGACTGTGGTGCCAACTTCTCAAACAAGAAATAGAATGTCTCTTCAATGATTTTAAGGAGAGAATAAACTAACAATTCGGTCAGACTCAATTTCACGATTTCTTTGGAGAGTTTGTCAAACTTCAACAAATTGGAACAATTCGCAACTACCAAACTCAATTTGAGAAGTTATAAGATCGGGCCTCTTCCCCAAGTTCGGCAAGTGAATTGTTTGATAAGTGGGCTAAAGGAAATTACTAAGGCTGATGTTCTAGCAGAAAGGCCAACAACATTATCTGCTGCCATTGGATTGGCCCGATTATATGAAGCAAGAAATATTGCGATGAAAGGGGGCAACTCAAGAAATTAAAAGAGACATCTCACAGAACAAGTTGGCACCAACCAATCAGCCATTTTTTCCTGTTCGCAAAATGACTGCTATGGAATTGAAGGAAAGACAAGAGAAGGGATTATGTTATAATTGCAATGAGAAGTTCAGTCCGGACCATCATTGTAAGAAATTATTCTTAATTGAAGCCTGTTTAGAAGATGAAGATCAAAATCTTGCAACTGTGGAAATTGAAACTGATGTTATAGAAGAAAGTGGAGTGCTAGAAATCTCTCTTCATGCTATGTCCGGAACAAGAGTTCTTGAAACCATGCGAGTAAAAGTAAACGTTGGCAAGATAGCAGCTATTATGCTAATTGATTCAGGAAACACATAATTTTGTGAGTGAAACTTTAGCAAAAAGAGTGGGACTGCATCTAATAATGGGAGGATGATTTGAAGTGGTGGTTGCCTCTGGAGGAAAACTAACTAGCCCCAGTAAGTGTAAAAGTGTTAAATTAATTTTGCAAGGAGTTCCCATCTTTGTGGATTTTTATTTATTTCCATTAGACGACAGTGATATGGTTTTGGGTACACAATGATTATGTACACTTGGCCCAGTCACGTGGGATTTTTCTAAGTTACAGATGAAATTCCAAATCCATGGAAAAGAGGTGATGCTACGGGGCTTATCTTTTCTTGAAGAAAACGTGATTGGAGAAGAAAAGTTTGGACATAAGGCTTGCGAAGGCAACAGTGGAGCATTGTTTCAATTGTTCTATTTGCGAACTCCCCAAGTTTCAATTCCTGCTAGTACTTTCAACACACACTACAGCATATCTTATAAATAAATTCAAGATGTTTTTGATGAGCCAAAGGAGTTACCCCCTTCGCATACACAAGATCATAAAATTCCACTGATGCCAGGATTTAGGCCTGTATGCACTAAACCATATCTCTACCCTCATTATCAAAAGATTAAGATTGAACGATTGGTTTCTGAGATGCTCAAATCTAGAGCTAAACAACCATCAAGTAGTCCATACTCATCTCCAGTGGTCATGGTGACGAAGCATGACGGGCCATGGCATACGTGCATTGATTACCGCTCCATTAATAGAATCACTATCAAGGACAAGTTTTCGATCCCAGTATTTGATGAATTATTAGATGAATTGGATGGCACAAAATTTTTCTTCAATCTTCAATCTCCGCTCCGAATATCATCAAATTAGAGTTCATCCCGACTTTCCGAACACATCATGGGCATTATGAATTTTTGGTTATGCCGTTTGGCCTCACCAATGCACTGTCTACATTTCAAGCTTTAATGAATGAGGTATTTCAAAAGTATCTCCGAAAGTTATGCCAACAGCATTCCGTTCACTTACTCGTCTTATTTAATGACATTTCGGTTCATAGTAGATCATGGAAAGACCATCTTAATCATTTAGAGATTACATTATCTGTGCTAAAATCTCACCAATTATTTCTGAAGAAGAAAAATGTCAAGGACAAAGAGTCAAATACTTGGGTCACATTGTCATAAAGGAGGGGGTTGCTGTAGATCAAAAGAAGATTTCTCTTATGTTAGATTGACCAAAGCCAAGCACTAAAAAAATTATGTCTGGCTTTCTTGGTCTAATGGGGAATTGTCGCAAGATTATTCAAAATTATGGAAACAGTGCAGCTCCACTTAATCACATGCTAAAGAAGAATAATTTTAACGGGAATCCTATAGCAGAGGCGGCTTTTGAAAAATTGAACAAAGCATTGACTATGGCACTGGTTTTGGCTATTCCCAACTTCTTCTAAAAAGTTTATCATTGAATGTGATGCATGTGGGGCTGGTGTTGGAGCAGTATTAATGCAAAAAAGGCCAATTGCTTTCTTTAGTCATGCGTTGCAAGGTAAACATCTTATGCTGTCAATATATGGAAAGGTACAGCTGTCCAGAAATGGTGCCATTATCTATTGAGACAGCAGTTTACTGTGTGAACTGATCAAAAGAGCCTCAGATATTTATGGACCCAGCAGATATACACAAATGCTCAACAAAGGTGGCTTTATAAATTGATGGGATTTGATTTTGTTATGGAATATAAAAAAAGAAAAAGATAACATCGTTGCTAATGCATTATCTAGAAGAGAGAGGAAGAAATGAAGGAGAAAACAAGGGCGAGCTGATGGCAATTTCTCATTCTATACCTAATTAGGCTGAAGCAAGTAAAGAGGAAAACACTAGTAATCTGATTTTGAAAAACTTAGTGCAGCTAGTACAAGATGGAGAAGCTACAGGTCCTTGGAGGCACTCAAATGATATTCCGTTATTTAAAGAAACGATCTATCTAACAGAGCATTTACCATTGGTTAATGACATTATGGAACAAATTCATAATTCATACAGCTCTCATGAGGGATTTATAAAAACATTGAAAAGAATACGCGCTAATCTCTATTGGAAGGGAATGAGACAACAACTTAAAAAGTTTATTTAGAGAACGTGACACATGCCAACGCCACAAGGTGGAGAATCTTGCACCAACTGGGTTTCTACAACCTTTGCCTATTCCAGATCAGGCATGGGATGATATCTCAATGGTTGAATCCACATGGGAAGATTTGGAATTCATGAAGAAACAATTTCTAGTATATGCCCTTGAGGACAAGGACTAAATCAAGGGGGGGATGAATGATATGTGAAGCTAGCATACTATATACCTCTTCAATGTGTTGCTGCGTGCATTTCTTTCGGGGAGTTAGTAGTAGGTTTCGGCAGTTTCTATTTGTTGGGTAGTTAATACTTTGTATTCTACTGTGTTGTTTGTCTTGAAAGTCGGATCACGTTCAATCAAGCACTCTTTCGAGTCCGTGCAATCGAGGAGATCAGGATAATCCGAGGTGTTGTATCGCTAGAGCAGCTTCGCCGGAGGCTTACACATAGAGGGGCTAAAGCTACTCTTAGACAATGCATCACACGCCTCACCAAGCTATTTCCAAACTGTATTCTCCTTTAATTTAGTTGTGTTATAATTTAATATTTTTTTGTTTTGTGATCTCAGAATTTTCACCCAACAATCTAGAGTAGCTTTAACTGGAATAGTGGAATTTGATAAAATTTATTCGACAATTTCTCCTAATTTTATAAATAAATAGTTAGTGTTTCATCAATTTTACTTTTCGGGATCACTACGTTATTGCAGTAACTCTTGATCGGAAAATGAGGCAGATAGAAAATTGTTTTCTTGATTACTTAATTTCACCATATCAATTGATATTAGTACGTATTATTTCTAAATCTTATATACATATACATATATGTATGAGTATATATGTGTGTATATACATACATACATATAAATAAATAAATAAATATATATATATATAGAGAGAGAGAGAGTAGAGCTACTATACTCTTATGAGTATAGGGGTTTTTGTACTCATAAGTTATTTTCGATGATAGAGCTTCCAAATTGACGATCCATACCATTAAACACGATCTAGAGCATTTGAACGGTCAAAATTGACAGATCTCCTAAAAATAGGGATAGTGTTTTTAAATTCAAGATAAAAATTATTGATCTTGATCTATATAGTGAATAGAATTTTCTATTACTCATAGTAGTATAGTAGTCAGACTATATATAGCGGTACACCTTAGAAGAAAGAGAAAGACCCTTTCTTTGAGGCAATTGATGGACAGAATTCTACTACAAATACTCATGTAAAAAATGAAGATCCTAATTTTCATTAATTTACTTCAGTATTTTCAAGGTAATTGAGGGTACCTAGCTATAGAAATATCAAGACAGGGCCCAATATCAATATCCTAAAACTGGCTGTATTGTGTGTGTGATTCCTAAAAATCCTTTTCACCGGCCTGATTCAAGGCCTGGTCCATTGAGTGCCCACGGATGTATACGATCAACACTAAGCTAAGATTCAAACCGAAAGGTACCTATAGTAGAATGCACAGTATAAAGATCACAATTAAGTTTGATGTCTTTTATTAGTATTTTTCATTATTTATATATTATTGATATTTGAGAAGTTTTTTAAATTAATTTAAATTACGTGGAAGAATGTTGTAATTGGGTAGTAATTTTAAAGATTTAATTTAAATATGATAGTTAATCAAAAGATTCAATTTACATTTAACTTAAATATAATATATTTAATAATGAGAAAAAGGGACCCACATTTCCCCTTTTTTTCTCTCCTATCTGCAAGAGGGGTAAAGATACCCCGTTTCTCATGCAAAATGGGATAATGCATTCTAAAGACAGAACGTCCCACAACGGTCTTTTGGACCGTCAACTATTATAAAAGGGAAATAAAAGATAAACACAAAAACAACCCCAAACAGATAGAAAGTAAAAAGATCTTATTCCGACTTTTCTTCTTCTATTCTATTATTCCTGTGAGTTGAGATCTTGAAAATCAGATACCGTTCAATCAAGCACTCCTTCAAATCCGTGCAAATAGGGAGATCGGGATAATCCAAGGTGTTGTATCGCTAGAGAAGTTTCGGCCGAAGACTCACACCTGAAGAGGCTAAAGCTACTTGGGACATTGCATAACACGTCTCACCAGGCTATTTTCCGGAACTCTGGTTTTTGTTCTAAGATTTAGCCAAAACTAAGTGAAATTAAATCAAATTCGAGAATTTTCACCCAACAGTTTGTACTTAAAGTCTTCAGTACCATCAAGGAAGAAGATGTCTTTCTACAGCCATTAAACACTGTGTGTTTATTATATCTTGGAGGCTCCGGGTCACCTCGAAGCAGCCCATTCTACCATTTTCTTGGGTTTTTTCACTTTCTATTACATTCAAAATAGGGAGGCAAGGTTCTTGTTCGATACTAGAATGCGACGAGATAACCGACTAAACGCACAATTATATCACAATTCCAGGAAAAAAATCCACTAATTCCAAACTACTCTGGTGAGTAATTGGCGAATGGTGATTCTCCACAATCCCCACCCCATCCCTAACCCAAAACTACCTCACTCCAATGCCCCATTCCCACATCAGAAACCCTAATCACGCACCAACAAAGAACAAACAGAAACCCTAACCCTAGGCGCCAAACCCAAACAACTGAGATCGAAGGAGAGGGTGGTCAAGGAGCGGTACCTGTGCACGGCGTCCTCGATGGAGGCGAAGGGGGTCTTGACGTCGGGGTTGCACACCTTCATGGCGTCCTGCTGCGCCATCTCCACCTCCACCGGGTTCCGCCGCACCTGCGTCTGCGATTGGGACTGCGTTTGGGGTTGGGGCTGGGGTTGGGGTTGGGGTTGGAAGTGGAGGGATCGGAACCCCGGGGAGCGGAGGTGGGCGTCGATGTTGGAGGGAAAGCGGGAGATGGCCTGCTGCTGTTGTTGTTGTTGTTGTTGTTGTTGTTGTTGTTGGTGGAGGTGGTGGTGGAGGAGCTGCTGCGGTTTCGGAAGCTGCTGCGTTTGGGGAAGCTGCTGCGGTTGCGGGAATTGGTGGTGCGTTGGGTGGTGGTTCTGCTGCTGCTGCTGCTGCTGCTGCTGTTGCTGTTGGAGGAGGAAAATCTGTTGGTGGTGCTGCTGGAGAAGCAGCTGCTGCTGCTGCGCCGCCAACGCGGCGGCGTTGTTCGCTCCGTCGTCCATTTTCGCTGCAGAATTTTCTTTCTTTCTTTCTTTTTTTGTTTTTTTTTGGGTGGGGTGGGTTGCAGTGTGTGGCGGGTTTTGGGGCGTATGCAGGCGAAAATTAGGGGAGAAAGGTCTCTGCGTGGATTGGATTCGACGACGCACTATAGGGCATGTTTATTTCGTTGAAACTGGACTTTAGGTTGAAATGGACTTTGGTTGAAATAGAGTTTGATGAAAATTACTTTTTTTTCGCTATTTGTTTCGTAGTTATGGAAGTAAAGTTTTATTAGTTCTACTGTTTGTTTGGTAGGAAGTGTATGATGTAAATTATAATTTATGTATAAATAATAAATAATATAATTATATTTTTATATAATTAAAATTTAATTATTTAATTATATAATTATATTTTTATATAATATTTTAATTATATAATTAAAATTTATTATATAATTAAATTTTAATTATGTAATATTTTAAATATATAATTAAAAATAATATAATTATATAATTATATTTTTGTATAATTAAAAATAATATTATTTCTTCATCTCTCTTCACCGTAATTGACTTCCAAAATTTTGGGTTTTTTTCACTTTCATTCCATGTTTTTTTATTTTTTTTTTTAATCTTGGCCCCGTAACCTCTACATTTAAATTACAGAAATTTTTTTTATAAATACCCACTTTTTTACTTTTCCTTCCTAACTTTAAAAAATCTATAATTTACTCTCTTAATATATTTCAAGTTGTTGACCAACCGTCCCTAGTGCAAATGGCAAAAGGCTTAGTGGTTGGTACCCGAGGTCCCAAATTCGAAACATAGTTGCTTAATATTTCCAGCCGAGTTTATTTCTTAAAAAAAAAAAAAATGAACGAAACGGATAGTATGCTACTTTAGAGTTCCATCACTATTCCGTCCATTTCTTATAATTTATATCAAAAATACCCTTCAAAATGACAGAAATATATTAAAAAATTATTTTTTTTTTATAGAAGAAGTAAAGGTAATTTGATCATTTTGCCCTTTCCATTAACGTCGTATCTCCCTAAAAAAATTTCTGA
This sequence comes from Puya raimondii, assembly GCA_016920855.1. NCBI lineage: Eukaryota > Viridiplantae > Streptophyta > Magnoliopsida > Poales > Bromeliaceae > Puya > Puya raimondii. Next base: position 213,442,866 of record JABWPP010000050.1, on the reverse strand, counting down.
AATTTTAAGGAAGCAAAATGTACACTTTTGAAAGTCAGAGAGTGAAAGTGAAAAAGCTAATATTTACAGGAGGGTTTCTGTAATTTAGTCTTTTTAATTATAATTAAGTCTCCACCATTAACTTGCTCATTAAGTTTAGGCCTGTTTGCATATCCTATAAAAACATAGCATTATTAAGCAAATAGTATAGGGCATGTACTTCGCGGCGGGTAGATAGTAATTTCAGCCAATTAAAATATATAGTTATTTAAATTTTAAGATTGAAAAAATCTATTAAGTAGTATTTATTTTATTATGAGATAATTGCATTATAAAGAATAATCTCTTGTCACGTCCCGGACTAGTTTTAGAAACGGAAATACGTGCCATTTTTTTTTTTTGAAAGCCTAGCCCGCGTCACGTACAGACCCGCCACAAATACAGGGCCCACTGTCCACACGGACAGAGCCTCCCCTATATTTGCACGGCGTACACAATATACAACAGGATCACAACCACCATTCATTCATCACACAAACCAATCACACCAACAATACATACAGCTAACCGTCCTTAGCAGATGCATGTATCTAAATAAGTCCTTAGGCGAAGGATGATGCGATGCACAAACAACAGATCATTCTATAAAACTGCTTCTTACCCAGAAGCTTTATTTGAAACCCTAATCTCAATCATTTAAAGATCCTTTGAAAATCGTTCTCCACACGATAACTCTCTTTTGAAATCCCAAAAGCCGATCAATCGAAAATGGTTTGAAAACTGTTTCCCACACGTAAACCTTTATTTGAAAATCGCTACAACGAGGGGTAGAAATCCAAGATACACAATATAAAGCAATAATTAAAGATCTAGTAAGCAACGTCATCCATAATGTCTAAGCATGCAATCAACACATAAAAACTGAACCATATCTACGAAATCCAAACATGCAAGACAAAACAACCAAAATGTAACTAAACCACATCCACAACTAACTGATAAAGAGATAAAGGTGATAACCAATCTGAAGAAAGGAACCTCACAAGTCGGGACCTCTAATACCACTAACTAAGCGTGCCTCGCTGCGTCCCGACTCCCACCACCCTGCTCACCTGAAAGCAACAACGATGGCGGGGGGTGAGAACATGTAAACATGTCTCCCCTCCCAGTGGGTACCGCAAGCCGATGAAGGCGAGGTGTACACACCGGCACGAGGGTCAACAAAAAGATAGATAAGGTAAACAGTAGCACAAATAAGTATGAGGCTGACATACAACTGAACAACTATGCTACTGCAAGTAAGATAACATATGCATCAACAGTGATAACCACGAATGTATACCCAATCCACAGGCCACCAGGACGGATCCCTGGCACTTTCACTACCTGCTCAACCATCGGCACAAAACCTTCGAGACGCACGGCGTCGAGGCTCACGGGTCGGATACACGCGACCCTTTTCCGAAAAAGACGACCCAAACGGTGGATCAGACCGCTGGCATACGTGAGGTGCTAGAAGAGCTGTGACGATCGATGCGAATGCTCAATCCATAAAATGGCAACGAGCTGTGACGATCGATGCGAATGCTCAATCCATAAAATGGCAACGAGCCGTGAAGCAACTGATAAACCGAAATACGATGATCGCTCGGAACAACAGGCGATCACCACCGACCAACGAGGTCGTCTCAATAATCATGCAAACCACAACTACTCTACTAAGGCAAGCACACATAAGTAGAGTCAACAGGAGTCAAGTGAACTAATAACGAAATGCAAGAGAAGGGATAGAAAGGTATCACTGTAGTCTACTTAACCGACTCCGGATCGAAGTACCCACATGTAGAAACGATAGAGCCTAACACCGACGGCTCTCGAGAACCACGACAGGACCTACGAAAGACTCACAGGGTCAAGGTCCACCAAGTCGACACTAAATACATAGCGCTCACAACCGGAAACTGACGGATCGTCCGAAAAACCCACCGGGACGATCCCGAAACCACACCAAGCCCCACAGGGGTACCAACAACCAAACCAAGTCCTCCGCTGTCCCCAAACACACACAACAAGGTGACAGGACAGCGAGCACAAACATCGGGGTGCCATGAACACAAACGCACCCGAAACGGCTTTTCTGGTTCCCGAAAAATGTTGATTTGGCACCAGAACTTTCGTCACTCATCCGCTGTCCTCGAAACTTCGGGATAGCAATGAGGAACAGCCAACAAGGCTATACGATGAAGCCGAGTCACTCGCGGAACCAGCAAGTGAGTCACACGACTAAAACACGCGTTCCGCCGGCTATTTCATCGGAAAACGCACCGGAAATCAATCCGGATCTCCGCGAAGGGCGAAGAGGTTGGACAACCAGTCCACAGGGCCTCAAGGGTCATGCCCTTGCTGCCTGCAGCATCACAACGCTGCCACAAACACTAAAGGCCCCAAAACGAGCAACATACACACTATAACAAGCATAAAGAAGGCCGTTTGAGCACTCCGTTCGTCCGCAAGACCTTCCGCAAGCACCAGCGGATAGGGAACGATGCAACGGAGGTCGTGCTCACAGCCATACTGCGACAGGAACAGTCGCAGGCTCAAACAACCCATAAAAACATCACCCACATGCGATAATAAAGCCGACAAAGGCTAAACAGCGAAACGGCGCGCCAAAACAGTAAAATAAGGTGAGCACAGTGATCAGCGCGTCGCCGCGATCATCGTGCTCACCTTCCCAAGTTTCAGGAGGCAACAGGAAGCTCCAAGCCATGCATGCGGCCCAACCAAGCCAAAAATAGCCCTGGCCAGAGCAAGCTTGCTCCGGCCGGCTGCCGACCGACATTCAGCGCGCGCGGCGGCCAGGGTCGGACGCGGGGGAGGTGAGGAAAAGAGAGCTCACCTCAACCGGTGGCAGGAAGCGGCGGCGGCGGCGCGGGGAGAGTGCGAGCTCTCGGGTAGCTAGGGCACGGCGGCACCGGCAACAAACGGCGGCGGCGGCGGTCGGGACGGCGAGCACCGGCAAGAGGGGCTCGCCGGACGTTGGAAGGGAGGTGACCGCGACAGAAAAGGCCGGCGGCGGCGGCGGCGCAAGGCGCTCGGCCGCGGCTGCCCTAGCAGCCCTAGCTGCAACAGCGGCGGCTGCGGCGGCGCACCGGCGACACGGGGGCGGCCGGGGGAGGAAGGCGACGGCGGCGGAGGTCCTCCCGGAGCTGGCCGGAGGTCGCTGCGCCGGCGGGAGGCGGCGGCGGCTCGGGACCAACTCCCACTGCCCGCAGCAGCTTCAGCAACAGCTAGCTGCGGCGCGGCGGCGCTCGGCGGCGGCTCCCAACGGCGGGGCTGGTCGCCGGCAGCTGTGCCACCTCAGGGGGACCTAGGGCATGGGTTCACCCTGGGTGCACACAGCAAGGAGAAGAAGAAGGAGAAAAAGAGAGAGATAAAGGGAGAGAGAGTGCTGGCCGGAGCTCCCCGCCGGCTAGGGGAGGTCGGCGGCGGTCGGCGGCGCACTCGAAGGTGGGCAGGGGAGCTGAGGAGGGGGTGGCACCTGCTGGTGGAGAGCTTAGGGAGAGAGAAGCTACCATTGGGTCTCTCTCTCCACTCACACACTATAAACCAAAAGTACAATTGCGAAAAACCCCTCGCAACTTAGAAAATTAGTCCCGAGTCCCTCACAGCATGCATAAAATGCACAGACACCCCTCCACACTCGATCTCACGCAAAACGGTGCGTGAAACAGGGTCCAATTCGCGAAACGATCAAACAAGCACTACGACCTCTCAGTGAAGAACTCGTGATATCTCACGATCCAACCGTCGCATGTGCGAACGGATCACGCCATCGCGTTCAGCACTGCCGAGACATCGAATCTATCATCTTGGATTGTCAGAAACGGCCTCCAAATTGCGACACAACCCATCATCTCTCCTCCAACACAACTCAAAAACCAAAAAGATACAATAAATACATATATATACGTATATATATACACCTATACATATATATATATACACAAATGCAAAAGCACACAAATACAAAGTAGAGGGAGAGAAAACACTAAATTCAAATTCAAAATTCCAAAAATATTCGAATTCTCATATCACTCCCACCATATAAGAAGTTTCGTCCCCGAAACTTACTCACACACCATCCGCAAACAACTGCGGAAACCTCTCGCGCATAACCGACTCCAGCTCCCAAGTAGCCTCACGTTCCTCGTGATTCGTCCACTGAACCTTCACATACTGAATGCTCCGGTTCCTCAACTGCTTCACCTCGCGACCCAAAATTCTCAAAGGCACCTCGTCGTAGCTGAGATCCTCCCTCAGCTGAACCGTCGTCGGGCTGATCACGTGAGAAGGGTCGGGGATGTACTTCCGAAGCATGGACATATGGAAGACATTGTGCACCCGAGCAAGACTAGGAGGAAGAGCTAACCGATAAGCCACTGGACCCACACGCTCAAGGATCTCGAACGGTCCCACGAATCGCGGACTAAGCTTGCTCCGCAATCCGAACCGCTTGATCCCTCGAGACGGCGACACCCTGAGCAGCACATGCTCACCGACCTGAAACACTAGGTCACGTCGTCGCTGGTCCGCGTAGCTTTTCTGCCGGCTCTGCGCAGTCAGCAACCGCTGCCTCGCACTGCGAATCCTGGCCTCTGCGTCCTCCAACAAGTCAGGCCCAATCACTCGACACTCACCCACGTCATCCCAACAGATCGGAGATCGACAACGACGTCCATACAAGACCTCGTACGGTGCCATCCCAATACTCGCTTGGAAGCTGTTGTTGTAGGCGAACTCCACCGAGGAAAGGTACTTGAACCAACCCTCTCCAAAGTCTAAAACGCAAGCTCGGAGCATATCCTCGAGAGTCAGAATGACTCGCTCCAACTGCCCATCACTCTGAGGGTGGTAAGCTGAGCTGAAGTTGAGCTTCGTTCCCAGTGCCTGCTGCAAGCTCCTCCAAAATTGAGAAACGAAGCGAGTATCCCGATCCGAAACGATCGACACTGGCACTCCATGCAGCCTGACGATCTCATCCAAGTAGAGCTGCGCCAGTCGATCCCGAGACCAAGTCGTGTGTACCGGTAGGAAGTGAGCTGCTTTTGTCAGTCGGTCCACAATAACCCAGATCGCATCATGACCTCGCTGAGAACGAGGCAATCCGGTGCCGAAATCCATGGTGATCTGCTCCCACTTCCATACAGGTACAAGCAACGGTTGAAGCTTCCCTGCTGGTCGCTGATGCTCAGCCTTCACTTGCTGACAAACCAGACACAGAGCCACGTGCTGAGCTACGTCCATCTTCATGCCAGGCCACCAGAAACTCTGCTTCAGGTCGCGGTACATCTTCATCCCTCTAGGATGAACGGTGTACGGCGACCGATGTGCCTCAGTCAAGATCTCTCGCCTCAAATCCCGATCACTAGGCACACACCTCCGTCCTCGAAAGCGAAGGGAACTGTCAGCATGAATCGTGAAGTCACCATCTCTGCCCTGCTCGGCCTCTGCTCGCACTCTCTGCAAGTGCGGGTCCATCAGCTGTCCACTAGAAATTCGATCTGACAAGGTGGGCTGCACCACCAAAGTCAACAGCTGTGCGGCAGCTCCAGAAGGTAGGATCTCCAACTCTAGTCGACGAAACTCCTCCACCAAGCGCTCCTGGTCGGTGATCATGAGAGACAGCTCCGCCGAAGGCTGCTTCCGGCTCAAGGCGTCCGCCACAACGTTCGCCTTGCCCGGATGATACTGGATAGAGATGTCGTAATCCTTCAAAAGCTCAAGCCACCGTCTCTGTCTGAGGTTCAGCTCCTTCTGAGTGAAGAGGTACTTCAGACTCTGATGATCCGTGAACATCTCGCAATGCGCTCCGTACAAGTAGTGTCTCCAAAGCTTGAGAGCGAACACCACTGCTGCTAGCTCGAGATCGTGCGTCGGATAGTTCTTCTCGTAGTCCTTCAACTGGCGCGAAGCATACGCGATGACCTTCTCCTGCTGCATGAGCACGCACCCCAATCCTATCCGAGACGCATCGCAGTAGACCACAAAATCCTCACCAGGCTGCGGCAATGCTAAGATAGGGGCACGAGTCAATCTGTCCTTCAGCTCCTGGAAGCTCATCTGACAAGCGGGAGTCCACAGAAACCTCTCGCCTTTCCTCGTCAGCTTGCTCAAAGGGGCGGCGATCTTTGAGAAACCCTCAACAAATCGCCGGTAATAACCCGCCAAGCCGAGGAAACTCCTGATCTCCGTCACCGAAGTCGGAACAGGCCAATCCACCACTGAGTCCACCTTCTTTGGGTCCACTGCAATACCAGACTGCGTCACGATGTGACCCAAGAAGAAAACTTCCCGAAGCCAAAACTCACACTTCTTGAGCTTAGTGTAAAGGCGTAAGGAGGACTCGCCGAAGGTGATCCTCATGCTCCACGTCGCTCCTCGAATAGATCAGTATGTCGTCAATGAAGACCACGACAAACTGATCCAAGAACTGCCGGAAAACCCTGTTCATCAAATCCATAAAAGCTGTCGGGGCGTTAGTCAAACCGAACGGCATCACCGTGAACTCGTAATGCCCATAACGAGTCCGGAAGGCCGTCTTCGCAACGTCCTCGGCCTTGATCTTGAGCTGATGATACCCAGACTGCAAATCAATCTTCAAGAATACCGAGGCTTCCTGAAGCTGGTCGAAGAGATCGTCGATCCGCGGTAGAGGGTACTTGTTCTTCACCGTCACCTCGTTGAGCTCGAACTCACAATCAAACCAACGAAAAAAAAATCCTCGCGAGTCCATCACTCTGGTGCACAGGGTTGCCAATCGCAACAAGCGATAATATCACCAGTGATGCCAAACACCTGTCTCCAAGTGATCGGACACGCAATCCAAACCAAGATTTGCACAGAAGCCGTGACGAAAACCTTGTACGCAAACACACGCACAGAGACCTCGGAGCCAACAACCAGGCTCCCGACATTCGATCACCAAGACACCAAAACTCCTGGCAAAAATCGAGATCACCACACAAAACAAACCTTTTAGCTGAGTAAGGCACAGCTACAGAGTTAAAAGGCAACCAGACTCAACCTGGAGTCAAACCATCCGCAGTGATGGCAAATCAACTGTGCAAAACCATCCAAGGATTAGCTCAAGACTCATTACATGATCAGGGATGACCACCACATAGCTTCCCCACAAGACGACCTATAGAGATTGTCTTGCAAGAGAAAGCACCGACCCTAACCAGACAGTCCCAAAAGGGATAGGGTATTCCGTCCTAACTTTTGACACTACGTTGTCTGCAGCCAACGCACTTATCAAAAGAAAAAATAAAATATCTGAAGATCAAATGCCAACAACAAGTTGGCAACACCACAAAGGTACCAGGCCAACTAAACTCATAAGCTAGACCAAATTTTACGGAAGAATCACCGAATTAACGGAAATACAAACCGACCCACAAAACAAGGTCTGCTCTGAGCCAACTCCCTAGGAGTCTTCGGCTTCCAACAACAAACCGACGACTACACGCGATGTAGGGTCGCTAACCACACGAACCAAAGCGAAGGAAAAATAATTTCCAGCGTCGTCTAACCAACGTCAAACGCGGTGAGACCTCCAACAACAACCTGGAAGATCTCTCGACAACACGAAAGCCAACAAATACCACCTGAAATCCCATGACACACCAATTTAGGCGTTAGGATAGCCGCATACAATGTATGCACCAACAAAAAACCTGGCACCAAACAATGTCCACTCAGTCTAGTACACGTCAGTTTGACGTAAGAACTAGCTAAAGGTCGAAAGACCAACACTGACGATTCCACCAGCAAAACGCCAGAGGGGTAGGCTTCACCGCCCTACCCAACAAAAACAGAGAAGGTAACACCAAAGTTGCGGTCGTCCAAAACTGCTATCAAAACCTTGGGCTACACTCTAGTAGCCCCCACGGAAGTCGCGATCGTAACCGCTCAAAGTACCGTCTCCGTAGAGACGCTCGCAGTGGCTCTCGTGCTCTGCACAGAAAGTGGGGCCAGGGCAAGAACAGTCCAAACAACAACACAGATCCACCAAGTGACGTCACTTAGCCCGTTAGGGCCACCACCGGCCAACGAGTGGTTACGCATAGGGAAAACACACCCTGCCACTTGGTATCTGCCTGGTACTCCGCCACCACTTCTAGTAGAAGCACGAGTCTACGAACAAGGGCGGATCGAACCTCCGGAACTCCGCTAATCGCGCTCGGATATGGTCACCACCCCCAATCACGGGGTCGGCGTACACACCCGGAACAGCCGACGTAGTCGCTGTAGTCGTCGCGGTCGTGGCCACAAACGGCGTGGGTGCCACAGGAGGGTCTGCAGTCATCGGGGCACTCGGCGGAGGCGGAGGAGGAGGAGGGGCTGGAGCGGCAGTCGCCATAGCCTGCTGCTGTAAAAACTGCTGGAACATGCCGGAGAGGGCCGTCAGCTGACCCCTCACCTCGGCCACCTCAGTCTCTAGCAACAGGGTACGGTCAACAGTAGGCTGCTCGCCTTCTGCCGGCTCCTCGCTCGAACCAGCCGCAGTAGCCCGAGTCTGAACACCAGCAGACGGCTCCGCAGGCGCACGCCCACCACCACGACCAGGACGGGGAGGTCTACCACGACCACGAGCCATCTGTAAAACACAGAAACCGCGCAAGAGAAAGGGATCGGCAACACCCAAAAAACACAAGCCGAAAACAAACCCCCGAACTCGCGCACCTATACATCTTAGGTCTTCCTAGGGGTCAACCTAACCAATGGTTCAGTTACAAATTTATGAATGAATGAGTGTTTGTACGCTTTACGCTCTGATACCATCTCAATCTGTCAGGCCCCGGGCTAGTTTTAGAAGCAAAAATACGTGCCAATTTTTTTTTTGAAAGCCTAGCCCGCGCTACCTACAGACCCGCCACAAATATAGAGCCCACTGTCCACACGGATAGAGCCTCCCCTGTATTTGCACGGCGTACACAATATACAACAGGATCACAACCACCATTCATTCATCACACAAACCAATCACACCAACAATACATACAGCTAACCGTCCTTAGCAGATGCATGTATCTAAATAAGTCCTTAGGCGAAGGATGATGCGATGCACAAACAACAGATCATTTTATAAAACTGCTTCTTACCCAGAAATTTTATTTGAAACCCTAATCTCAATTATTTAAAGATCCTTTGAAAATCGTTCTCCACACGAGAACTCTCTTTTGAAATCTCAAAAGCCGATCAATCGAAAACGGTTTGAAAACTGTTTCCCACACGAAAACCTTTATTTGAAAACTACTACCACGAGGGGTAGAAATCCAAGATACACAATATAAAGCCATAATTAAAGATCTAGTAAGCAACGTCATCCATAATGTCTAAGCATGCAATCAACACATAAAAACTGAACCATATCCACGAAATCTAAACATGCAAGACAAAACAACCAAAGTATAACTGAACCACATCCACAACTAACTGATAAAGAGATAAAGGCGATAACCAATCTGAAGGGAGGAGCCTCACAAGTCGGGACCTCTAATACCACTAACTAAGCGTGCCTCGCTGCGTCTCGACTCCCACCACCCTGCTCACCTGAAAATAACAACGATGGCGGGGGGTGAGAACATTTAAACATGTCTCCCCTCCCAGTGGGTACCGCAAGCCGACGAAGGCGAGGTGTACACACCGGCACGAGGGTCAACAAAAAGATAGATAAGGTAAACAGTAGCACAAATAAGTATGAGGCTGACATACAACTGAACAACTATGCTACTGCAAGTAAGATAACATATGCATCAACAGTGATAACCACAAATGTATACCCAATCCATAGGCCACCGGGACGGATCCCTGGCACTGTCACTACCTGCTCAACCATCGGCACAAAACCTCCGAGACGCACGGCGTCGAGGCTCACGGGTCGGATACACGCGACCATTTTCTAAAAAAAATGACCCAAACGATGGATAAGACCGCTGGCATATGTGAGGTGCTAGAAGAGTTGTGACGATCGATGCGAATGCTCAATCCACAGAACGGCAACGAGCCGTGAAGCAACTGATAAACCGAAATACGAGGATCGCTCAGAACAACAGGCGATCACCACTGACCAACGAGGTCGTCTCAATAATCATGCAAACCACAACTACTCTACTAAGACAAGCACACATAAGTAGAGTCAACAGGAGTCAAGTGAACTAATAACAAAATGCAAGAGAAGGGATAGAAAGGTATCACCGTAGTCCACTGAACCGACTCCGGATCGAAGTACCCACCTGTAGAAACGATAGAGCCTAACACCGACGGCTCTTGGGAACCACGACAGGACCTACGAAAGACTCACAGGGTCAAGGTCCACCAAGTCGACACTAAACACATAGCGCTCACAACCCGAAACTGACGGATCGTCCGAAAAACCCACCGGGACGATCCCGAAACCACACCAAGCCCCACAGGAGTACCAACAACCAAACCAAGTCCTCCGCTGTCCCCAAACACACACAACAAGGTGACAGGATAGCGAGCACAAACATCGGGGTGCCACGAACACAAACGCACCCGAAACGGCTTTTCGGGTTCCCGAAAAATGTTGATTTGGCACCAGAATCCTTCATCACTCATCCGCTGTCCTCGAAACTTCGGGACAGCGATGAGGAACAGCCAACGAGGCTATACGACGAAGCCGAGTCGCTCGCGGAACCAGCAAGTGAGTCACACGACTAAAACACGCGTTCCGCCGACTATTTCATCGGAAAACGCACCGGAAATCAATCCGGATCTCCGCGAAGGGCGAAGAGGTTGGACAACCAGTCCACAGGGCCTCAAGGGTCATGCCCTTGCTGCCCGCAGCATCACAACGCTGCCACAAACACTAAAGGCCCCAAAACGAGCAACATACACACTATAACAAGCATAAAGAAGGCCGTTTGAGCACTCCGTTGGTCCGCAAGACCTTTCGCAAGCACCAGCGGATAGGGAACGACGCAACGGAGGCCGTGCTCACAGCCCACTGTGACAGGAACAGCCGCAGGCTCAAACAACCCATAAAAATAGCACTCATATGCGATAATAAAGTCGACAAAGGCTAAACAGCGAAACGGCGCGCCAAAATAGTAAAATAAGGTGAGCACGGTGATCAACGCGTCGCCGCGATCATCGTGCTCACCTTCCCGAGTTTCGGGAGGCAACAGAAAGCTCCAAGCCATGCATGCGGCCCAACCAAGCCAAAAACAGCCCTGGCCGGAGCAAGCTTGCTCCGGCCGGCTGCCGGCCGACATGCAGCGCGCGCGGCGGCCAGGGTCGGACGCGTGGGAGGTGAGGAAGGGGGAGCTCACCTCAACCGGCGGCAGGAAGCGGCTGCGGCAGCACGGGGAGAGTGCGAGCTCTCGGGTAGCTAGAGCACGGCGGCGCCGGCAACAAACGGCGGCGGCGGCGGTCGGGACGGCGAGCACCGGCAAGAGGGGCTCGCCGGACGTCGGAAGGGAGGTGACCGTGACAGAAAAGGACGGCGGCGGCGGCGGCGCAAGGCGCTCGGCCGCGGCTGCCCTAGCAGCCCTAGCTGCAACAGCGGCGGCTGCGGCGGTGCACCGGCGGCACGGGGGCGGCCGGGGAGGAAGGCAACGACGCCGAAGGTCCTCCCAGAGCTGGCCGGAGGTCCCTGCGCCGGCGGGTGGCGGCGGCGGCTCGGGACCAACTCCCACTGCCCGCAGCAGCTCCAGCAGCAGCTAGCTGCGGCGCGGCGGCGCTCGTCGGCGGCTCCCGACGGCGGGGCTGGTCGCCGGCAGCTGTGCCACCTCAGGGGGACCTAGGGCATGGGTTCACCCTGGGTGCACACAGCAAGGAGAAGAAGAAGGAGAAAAAGAGAGAGATAAAGGGAGAGAGAGTGCTGGCCGGAGCTCCCCGCCGGCCAGGGGAGGTCGGCGGGGCACTCGAAGGTGGGCAGGGGAGCTGAGGAGGGGGTGGCACCTGCTGGGGGAGAGCTAAGGGAGAGAGAAGCTACCATTGGGTCTCTCTCTCCACTCACACACTATAAACCACAAGTACAATTGCGAAAAACCCCTCGCAACTTAGGAAATTAGTCCCGAGTCCCTCACAGCATGCATAAAATGCATAGACACCCCTCCACACTCGATCTCACGCAAAACGGTGCGTGAAACAGGGTCCAATTCGCGAAATGATCAAACAAGCACTACGACCTCTCAGCGAATAACTCGTGATATCTCGCAATCCAACCGTCGCATGTGCGAACAGATTACGCCATCGCGTTCAGCACTGCCGAGACATCGAATCTACTATCTTGGATTGTCAGAAACGGACTCCGAATTGCGACACAACCCATCATCTCTCCTCCAACACAACTCAAAAACCAAAAAGATACAATAAATACATATATATACGTATATATATACACCTATACATATATATATACATATACAAATGCAAAAAGCACACAAATACAAAGTAGAGGGAGAGAAAATACTGAATTCAAATTTAAAATTCCAAAAATATTCGAATTCTCACATCTCTTTTATTAATATTTTCTTAACTTTTAGTATTTGTCGAGGTAAATTATTTTAAATGACTTTATTTAAAAATTCAATCAAACTTAATAGTTTTGATAGATATTCTATAAATAATTTTTTTAACTAAAAAGTTAAAAGTAGAAGGATTATTTCAAATTGAATAATAGGTGAGGGTGTCTTTACCTTATTAAAATTAATTAAAAAAAGAAGAAACTATTACATATACTTGCTGTATATTAATACTCCATACACCGCAACTTATATTAGATGATTAATATTCTACTATCGAATTTTAATTAAATATATCTTATCTACAAAGTCTAGTGTTTGATAAAATAATTTTAAAATCTCTATTAATGGGTTATAAGCATGTGATGTATGTACACATATACACTCGATACAGAAAATGCTTAATACGGTACATAAATAATTCTAAAAGAGATGATAAATTTTTGTTTGCACCTGATGCATACCAATGCTCCATAAATTGTTCATAATATTAGATGATTGATGACGTTTTTGATAATTAATACTGTAAAATATAATATGATATAATATATGTAATATAAAATATTTAAATAATTGAAATAATTTATTGTACTATAGAAATTTATCTTTGATGCATATTTTTAGAATTGTTTTATAGTACAATAGGTGCGTTCAAAATTTTTATTGGAGATGTGACAAACTGTCATTAGTTCATGCCTTAATTTTACTATATTTATTATTAAAAAAATAGATCAATTCATATGACATATTTATAAAAATTGTGCATGCAATTTCTCATAGTTAGAATGGGAGATAGGAGAGAGGATTAAGAGGAGAGTGCCACGTGGCTCAGCAACTCCAAATTTATATATGTACTAGTGTAGTAACCCGCGCGATGCGGCGGATAGATTAATAATAAAGTTTTTTCTTTCTTCTCTTTAAATTATAATATTTGATTATCTTCGTTACAATGTAAATAATATATCATACTTCCAACATAGAGAACAAATAAAGAGAAAGAAAAATAGAACTATAAGAGAAAAAAATTTGATGCATAGTTAAACTGAAGAAATATTTGAGATCTTGTAAAAAAAAAAGCTAAAGAAAGACGAAATAGTAAATACATAAAAAGAATTAAAAAATTTTGAGTAACAAACAAATAAAAGTATAAGCAGTTAATGCAACAGTAGCAGAAGCAACCATAGATACAATGAAATTTAGAGTTGTAGAAGTCGAGAAAGGCTGCAAGAGTTGGCTGAAAGAAAAGGCAATAGTCAGTAAAGAATGAAGGAAATAATAAAATAGAAATAATAAGAAAAGTTGGTTTAAAAATGTTACTAACTGTCCCAAAAATATGCGACTGCAGTAGTACAAAAATCAATGGTAGCAAAGCAAAAGCACAATATCTTTTTGCAATCCAGATATGTAGTAGAAGAAACAGTAGCAGCATAAGATCAAGTGAAGCAGCAACTTACAAAATTGATTAGAATATATAAGTTGCAAAACTTATAGTCAAAGAATAATTTTAAACAGAAATAGTAAAACAGCACCATCACAACAATCGAAAAAAATAATATAGAGAACAAACAAAGAGAAAGAAAAATAGAACAATCGAAAAAAATATTCAACAAACAAATGATGAAAATAATGAAAATTAGTTAGTTAGTGCACACACTGGTTGCAATTATTTCGCAATTGCCATCCTAGTTAATTTACTGTGTAAAATATAAGTTAAGCGACAGATAAGTTAAGCTGACAGATAGGTCCCACACAAATCCCATACAAACCCATAATTAAGCAAAATAAGCTCACATGTAGTTCGCACAAAAGCCCAAATTTAAGGAAATATTAGCATGTCGACAAAAGGAAATGGAATTTAATCAGAAAGTATATCTGCCCAAATTAAGAAAATACCGCCACGTGGGCAAAAGAAAAAGTGATTTCGTCAGAAAGTATATGTAAATAAATGGAAGGTAATTAAAAGTATTTGGTATACATAAGAAGGAAAGAATGAATTAGAACTAATAGTAAATGTAGGTTAAAAAATGTTCATTTCTGACCGTGCCAAAAATGTGCGATTACAGTAGTAAAAAAATCTGAAGTAGCAAAGCAAAACTACAATATCTTTTTGCAACCCACATATGCAGTAGATGAAATAGTAGTAGCAAAAGATCAAGTAAAGCAGCAACTTTGAAAATTGATTATAAAATAGAAGTTGCAGAACTTATAGTGGAAAAATAATTTTGAAAAAAAATAATAAAAAAACATCATCACAACAATCGAAAAAATATAAAGTGAAATAAAATGAAGGAGCAGCACCTAAGGTTAAGTAGAAGCTAGAGAAATATCAGCAAGAACTTGTAGTTAGAATAGATGCAGAAAAAAAGGGAAAAAAATAAATGCAAACCCAAACTAATGGTAAAATATACATCATAAGGAGCATAAGCAGTAGTAGCAGAAATTTGAGCAAAGCGAAAAAGAACAACAGGTACAAATTTTTTCAATAGTGTTTAAAATGTGGAAATCACCTTTGTTGATTACTAATATAACCTATTGATTATCTGAGCCTATGCATATTTATTATTTTTACTCCTTTTTCATTGGTTTCGCTATTTCTCATTTTTCTTATGATATAAGCTACTATTAATCCTCATTAGTTAATTTTTTGCCGACGGATAGATATTGTTGAAATAAAAAACTTTAAAAAAATATTCCATAAATATCATGCCAGGATAAAAGTACAATATGTGTGTGTATATATATAACAATTAAAAGAATACACATAATAAGCAATCAATTATAATATCTAGCAAGTTTATAAATAACATATTAGTTCAATAAAGTGAAGCAGAATATTAGTATATGCAACACAAAAGCCACAAATAAAATAATAAGAAAAAAAAAGTAAAAAAAGGAAGAATTTACATATTAATGCACTAATGGCTCTATCGATCGTTTTTTTTCTGCCAATACAATTGAGGACTCATAGAGATGTATTTTTTATGTTACTTGATTTTGTTCGTTTGTAAATTCACTTTCCAAAAGAGAACAACAGTAACATAAGAGGGGGAAAAAAAAATCGGTTGTCAAATAAAAATTCATTCATGCAGAATTTATAAAAGTAGATTGGAAAATATGGATCCAATGCTATTTCATGCTTTGATCTCTTTCTATGTATTAAGAATAAACAAAATAATACTGTAACAGCTTTGGTGAAAAGAATGCGAATAGTAGTGATGTACTATTAACAGGTAGTAAGAAAAAATGAAGAAAATCAATAAGAAAAAGAACTATAATTAAATGTCATAACTTGTGATATAAAATCAAGATAAAAAATAGATACATCATTCTTTCAGCATATAGTAACAGAGTTAAGAGGAAAGAAGAATAAACAAAAATAGAATAAATAAATAGATGTTTAAAGTCTGCAAATAAATAGGTTTTCAGTATTACCTTTGTGTAACCAACACAACAGGGAAAAAAAAGAGAGTACTAATAGATGCAAATTAAAACATTATGTGATATTTGATCATATCCTTAAGGGCATGTTTGGTTCGCGATTGGAATAGGAATGAGAAATAAAATTGGATTGCTTTGGAATGGAAAATGGAATGACGAATCATCTCAAAACGTTTGGTTCATTAATGAAATGGGTATCGGAATGAAAATCTAGAATTTTTGAGAGGGTGTTTTGATTAAGAGAGAGGAAAGTGATGAAGGGAGAGGAGGGGAGGTGTTGGTGGAAGAGGATTTTTAGTAGTTTACTTTGGAATGAGCCAATCCGATATTCAAGGCCAGATTGGACCATCAATAGATTTAGTCATTCCCATTCCAAAGTGGAATGGCAGTTGGAATCCGATTCCTTTAATACAAACAACAATTATTGGAATCAATGAATCCCATTCTGATTCCATAGTCTAAAATAGGTGAACCAAACATGCCCTAATAGTTAAGATTACTTGTACTTTCTCATGTAACTTCTTAAGAATAAGCCAACAAACAATCCTATGGTAAGCAAGAGTAGTTAGACTTTATAAGTTGTTTCTTACCCCCAAATTAAACTTTTTCATATAAAAGAAAGTTGCAAATTCCAAAAAAAGAAACCAAAAAAACTAACCCACTCCTAATCTTGAAAATTGAGCTAATTCCAGCCTAAATATCACTCTTTTTGAAAAACCACCCTTTTTGTTTGTTGTAATAATTAGACTAACACATATAAAACCATAAAAGTTTATTATAATTTTATTTAAGAAGATCACTTTTTTTCTAATTCAAAATCAATTGAAGCGCAAGAATTAGAAAAAAATATATTTAAAAAACTGACCCTCCCAGGTGTGATGAGCCCTTTCTCCTCTGCATCAACAATCATGCTGTATCCAATTTAGGAGGACGGAGAGAGTTGAAGGAGAGGTTAATATAGAAGATCATCATTTCCGAGGAAATCAATGGATTAAAGTAGCAGAGAATTCTTTGTTATCAGAAAAGATAAAAGTAAAAACCTTACAGTAATTGATTTTACCTCTATATTCCTTAAATACTGGCCGCTAGATTCACTGAGGAAACATGCTTCAAGTTGACAACCCAAATCTAGCACTACCTAAGTAGATAATAATGAAAAATTCTGATTAAACTTACTTCGAAACTTAAAGAAAAGCTAAGCCAAATCTAAATATTATTTATGCTATCACGTTCGACTCGAAAAAACACAAAATTATGTAAGTTGAAGGAGTACAAATCACATCCCTTGATCTCCCAAGAATTTCATGAAGAGATCAAACAATGAAAAAAAGATCAAAATCATGTTAAATAAACGAAAATGAAAACTAATCAGCGAGCCTACAGATTTCATAAGAATGAAAAAGACAATTATCTGAATCAAACGATAATCTACCAAATAGAAATCCTAAAAATGAATCAATAACTTACGTACGTGAGATGGATTAGGTGACGAATCACACCACTTGATCTGCCACA
The DNA here is from genome assembly GCA_016920855.1 of Puya raimondii. NCBI lineage: Eukaryota > Viridiplantae > Streptophyta > Magnoliopsida > Poales > Bromeliaceae > Puya > Puya raimondii. The sequence goes on along the minus strand of JABWPP010000050.1, from coordinate 213,425,377 downwards.
AATTTCATCAAAAAGATTAAGGAGAAAACACATTAACAACAAATAGAGAAGAAAATTGTAGAACATAAAAGAAAAGAAAAAGTAATCTGAGAAAACATAATGATTTGACCCCGATATGATGAAATACTAAAACAAAGCCTAATTAAACGGATGGATATATGAATACATCACATGTTGTATTTGATCAAATATTGTTGTTCATCTCTACATAGGCAAAAGCACACTGCTAGCGCGTCACGCAATTCATTACCAAATTAGCTCTAACTCTGCTAAATTGCGCCATACAATAAAACTGATGAATAAAAAAGAAATGAAAAGCAATAATAAAAGAAAATTCCAATCTTTTTGCTGCTTTGTTGTGTCTATTATCTTTTTGAATTGAGGATGCTATTACATTTTTGTGGTTGCAACATCTCTCTTCTCTTATAATTGCACTAAAAGCCAACATTTAGAAAGATGAAAGAAATATTGATTGTTCCTTCATAAATCGGGTTGCTGCATCATTTAATTCAAGGGGAAAAAAACTAAAAATGTCATGTTTCTTTGGTTTCTATTTCCTGCTATTACAAACTTTGAGAGGAAGAGAAAATAAATTACATCAAAACTATCATAAAGAGTGTTTTTTCAACAAAAAAAAAAGAAGTTGATAGTTTAAGTTTTATGATACATACTTTTAAATGAAACTCATAAAGTTTTACCTAACAATGAGGCACAAAAAAAAAAAAAACTCATAAACTTGTAAGAATTTAGCCAGAAATGAAGCAAAAGTTTTTTTAAAAAAGAAAAAAACAAAAGCAAGCATAAAAACAACTAAAAAAGTACATTCCTCACAAATGTACATAGAAGCAATAATCACTCAACCTTTTCCATAGAACCTAGTTTAAATAAAATCATAAACTCCATTTTTTTACAAACTTATTTCTCTATATATCCCCCAAAAAAGGAGGGAAAAAAAAAAAAAAGGAGAAAAAAGAAGACTCAATAAGTTCCCTATTACCTCGTTGTATCATTCCATCTCATGGATAATGGTGATGGTCCCGATGCTGGTGCCGGCGACGGCGACGGTGCCGGCGATGTTGTATTTAAAGTTGTTGTAATCTTTAGCTAATTTTCGTTCTCTACTGAGCTCATCATTCTTCTAAATCTTGTATCTACATTTTTCTCTCCTATTATATCACAAAAATAAAACAAAATAGAAAAAAGAAACAAAAAAAGAAAAAACTCAATAATTATTATTTAAATTAATCTTACCTTTAGAATCCAAATATGGTTTTGTGGATGATGACCAGTAGAGGAAAGTTGGGGTAATAATGGTGAGTAAGACCCAAAAGAAGAAGATGAGAACATAAGCTCGTAAAGGCTTTTTTTAATCTAATTTCTAATTTTATTTATGAAAAAGTTTTAAAAAAAAGTTGCTCACATCTTACAATCGAAACAAAATAGAGAAAAAGAAGTGTTCTTAGATGATGACACCCGCCACGCGTCTTGGGGTGCGTCATCGGATTGCGGACGCGGGGGGCGAGGCAGAGGTGGAGGTCGATGGTGGCGAGGGACGGCGGGGCGATGTGTACGCCGTCGAGGCAGAGGCGGGCGACAGCGGCGGGGGGGCGACGTCGACGTCACGTTTGCAGATTAGAGAGGGAGAGAAGGAGAGGGCGAAGAGTTGAGAAGAGAAGAAGAGGGCGAAAGGGCGGGAGGATTTAGGATGAGGAGTCGGAGGGGCGGACCAAAATAATATATAAAAAAATTGAAGGAGAGGGGAGGCAGAGGGGTGGACCCAAAAAATTTTAAAGAAAATTTGAAGGAGAGGGAAGGCGGAGGGGCGGACCCAAAGAAAAAGAAAAAATTAAAAAAAATGAAAGAGGGGGAAGGCAGAGGGGCGGATCGTACGGATAGAAGCGAAACCGAAAATGAAAAAAAATAAGGAAAATGGTGGGACCATTAAATAAAATTCTGCATAATTAGAGAGAGGTGGGTCCCATTTGCTCCTTAAAATAAGGAGAGAGCTCCAATTCCACGGGGATTAATAGTATGTTATAGATGTTATAGATGTACTAGTGAATGGCCCGTGCGGATATAGAATATTTTAATAATAATTTTAGTTAAAATATTTATATTATTGATTTAATTATTAGTTACATAAATTCAATAATTTAAATAAAAATAATGTAAATTGGTTTATATGCCTCATAAATTTTTATAAGAACTTGTTAGAAATTAAATTTTTTTACAGAGGCATATGTGATAAAAATAAAAAATTATTAAAAAAGTTTAAAATTTTTTATATAAATTAAAATTGTAGTAAATTTAATAGATATATTAACTATTAGTTATCAGTTATTTAATTTTATTTTATAAAAATATTTGGTCAAATTTTGTACAAATTTTAATAAATATTTTGTTTAATTAACTAAAATTAATCATAAAAAAATAAAAATTATCAATTGAAAAAATAAATTTGAGTGGTCTATTTCAAAGCGTCTCAATAGTTGAGGGGGTCTTCATACTTTTTTTTACCAAAATTACTTACGGTGAAAATGTAGAGAGACTTCCTTAACTTCTAGTTTTTTTTTACTAAAGTAATTTTATCAAACTATAAATTTTATTAAATTCATTAGTAATTTTACCAGATTTAATAATTTTAGTTATCTTTGATCATTTTAATCTAACTAAGTATAAATATTAAAATAAAAAAAAATTAGAACTTGAGGGGGTCTCAATTTTTAAAAAATTATAATTAAGGGTATCTATATATTTTCACCTACATTAAATTGAAGGATACTATTTGGTACACCAGGTGTATAAGTGAGTTTTGTGCACTTTACTTTTAGAAGCCCGATGTAAAAATTTAAACCCTGATAATTTTTTATATAGAGGCTTTTTATATAGTATAAATCGCATTTATAAAATTATATTTTAATTTTATAATATTTATTATTAAAAATTAGGGTTGGTGTATGTAATATTTATAGACCCGGTGTAGGCAATTCTTTTTATAGATGAGGAGTGGGTTGGGAGAAATCATTCCATACTTCGAATATATAATTGTATCTTAAATACCGTATTGATAAATCACTGTTATTGAAACTTAAACTCTATAATATTTTGTATATAGACTTTTTATATAGTGTAGATTACATACGTTAAATTATATTTTAGTTTTACATTAAGAAATTAGGTTTGGTGCATGCTATATTCTTGTAGATCAGGTGCATGCAATTTCTTTGAAGTGGAGATAGGAAAATTGGGGGACATGTCACCTCCAAACCACTTAATGTGATCGAACTCTCCTTTTATATAATTGTATTGATGATTGTATTGATGATATGTATATATATATATACATACTAAATGCATAGAAAAATAATTTTATAAAGTGTTCGGAAAGCTAAAAAAACACATATTTTTTACAGTATGAAAATATTGCCCAAAAAATAGAATAAAATAAAAAATCTACTCCAATCTAAGAAAATAAAAATTCACCATTCTTCACCTCTATCTTCCTTCTCCCCCACTTCAAATTTCAAAATTTAAAGTTCAAAACTTTAAATTTCAAATTTTAAATTTTTAAGACAAGATTTAATTTAATTTTAAATTTGCAAATTTAAATTACAAATTTTAAGTTTTAATTAAAATTTAAAAATTACAAATCTAAAGATTTTAAATTTTAAAATTTAAATTTTAAATTTTAAACTTTAAATTTTAAATTTTTAAATTTAAAATCTCAAATTTTTAAATTTTAACTTTTGAATTCAAAAATTTTTAAAGGTCAACTTTTGAATTCAAATTTCAAATTTTAGACTTCGAAATTTTAAATTTCATATTTTAATTTGAAAATTTTAATTTTTAATCTCAATTTTTAATTTTTAATCTAGATTTTGAACTTCTAATTTTAAAATTTGAAATTTCAACTTTTAATTTCCAAATTTTAATTTTTAAATTTTAGTGAAGTTTTAAATTTTAAATTTTAAATTTTAAAATTTGAATTTCAAATGTTAAAATTTTAAGGAATTTGGACCTCTCGTGCATGCAGTAATACCCCTATCTATAGTCCATGTAATAATGCAAATGCTCGATTAATAAAAGAATATGATGCGCCGATATCAAATAATGCTCAAGCTCTAATGCCATTAATCAAAATGATACCTGCAACCACATTGTCGGCGGCTGTAGCATCCTCCACCTGCGCCACATGTCCACTCGGCACCTGGGCCTATCTCTCTGTCGACGTGGTGCTGGACCTCGATCAGTAGAGGCAAAGGAGGGGGAGGCTCCCACCATCTGTCACGAAGTCGAAGGAGTAGAAGCTACCAAGGGGGCTGGTGAAGCTCCTCAGGGACATGCTAACCATTTGTGTCCTGCCTGTCCACAGCGAAAATATTGTCCCTCTCGCTGTGCACAGGTCTGCAGTGGATGCGGCCCTCCACAAATCACACACCTCTCTTGCTGCTACTGTTGCTGCTACTGTTGCTGCTACCACTACCGCTGTCCACCCGACCTCTGTCCACCCTCAGCCTTCGATGGTCGCTTCTTCTCCTGGCCCTTTTGTAACTCCTCTGCCTGCCCTCTCATCACCGTCACGCCTCTCTCCACCCATAAAGCCATCTTGATAACCTCGTCCAGGTTCTAAAGATGAGCCTGAGCTAATGGATTTATCTTTGGCTACAGCCCCCACTCAAATAGATAGGCCTTATGTCTCTCATCTCGCGCTGCAAAAGGTACACAGTTAAAGAGGCGGTTAAACTCTTATCCCTATACTGATCGATCCCCCTGTCGCAGCTTCTTCAAATCATCGTCCAACTTCTGCTTCATATTGTTTGGAAAATATCCTCCAAAGAACATTCTCTAAAACTCTGTTCACGACACTGGAGGCGTATCTCCTCCACTAAGCATGGGCGTCCCCCTCCAAGCAATGAACCGCCAAGTCCTGATTTTTCTCTGAAATAAATAAATTCTTGAAGAACTTCTCCATAGCACCAACCCAAGCCTCCACCATCCAAGGCTCAGTACTCTGTCTACTGAATAGACGCGGGTCAAATCTACTAAAATCCAAAAACCTCGCCATGATCCTCTCATGCTCTGCCTCTGATACCCCCTAGGTAGCTATTGTCATATCTGCAGTGGTTGTAGGTGTAGAAGTAGTAGCCTCTGTCGGAGAAGTACCAATTGCAGGTGAGCCTGTCGGAGCGATCGGCGGAGGTGCCGACTACTCTGGAGCTCGCTACGCAGCCCCGCCTGCTGTGCCACTTGCTCGCCCAATCTCTATATCAACTCCTCCTAACGCCGAAAGTACTTAGCTCCTGTACTTCACTGGACCTAGCCTGATCCGGCTCCTCAGGCAGTGCTGAGGTAGCTTGCGTCAGCGGTTGTACACGTCGTGGCATCATGATCACCTAAAACAAAACACACATTGTTCACACAAACAAAAGCCACTCGACCTAATCAGCGAAAGTCTAGAAGGACATCCCTTTTCCTTCGCGACATTATGTTATATGCAGCCAACATAATTATCCAGTAGAAAAAGATACATCTCCTTCGATCACTCTTCAACTCTCTCTGAAGAGTTTACATAACCTAATTGCTGACTTCAGCTATAAGTTACTTCTCCCACACCTTACATTCATAGGGTCCACCAAAAGCCTAGAGTTTTTTTAGGTCATTTTGACCCATCCATAGGCTCCAATACCAACTTAATCTATTACGCCTCGGGCTAGAAAGGAAGCCCTCACCAACAGGCTCGCCATATGCATTCGGCTTCAAAACAAGTAAAACGGCTCCAGAATTCTTTAAAGAAAGAACTTCGAGTTAAATTATTAAATAAAGCTTTCCTCTTATAGGAAGTACCTTGGGATACTAATATATTGAAGGGAAGAATTCCTCTATGGTCTACCCTCTTTCTCGATATCCCAATTCATATTTCTATTCTAACATATGCAGCCCCGTACACACGAAGCGTCAGAACAATCTGTCGAATAAATAAATCCTAGGAGTCCACAACTAACAGGTATTAGAGCCTATGAGAACTAAAGAAATATAACAACATTGTATATACATCATCCACCAGCCATGCTACCCAAAATAACCAAATAATATAGAATGCTCTACTGGCCTAGCCAGTTCAAAATGTACAGTGTGCTATCCAAACTCAAGCTCGGGGCCTCCTCTAGCTCGGCACATGGGTGGGAGATGCTATCTAGCTTGCTATCCCCTTACCTCGATTAGATACAGGTACTGAGGGCTCTAAAATAGAAAAAACAACAAGGAAAGGACGTGAAACTAATGAACAGTAGTTCCCGGTGGGTACAGTTGACGGCAAAGGCGACCTACACCACTAGGTCTTCTAGAGGCAAAAATAATAAATAACTACAGGAAATAACGGTAAATAACTAAGTTAGTAAAATAAACTACTACTATCAAGCCTCTGTACCAACTAAATAAAAGCAGGGAATTGACTATCATACATCAACTGTCATGCTGGATAAGCGAAAGCTATATAACCCAATCATAATGACCAACTCATCAGTCTGGTCAAGCCTACGCCCGCCTATTGCCACGGCCACTCCTGCAGGTAGTCCGTCAACACATAGGCTTCCCCCTATGATCAGTCACCACTCCCGCAGGTGGTCCGTCAACACATGGACTGCTACAACATTAAATCGCTAAGCCAAACTTCGAAGCGACACTCGAGGGGCACGACCCCAACAAGTATAATAGCGCATATAACTGTCAAGCTCAATGCGGCTCATGCAAGCTATAGTCAAAAAAGATGATCAAACATATCACTATCAACTGTCCAAGTGCTCTCTAGCAGGATCTTATACTATCTGTTACTACCCCTCTGTCCATGGTATTTTCCTCGGTTTTACACACAATTATCTATTAACAATATATACATATAAAGCATGATTCCAAACAATTAGTAGAATTATTCATCAATCTGTGTCCCACATGCTAATATAATGTCCAAAGGAAATCATGCATACAACTGACCCTATACTGCTACTAACACAAGAGTATCACAACTCAATAGAGGAAGAATACCGAAAATTTCAAAAGACATAGAAATGAGTTCGCGTGTTCGGTGACATGGAACCCACCTGGATACGTTAGTCCAAGGAAAAGAGGTAGAGAAAGACACGGTCAAGATCCCCTCCTCACAGGGCCAAGAAATCAGCAAGAAAACACTAATAATCTAGCTCCTAAAAACACCATGAAAAACCTCTGCTTAAAAAAAAAAAAAAACAATAACAAAGAAAAAACAAAAAAACAAAAAAAACTCTGCTAAAACTAGCTCCCACAAAATCCAAAAATCTAATCTCCAAAACTATCTGATAATTGTAATATTCACTAGTCACCTCTAAACCAGATGAAGGAATTGCACCCCAAGATCTTCCTCCTCCTCACTCCCTAAGACCCTCCTCAGCCATGTATGGGTTCAAGGTCCTCCACAGCACCGCTGCACGGAAACTCCACTTCTGGGCTCACCTCCCATGGTGCTCACTATTCTAGCTCCAGCAGGGAGGAAGGAGGGAAGAAAAAGAAGAAGAACGAGAACAAGTTCAGGGCCTCAGTAGTGGAGAAGTGGGAAAAAGAGCAAATGTACAGCTCCCCTGAGCTATATATAAGCAAAGGATAATTTCAAAAAGGCCCTCAGAGTCACAAATAATTCACCCTCAACCAAAAGTCACATTTCGGGCGCCCGGAACCAACATTCGAGCGTCCGAAATCTCGCAGCCGAGAGCTTTCGGGCGCTCCCAAATAGCAATAGGACGCCCGAACTCGTCGGAGACACGCTCGCTCCAATTCGGGCGCCCGGATAGAAGCCCGAATCCATCGTAATTGCGCCCGAAAGACTTCGGGCGCCCGGTCCTGCATCCGAACTCCTGCTGAGTCACTGTGCACGTGTCCATATAGTCAAATTACTCACCAACTCTCCTCCGGGCTGCTACTACAGTGTCCGGTATTGGGATCCGAAGTGACATCAGTTCTATACTCCACTTCCGGGCGCCCTAAACCATATCCGGCCGTCCAAAAGACGTTTGAAACTTCAGTTTCAGCTGCAAACAGTCTTTCGAATCCGTTTTCGCGTCTATTTCAACGGCTCCGACTCAACCCAGTACTCTACAAACGTGCTAACCATCAACTCCTACTGCGACCATGCCCATATGCCAAGATTCAGTACACTACAAGGGCTCTGGTCCTAAGAGATACTGCTTTAGAATACACTTTTACATATTTCGATCAACTTTTTTGCATTCATTTATTTGCATTCGAGAATGAAGAAAAAGAGGGGAAAAAAAAAAGAAAAACATATTCTGTGAACATACTAACTTTTTACATCATTAATGGAGAACTCAAAATTGCTTAGATACAGCTCAGGTATATTTTAAGATCCCGCAATATTTGAGTGCAATACAGAACCTTGCCGACACCATTACTTCGCCTCAAAGAAGAAAAAGGTTGGCGAAGCCGTGAACAGAAGAAGCTAATGGTAATGCCATAAAGCTCATACTCTCGAGTTCAACCAATCAATTATGTCCCTCATGACGATTTCTCTCTCAGGTTCGATAAGCAGATCATGCAAAAGCCCTTCATACAACTTAATCGACTTGTCCGATGAAGCGGCTTCTTCGTAAAGCCTTTGCGAGCCTTCAGGGTCGGTAACCAAGTCGGCAGTACCATGAAGGACTAGAAAAGGAGTATTGATTCGGCTCAAGTTCTTCTGCAAGTAGGTTGACATGCGGAGGATCTCGTAGCCGGTTCGGACTCGGATCGCGCCGGTGAAAACAAGTGGGTCCGAATACTTCGATCTGAGAGCCTCTGGGTCTCGTGAGACAGATAATCCGTTGCGATTGGCAGCAGCAAATTGGTATTTTGGTGCTATGAAGGAGATTACGGGTGCCAGCACCTGATACAGTAAGATAGAAATATTACTATTCACTAGAAACTCTGGAAGTTAGGATTGAGAATAAGTTATAGGAAAGCAGAAGGCCCTACACACAAAAAAACAAAATTCTAAACCCAAGACCTTACTATTTACACCGCAAATAGATACTAACACATCCAACCAAACAACTAATTCTAATTTCCATTTTTTCACTCATGCATTTTTTTCCTTACTCCGCTATTGCATAGCTTTGGATCACACATATAGCAGTGATAATAAACAGGTCCGTTAACTATATTTAAGCTCTCAAACGTAGAGATTGATATCACAATAAACCTACTTTGCAACGTTCCTCACAGGAAACAACTCACAGAACTTTACAATACATGAAAATAGGATAGAGCTCCAATTTCCTAAGTTCAACTTACCGCTACAATAGGATGAGTAGGCTGGACACGAATTGCCGGCGAAGTCAACACAACACCTTTAACAAGAGCCTCTACCTTTGGATCAAGCACTGCCTTCAATAACATATCAACAAAAATATTATAAAGTATTATATAGTTTATAACTGTTCTATTTCAAACCGTCTCCAGAGCTAAAAGTAACATAAATTTTGAAGACTACCCACCTTCAAAATAATTGCTGCGCCAGTTGAGTGACCAAAGCAAAAGCATGGCAAGCCCGGATTTTCTGACAGCACTCTCTCCAGAAATGCTTTCTACATAAATAGGAAAAGTTTCAAAACGAGACATTTATACAAGCTAATTGTATATGGATGAAATGAATTGTTGCCTCTTGAACTTCAGTTGCACTTATTAGCCCCTCAAGATTAAACTTTTAGAAATCATATCTTTGACGGATGTATATCACCCAATCTGATCTTTGCATATCGGTTATTTTAACAGCTGTTAAGCAAGGATTTAAGTGCCGTGGCACGGGGTCGTGTCGGAAACTTGCCGGCACAGTGCGTGCAGGGCCGTGCCGATACGTGCCGGTCACAAAAAATTCATGTGTGCCGACACATAATAGCATGAAATATTTATTTTCTTTAGCAACAAAATATTCTAACTATTTATTATGTATTTTTATCAACTCTTTTGAACTTAATTGAGAAAATTACTTACTAATTTAAAGAATAGAGGGTTTTGAGCTGTGCCATCGGCACGGGGACTGTATCGTGCCGATATCTTGTTGGCACGACACGGGCACTTAAATCCTTGCTGTTAAGGCAAGTGATCGACATGTGGTCACTTAATGTGTGGAACAACAAATAGACTTTAGATCACACATTAAATGATCACTCGATCGGTCTGTGCATAAATAGTTGTTACATAGGGTAAGGTTCAAATTTATAATTTACGGACTATGGCGAGGACAAAACGCCAAACTTGTCAGTTCAAGAAGCTACTTGCAATCTAATGAAAGTTCAAGGACAGGAGTAACATTTTACCCATCACTAATTACGGAAAGTCAAACATAAGAACAAGTGTCTATACCAAGTCGCTGACTGCATAATCAAGAGACTGAACATATCCATGCAGACCATCGCTCCCACCATGACCTGTGTTTGAAGACAATCCTCATTATTACAGACAGCCATGTAACTTCTTAAATTAGATCTATCTTTTGGTTTTCAATCAACTAAGTTGGCATTCAGACATTTATTTCCCCTTTGGTAACCATGTAACTTCCGAACATTAGATCTATCATCAACGTTCTTCACTATTTGCAACTGTTCATCATGAGATTCTAGCTTATCTTGCATACATACAAATTCAACATTAAGTTATAATGGTAGCTTCACTAAACTCAATATGGTAAGTTTGGAAACATATTTTCACTTACAGCTGTTCACGAGCAACTAATAAATGAATACTAAATAGGTAAGAACAGATACAGAATTTGGATAACTCAGTTCAGACTTTGATGACCCTTGTCCTATAACATCGCCAGAAGTTTCGAAAATTATGAACAAGCCATTTGAAAAAAAAAGGGAATAAAAGCTAAAAAATTATCGATTGAATCACAATCATTGATTATGGTAATATGGTAACTGTTGATATTCTTTTAAGAAAATGTTGCTGATTTTCAAAATGTCTTCAATTGAAATGAATACAAATTACAAGTAATGAAATGAAATAACTTAACGGAATAAGATAATGAGCACAGTTTTCTTTCTATTTCTAAATATCATTAGTTGACATATATTAAAAGTTGAATACATAGTATAAAACCTGCAGGCAATATATGCAAACCTCGCCTGCTTCAAATAGCCTCAGGAAGGTGAAACCCTCAACATTACGCATCTAATATACACGTGAAGAAATTATTGCCTGCACACGGGCTTGCATGTCACACATAGCAGCTTTTAAAAATCACCACATACCCATGGATGGTAAAATTGTTTGGTGAGTAAGGGCTTCTTTTTTTGATAAGCTATTTGGTGGTGTTTGGCGGGTGAGAAGGATTACAACAACCCAAAAGCTTCTCATTGAGAGAAGCGCGGAAGCTTCTAAGAGCTGTAATCCACTTGCGACATGATTCCCCAAGCCCAGGCAATAATTTCCCACGATAATTGTTGATCATTTACTTTATTATGCATTTACTAATTTATTTTGGCAGATAAGGTAGAAACTTCAGAACTAGAGGTTTTTACCAGCCACCATTCTTCAAAGGCTATTCTTGCAGATGTCATTGTCGGAGTCTGCGCAGTGTAAGCAATTAAGTAAACAGCTATAGATCTCTGTGGAAGCTAAGGTCACAAGTCACAACAAAGTTTCCTCGTTATTTATAACTGTTGTACATTAAGCTATATTAATGTTCCTAACAATTAACAACAACATAAAAGAAAAGATAAAAAATCCAAATAAAAAAAGGTGGCCTCAAACTCAGGGAGAGAAGCTATAGAAAGCAGGCCTTTTATTTCCCCAAATATGTCCAAATACAAAATGTTTCAATCTGCATCCTACTTTCAGATCGGCATTTATTCTAGGTTAGAAGTCAAAATATCCTACTAATGTGATACATTGGTATTTCAATAATAATAACCTTTTCCACTTTCTAAGTCCTTGTTAGATTTTTCTACAAGATTTGTTTTTCCTATAAATCTTAGCCAACTGGATTATGATTAAGATGGTGCGTCATATTCTACACTATGGATTAAATAAACTATGACTTGTTCGTGAGTTTTGGATTAAGGGCATACATTTATGGCAATCAGCTTCGGTGCTGGTTCTTTTAGTGTTAAAAAATATTTATTTTGAATGTGGATGAGTTAGTTTGATTTGGTTTATTTCAGAAGGGAATTGTGCCATTCTTTATGTTCTGTTAGTGGGGGAAGAAAAAAAGGAAGAAATTACTAACTATAGAAAGAGAGATGGACCAGCATCAATTCGTCCTTTGTCCGTAGTACTCAGCCCACACTCACAACATGGTTGACCGTGCCCTGGGCCCTTTTTTCGTCATTTTAGTAGTTTCTTCTAAAGTATATTCCATTTAAAATGTGTAATCTTAGTGATTCATATAATCTTTATAAGATGATTAATAGCATAAATCTTCACTGTTCCACATGAATGCCATCGAACTTGAATCCTGTGAAGTGCTCCGACAGATTTCTAATGGGAGTGAGTATTAAATCTATTAAGCATTGACGTTGATGGATGTACTAACAACTGGTGTATTATAATAACCATCCATTTATACCCGGGAGAATCAAAGGATTTGACGCGAGAGAATCAAAGAATTTGGCGCCCTCTCTGACCTCACTCACATACAACACCAACAGCCTGTTTCCCCCCTCAACCGCCCCCACCACCCGTTATGGCGGTAATCAACAGAGCAACAAAATGAAAATAGATAAAAATAGAGAAGAAATATCTTTATTAAGGTGGAGAATAATTAACGAGTTCTTGGCGCAATTTCACTACATAGACGTAGCCTCATATTGGATAACTATGAAAATACCAAACTCCAAACTTATTAACAACCCATAAGTTAATCCTTTATAACTACATAACAAAAGACAAATCTAACTAATAATTTGATCTTATCTTTAACGATGATTTCATCTTATCTTTAACACCCCCAAAACACTGCCTTCTTCTTCTCCCTCAACGCGACCATCCACCCTAAACACTGCCTTGGTGGTCCATGGCGCGACATACGCCTTCTTCAAGAGTGAGATCTGGCATAGGCTCGCCGTCACCGCGCGCTCATCGTGTTCGTCCCCCCTCCCAGGCCTCGATCGGAGATTGATACCACAAGCAATGATTAAAGTGTCGTGGCACAGGGGCGTGCCAGTTGTTGCCTGGCATGATACAGCACAGACACGCCTCCGTGCCAACATTGGCATGCTTGCGTGCCGATGGATACACATGATGTCCTAGTGGCACGTTTTGGCAGTCTTTAAGTTTTTTTGGTCCCGACAAACTCTTATAATATTATTTTGAAAGATTTAGAAAAATAATTATGAATATTGGCTATATATAGCTTACTATACTCACTAATTAATATAGTGATAGTTTTTTTTTTATATATGTAAAGTAAAATATAACTATAACTCATAGAGAATAGAAATTAAAACTCGATTAACTTTGAAAATTCTTTTGAAATTTCCTTTCTTTTTTCGGAATTTAAAAATTCTAAAACACAAAATTAAGAAAATTATTTTTTCTAATTTTTTTTGAAATTTGTAATATTCATCCATATTGATTCGACGAGGGACCGCGGATGACTAGATGAACTAGAACAACACTGCAATTGCTCCAATAATTTTTATTAAATTTTTTAAGAAAAATTGTGAGATCTATTCATAAAAATTTAACAATAAATCATATGACAAATAATTAAACAAATCTAAATATCAATTGCTTCTATTTAGTTTTTTATTATATTAGCATTTTCCATCTTCTAAATCCAAAAATAGAAATTTCAAAGTTAAAATTTTTTTTTCTTAAATCTCATCCAAAATGCTAGATTTATCCAAAATAATTAAAAATCGCACCACATAATGACTTAATAAACTAGATCTATTTTAAATTTTTGTAAACTATTAATAAAAAATTGCATAATTTCATATTTCTACAAAACATGAGTTTTACAAGTTAGAAATATTCAAAATGTATGAAAAGAGAATTTAAATTGTAAATTTTTTTACTTACCTAACAAGTACATCTTCGATTTTGCTATTTCTTTGTCTTTTCTCTTAAGATCAAAGTGATCATTGAAGAAATAGAAGGGATTGAAAGAACAAATTAGAGAAAAAATTATAATAAGAAAAGGGAGGAAAGAATAGAAAGAAAAAAAATAGAGAAAGAAATGTGAGAAGAAAAAAAAAAAGAGACTAAAAGAGAGAGTTGAGGAGAAGAAAAAGTAGAAGAGAATGAGAGAAGGATGTCTGTGCAGGAGGAAAAAAAAGAACAAAAGTAGGCCCAAAGAAAGGATAAAAAGGTTTAAACTTAAAACGCTGCATGCTCACGAGGGCACACAGCGGCACTGCACCGCGATACCCAAAGGGTAACGCGCTGTCTCGCGCGATAATCAAATACCCTTTAGGTTTCGCGGTACGGGGGGTCCAAACGGGAACCCTCCCATACCGTGCCCCCTAATTGGGGGCACAGTACGTATCGCCTCATGCCCAGTACGTATCGCCCCGTGCCGTACAACACAGGACGATACTTTACACCTTGCCGACAAGCTCCAAAAAATAGATTTGGAGCTTTTGCTTTTACTGCAAGTGAGAAGCTGTTGGGGGATTTTTATGAAATATCCATTTGTATTTATTTGAACAACACATCGTAGACTAAAGCCTGGGCAAACAAACCACTAATTTCTGTCTCGTGACTTGCTTGTCCAATTTTGTGACTCTCTGTGAAACATAGGTCAAAACACGATATAAACATGATAGGTCAACTTTTGCCTGATTCGTCTAAGTCATTGATCAATGATGCTTCCGAGAACATTAACATCCAAGGTAAGATAATCTAGACTGTACTTAAGAATTTGTTTCACATTTTACTACTGCTTTTCTGTGCTAATATTGTTGCCTAAATTTCTAAGCTGTGAACTATTTTTCTGATTTCAATAGGTCCTGAATCAGCTACGTCAATCAGACCCATAGTCGATATGCCAGAGCCAACCTCAGCGCTAAATGTATCAAAATTGTTAGTCTTCCATATTTCCAAATCTTTAATAAATATCTATAGAATTTCTTTCGTCATCTAATAGCTTTTTGAGATCGAATTTTTGCAGTTAAAATCAGAAGAATTTGTCCATTGGAACAGATGGATTAACCAGCTAAAGCACAAGTAATATGCATTCGACATAACAACTGACTTTCACATAATTTTAACTTTCAGATGGATCTTTTATTATTGGTGTTCCATATATCCATGTATTTACTATATTCTCTTCATCTCTAGATGCATAGGCTGTGAATTATTCAATCTGATTCCAAGGTCTAAGTTTTAAATGAAAAGCTTTGTATTTTCACAACTTAGTTACTTTGTGGAATGACATGAAATTCCTTGGTTATTATTTGTTGGATGCCTGGATAGGTTAATAGATGATGGAGTAAATCTACCTTTTGGCTCTTGTATCAAGCAGTCATCTAACAGCTAGTTTTTAAAATTTGAATTCTCTAACGGCTTAACTTTTTAAGATTGCCAAAAATTATGTGGAAACTATATAGTGTGTACTCAAGCAGCCTAAAAATGAAGCTATGGAATCCTCTGGAGTTACATGATTCCCTATTTTATCCAAACCTAAACCATAGAATATAAACTCTATAAACTTTTTTAACTGTGCATCTAAACGAGGCCTAAATGTATTTGTATCAGATACCGTATCAAACATAATAGTTGTAGTATACTTCACAATGTGTCAGACACTCCTTTTTGTATTAAATTTGCCAAAAAATAAAAAAAGAAAAATGTCATAATGCACCAACAAAGGTTAGGCCTAGTTGGTAACCCCCCACGCTCTAAGGAGTTGAAGAAACAGTTGCTGGAATTAAGGTGGGGACTCTGCTCCCGAGTCCCAAAAAGAAAAACAAAAGAAAAATAATAATGCAGTTATGGCTTAGTTACTTTCAGGATGCTTCTTCGGTACTTCTCAATTATTTAAAAGAAATATTTTAAAAACACAAAAAAAAGAAAAGACAAATAACCAAAATAACAAAATGATCTGTCGAACAACTTACCAATCCAATCCATTGCATGCACCTTAAAACCATGATCATTTAGTTTCCTTGCAAAATGATCATATCTGCCACTGTTACATCAACAAGAGAAACAGGACATATGTCGCCTCTTATCAGCTACTAAAGCAAATGAAGAGTGGATGATAAGAACATCTTTCGGTGAAAAGACCAAACCAACATACCTGTGCTCATTCAAACCATGCAAAAGAACAACGAGACCCCTGCATAGTAATAACAAAAATACATCAGTAACTACATTAGTAAAGCTGATAGTTCCATCAATTAAATTTTAAATCAGTAACTACATTAAAGTAAAGCTGGTAGTTCCATCAATTAAAATTTAAACTAACAATGTGGTCCAACTAGACAATAGCGATATTAAGGTCAACTGAGCCTTATTTAGATCCAAGTAGGTCTGTAATTGAGTATATTTGACTCAATGAGTTATTCTGGTGCATCCTTGGTTCTTCATGGAATAAGTGACAACATTAATCAGTCACCATCCAATTCGAGTTTGCTTGCTGAGCCCACGGCTCAACAAAAGAAAAAAACAAATCAGATGAATTGGATTAACCAGGATCAAGTCACACAACTCAGTGTCGATTCTGACAATTCAGTTACGCGTGATCGTTGTCAATATTGATTACCTTAAGATCCGTACTGTTTTCACCCTGAATTGAACAGAATCATATGATTCAAATCGTGCACCATGCAATTGTGGTAACCATATGATTAATATGCACAATTTCACTGATTCAATGGATAATCAAATATCCATTTTTTAAGGAATGGGAAAAAAAAACTTGACTCACATGAAGTATCCAGCATTGCAAGATGGTAATAAGAATGGAGGTTAATAGTTTCAAAATGTTTTCTCATGTTTTAAATTTCCAAAATTGTGTTCTGCCCGATATCGTAATTTATATTTCGAGTAAGGAAAAATTGGAATATTTTATAATTAGTTCTAACACTTCCGCAACCACCCAGAGTAGAATTCTGTTTCGGCGTAGAAAGGAGAAAGGAACAAATAATAAGAAATAAACGGCATGTAGAATATGTGAAACCCCTTTTGGCTAAAGCAAATGGAGATTAGCATTTCAAAACACATTTATCTTAGCTTAGGTTTCCAAATTTGAATTTCGTTTAATACTACATTTATTTTTTAGCATACTTTATGTACGAGAAATCCTTTCATTCTAAGAGGATACTATGGATCGTAAGCGGTAACCAACTATCCCAAAAGCACGAGCTGACAGAAAGAATGCACCCATCACACTTAAGAGTTTCGACCTAACTCAATCCACCTGAACGTTAAGTCTATTGTTGGGTCCATTGTCGATAGCTCTATTATGGATCGCAGCTCCACTCAACTTATTGGGCTCACCCAATTCAACTTATTAATCTCTTGGGTCTATTATCACAGGACATGAAGTTGAAACTAATTTAGCCAATAATAAATAGCCAATAGATACGACAATTAATTGAATTATTAGGACAACAAAATAATAAAACAAGTTTTCCTAACGTTAGAAATTCAGATATAAAAAAGGCTTTTAAGTTTTAATAAAGGTTTAAACGTACATAATCTATCTAACCTATGGACCATTTTAAGTTGACTATCTGAACTATGAACGACGTATTCAAATATTGAAATCAAAATATCATTAACCATCTCAAATCAAACAAAATAAAAGATTGGATAATAAAATTAAAATTTTGAAATGTTGAGTAGCCTACTCAAAATGATCCATAATTCAGATAAGATTTGTGCATTTTTACCTATACTAAATTACAAAATGGGCAACAAAATTAAATTTTAAAGAGAAGAACATACTTTGTCTTAACATGGAGGGGAGCCCAAGATTGGGTGAAGAGCGTCTCCCCCCTCGCCGTCCCCATGAGGGCGAAGTCCCTCCGACACCTCCCCTCCTCCCTCTCCTCCCTCTCCGCCGCCGCCCTCACCCTCCGCACCGCCGCCGCCCTCCTCGCCGCCGCCTCCTGCTCCCTCTGCCTCCTCTTCGCCACCATCGCCGCCGGAACCCTCACCACCACCGTCGCCGCCGCCGCTCCCCCCTTTTTCCCTCCGCCGCCGCTCGTCGACACCGCCGCCCCCTCCTCCCCCGCCGCCGCGGCCGACGACGACGGCGAGGACGAGGAGGGCACGAACCTCGGCCATCGCCGGAACGGGAGGAGCACGAAGAGCACAGCGGCGCGGAGGAGGAGGAGGAGGGAGACGAGCGCGTTGAGGCGCCCGCTCACGCCCGACGCCAACATCAACGGCTCCGATGGCTTCGTCGACGGATCCACCATCGTTTTACAGGGCGAAAAAGATCGGAGGTAACAATTCGAACCCTTCCACACGCCTCCCCACCCCAAGAAAAAGAAAATCAAATTTTGCTGCGTTCTTCGACGAATTCCGATCGCTAATTACACTAAATCGAAGAGAAATTTCGGAATCAGGGATCTAATTTAGAAAAATCGGATTGAGATTAGGGCTAGGGTTTGGCGGTGTTCGCGTTTGGGAAAGGAAAAGAGAAAATTCCGATTCGCCTCGGTGTTTATATAGCTTCGTCGCGGCTCTTCCCGGAGAGGAGGGAGAGAACGAACAGGAACCTACTATTTCCTAGGAATATATTAATCACACCGAATTTTGGTACTCCGGTTTTGGACTCCTCGCGTGGCATCTTTTGAGCCTCAAATTTTTAGAATTTACTTGTGGGGCCCAGTTTGCGCTACTGGTGTGAATTTTGGTGTCTAAATATTTCGTCGAATTTGTTGTGTTAAACGGGGGAAAAAAAAAAAAAGAAGAAAAAGATAGTGCGCCACTTTTCTTTGCCTGACTAATGAAAAACGTGAGGTGGTGAGTGTGACACGTGTCGGAGAAAGAAGGGCCCGTCGTGCTACGTGGCGGGTCGCGGCGGGTGGCAGCCGCGGATTTGGAGAGCGAGGTCGGAACCCCGCATCGATCGGTTATATGTAGCTGTTACACCGAAGAAAACCTGTACAACGTTGTCGTTACGGTCTTTGTCTTCTTCTTTGGGTTAATAATTACACCATTCCTTCCCAACCTTATCTTTTTTTCTTTTTTTTTTTCCTCACTTTAATTTCTAATTATTCTTTAGCTATTAAACCATCAATTTTTATATTTTGCTAAAATTTATATAGAGATGTAAACGAGGCAGATCTACAGATAGAATAAAATATTTCTCTTATGATTCGCCATCCCTATGTAGTGTTCTGAAAAATTTATCTATCGGAATGATTATAGTTTCGGCAAATGGTCGATACTCATGTAGAGTGTCGGAACGAGTTGGAATCGTTTCGATGTGAAATTGACGCCACGAACGATCCCGAAACTCAAGTTATATGGAACATGTTAGAAATTTAAGTGGAATCTAGGTCCAACTTACCCTTTCACCAACTCACGTAATGGAGGATTTTGGCTTGTAGTCTACATTTGAATGTTACTTATCTTCTTCTTCTTCTTCTTCTTCTTCTTCTTCTTCTTCTTCTCCTTCTCTTTCTTTCCCTCTCCCTCTCCATGTTCTTCCCTGCTAACCAGTTGAATTCCAACAGTAACAGCAGCAAGCTAGTAGTATTAGCAGCAGCAAATCAGCAGATGGGCAGCATCAAGCAAGGCAGCAGCAGCAGCTTTTACAACAGCAGCAGCTTGCACAGCAGCAGCATGCTACAACATCAGCAGCAGCTTCTGCAGTGGCAGCAACTACAGCACGAATTTTGAAAGTTTGGAGCTTCTAATCCCTGAATTGGGTCTTGCTCAAGGATTATTTGGTGGAGGAGAGCTTGAGGATCAATTCCTTTCACTAAATTGCAGGTTAGAATGTTTGAATTTGAGTGAGTTTGGGGCCTTAAACTGAATTTTGCATTATATTGGTTTTTCGTTAACTTTTCGTCCAATTTTCTTTGCTGAGATTGTGGGTAGCTGAATTGGACTTTTGCTGGAGATTTAATGAAGGAGAGGAGCTCTTGAACTGTTTTATTTAGCAGAAATTCAGGTTAGTTGAAATGTAATTGGTGCATTTCAAATCTTTAAGCTGAAATTTCAGCATGTTGATAGAATTGTGAAATCAAATCCTATTTCCAGCAATTCCTTATTTGGAGTTGTGATTTCTTATATTTTCCCTGTTTTTGGAGCTGAGAAGATTAGGGAATTCCACTGCTAGCTGGTAGCAAGGTTGATTGATCTTTATTTTAGTAGAATTTAGATTTTTACATTAAATTCTAGCATTGATGCAATTTTGCTTATGGATTGGATTAGCTCATTCCCTACTGAATTGTGAGGTCTTTTCCTTTGGATTCCTGCTGGAATTGGGGCTGAGGAGAGGTGGGTTGAATCCTTGTCGTGGTTGGATTAGCACACGAGGTGGATTTAATTTACCGAAAATGACGGAATTTCCATTATGTTTATCAAATTTTCGTATGCATGTTGTCTACTTATTTAATTTAATGTTCTAGTTTAGAACAATGAGAATTGCATGTGTGAAGTTAAATTTCTGGTTTAGGACATGTTGATTCTGCATGTAGAAGATCTTAAATGCTGAAATTAGACTTCAAACATATATAAAATCTGCACTATTCCACCCCAAAATTCTATCGTTAGTATTTAGTTTCGTTAGCTATTTTTACCTATTTTTAACCTTACTTAGAGGGTTGTGAGCATTCAGATTAGTGTAGGATGCCTTTACGCTCGTGCTGAGAGGTCGAGTGGATTTTTTCAGGAGTTGTTAAACTGAGTTGTATAGTAGGGTACTGTCGGCGTTGATGATGGTCCCGAATCTTCGAGTTTCACTTTGGATTGTGCCTGAGGCACGTGGGTTACAGTTTTATGATCTGATTGATCATTCGCATCAACTACAACCTGCATGAGCCAGATTTGTGCTCGACATAGACTATACTTTTTGCTCGGCTGGGAAGCTCCCCCAAGTGCCGCTCCGTAGTGAGGCTTTACGCATTGGTGTTGCAGCAGTCCTTTTGGGCGATCTACTTTGATCGGCCACCCCGAGGGTGGTGTCGTGGTGGCAGGATGGTGCAGGCTTGACCGAACCTTGTAGGCAGTCATCTAAATTGGGTTTGGATAGTGAGTATCCAGTAGCTAGTTGATACATTTATTACTTCCTGTCGTTTCGTTTTGTGCATAGTAATGTAGAGGCATTGTAACTGTAGATTCTTTTCTAGCTCTTATTGTTTCCTACTCTACTACTTATTCTGTTCTTTACATAGTCGCACTCGTGGACCTAGTGGGTCAGCCGTCAGCGTCGGTGACGGTACCCACTGAGGACTACTTGTTTTAGTAGTTCTCAAGCCCTTTCTTGTTATCTTTTCGTGCAGTGCCCTCCAACACTGCTATTGATCGAGGTAAGGGAGTCGTCAGTTAGATCCCTACCTACTTGTGCTGGCTGAGCTAGAGAGGAGTACCCATAGTAGCAGATTTTGAGAGTAGTTAATTGTACATATTGATATTTATATTTTTACTTTCGGCTTTGAGAGGTGGTATTTGTACTTGATGGATATATATCAGGTGTGCTATTTTGGGACTTGTGTATGTACAGTGGACTATGTTTTAGCTTTTAGCAGTTTTATTTCACCTCTGGTGCTTGCTTGTAGTAGCTCTTGTATTATATACAAGTACTTTTTTCGCTTCGTGTGCATAGGGCTTCCTGTGTATGCGGCGGGCTTGTTGGCAAGCCCGAGTTCGGTTGTAACTCGGGGCGTGACAGATTAAGTTGGTATCAGAGCTTAGGGATGGGTTGTCTGGATTTAGCAAACCCTAGGCTTTTAGTAGTCCTTAGGAAAGTAAGACGTGAGAGACGTGACTTGCTGCGAAAGTCGGCAATTGAATTGTTTATAAACTCTTCCGGGAGTGTGGAGAGTGATCGAAGGAGATGTGTCTTTTCCTGTCAGATGATTATGTCGGCTGCAGACGACATAATATCACGGGGCAAAAGAGATGTCCTTCTAAACTTTCGCTTAATTAGGTTGAAAGTTGTTTTTCAGTGTGTAAAGACTTGTGCTTTGTTGCAGATGATCAGAATGGCACGCGGAGATCGACCATCGACACGGGCCACTCCCGCACCACCCGCGGAGCTTGAGCAGGCAGGACTATATGCACTGCAGGATCTGCGGGATCAGTCAGCTGCCCTGACGGAGGTTACTCAGCAATAGGATGCACTCTTGCAGAGGATGTGCGAGGCCTTAACGCAGTAGACGGGTACCACGTCACAAGCCTTAGAGCCTCAGGCGCTACCGCCAACTACCACAGCAGATGTTTCGGCCGCGACTGCACCTCCAACAGCGACCACACCCCTGCAGCGGCAGCACCGGCACTACCGACGCCCAGGGGCGAGGCATCGAGGGTAGGAGGACAGTTGTCAGAGGTAGAGCAAAAGTGGATCACAAAGAAGTTGGCTCATTTTCGCAGATTCGATCTGCCCTGATTTGACGGTAACAGCACCGAGCCTTGGGTACTTGAGGCATGGTAGGAGCTATGGAGAAGCAATTTGAGGACATCTTTGTGCCGGAGAGAGAGCAAGTTCACTTGGCAGTCCACTGTTTAGAGGGGGATGCAAACATGTAGTGGAAGAGGATTCGGGGGACACGATCGCAGAGCACGCTGCAGATGACTTGGACCGAATTTCGTGGGTTGCTGTTTGGGGCCTACTTCCCGAACAGTATAAAGCAGAAACTCGAGGAGGGACTTGAAGAACCCTCAGCAGGGTGATAGGACGGTACAGGAGTATGCCCGAAAATTCAATCGTCTGTTGAACTATGTACCGTTCGCCGCGAGGGATGAGGCGCATAAGGTATATCTGTTTGAGTGTGGGCTGCGACAGGAGATTTATACCTTAGTTTAGGCGCAGAGATTGCAAACCTTGGATGCGGTGACTGAGCAGTCCCTTTGGGTGGAATGCAGAGCCATAATGGTCAGAGAGTGGGTGGCTGCATCGGGACAAAGTTAGGATAGAAAGCACCCGGCACTTGACGACGGGGGACAGACCAGCGGGAGACGACCGCCAAGGCCTCCACGATCATGCTTTCAGGGTCGTAGGTCCTCGGGGCGACAGCGGTCTGATGGATCCCGCCAGCAGCGACAACAGTAGAGGCGGCAGGAAAGGTGTGTCGTTTACGGAGGACCGCATTAGCCGCGACAGTATGAGCAGAGTGAGGGGCCGGTGTTATCGATGTGGACAGCTAGGGCACATGCAGTCAGCTTGTCCCCGAGCAACATCGCCAGCACCATCGATGGCGTCGGCCCCTACCACACCTCAACAAATGTCGGGAGCTCCACCAACTTATAGCCAGGCAGATCGGGCTTCAGTTCCATGCCAAATAGAGCGGCAACATCAGGCGTAGAGCGGCCGAATTTATGCAGCCCAGGTCGAGGATTCCATTACAACTGATCATGTGATAGCACATATCATTTTGATTTCTGACATTAGAGCACATGCATTATTTGATACCAATGCATCACATTTATTTATTAGCCGAGCATTTACATTATTGCATGGACTAGACATAGGGCCATTACTATATGCACGAGATGTGCAGATTCCTGATCATATATTGCATGTGAAGGAGTGTTGTTGGTCATGCCCAATGCAGTTGGAAAAATGGATTATGCCTGCGGACCTATTGGTCTTAAGGCAACTATAGGATTTTGATGTAGTGCTTGGGATGGATTGGCTGGCGCGGTACTTTGCGACGATTAATTGTGGAGTAAGGACTGTGTCATTCCTCGAGCCAGGGCAGGAGGAGTTTGTCTACAGGGACTGCAGGAGCACGCTATATGCTACTATGATTTCTACGTCAAGGGTCAGATAGATGATGAGTAGAGAATGTGTAGCTTTCTTGGCGACTGTGTTAGAGGTGCCTACGGTGGTGCCGAGACTCGAGAATATCCCTATAATCCACGAGTTTTCAAAAATATTTTTCCCGGAGTTGACGAGAATGCCGCCGGATAGAGAGGTTGAGTTTGTGATTGACGTGGTCCTTGAACTGCGCTAATCTCGAAGGTATCCTACCAAATGACAGCGGCTGAGTTGAGAGAGTTAAATGCGCAGCTTCATGATTTGATGAAAAAAGAATTTGTGAGACCCAGCATATCGTCTTGGAAAATGCCGGTGCTATTCATGAAGAAGAAGGATAGTTCATTTAGGCTTTATGTGGATTATCGAAAATTAAACAAAGTGACAATCAAGAACAAGTATCCTTTGCCACGCGTCGACGATCTATTCGATTAGCTGCAAAGATCTTGTGTCTTTTTGAAAATTGATCTGCAGTCAGGTTCCCACTAGTTAAAGGTGAAGGCCGAGAACATTTCCAAGACGACGTTCAGGATACGATATGGGCATTATAAGTTCACTGTGATGCCTTTTGGATTGACGAATGCCCTTGCCGCATTTATGAATTTGATGAACAAAGTGTTCAAGCCGTACTTGAATAGATTTGTGGCGGTATTTATTGATGGCATTCTGATCTACTCTCGAAATAATGTGGAGCACGAGTAGCACTTGAGGATAGTGCTATAGCTTCTGAGAGAGAAGAAGTTGTATGCCAAGTTAAAAAGTGTGAGTTTTGACTTCAGAAGGTTGCTTTCTTGGGCCACATGATTTCAGCAACAGGTGTGGCAGTTGATCTGAAGAAGATTGATGCGATTCGGGATTGGCCCAGACGGACAACGATCACTGAGGTGAGGAGTTTTCTTGGATTAGCAGGATATTACTGTCGGTTCGTGGAAGGCTTTGCGAAGCTTTCCACACCCCTCACTCGACTGACTCGAAAGAAAATTAAGTTTATTTAGAGGGAGGATTGCTAAAGGAACTTTGAGAAATTAAAGCAGAGGCTGATGCCGGCTCCTATCCTTTACCTTCCAATTATGGGGGAAGGATTTGTTAATTTACAGTGATGCGTCATATAGTGGCTTGGGTTGTATATTAATGCAACATGGTAGGGTAATTACTTATACTTCACGACAATTGAAGGATTATGAGAAGAATTATCCTACGCATGATTTGGAGTTAGCAGCTGTGGTGTTTGCACTGAAACTTTGAGGTCACTACTTGTACAGAGAGTATTGTGAGATTTATATAGATCATAAGAGTGTCAAGTATCTGCTCACTCAGAAGGAGCTGAATTTGAGGCAATGCCGATGATTGGAGCTGTTGAAGGATTATGATGTGAGTTCCTATATCATCCCGACTAGTCGAATGTAGTGATAGATGCTTTGAGCAAGAAGTCAGTGCAGAGCCTGAGTATGATGATCATGCAGCAGATACCGTTATTTGAGGAGATGAGGCGTTTTGGATTAGAGGTTGTATCCCTTGGGGTCTCTGCGAGACTGATGTCTATGGTCTTTTGCAGCCCTCTGTTGGACAAGATCAGGGAGAAACAGAGTGAGGACCCACACTTGACGAGAATTCGCGTTGATGTTGAGAGCGGACAGGCAGGAGATTTTAGTTTGGATGCCTCAGGAGTACTTCGGTTCATAGATCGCCTTTGTGTGCCTATGGATTCGAGATACGAGAGGAGATTTTGAGAGAGGCACATTGTCACGCCCCGGGCCCTCGCGGGAGCCTACCAGGCACGTGCACAGACCCGCCGTGTACCTCAAACAACACAATGTACACAAGGCGTCTATGCTAACAACCATCAAGAAGGATAAAGAATACATCCTAACAAGGTAATCAGAGCGAGAACATAGTTCTGCATCTAAAACAAAATCCACATAACTAAAATCTCAAGATATACACGAATTTATACATCTTAACAACAATAGATCAACCAAACATCTATACACCTTTCATATAAAATACAATGAAAGGACAACATGGTATGCCTACAACGACAACACCGTAGAGGCTCTAGCTAGCTGCTAACCCCTCGCCGCGATCCCAAGCCTTTCCTGCTGCGGAAGGCTCTGAAATAAAACAACAAACCCCAGGGGGATGAGAACTATTATTCAATAGTTCCCAGTGGGTAAGCCGCCGAGAGTGGCGAATTACACCGCTAGGTCAACTGAGGCAAGATAGTTTCAACAGAAACATAAAGCAGAAAGCATATAACATTTAATGCTAAACAGGTAGCTCTACAACTATCTTGCCTCCATGAACTAAATCATCTACATGAACATGAATATGTTCTAATGTCGTAAGCTTAACATTTATCTACACAGTTTACATACATGTCAAATTAATGCCATGATCAACTACACATATTCTAATGTCATAAACTTACTATATGTCAAGTTTACTAATACATAATTACTTGTCTCCAACTACAAGTATGTAATGTGTACCCAATTCCCACTACATGTATGAACTACATGACTTGTTCCCAACTATATGTGTGTTATGTTTACTATTCACAAATATGCCAAGTCATGTCAATGCCTCACTACATGCAATGCCACAAAGTCACCACCCTATACTATGTCCATACACTACATGTATATGCATCAGTTAATTAGGGTGTCAACTGCCACATTCCTCACGATATTTCCTACCATAAAAGACTTTTTAAGTCTTGGCTTGAGCCGTGCCTAATGGCCCCGTGGTAGTCAACATTCTCGCTAGAATGAGCCTCCCCCACGGCAATCCACTTCGGCGCTCATATAACCTGCACACAAGCGAAACTCGTCGCAAAAGACCCACTCCGGAGCTGCCGGCTTGCAGGGAGCGACCCTCACAAGCATGTGCGAATGAACATAATGGCATAACAAGCATAGTCAACAGCATAGGAAATACGTTCGTCATGTCTCTAACATGAAGTAATCAACCAATGTCCCAAGGTCTAACATTATGTCAAAATGTCAACCTAGTTATTCACCTAAGTGAAAGATCATATGCTTAACCTCCCTCTAAGTCAAAACATGTCATATTATGTTTACTACATTCAATAGCTAAGACGCTAAATGTCAACACTATCAAGTTGTTCTCAATATGTCCGTTGGTATGTCCCTACCAATGTGTCCGTGTCTCTAACATGTAAATGCTGCATTCTCTCAGTTTACTAAGTTCATAATCCATGCATTCTTCTAATGCTACATATCATGCATTCTCTAATGCTATAATCCATGCATTCTACAATGCTATAACAATGCATTCTACGATGCCAACGAGTCTAGATTCATGCCATGCACAAGCTACAACCACCTCTACTACTTAGAGTATATAAAGCTACCATGCAAGTATTTAACTAAACACACATGGACTCATGTTTAACCAATTATAATTATCAAATGCAAATAGTATCCCTTTCCTCATGTTCTTAAACATGGAATCAAACCACGACCGAAAGGTCGAGTCCAAGGCCAACAATGCCCGTCACAGTTGTTCACCTAGTTGAGGTGCAACAAACACTTGTCATATTCTTCCTTTCTCCATACAAGCATACTTAGGTATGCAAAGAGAATGTACTAAACCATTACCCAAGTAGTGCCTCATATGACACTTCTCTCTAGCATGCATAATATTCCCACAATGCCATACTATATGAAATATGCATTTTCATAAACAACTTGCATGTCTCATGCAATCACAATTATCATCATGCCATAATTAACATAATTATGCATCTAATCAATCCTATAACTAGATAGGAGACATAGGGGGAGTTCACCCATTTCGGTGAGGTCAGACCCACCGGATACCCGTCGAAACCTCGCAGTACTTCGAAACGAAGTTGTCCCTCGAGCTTCTTCTCATACCCTAAGATAATTTTCCAAGGGGTTAGGGGTATCGAACAAGCAATTTCGAAAACCACCAAGAACAATGAGGTAAATGGGTGGAATTTACCTTGAGCAAGTAAAACTTGTTCTAAGTCCCATTGGAGGTTAGAGATCATCAAATCCAACCTACAACAACATTCTACACCCATCAATTCCACCTCAAGGGTTCACAATCACGAAACCCTAAATCAAACCCTAATTTTCCAAGAAACTAGGTTTACATGCAATCTCAAGCAAAAATCACAAATAGAGGTTGTAAGAGAGCTTACTAACCTCAAAACAAGCCTCCAACCGGGCTTACACAAGTTAGGGTTGAAGCTAAGCCCACCAACAAGCTTCTTTCCTCAGCCCCGAGCTCCCTCCAAGCTAAGGAGTACTCCTCCTCCAAGGAAAAAATGGAGAGAGAGGAGATCAAAACATGATCTAGAGAGGTTAGGAGCAAGAAAAAATCTAGAGAGAGAGAGAGGGAAAACTACCTCCATCCTTCTCCAACCTCAGCCAACACCACAACAAGAGGGGGGGGTGAATGGGTACTTAACCCAATGTAACAAAATCCATCTAGGCCCCTCAAAAAGCCAAAATTGCAAAACTGCACAAAATGCATTCTGCAGCATTGTATACCGGTATGCGCATGGGCATACCGGTGTATCCAACCAAAAATCCCGCAAACCCGAGCCTCGGTCAAGCAGTTTGCGTAAAGGGATTCCGGTATGCCTAGACCAGATACCGGTATACAGCGCATTCCGGTATCCGCTGCCGCATTCCGCAGAAGCCGAGAGCTGCGCACAACCAGTCTTCACTGGATTCCGGTATCCCCAAACCAGATACCGGTATGCGATTGCAAAATCTGCACTTTTGCAGATTTCGACTTCCAGAGTCCGTTTTCGCACTTTCTAAGTCCCGAAAACACTCCGAAGCTCGCCAAACTCAACTCAAAACTCCAGAATAGTATAAGTCACTATTCTCACACTAGAACTCCGCAATTTGCAAAAGTTCAGTGTACTACATACTCCCCTCCTAAAAAGGAGTTTCGTCCGCGAAACTACGGATCAACAACAACAAACAAACAAACAATCCAGAGGAGATAAGAACATCATCCTCGCAGTGAAGCCTCCAGCTCTCACACCAAGCGTCGCGTCCAAGACGTGTTGTTCCAAGGCATCTTGTAGTAGGAATAGTAATAATCCCGAATTCCTACATTCCATAAGTCCAATCCACATCAATGCTCCTTGAAGTTTAGACCTTCATGTAGTTCTAAAGAAACGTCATCCACCATCCGGGTGGACTTCAAATACTCGCTCAGAGCGTCCACACACATCATATACCTTCAATAGATTTGAAGTAAACAACTCCACACGTCACTAGGCCCAAAGCCTCAGGGTCTCCAATAATCCCAAGAATCTAAACTTAGATTCTTCAAACACAAATCTCTTGGATTCCCTTAGCCAAATATCACAAATCAGATTATCCGATTTCTAGATGTTCAAACCTCTATCTCACACCGAGGATCATCCAATGGTCCAAATTCCAAAATGATAGAGCTAGACGCTCTACACACTTGCACAAAATCCAAGGTATACTTGTGCGAAGATTTTCTCAATCCAAATCAAGTGAATAGTTACTCCTATTCACAACCTCTCGACAATCACCACGTCTAGCTTAGAAGTGAGATAATCCAATTCCGGAACCTCCGGTAATCATCCTCTATCTATACAAAGTAGATAGCCTTTACTTAACATATCACATAAATCCTGCTATCACAGGTGCAACTTGTCGATTCCACCGTCAAAACACTTTCTGACAGCCCACAAGAAAGTCATCCGCTGCAACACTCTTGATCTCGATTGCATCATTTACCAGTCGGGATCAAGGCTAACTCCCGTGATCCGATCCAAAGGATAGATATCACATCATATTACTCGTCTCAACGATATCTCTGGTATACCAGCTTCAAACCTGTTCTCACAGCTTCAACTCATTTCCTTGAGTGTAGAGATATCTCCAAACATTAAGATCTGGGTGCACTTCACACCACTAACAATACATAAACTTGCCACATTTTCCAAGCAAATATCATGGCAATCATTTCCAAATCACAATTTGGCAAATCCTGTTGCATTCTCTCACTTGCTGAAAGGTTAACCCTACCTTTCTATTTACACCAAAGTGCAACTCAATCCGTAGAGAGAAACACAACTACAAAACAAAAAGCCCACCTTCGGGGTAACCAAGGTTGGCGGTAGTCAACCACACCAACAATTCCAAGAAACTTCTCTCACACATATCTTCCCAAAAGGTTTAATCCCTTAATGTGTGAGTCCAGAAAAGGGAGTAGATAACTAAGTAATCTCTCCACCATTATCCATAACATCCAATCAAACTAGGAAGTTTGAACTTCGATCACATCCGCTTGTTCAAATCAACTATGGATGGTTGATTTCCTTGAGATCTCCAATCATAGCCACTTGGCATCAATCAACTGCCAAAGGACACTAGTCCTCACAACCAAAACAGCACGTCTTCAACTTGAAGCACTTGCAATCCTCGTTCCAAGGAATCTTCACGGTCTTCATCGCCTCTCGACTTCCAACTCGTAGTCGATGCGCACAGGGACCAAGATACCCAAAAGGGCCAAACATCACAACACACAAGAGCATCAACAGCTCGAACGACATCACGAAAAAATTAGTAATGTCTACACCGAGTGAACAAGTCACCCTCGGTCCAAACTCAAACTCTATCCAACGAGAGTAGTACTCAGATTGCAACTACCCTCGGGTAAATCCAGAATCCCTGGAGTTTGATCAAACAGATCAACAGATCTCAACTACGGGTGCATATCCTGATCGTAACCCTACCGAGTTCACGATAGTCGACTCACCGTCGAAATGACCCATCCGCACAAAACAAATGAGATCTATGCTCCACAAGAGAAAACACAAGGCAAAAGAGGTCTCCAGACCAAGCCTTCAACTCTCTCACAACTCAACCGGGATTGCACAAGCAACTCCCTCACAAGAGACATCCTCGCCTTTGAGGATTCTCAACCCTCACAAAAGGTGCCGGCCCAAAGGCTACGCGCTCACTCAGCCACAACCAGGCTTGGGCAGGTGAAACAATCGTCGCAATTAACGAATTTTCACGCCCTCTGAAAACACTATTTCGTGTCCAAGATCTCAAAGCACTACAGCTCGGCTCACACACTCATCGGCAATCAGATAGCCGAAGAGCCAGCCCAAGTTCAAATTAGAACTATACGCTTTCAGCCAAATAAAGCCAATCACTTCGTTGGCGCACAACACATCCAAAACTAACGGAGTACAAAAACAGTACTCACAAGTCCAAGCGATCAGGACCAACTCAACCAGCAAGCATCAAGGAAAACAAGTTCCCTGCCAAGCATTCGGCAAACAGCCGAACCAAAGCTACAATCATAACAGACAACAAACAAGCTCCAATAATACGAGCTGCGACAACCTCCATTGTCGCTGCGTCATCATCCGCCCGTCAAACAGACACGCATTCATCCGGTGCAAACCGCACGAAGTCGATCCCAATATCGTCGACATTAAACTCTTCAACACTCCAACTGGGGATGGCCCACCTGGCCACGAAAAGAGTAATTGCCCCTACTCCAAGAGTATCATCGGATACATGCGGACTTCACCGCTCACACATCACAATGGTCGATGACGATTTGACGTCCCATTAACATCCTGCCAAAGGTCCACCCTCTAGAGGTCAATCTCTCCTGGATCACTTGATTGTCCTCTTACAATTATCTTGCCACTCATAGTAGCTTCTTTTGCCGTCCTAACGGTCTCCACATCTCTTGCCCTTATCAAGGTGCGATCCACATTTTCATAAAATTTCCTAAGGTCGACTGCCAACTGGATCGACAAATCCTCCAGTTGCTTAATCCTCTCGTCTGCCGGCGCAAAGCCTCAACTTGGGGTAATCATCATAATTGATCGCCGCTCCACCACACTCGCTGAATTTGCCAGTTGTTCTCTCAACTTCAGGGTCTCACCAAATCCGGAGGATGCAGAAGTCCCGCCTCGGCTGCCTCGGCCGCCATCGAGTGCGTCGATCAACACTCAAGCTGCAACAAACAAAACAGGCGCAGGTGAAACACCCCACGCCAACGCATCCCCACACAAAACTATAACCCCAATCATGCGAAAGTAATGAAGTGGACTCCCACTATTCCCCGATGTCACGTTGTCGGCCGCCAACGTGACCCTCCAAGGGTATAGAAGTGGTTCACTCCGATCTAACTCCAACAAGTTTGGAGCTTTTAGAAACGACCCAATCATAATACTTTCGCCAATATGTCACAAGAGATCTCGTCTCTCACGTTCCTATTTCTTATCGTCCAACCTGCCTAAGGTTTACTAGGTCCACTATGACTCAACCCTAGGCTCTGATACCACTATAATCTGTCACGCCCCGGGCCCTCGCGGGAGCCTACCAGGCACGTGTACAGACCCGCCGTGTACCTCAAACAACACAATGTACACAAGGCGTCTATGCTAACAACCATCAAGAAGGATAAAGAATACATCCTAACAAGGTAATCAGAGCGAGAACATAGTTCTACATCTAAAACAAATCCACATAACTAAAATCTCAAGATATACACGAATTTATACATCTTAACAACAATAGATCAACCAAACATCTATACACCTTTCATATAAAATACAATGAAAGGACAACATGGTATGCCTACAACGACAACACCGTAGAGGCTCTAGCTAGCTGCTAACCCCTCGCCGCGATCCCAAGCCTTTCCTGCTGCGGAAGGCTCTGAAATAAAACAACAAACCCCAGGGGGATGAGAACTATTATTCAATAGTTCCCAGTGGGTAAGCCGCCGAGAGTGGCGAATTACACCGCTAGGTCAACTGAGGCAAGATAGTAACATTGAAACATAAAGCAGGAAGCATATAACATTTAAAGCTAAAAGGTAAATTCTACATCTATCTTGCCTCCAATGACTAAACCATCTACATGAACATGAACATGCTTTAATGTCGTAAGCTTAACATTTATCTACACAGTTTACATGCATGTCAAATTAATGCCATGATCAACTACACATATTCTAATGTCATAAACTTACTATATGTCAAGTTTACTAATACATAATTACTTGTCTCCAACTACAAGTATGTAATGTGTACCCAATTCCCACTACATGTATGAACTACATGACTTGTTCCCAACTATATGTGTGTTATGTTTACTATTCACAAATATGCCAAGTCATGTCAATGCCTCACTACATGCAATGCCACAAAGTCACCACCCTATACTATGTCCATACACTACATGTATATGCATCAGTTAATTAGGGTGTCAACTGCCACATTCCTCACGATATTTCCTACCATAAAAGACTTTTTAAGTCTTGGCTTGAGCCGTGCCTAATGGCCCCGTGGTAGTCAACATTCTCGCTAGAATGAGCCTCCCCCACGGCAATCCACTTCGGCGCTCATATAACCTGCACACAAGCGAAACTCGTCGCAAAAGACCCACTCCGGAGCTGCCGGCTTGCAGGGAGCGACCCTCACAAGCATGTGCGAATGAACATAATGGCATAACAAGCATAGTCAACAGCATAGGAAATACGTTCGTCATGTCTCTAACATGAAGTAATCAACCAATGTCCCAAGGTCTAACATTATGTCAAAATGTCAACCTAGTTATTCACCTAAGTGAAAGATCATATGCTTAACCTCCCTCTAAGTCAAAACATGTCATATTATGTTTACTAAGTTCATAATCCATGCATTCTTCTATGCTACATATCATGCATTCCCTACAAATGCCAAAATCATGCATTATTTACTAATGCCACATATCATGCATTCTCTAATGCTACATATCATCCTCTATGCATTCTATTCAATGCTATAACAATGCATTCTACGATGCCAACGAGTCTAGATTCATGCCATGCACAAGCTACAACCACCTCTACTACTTAGAGTATAAAGCTACCATGCAAGTATTTAACTAACCACATGGACTCATGTTTAACCAATTATAATTATCAAATGCAAATAGTATCCCTTTCCTCATGTTCTTAAACATGGAATCAAACCACGACCGAAAGGTCGAGTCCAAGGCCAACAATGCCCGTCACAGTTGTTCACCTAGTTGAGGTGCAACAAACACTTGTCATATTCTTCCTTTCTCCATACAAGCATACTTAGGTATGCAAAGAGAATGTACTAAACCATTACCCAAGTAGTGCCTCATATGACACTTCTCTCTAGCATGCATAATATTCCCACAATGCCATACTATATGAAATATGCATTTTCATAAACAACTTGCATGTCTCATGCAATCACAATTATCATCATGCCATAATTAACATAATTATGCATCTAATCAATCCTATAACTAGATAGGAGACATAGGGGGAGTTCACCCATTTCGGTGAGGTCAGACCCACCGGATACCCGTCGAAACCTCGCAGTACTTCGAAACGAAGTTGTCCCTCGAGCTTCTCATACCCTAAGATAATTTTCCAAGGGGTTAGGGGTATCGAACAAGCAATTTCGAAAACCACCAAGAACAATGAGGTAAATGGGTGGAATTTACCTTGAGCAAGTAAAACTTGTTCTAAGTCCCATTGGAGGTTAGAGATCATCAAATCCAACCTACAACAACATTCTACACCCATCAATTCCACCTCAAGGGTTCACAATCACGAAACCCTAAATCAAACCCTAATTTTCCAAGAAACTAGGTTTACATGCAATCTCAAGCAAAAATCACAAATAGAGGTTGTAAGAGAGCTTACTAACCTCAAAACAAGCCTCCAACCGGGCTTACACAAGTTAGGGTTGAAGCTAAGCCCACCAACAAGCTTCTTTCCTCAGCCCCGAGCTCCCTCCAAGCTAAGGAGTACTCCTCCATGAAGAAAATGGAGAGAGAGGAGATCAAAACATGATCTAGAGAGGTTAGGAGCAAGAAAATCTAGAGAGAGAGAGAGAGGGAAAACCTACCTCCATCCTTCTCCAACCTCAGCCAACACCACAACAAGAGAGGGGGGGTGAAGGGGTACTTAACCCAATGTAACAAAATCCAACTAGGCCCCTCACAAAGCCAAA
The DNA here is from genome assembly GCA_016920855.1 of Puya raimondii. Lineage (NCBI taxonomy): Eukaryota > Viridiplantae > Streptophyta > Magnoliopsida > Poales > Bromeliaceae > Puya > Puya raimondii. Next base: position 213,390,419 of record JABWPP010000050.1, on the reverse strand, counting down.
ATTGCAAAACTGCACAAAAATGCATTCTGCAGCATTGTATACCGGTATGCGCATGGGCATACCGGTATCCAACCAAAAATTCCGCAACCCGAGCCTCGGCCAAGCAGTCTGCGCGAAGGGATTCCGGTATGCCTAGACCAGATACCGGTATACAGCGCATTCCGGTATCCGCTGCCGCATTCCGCAGAAGCCGAGAGCTGCGCACAACCAGTCTTCACTGGATTCCGGTATCCCCAAACCAGATACCGGTATGCGATTGCAAAATCTGCACTTTTGCAGATTTCGACTTCCAGAGTCCGTTTTCGCACTTTCTAAGTCCCGAAAACACTCCGAAGCTCGCCAAACTCAACTCAAAACTCCAGAATAGTATAAGTCACTATTCTCACACTAGAACTCCGCAATTTGCAAAAGTTCAGTGTACTACATACTCCCCTCCTAAAAAGGAGTTTCGTCCGCGAAACTACGGATCAACAACAACAAACAAACAGCAATCCAGAGGAGATAAGAACATCATCCTCGCAGTGAAGCCTCCAGCTCTCACACCAAGCGTCGCGTCCAAGACGTGTCGTTCCAAGGCATCTTGTAGTAGGAATAGTAATAATCCCGAATTCCTACATTCCATAAGTCCAATCCACATCAATGCTCCTTGAAGTTTAGACCTTCATGTAGTTCTAAAGAAACGTCATCCACCATCCGGGTGGACTTCAAATACTCGCTCAGAGCGTCCACACACATCATATACCTTCAATAGATTTGAAGTAAACAACTCCACACGTCACTAGGCCCAAAGCCTCAGGGTCTCCAATAATCCCAAGAATCTAAACTTAGATTCTTCAAACACAAATCTCTTGGATTCCCTTAGCCAAATATCACAAATCAGATTATCCGATCTAGATGTTCAAACCTCTATCTCACACCGAGGATCATCCAATGGTCCAAATTCCCAAATGATAGAGCTAGACGCTCTACACACTTGCACAAAATCCAAGGTATACTTGTGCGAAGATTTTCTCAATCCAAATCAAGTGAATAGTTACTCCTATTCACAACCTCTCGACAATCACCACGTCTAGCTTAGAAGTGAGATAATCCAATTCCGGAACCTCCGGTAATCATCCTCTATCTATACAAAGTAGATAGCCTTTACTTAACATATCACATAAATCCTGCTATCACAGGTGCAACTTGTCGATTCCACCGTCAAAACACTTTCTGACAGCCCACAAGAAAGTCATCCGCTGCAACACTCTTGATCTCGATTGCATCATTTACCAGTCGGGATCAAGGCTAACTCCCGTGATCCGATCCAAAGGATAGATATCACATCATATTACTCGTCTCAACGATATCTCTGGTATACCAGCTTCAAACCTGTTCTCACAGCTTCAACTCATTTCCTTGAGTGTAGAGATATCTCCAAACATTAAGATCTGGGTGCACTTCACACCACTAACAATACATAAACTTGCCACATTTTCCAAGCAAATATCATGGCAATCATTTCCAAATCACAATTTGGCAAATCCTGTTGCATTCTCTCACTTGCTGAAAGGTTAACCCTACCTTTCTATTTACACCAAAGTGCAACTCAATCCGTAGAGAGAAACACAACTACAAAACAAAAAGCCCACATTCGGGGTAACCAAGGTTGGCGGTAGTCAACCACACCAGCAATTCCAAGAAACTTCTCTCACACATATCTTCCCAAAAGGTTTAATCCCTTAATGTGTGAGTCCAGAAAAGGGAGTAGATAACTAAGTAATCTCTCCACCATTATCCATAACATCCAATCAAACTAGGAAGTTTGAACTTCGATCACATCCGCTTGTTCAAATCAACTATGGATGGTTGATTTCCTTGAGATCTCCAATCATAGCCACTTGGCATCAACTGCCAAAGGACACTAGTCCTCACAACCAAAACAGCACGTCTTCAACTTGAAGCACTTGCAATCCTCGTTCCAAGGAATCTTCACGGTCTTCATCGCCTCTCGACTTCCAACTCGTAGTCGATGCGCACAGGGACCAAGATACCCAAAAGGGCCAAACATCACAACACACAAGAGCATCAACAGCTCGAACGACATCACGAAAAAAATTAGTAATGTCTACACCGAGTGAACAAGTCACCCTCGGTCCAAACTCAAACTCTATCCAACGAGAGTAGTACTCAGATTGCAACTACCCTCGGGTAAATCCAGAATCCCTGGAGTTTGATCAAACAGATCAACAGATCTCAACTACGGGTGCATATCCTTGATCGTGACCCTACCGAGTTCACGATAGTCGACTCACCGTCGAAATGACCCATCCGCACAAAACAAATGAGATCTATGCTCCACAAGAGAAAACACAAGGCAAAAGAGGTCTCCAGACCAAGCCTTCAACTCTCACAACTCAACCGGGATTGCACAAGCAACTCCCTCACAAGAGACATCCTCGCCTTTGAGGATTCTCAACCCTCACAAAAGGTGCCGGCCCAAAGGCTACGCGCTCACTCAGCCACAACCAGGCTTGGGCAGGTGAAACAATCGTCGCAATTAACGAATTTTCACGCCCTCTGAAAACACTATTTCGTGTCCAAGATCTCAAAGCACTACAGCTCGGCTCACACACTCATCGGCAATCAGATAGCCGAAGAGCCAGCCCAAGTTCAAATTAGAACTATACGCTTTCAGCCAAATAAAGCCAATCACTTCGTTGGCGCACAACACATCCAAAACTAACGGAGTACAAGAACAGTACTCACAAGTCCAAGCGATCAGGACCAACTCAACCAGCAAGCATCAAGGAAAACAAGTTCCCTGCCAAGCATTCGGCAAACAGCCGAACCAAAGCTACAATCATAACAGACAACAAACAAGCTCCAATAATACGAGCTGCGACAACCTCCATTGTCGCTGCGTCATCATCCGCCCGTCAAACAGACACGCATTCATCCGGTGCAAACCGCACGAAGTCGATCCCAATATCGTCGACATTAAACTCTTCAACACTCCAACTGGGGATGGCCCACCTGGCCACGAAAAGAGTAATTGCCCCTACTCCAAGAGTATCATCGGATACATGCGGACTTCACCGCTCACACATCACAATGGTCGATGACGATTTGACGTCCCATTAACATCCTGCCAAAGGTCCACCCTCTAGAGGTCAATCTCTCCTGGATCACTTGATTGTCCTCTTACAATTATCTTGCCACTCATAGTAGCTTCTTTTGCCGTCCTAACGGTCTCCACATCTCTTGCCCTTATCAAGGTGCGATCCACATTTTCATAAAATTTCCTAAGGTCGACTGCCAACTGGATCTCTCGTCTGCCGGCGCAAAGCCTCAACTTGGGGTAATCATCATAATTGATCGCCGCTCCACCACACTCGCTGAATTTGCCAGTTGTTCTCTCAACTTCAGGGTCTCACCAAATCCGGAGGATGCAGAAGTCCCGCCTCGGCTGCCTCGGCCGCCATCGAGTGCGTCGATCAACACTCAAGCTGCAACAAACAAAACAGGCGCAGGTGAAACACCCCACGCCAACGCATCCCCACACAAAACTATAACCCCAATCATGCGAAAGTAATGAAGTGGACTCCCACTATTCCCCGATGTCACGTTGTCGGCCGCCAACGTGACCCTCCAAGGGTATAGAAGTGGTTCACTCCGATCTAACTCCAACAAGTTTGGAGCTTTTAGAAACGACCCAATCATAATACTTTCGCCAATATGTCACAAGAGATCTCGTCTCTCACGTTCCTATTTCTTATCGTCCAACCTGCCTAAGGTTTACTAGGTCCACTATGACTCAACCCTAGGCTCTGATACCACTATAATCTGTCACGCCCCGGGCCCTCGCGGGAGCCTACCAGGCACGTGTACAGACCCGCCGTGTACCTCAAACAACACAATGTACACAAGGCGTCTATGCTAACAACCATCAAGAAGGATAAAGAATACATCCTAACAAGGTAATCAGAGCGAGAACATAGTTCTGCATCTAAAACAAAATCCACATAACTAAAATCTCAAGATATACACGAATTTATACATCTTAACAACAATAGATCAACCAAACATCTATACACCTTTCATATAAAATACAATGAAAGGACAACATGGTATGCCTACAACGACAACACCGTAGAGGCTCTAGCTAGCTGCTAACCCCTCGCCGCGATCCCAAGCCTTTCCTGCTGCGGAAGGCTCTGAAATAAAACAACAAACCCCAGGGGGATGAGAACTATTATTCAATAGTTCCCAGTGGGTAAGCCGCCGAGAGTGGCGAATTACACCGCTAGGTCAACTGAGGCAAGATAGTAACATTGAAACATAAAGCAGGAAGCATATAACATTTAAAGCTAAACAGGTAAATTCTACATCTATCTTGCCTCCAATGACTAAACCATCTACATGAACATGAACATGCTTTAATGTCGTAAGCTTAACATTTATCTACACAGTTTACATGCATGTCAAATTAATGCCATGATCAACTACACATATTCTAATGTCATAAACTTACTATATGTCAAGTTTACTAATACATAATTACTTGTCTCCAACTACAAGTATGTAATGTGTACCCAATTCCCACTACATGTATGAACTACATGACTTGTTCCCAACTATATGTGTGTTTATGTTTACTATTCACAAATATGCCAAGTCATGTCAATGCCTCACTACATGCAATGCCACAAAGTCACCACCCTATACTATGTCCATACACTACATGTATATGCATCAGTTAATTAGGGTGTCAACTGCCACATTCCTCACGATATATTTTCTACCATAAAAGACTTTTTAAGTCTTGGCTTGAGCCGTGCCTAATGGCCCCGTGGTAGTCAACATTCTCGCTAGAATGAGCCTCCCCCACGGCAATCCACTTCGGCGCTCATATAACCTGCACACAAGCGAAACTCGTCGCAAAAGACCCACTCCGGAGCTGCCGGCTTGCAGGGAGCGACCCTCACAAGCATGTGCGAATGAACATAATGGCATAACAAGCATAGTCAACAGCATAGGAAATACGTTCGTCATGTCTCTAACATGAAGTAATCAACCAATGTCCCAAGGTCTAACATTATGTCAAAATGTCAACCTAGTTATTCACCTAAGTGAAAGATCATATGCTTAACCTCCCTCTAAGTCAAAACATGTCATATTATGTTTACTACATTCAATAGCTAAGACGCTAAATGTCAACACTATCAAGTTGTTCTCAATATGTCCGTTGGTATGTCCCTACCAATGTGTCCGTGTCTCTAACATGTAAATGCTCATCTCTCAGTTTACTAAGTTCATAATCCATGCATTCTTCTAATGCCACATATCATGCATTCTCTAATGCTATAATCCATGCATTCTACAATGCTATAACAATGCATTCTACGATGCCAACGAGTCTAGATTCATGCCATGCACAAGCTACAACCACCTCTACTACTTAGAGTATAAAGCTACCATGCAAGTATTTAACTAACCACATGGACTCATGTTTAACCAATTATAATTATCAAATGCAAATAGTATCCCTTTCCTCATGTTCTTAAACATGGAATCAAACCACGACCGAAAGGTCGAGTCCAAGGCCAACAATGCCCGTCACAGTTGTTCACCTAGTTGAGGTGCAACAAACACTTGTCATATTCTTCCTTTCTCCATACAAGCATACTTAGGTATGCAAAGAGAATGTACTAAACCATTACCCAAGTAGTGCCTCATATGACACTTCTCTCTAGCATGCATAATATTCTCACAATGCCATACTATATGAAATATGCATTTTTCATAAACAACTTGCATGTCTCATGCAATCACAATTATCATCATGCCATAATTAACATAATTATGCATCTAATCAATCCTATAACTAGATAGGAGACATAGGGGGAGTTCACCCATTTCGGTGAGGTCAGACCCACCGGATACCCGTCGAAACCTCGCAGTACTTCGAAACGAAGTTGTCCCTCGAGCTTCTCATACCCTAAGATAATTTTCCAAGGGGTTAGGGGTATCGAACAAGCAATTTCGAAAACCACCAAGAACAATGAGGTAAATGGGTGGAATTTACCTTGAGCAAGTAAAACTTGTTCTAAGTCCCATTGGAGGTTAGAGATCATCAAATCCAACCTACAACAACATTCTACACCCATCATTTCCACCTCAAGGGTTCACAATCACGAAACCCTAAATCAAACCCTAATTTTCCAAGAAACTAGGTTTACATGCAATCTCAAGCAACAATCATAAATAGAGGTTGTAAAAGAGTTTACTAACCTCAAATCAAGCCTCCAACCAAGCTCACACAAGCTAGGGTTGAAGATCCATCCACCAACAAGCTCCATTCCTCAGCCCCGAGCTCCCTCCAAGCCTAGGAGTCCACCTCCAAGGGAAAAATGGAGAGAAAGGAGATCAAAACCAAGATCTAGGGGTTGGGGGAAGAGAAAATCTAGAGAGAGAGAGAGAGGGAAACCTACCATTCTCCTCCAAGTCCTCAGCCAACAATGGCTGTGAAGGAGTGAAGGGGTACTTAAACCCAATGCACAAAATCCACCTAGGCCCCTCAACAAGCCAAAATTGCAAAACAGCACGAAATGCCATTTCTGCACTGTATACCGGTATGCGCATGGGCATACCGGTATCCAGCCAAAAATCCCGCAAATCCGAGCCTCGGCCAAGCGGTCTGCGCAAAGGGATTCCGGTATGCGCCTTCCCCATACCGGTACTAACACTCCAGTACCGGTATGCGCATTGAACATACCGGAATGCCAGTGTATTCCGGTATCTCCAGCCAGATTCCGCAGAACCCGAGAGCTGCGCAAACCAGTTCTCACTGGATTCCGGTATCCTTAAACCAGATACCGGTATGCGATTGCAAAATCTGCACTTTTGCAGATTTCGACTTCCGGAGTCCGTTTTCGCACTTTCTAAGTCCCGAAAACACTCCGAAGCTCGCCAAACTCAACTCAAAACTCCAGAATAGTATAAGTCACTATTCTCACACTAGAACTCCGCAATTTGCAGAAGTTCAGTGTACTACACACATTGTTCACCTTATACTATTCATCCAGGTGGAACTAAGATATATATAAAAATCTGAAGGCACACTTTTGGTTGAATGGAATGGAAAGGGATATTGGAAGGTATGTAGCATAGTGTTTGACTTATCAGTAAGTAAAGGTCGAGCATCGTGTACTTGCTGGCAAGTTTCTAAGTCTTTCAATTCCAGAGTGGAAATAGGATCAGATCACCACGAAATTCGTTGTGGGTTTGTCGAGGGCGCATGGTGGATTTGATGCAGTGTGGGTGATAGTGGACAGACTGACCAAGTCTGCTCACTTTCTGCCTATCTCGATTGTATCAGATTGAGATCCGAGATTCGCCTCGCATTTCTGGAGGAGCCTAGAGACAGCCTTGAGTATTCAGCTACACTTTAGTACAGTTTTTCACCCACAGACCAATGGACAGTCAGGGTAGACTATTCAGATATTAGAGGACATGTTGAGAGCTTGTATCCTTAATTTTGGAAGGGGGTGGCATCGATATTTGAGGTTGGTTGAGTTTGCGTACAACAACAGCTATCAAGCAAGCATTCAGATAGCTCCATTTGGAGCATTGTATGGATGCAACTATCGATCACCCCTGTATTGGAGTGAAATGGATGAAAGAAAGACTTTGAGACCAGATATTCTGATTGAGACAGAGAAAAAGGTTTACATTGCGCGACGACATCTCGACAGAGGAGCTATTCTGATATCAGGAGACAAGACATGGAGTTTCAGGTTGGAGACCATGTCTTTTTGAAAGTCCCGCCGTCTAAGAGGATTTCGCATATTTGAAGTTCATGGAAAGCTCAGTTCACGGTTCATTGACCCCTTTGAGATTTTAGAACAAATTGGGCCCGTAGAATACATGATTGCATTTCCGCTGCGGCTTGCTGGTATTCACGACATCTTTCGTGTCTTGGCTTTGAGGAGATACGTGTTCGACCCTTCACATGTGATTGACTTCACTCCACTAGAGTTGGGCGAGGATCTGAGATACGAGGAGCGATAGGTGCTGATTCTTGCTCGAGAGGTGAAAGAATTGCATAACCGGGTCATTCTGTATGTAAAAGTGTTGTTGTGGAGCAATCACGAGGAGCGCGAGGCGACTTGGAGCCGGAGACAGTAATGTAGGAGTCTTACTCCTACCTGTTCGAGGATTCAACTTTGGAGCCGGAGACGGTGATGTAGGAGTCTTACCCCTACCTGTTCGAGGATTCGACTTGAGGTATGAGTTAAGTTTCAAAGACGAAACTTTTTGTAGGGGGAAGATATAGTATTTTGAAAAAATTTATCTGCTGGAATGACTACAGTTTCGACAACTTGTTGACACTCCTGTAGAGTGTTGGGACGAGTTGGAATCGTTTTGATGCAAAATTGACACCACAAACGATCCCGAAACTCAAGTTATATTCAGTTGGAACATGTTAGTAAGTTTAAGTGGAGTCTAGGGTCCAGCTTACCTTTTCACCAACTCACGTAATAGAGTATTTTGGCTTGTAGTCTACAGCTGAATGTTATTTATCTTCTTTTTCTTCTTCTCCTTCTCTTTCTTTCCCTCTCCCTCTCTTGTTCTTCCGTGCTGCCAGCTGAATTCAAGCAGCAGCAGCTGCTGCCAACACCAGCAGGACAGCAGCAGCAACAAGCTAGTAGTATTTGCAGCAGTAAATCAGCAGCTAGGCAGCAGCAACAGCTTGTGCAGCAGCAGCAAGCTGCAACATCAGCATCAACTTCTGCAGTGGTAACAGTGCCAGCAACTACAGTAGGAATTGTGGGAGTTTGGATCTTCTAATCCTTGAATTGGGTCTTGCTCGAGGATTATTTGGTGGAGGAGAGCTTGAGGATCAATTCCTTTCACTAAATTGCAGGTTAGAATATTTGAATTTGAGTGAGTTTGGGGCCTTAAGTTGAATTTTGGATTATATTGGTCTTTTGTTAACTTTTCGTCCAATTTTCTTAGCTGAATTTGTATTTTGCTGAATTGGATTTTTGCTGGAGATTTAATGAAGCAGAGGAGCTCTTGGACTGTTTTATTTAGCTGAAATTCAGGTTACTTGAAATGTAATCGGTGCATTTTAGATCTTTAAGCTAAAATTTCAGCATGTTGATAGAATTGTGAAATCAAATCCTTTTTCCAGCAATTCCTTGTTTGGAGCTATGATTTCTTGGATTTTCCCCCTGGTTTTGGACCTAAGAAGCTTAGGGAATTCCACTGCTAGCTGATAGCAAGGTTGATTAATCTTTATTTTAGTAAAATTTAGGTTTTTACATTAAATTCCAGCATTGATGTAATTTTGCTTATGGATTAGATTAGTTCATTCCCTGCTGAATTGTGAGGTCTTTTTCTTTGGATTTCTGCTTGGAATTGGGGCTGAGGAGAGGTGTATTCGTGATTGAATCCTTGCCATAGTTGGATTAGCATATGAGGTAGGTTTAATTTACCGAAAATGATGGAATTCCATTAAGTTTATCAAATTTTTGCATGCATGCTGTCTACTTATTTAATTTGAATGTTCTAGTTTAGAACCATGAGAATTGCATGTGTGAAGTTAAATTTTTGGTTTAGAACATGTTGAACCTACATGTAGAAGATCTTAAATGCTGAAATTAGACTTCAAACATATATAAAATCTGCACTATTCCTCCCCAAAACTCCGTCGTTAGTATTTAGCTTTGTTAACTGTTTTTACCTATATTTCACCTTAGTTAGAGGGCTGTGAGTATTCGAGTTAGTGTAGGATGACTTTACGCTCGTGCTGAGAGGCCAAGTGGATTTTTTTTCAGAAGTTGTTAAACTGAGTTGTATAGTAGGATACTGTTGGCGTTGACGGTAGTCCCAGATCTTTGAGTTACGCGTTGGATTGTGCCTGAGGCACGTGGCTTATAGCTTTATGATCCGATCGATCATTCGCATCGACTACAGCCTGCATGAGCCAGATTTGAGCTCGACAGAGACTATACTTTTTGCTCGGCTGGGTAGCTACCCCGAGTGCCTCTCCGGAGTGAGGCTTTACGCGTTGGTATTGCAGCAGCCCTTTTGGGTGATCTACTTTGATCAGCTACCCCGAGGGTGGTGTCGTGGTGGTAGGATGGCGCAGGCTTGACCGAACCTTGTAAGCGGTCATCTAGACTGGGTTTGGATAATGAGTACCTGGTAGCTAGTTGATGCATTATTATATCCTGTCGTTTCGTTTTATGCATAGTAGTGTAGAGACATTGTAGCTTTAGATTCTTTTCTAGCTCTTACTATTTCCTACTTTACTACTTATTCTGTTCTTTATTCTCGCACTCGTAGACCTAGTGGGTAGGCCGTTGGAGTCGGTACGGTAACCACTGAGGACTACTTGTTTTAGTAGTTCTCACGCCTTTTTTTGCTATCTTTTCTTGCAGCGCCTTCCTCCCATGTCGCTGCTATTGATCGAGGTAAGGGAGTCGCAAGTTAGATCCCTACCTATTTGTGCTAGCTGAGCTAGAGGAGTACCCATAGTAGCAGATTTTGAGAGTAGTTAATTGTACATACTGATGTTTATATTTTTACTTTTAGCTTTGAGAGGTGGTATTTGTACTTGATGGATATGTATCAGGTGTATTATTTTGGAACTTATGTATGTACAGTGTATCAGGTGTATTATTTCGGATCTCACTCGCTGACGGCCGTAACCCCTCCGAACTCCCAAACCGAGCGTTGGAACGCAAAGGACTGGACATTCGGGCATCCGAAATGCCCTACGGGCGCCCGAAACAACTTTGAGGCGGTTCCTTGCGGGCGTCTGAATGATTTTTGAACACTCAACCCGAGAGCACCAATCGCGTGCTGGAATAAACAATCGGACACCTAATTCATCTTTCGGACGCCTAGATTGTGAAATAGGCAGGCCAAGCGGGCATCCGGACCCTGGACTAGACACAGCTGCAACATCTTCAGGCACTCGAAAGTTTGGGCGGGCACTCAAAACCTGACATAAAAGCTATGGTTTGTCTGGATGCAAATTTGAAAAGTTGGGGGGTTTATATGCTATCGTAGCACCTCTATAAATAGGATTTTTATAGTAAACCCTAATTTTTCAGCCTATTTTTCCCTTCCACCCTCTCTATTCCTCCTTTCTCCCTCAAGCAAGGGTGCCCTTATTTCCTATTGTTGAAGCTTGGAGATCCAGTCGGTTGGAGTCTTGAAGAAGATCAAGGGCTTCAAGAGAAAGCTTTAGGAGGGAGAAGAACTCTACTTCACCAATGTTTCCCTTGCTAGGAAGAGAAGAGGTGAATTGATATTTTTAGGGTTTCTTTTAGTGTTATCTCAAATGTGAGATTGGAGGGTTCTTTCCTCCTTCTGGGGTTTTCTTGAGATTCTAAGAAGTTCAAGGATCACCTTTTAAAATAGATCTAGAAGAAAGTGAAAAATATCACCGAAATAGGTTTAATCTTTCGTGTCTAAAGATTTCCTTAATTTCATGGATGTATAATACGCAATATGTAAGCTAACTGTATTTTAGTTGCATACTAGTAGAACTTGCAGGTCAAGATAACTTGTTAGCATTTGAACTAGAAAAATAGGGTTTTCAACCCTTGTGTGTATAAAGAAAAAGAATATAAGACATGTATGTAAATGTTATCATGTGAACCTTGTGTATAGTTGGAATGAGTGTGGCATTTAACCTAGGATGGAACCTAAGGTGTACATAGTGGTATATGAACTCTAAGCTAAAATTGGGCTAGAGGACAAGTGTATGTGTAATGGACATGGTAAACAACCCTAGAAGTCATGAACTTAGGATGTGACATTGATATAGGTCGCGACATTCCGGAATGGTCAATAAGGGAGATGTCGATCACCCTCGACTCCCTATGTAGTGCTTGGAGATGCCGATCGCCCTCGACTTCAAGTGACTATCGTGCTTGATGATGCCAATCTCTCTCGACACTGTTAGAGCCATAAAAATAGCGCCACGTGGTAAAGCAGCCCGAGCCGCAAGGACCAGACGTAAAGCAACACGTGGCACATCCGGAGTTCGGAAGTGCACGCCTAAAATAGAAAGACGGTTGAAAATGTGGGGAGATCGGCCGAAGCATGACTCGATGAAACAGGGACGTGGCTGAATAAACCTCCACGGTGGGGTTAACTAAATAACGGCAGGCGGAAATATAAATAGGGAAAACACGCCTGCAACATGCGAGCAAGAGACCACCGCAATCTTCAATTCCTTTATTTCTAGCATTTACCTGTTGGTGCCCTAAAAGTGGCGCCACGTGGTAGGCCAGCTTGCACCATATGAAAAGGTTTCTGGAGCCAAACATAGAGCGACGCGCGGTGCACCAAGAGCTGGGAAGTACGCGCCCAAAATCGAAAATTAGTTGGGCGAGATGCGGTTGAGATCAGCTAGGAGTGGCCCGCAGAAATAGGGACATGGCCGAGATACACCCCGTAATGGAGAATAACTGAATAACGGCAGGCGGGATTATAAATAAATAGAATACGCCTGCAAAATACGTCATTTTTCCTTGCGAACAAGAAGACCATTCTATTTCCAGCATTTCTCTATTTTTCTAGTAGTAGTTTACTTGTAATCTTCACTTTTCTTGCATTTTTCGCTTTCCTAGGAGTAGTCCTCTAAGGTAGATTTTCTTGTAGTTAACAGCTTAGTAAGTTAGCGGCATGACATATCTCCCTGTACATCTCATTTATTTCTGAAATATATTAAAGTCACTCGGCTCATTTCAGCCGAGTCAGTAATATATTCGAGTGTTCGGACTCGGCTGAGCGGATCCCTCCTCAGCCGATCGCTTGATTCTGTCTTGGGCGCATTCGAGGGTCCCAATCAGGAGCCGACCCATTCTCCCGACTCGCTTTCCGAAAAAGAGCTTTGACAAAGTCAAAGGTTCGAAAATTCAGCTCGTAATAATTTTTGGCATGCCCGGTGGGACCCACTCAGGTAATTCCCAATCTAGTCTTTATCTTATGGCTGACAAAAACACTATGAACCTTCGGAACAGAGTCATTCTCAGGCCTTCAAGGAATGACCAAGCCAGTAGCGTCGAAAATGCGAACGAGCATCAGACGGTGCTACCGGTCGGAGGTGAGACCAGTGAACATTCGGCTCATCAGGAGCCGAGTTTAACCTAGGCACTCGACCAGATGACCTTAGTTTTGCAAACTTTAGACCAAAATATGTTAGTTACGGGGGAGCCCTAAGGATCTATCTAGATACTATCAATACCTAGAGGGGGGTGAATAGGTATAACGGCCAAACCATAAATCTCGATGTAATAAAATAAGTGCGAAAATAAAAATAGCACACCGAGATTTACGTGGGAAAACTCCAACGAGGAGTAAAAAACTCACGGGACCAACACGCGATAACAATCCACTAAGAAATAAAAGATTACAAGGTGATTACCGACTCCACGGACTCAAACCTCTCTTTTATCTTCTTTGGATCTCGCGCACACCACCGGGTTGTCCACACCCCACGTTCGAATCTACGAACGTCACGCCTCGAATCCACAAGACGCCCAACTTCGAATCCACGAAGCCTTCTACACGCCGAATCCACGACGCCCACTCGAATCCACGAGCGCACTCCGTCCGGAGCAAGAACAATAAAGTCGATGATGATTTATTGCTTAGAATATCATTGAAGATCCGTGGGAATAATCTCTAAGTAATTCTCAAATTGATTCTAGAAGAACATTAAAGATTTAGGGCACCATGAATCAATTTGAGAGAAGCTTGATGTAGAAGATGAGGAAAACGGCTACCTACAAGCTTCTAGGGTTTCTAAAAGGTATTCTATAATTAACCACGTTCTAGAGACATCCTCACATCTTATTTATAGGTTTGGAGGCAATCCGAATTAGACTAGGATTGAAAATTGATTTTAAAAAGGTTTGGAAGCAATCCGAATTAGACTAGGATTGAAAACTGCTTTAAAAAGGTTTGGAAGCAATTAGAATCAAATTAGGATTGCAAAACTAATTTTAAAAAAATCTACCATCTTATTTATAGGTTTGGGAGACATTAGAATCAGAGTAGGATTGAAAATATATTTTCGAAAAATCGCGACGGGTCGGGGTCCGGACCGTGATTTGTCGGGTCCGGACTCTGAAACGTTTCAGCTTTTCATTGTCCGGACCGCAGCCATCAGGGTCCGGACCCGGTTTACGAAACAGCTTGACAGGCTTACGGGTTCCGGACCGCAGCTCCCAGGGTCCGGACCCCGTAGCATGAATTTTTTCGATTCGTTTATAAATCATTTAAAACCTATTCTAATGTCTTCCAAACACTTGTAAATGTTCATATATCACCATCAAAATTATTTAAACTTACCAAGCATCGTGAATTCATACGTTGAGTTTTTGAGTCTTCAATCTTCGTCTTTTCTTCTTCGAACCTTCAAGACTCCGACTCACTTCACGAAATATGCCAATATAAAATTCGTAACAAAATAGTCATCAAAGTACCGCTCGACTAGACCTGGTGCGGGCCGCTATCACGGCCTTCAACGAAAACATTGCCTGAATCGGGCAACTATTAGCTCGAAACAAGCAAACTTATGGAGGTCCACAAGGACCCCTAACTGCGTCGGTGCCATAAAATCCTATTAGGCCGACGATCACACAAGCGCAGCCTCAAATGGCACCCTTCCAGGCTGCGTACAGACCGGCGAACATGAACGCCGGTCCTACGAGCCGCGACATGCGTGGGCGTGTCGTGCTAGACAAAGCGGCACGGCTGCCGCGGCACTGCGTGCCGCTAGTGTTGTTTTTTTTCTTTTTTCTTTTTTTCTTTTTTTCTTTTTTTTTTTTGCTTTTTGCTCATCTTTGGATCCCTCTCTACTTTTTTTTTGTCTTTTTGCATTTTGTCTCTTTTTTTTTAAGTGGATGTGTAGTACACTGAATTTCAGTGCATCGTACCGAACTTCTGCAAATTGTAGAGTTCCGGTGGAAAAATAGCATGAGAGGCTATATGTGAGGCTTCGGCCAAGTTTGGGACTTGTGTGAAGAGTTTTCGGCGCAAGCGAGGCGCGAAAAGGACTTCGACAAGTTGAAAACTGCAGAAATTGTAAACTCTGCATTGGATTCCGGTATGTGCATATGGAATACCGGAATGCCGTGGTTGAACCGAAAACCCAGCTCTCGGGTTTTGCGGAATTCTCCGGGAAATACCGGAATGTCGCTGTATACCGGTATGTGAAGGAGGATACCGGTATGCGATGGCCGAAACAGTAAATCCAGCTCTCGGGATTCTGCGGGATTTCTGAGGTATACCGGTATGCATATGCGCATACCGGTATACAATGCCCAGTTTTGGCTGGTTGTTGTGTTGTTTGTGGAGAGGGGCAAAATAGTCTTTTCACATGACTTAGGGGTGTATGAATGGCTGAGACCTTCTCCCCTTCTCATTTGTTTTCCTCTCTACTTCTCCTCTCCCTCTCCCTCACTTTCTCTCTCTAGAGATCTCTCCAAAGCTTGGAGAAGTGGTGGATTGGAGCTTGGAAAAGGCTTCCAAAGGAGAAAGGAAGCTTCTTGGTGTAAGAAGGAGCTTGGGGATTTCGTGATTAAGGTTAGTACCTCACGTTTTGGGTTCAAACCTTAGATTTAATCCTTTGAAATGAGGTTTTTGGGAACCCTTGGCAATCTAAAGCACAAAATGTGGGAGATTGGCCATGAAATCTAGGGTTTGGCTTGCATGCATGCAAACCCTAGGTAGATTTGGGGTTTTTGCAATGTGAGGTTCTAAAAATATTTGGACCTTCGGGAATTGCAATTGAGGCATAGGAAATCATGTTAGAACACTTGATTTCACATGTTGAGTTGAATTTAGGGTTCGTAATGAGTAACGAACCGTTTTCTTGTAGAAGCTTGGGTTGAAGCAAGAACTCAAAGCTTGGACACTTAGGAGCTTGAAGAATACAAGGATTTGAAAGCTCTTGAGGTGGGTTTGTGTTTACCGAAGTGATTAGGTCACTTCCATGTCTAGGGTAAATATCCATTTAAAAATAAAATGGTATGTGTTGTGAACCCTAGAATTTGCATGTTGGCAAAGTAAAAATCATGATAGGATGAACAATGAGATTCTATTGCATGATGTATATTTCAAGTATAATTCAAATATTAATACTTGTTGCATGGTTGCATGTGTGGGTAAACCTAGTGTTATTGAACATAGGTTGGACATGTGAGATTGAAACCTAATGTTATTGAACATAGGTTGGAACATGTGAGATTGAAATCTAGTGTCACTAAACATAGGTTTGACATGAGATTGGAACCTAGAGTCATGGAACCTAGGTTGATAATGAGAAAGTAAGCCTAGTGTTATTGAACATAGGCGAGACTTGGTGACTTGAACCTAAGGTCATGAGACTTAGGTTGGCAAGTGAAAAACGTGAACAACGGGATGTGCGACGATTTTGCTATCCCGGGTAGGCGACGATTTCGCTACCATGCCATGAGTTGGCCGTATTGAGACGGGATGTGCGACGATTTTGCTATCCCGGGTAGGCGACGATTTCGCTACCATGCCATGAGTTGGCCGTACCGACACGGGATGTGCGACGAGTTTGCAATCCCGGGTAGGCGACGATTTCGCTACCTCGCCTTGAGTTGGCGGTGTCGAGAGGGGATGTGCGACGAGGTTGCTATCCCGGGTATGCGACGAGTTCGCTACCCATGCCATGCGGTGGCCGTGTTGAGACGGGGTATGCGACGATTTTTTTTTTGCTATCCCGAGTATGCGACGAGTTCGCTACTCGAACTAGGAGGTGACGAGTTCACTCCTCGAATGTTGGAATAAGTATGGTGAGACGGCGATTCCGAAACCATAAGTAAATGACAAGTAAATGAACTTAGTCATTGTGAGACATAGGATGAACCTAGGAGAGAATGATAAATTATATTTCATTTGGTTGCATCCTTTATGTTTATTTACAAGCATGTAAATAATTGTTGCATAGTTATATATAAACTAACTTATGCATATGGTGTTTCTTTGGACCTGGTGGGTCGAGCTCCTCTCTTGGGTGGCCTTACCCACTGGGAACTATGTTTATAGTTCTCACCCCACATTTTTCAGGTCCTTCCGCGAGTGAGGCGGCGGAGCGAGGCAAGGGTTTAGCTCTCTAGATAGCGGCCCTTCCATTTTGGTGATACATAGAGTTGTACCCCTATTTTTGGACTATGATAGCATAGGGGATTTTCATTCTTGTATGAATGTAGTATATTCCATCGTTTTGGAACATAGTGTATGGAATGAAAAAGAAAAAGAAGAAAAATTTGGACATGTATATTGTGCCATGTGATGTAATAGAAGTAGAACTTCTTTATGTTGATGCTTTTCTTGTGCAACTCTTGTGCTCCGTTCCTAGTTGGAACATTGTGGATAAGCTTGTGTTGTGACGCCTTGGGCGGATAGAAAGGACTCTATCCGTTCGGCGGGTCTGGTGCATGCGCCCGTACGGTTATCCTTTCCACCTAGTTGGTGTTTAAGGCCCGGCGGGGCGTGACAGACTGAGGTGGTATCAGAGAATAGAAACGGTCTAGGTTGACCTAAGAACCCTAGGATGGAAAAGACCCTAGTAGTGTAGGCTCGTGAGTGACGAGATCTTTGATATGGCGAAAGATAAGTGATTGGGTTATGTCCTTACGCCTCTAGTTGGAAATAGAGGTAGATTCGAGGTGTGTCTTATTCTTCACCAAGTGTGTTCGTGTTGGCGGCCGACAACATGAAAACCAAGTGAGGGGAATAAGGACCCTTGTGTGACTTTCGCCTAGATTGGGTTCACGTTTATTTTCGTGAAACGTTATGTTACAAATGACTTTGAATGTCATGAAATGACCAAAGTCATTGTGTTTTCAGGATAATGGTACGTGGACGGCCTCCTTTGAGGGCTGGGCTCGGGAGAGCGAGCGCGGCTCCCGAACAACTCGGGGAGGGCGAGAACTCGGGTCTTCGTAATGAGTTGACCGAGTTGATGGGCGTGGTTCGGCAACAGGCCGAAGCCATGCAACGACAGGAGGAGCAGATTAAAAAGCTCCAAGATGAGATGGCGCAGCAAGTGGCTGCGGTTAGGGAGGAGAGAACGGAAGTACCTCCGGCCTCTGCTTCGGCACCGGCCGAGGAGGTGACACCGGCGCCGGCTGCGGCGCCACCGGCATCACCGATTGTAGCCGGTGGGTCGGGTACTCCTATGCCCGACTCCGAGATGGAGGATGCGGAGCGAGAGCGCGCACTTTCGGCTCTCATGAGGTTTAAGAAGTTCAACCCGCCTATCTTTAGCGGGGAGAATGTGGATCCGTGGGATGTAGAGACATGGATCGATGCTATTGAGACGCTCTTCGAGGATCTTTATACCTTGGAGAGGGACAAAGTGCATCTCGCCGTTCATTGTTTAGAGCGATCGGCGAAGGTGTGGTGGAAGGGAGTCCGACGGGATAGACTCTCTAGCCTTCCGCCACCGTCGTGGAAAGAGTTTCGGGGTATGGTGTTCGCCACCTATTTCCCCGATAGCGAGAAAAGGAAACTTCAAGAAAGGTTCCGTAAGTTGAAGCAAGGGAACCGCACTGTGCGCGAGTACGAGAGGGAGTTCTCGTACATTATAAATTGCGTACCGCACGTTGTCCGCGGAGAGTTGGACAAGGTCGATTGTTTCGTGCGCGGACTTCGACCGGAGATCTTTAGGGCGGTGCACGCCCTTAAGCTTAAGACCTTTGCGGAGGTCTTGGACCGTGCTCTTTGGGTGGAGCACGGGAATGCATGTGCGCGCGAGGAGCGCGAGTCTTGGGAGAAAGAAAAAGATAAAGAGAAGGGAAAGAAGTGACCGGCGGGTGGCTCGGGTGGGCAGTCTAGCTCTAAGCGGCCCCCGAAGCACTCGCAGTCGCAAAACCAATCGCGGGGGTTCCGACGGAATCGATCCGCGACCCAGTGCCCGATTTGTAGCGGCCCCCACCACCCTCAGCAATGTGACTATCGTGAGGGCCGGTGCTACAAATGCGGACAGCAAGGGCATATGCGGTACAACTGCCCGATGGATGATGGCCGAGCACCATCGTCGGTATCGGCGTTTGCGCCACCGAGGCAGCTTGCGGGCATTCCACCCGCGGCGATGTCGGCAGGCCGTGCACAGCCGCCGAGACCAGTGGAGGGCCAGCGGCCAGCGCCCAGTGGGCGGATATTCGCCTCTCAGGTGGAGGAGCCTTCTGCCCAGGAGGACGTCGTGGCAGGTATTGTGTTAATTAAAGGCATTCGATGTAGAGCTTTGTTTGATACCGGTGCATCACATTCGTTCATTGCTCGATCATTTGCTATTGCACATGGAATAGAAATTATAGATGCCACGCATGCAAGAGCTGTGCAAGTACCTGAACACACCTTTTGCGTACATCACGCGTGTGTAGATTGCCCCGTGAGGGTTGAAAACTGGATCATGCCAGCTGACTTGCTGGTATTAAATCGAATGAATGAATATGATTTGATCCTAGGAATGGATTGGCTCTCGAGGTATCATGCTACTATCGATTGTAAGAGCCGGATAGTGAGGTTTAGAGAACCCGGACACAAAGAGTTTGTGTACCGTGGGTGTAAGAGTTCGCTCTTTGCGTTGATGGTGTCCACGTCGCAAGCAAGGAAGCTTATTGCTAGAGGATGCATTGCCTACTTGGCGACGGTAGTGGATGACCGGAAGGAAGTGTTGGGACTGGAGGACATTCCTATAGTCCAAGAGTTTCCGGATGTATTTCCGACGGAGTTGCCCGGAATGCCACCGGATCGGGAAATAGAATTTATGATCGATTTGCTCCCGGGTACGGCGCCGATCTCTAAGGCCCCGTACATGATGGCATCCGCGGAACTGAAGGAATTGAAGGCACAATTGCAAGATTTAATGGACAAGGGTCTCAGGTGTATTCAAAGATTGATTTGCAATCCGGTTATCACCAATTGAAGATCAAACCGGAGGATGTGCATAAGACCGCGTTTAGAACGCGGTATGGACATTATGAATTCACGGTTATGCCTTTCGGGCTTACCAATGCCCCGGCAGCGTTCATGGATTTAATGAACCGTGTGTTCAAACCACTATTGGATCAATTTGTGGTTGTGTTCATAGATGATATTCTTGTCTACTCTCGGAGTGAAGAGGAACATAAAGAGCACCTAAGGATTGTGCTTCAAGTTCTTCGAGAGAACAAATTATTCGCCAAATTAAAAAAGTGCAAATTTTGGATCCGTGAGGTCGCTTTCTTGGGTCACGTAATTTCCGCAGGAGGAGTATCTGTGGACCCTATGAAAGTAGAGGCAGTCAAGGATTGGCCTCGCCCGACCAATGTCACGGAGATACGAAGCTTTTTGGGTCTTGCGGGGTACTACCGGCGGTTCGTGGAGGGATTTTCAAAAATCTCCGGTCCACTAACGCGTCTTACCCGCAAGGGAGCCAAATATGTTTGGAGCGAGGAATGCGACCAAAACTTTAAGGAGCTAAAGGAAAGGTTGACTTCGGCTCCGGTTCTCGCCTTGCCGATTGCGGGGGAGGGCTTTGTGGTGTATAGTGACGCATCACGTCGTGGTCTTGGGTGTGTGCTTATGCAAAGAGGACAAGTAATAGCATATGCCTCTCGACAGCTGAAGAGCTATGAGCAGAATTACCCCACTCACGACTTAGAGCTTGCGGCGGTGGTCTTCGCACTTAAGTTGTGGAGACACTACTTGTATGGGGAGCATTGTGAGGTTTACACGGATCACAAAAGTTTAAAGTACTTATTCACTCAGAAGGAGTTGAATTTGAGGCAGCGGAGGTGGTTGGAGTTGATAAAAGATTACGACTTGACCATCTTGTACCACCCCGGTAGAGCCAATGTGGTGGCCGATGCGCTCAGTATAAAGTCCGTGGAGAACTTCGCAATTGAGATGACGGGACAAATGCCGTTAATCAAGGAAATGGGCCGATTTGACTTGGAGATCGTGGCCCCGGGCGTCCCCGCTAGACTTATGAATCTCGAGATTTGGCCGACCTTGTTGGAGCAAATAAAAGAAAAGCAATCCGGTGATCCGGAACTCCAAAAGGTGCGGGGTGCTATCGAGAGCGGGCGCGCCGGTGATTATCATGTAGATTCGATGGGCGCAATTCGATTTCGAAATCGATTGTGCGTGCCGAAAGTTGAGGACATTCGTAGGGAAATCTTGAAAGAAGCTCACACTTCTCCCTATGCGATTCACCCGGGCGGCACCAAAATGTATAAGGACCTCAAATTGCATTATTGGTGGCCGGGGATGAAACTTGATGTTGGACACTTTGTGGCACGATGCTTAGTATGCCAACAAGTGAAAGCCGAGCGTCGCTTTCCGGCGGGAAAATTGCAAGGATTGCCCATTCCGGTTTGGAAGTGGGAGAATATCGCAATGGACTTTGTTGTGGGCTTACCTCGATCATTAGATGGCCACGATGCGATTTGGGTGGTGGTGGATCGTTTGTCAAAGTCGGCACACTTTTTGCCAATCCACACCACTTGGTCGGGGGGACAAGTTAGCACAAGTCTACCTGGACGAGATTGTGCGGTTGCACGGGATCCCGACCTCGATAGTTTCAGATCGAGATCCCCGTTTCACATCGTATTTTTGGAAAAGCTTACAAGAAGCTTTGGGTACACGGCTCGATTTCAGTTCAGCATTTCATCCTCAGACCGACGGTCAATCGGAAAGAACAATTCAGATTTTGGAGGATATGCTTCGAGCGTGTGTGTTGGACTTCAAAGGTGCATGGCCTACACATTTGCCGATGGCTGAGTTCGCTTATAATAATAGCTATCAATCTAGCATCGGAATGGCACCTTTTGAGGCCTTGTATGGAAGAAAATGCCGCTCTCCTATTCATTGGAGCGAAGTTGGCGAGAAAAGGGTCTTAGGACCGGACGTTTTGCGTGAAGCGGAGGAAAAGGTCCGCTTGGCACGCGAACGCTTATCGACGGCGCAATCTCGACAAAAGAGTTATGCGGATCGACGTCGACGAGATTTGGAATTCGCGGTAGGAGACCGCGTCTTCTTGAAAGTATCACCCATGAGAGGGGTGAAGCGATTTGGTGTTCGGGGTAAATTGAGTCCCCGTTACATTGGACCTTATGAGGTTTTGGAGCGTGTGGGATCCGTGGCATATCGGCTAGCTTTGCCGCCAAAACTTGCGAGGATACACAATGTGTTCCATGTATCGACCCTCCGCAAGTATATGTATGATCCGGCGCACGTCCTCGAGTATGTGCCTATGGAGCTTCATGAGGATATGACTTATGAGGAGTTTCCCTTGTGTATCATGGATCGCGAGGTGAAAGGCTTGAGGAACCGTGAGATTCCTTATGTAAAAGTACAATGGACAAATCACGGTGAGAGCGAAGCTACGTGGGAATTGGAAAGCTTGATGAAGGAGCGGTTTCCTTACCTCTTCGCTGAGTCCAGCTGAGGTATGATTTTAGTTTCGCGGCCGAAACTCTCTTTACGGGGGGTGGAATGTAGTACACTGAATTTCAGTGCATCGTACCGAACTTCTGTAAATTGTAGAGTTCCGGTGGAAAAATAGCATGAGAGGCTATATGTGAGGCTTCGGCCAAGTTTGGGACTTGTGTGAAGAGTTTTCGGCGCAAGCGAGGCGCGAAAAGGACTTCGACAAGTTGAAAACTGCAGAAATTGTAAACTCTGCATTGGATTCCGGTATGTGCATATGGAATACCGGAATGCCGTGGTTGAACCGAAAACCCAGCTCTCGGGTTTTGCGGAATTCTCCGGGAAATACCGGAATGTCGCTGTATACCGGTATGTGAAGGAGGATACCGGTATGCGATGGCCGAAACAGTAAATCCAGCTCTCGGGATTCTGCGGGATTTCTGAGGTATACCGGTATGCATATGCGCATACCGGTATACAATGCCCAGTTTTGGCTGGTTGTTGTGTTGTTTGTGGAGAGGGGCAAATTAGTCTTTTCACATGACTTAGGGGTGTATGAATGGCTGAGACCTTCTCCCCTTCTCATTTGTTTTCCTCTCTACTTCTCCTCTCCCTCTCCCTCACTTTCTCTCTCTAGAGATCTCTCCAAAGCTTGGAGAAGTGGTGGATTGGAGCTTGGAAAAGGCTTCCAAAGGAGAAAGGAAGCTTCTAGGTGTAAGAAGGAGCTTGGGGATTTCGTGATTAAGGTTAGTACCTCACGTTTTGGGTTCAAACCTTGGATTTAATCCTTTGAAATGAGGTTTTTGGGAACCCTTGGCAATCTAAAGCACAAAATATGGGAGATTGGCCATAAAATCTAGGGTTTGGCTTGCATGCATGCAAACCCTAGGTAGATTTGGGGTTTTTGCAATGTGAGGTTCTAAAAATATTTGGACCTTCGAAAATTGCAATTGAGGCATAGGAAATCATGTTAGAACACTTGATTTCACATGTTGAGTTGAATTTAGGGTTCGTAATGAGTAACGAACCGTTTTCTTGTAGAAGCTTGGGTTAAAGCAAGAACTCAAAGCTTGGACACTTAGGAGCTTGAAGAATACAAGGATTTGAAAGCTCTTGAGGTGGGTTTGTGTTTACCGAAGTGATTAGGTCACTTCCATGTCTAGGGTAAATATCCATTTAAAGATAAAATGGTATGTGTTGTGAACCCTAGAATTTGCATGTTGGCAAAAGTAAAAATCATGATAGGATGAACAATGAGATTCTATTGCATGATGTATATTTCAAGTATAATTCAAATATTAATACTTGTTGCATGGTTGCATGTGTGGGTAAACCTAGTGTTATTGAACATAGGTTGGACATGTGAGATTGAAACCTAGTGTTATTGAACATAGGTTGGAACATGTGAGATTGAAATCTAGTGTCACTGAACATAGGTTTGACATGAGATTGGAACCTAGAGTCATGGAACCTAGGTTGATAATGAGAAAGTAAGCCTAGTGTTATTGAACATAGGCGAGACTTGGTGACTTGAACCTAAGGTCATGAGACTTAAGTTGGCAAGTGAAAAACGTGAACAACGGGATGTGCGACGATTTTGCTATCCCGGGTAGGCGACGATTTCGCTACCATGCCATGAGTTGGCCGTATTGAGACGGGATGTGCGACGATTTTGCTATCCCGGGTAGGCGACGATTTCGCTACCATGCCATGAGTTGGCCGTACCGACACGAGATGTGCGACGAGTTTGCAATCCCGGGTAGGCGACGATTTCGCTACCTCGCCTTGAGTTGGCGGTGTCGAGAGGGGATGTGCGACGAGGTTGCTATCCCGGGTATGCGACGAGTTCGCTACCCATGCCATGCGGTGGCCGTGTTGAGACGGGGTATGCGACGATTTTGCTATCCCGAGTATGCGACGAGTTCGCTACTCGAACTAGGAGGTGACGAGTTCACTCCTCGAATGTTGGAATAAGTATGGTGAGACGGCGATTCCGAAACCATAAGTAAATGACAAGTAAATGAACTTAGTCATTGTGAGACATAGGATGAACCTAGGAGAGAATGATAAATTATATTTCATTTGGTTGCATCCTTTATGTTTATTTACAAGCATGTAAATAATTGTTGCATAGTTATATATAAACTAACTTATGCATATGATGTTTCTTTGGACCTGGTGGGTCGAGCTCCTCTCTTGGGTGGCCTTACCCACTGGGAACTATGTTTATAGTTCTCACCCCACATTTTCCAGGTCCTTCCGCGAGTGAGGCGGCGGAGCGAGGCAAGGGTTTAGCTCTCTAGATAGCGGCCCTTCCATTTTGGTGATACATAGAGTTGTACCCCTATTTTTGGACTATGATAGCATAGGGGATTTCCATTCTTGTATGAATGTAGTATATTCCATCGTTTTGGAACATAGTGTATGGAATGAAAAAGAAAGAAAAGAAAATTTTGGACATGTATATTGTGCCATGTGATGTAATAGAAGTAGAACTTCTTTTTGTTGATGCTTTCCTTGTGCAACTCTTGTGCTCCGTTCCTAGTTGGAACATTGTGGATAAGCTTGTGTTGTGACACCTTGGGCGGATAGAAAGGACTCTATCCGTTCGGCGGGTCTGGTGCATGCGCCCGTGCGGTTATCCTTTCCACCTAGTTGGTGTTTAAGGCCCGGCGGGGCGTGACAGGATGCCTTTTTTTTTTGACTTTTGTGTTTTTTTTGGGGTTTGGCCTTTGGGTAACCCGAAGGCCAAACATCCCTTTTTTTTTTTGTCTTTTTGCATTTTGTCTTTTTCTTTTTTTGACTAGATGCTTTTTTTTTTACTTTTGTTTTTTTTTTGGGTGTTTGGCCTTGGGTAACCCGAAGGCCAAACATCTCTCTTTTTTTTTTGTCATGTCCCCCCTCCCCCCTCGGCACCCATATTTTTTTTTCTTCCCCTTTTTATTCTTTCTTCCCCCTCTCTTTCTTCCGTACCTGGCTATCCTCTCCTCTACCCTCTCTCTCTCTCTCTCTCTCTCTCTCTCTCAGTGCCGATATATCTTTCTAAAATTATTTAAAGGAGGCAAAGACGTTGCATATCGCAGATTTGCTTGTTAGGTAAGTCAAAAAAATTATAATTTAATTTTTTTATTTATAAATATAGGGGTTAATTTTTATTGACATATCCGATCCACCACAGACATCCACTTTCTTTTCGCAAATTATTTTATCAAAATTTTTCGCACCGCGAAGCTTTTGGCGAATCAGGGTAAACAAACTTTGAGGTACATTAATCTTAAAATTTTATTTTTGCATTAGAAGATTTAAAATATTGATAAAATCAGAAGCTAAATTAAATCAATCGATACTTAAGTTTATTTAATTAATTTGTCATTTAATTTATTACTCTTTTTTGATGATCTAACAAGTTTTCTAAAAAAATTAATAAAAAAGTATTTTTGAAACAAATTTAAATAAAAATTGTAAGTTAAATTTAATTTTTTTTTTTGTATCTTATAAAAAAAAGACAGTAATACGATCAAAAGAAAGAAAGAAAGAAAAAAAGATGTCTTTGTATTTTAAAAATTATAGTATCCCTCATATCGAGGCAATATCAATTAGTACTTCAGTATCATCGTATCCCTTATATCGACATGGCCTTTATCGTGGGATATTTGATTATGATGCATCAATTCATGGCACTCAGAGTGAATCCCAATCCATCCCGCATCAATTGGAGCAACAATAATCCGGTTACTATCCATCTGTACCTTCATATAGTGAAAGCTCATATGGCGAATCTACGTCCACTAATACGTATGCATACCCTCATTATGGTTTTTCTATTCCGTACAATCCTAATCCTTACGATGTTTCAGTCCATATGCCACAGATGACTGTTGTCCATTACATCCACGATTCAGTTGCATATGCAGATTATCTCCGACAATACAATGAGACATACCAGGAATATATGACTTTCTCACAATATCAGCAATATTTATATCAACATTGTCACATAAATCTTGTATCCGCACATGACGATATACCATATAATCTAACACGACAATCTATGTGGAATTAAGCAGTCATCTCTAGGTAAAGATGTAAATTTAAATAATTATTTTACTTAAAAATTTTATTATTGTATTTTAATTTCTATTCTAAATCAGGTATAGTTGTACTTTATATACAAAAAGCTTACATGCATGTTAATTGATGAGTATAGTAAGCTATACATAGCAAATATTTATAATTATTTGTCTAAATCTTTCAAAATAACATTATAAGAGCTTATTGGAACCAAAGAAACTTAAATAAGTCCATGCCAAAGCGTGCCAGTAGGAGGTCATGCGTATCTATCGGCACGCACGCGTACCACGTGTCGCACGGAAGCGTGCCCGTGCCGTACCGTGCCAGGGGCGGAGCGGCACGCCCCCGTGCCACGGCACTTTAAACCTTGGCCGGTCCACAGCCGAAAATTGCGTGGGGTTTGCCTCCTCCACCACCCTTGCCAGCCTATCAGCCCCAGAATGTGGGCGTGAGGGCTGAGGGGCAGGGCCCCAATGTATTGTAGGGACTCAACCCTGTAATACAAAACTACGGACCTCCTACATGGCCAAATGTGGCTTCGGCTCCGGTTCGTGCTCCAGCAGTAGGAAACAATGAGCTATATGCTCAGATAGAGGAGGCGATACGAAATACTTTCGGTGTAGGGGCAAGGCCGGCAATGAGACCCATATTTAGATCCCCATACCCCGCAAATATTGATGCAGAACATTCGTACCCGGCAAACTGAAAAATACCGAAGTTTGACAAGTTTTCGGGCGATGAGACCAAGAATACGGTTGAACATGTAGCTCGGTTTACGGCCCAGTGTAGAGAAGCGGCCGCAGACCCATTCTTAAAACTCTGATTATTTAATACGTCGCTAACCAAAACGGCGTTCATATGGTATACAAGTTTACCAGCCAATTCCGTCTGAGAATGGGACGAATTGGAAAGAAAGTTTCATGAGCAATTCTACAGGTCGGAACTGGAGTTATCGGTGGCTGACTTGGCCCTATACCGACAAAAGCCGGGTGAAACGGTTGAAGAATATTTGAACCGTTTCAAAATGGCCAGGAGCTGGTGTTTTGTAAGAATGCCGGAGTCAGAATTCGCCAAAACGACATTTCAAGATAAAAGACCATTTCGAAGATAAATACTTTCGAATTTGTTCGACTTGGGCGTTCGAGTTGCCCAATATGAACCACAGTTAGTTAATTCGGATGCGGCAAAAATTCGGTATGGGTATAATACGGATAAAATTCGTCTCCTAATTTTTAAATTCGTTGAAAAATTCGGCTTAAAAAATGGATTCAATAATTATTATACAATATGACATATAAACAATCAAATAAGAAATAGATTAAAATAGCCCATAATTAATTATAAAATATATAAATATTTTTTTTGAGGGCGAATGAACAAAAAACTCATATTTAAATATAAAATATAAAATAATCTATATTTAAACATAAAAATTATAAGTTTTTTAATTCAAATTTTCAATAATTCGGGAATAATTCGCGAATAGTTCGCGAATAATTCGGCAATAATTCGGCTGGCTCCAAAAATTCGCGAATAATTTTATATTTTTACAAAATTCGTAAACAGACCGTTTAATTCGGATTTTCAATAATTCACGAATAATTCACGAATTATTCGCGAATTAACTAACTATGATATGAAATATTCAGGAAAGAAAACAATGAGGATCGGCCACGATGGAGCCAAAATAAGGAATGGAACAAAGGAAAAGAGAAGAATGTCTCTTTCATTGAAGAGACTTCGGCTTAAGACGAGCCGAATACCTCAAGTGAAACAGAGGACTCGGCTGATGAGGCCGAGGTATATGCGGCGGAAATGGTGAAGAACCGTCAGCCATACAAGTGCGTGCTGCTCAAACCAGCAAAGGCCAGCGAAACCAAAGCACGAATGGCGGCATACATGTATACGTTTGATGTCACCAAGATCGATCAAATATTCGATCGGTTATATAAGGATGGCAGAATTAAACTCCAAGAAGGTCAAACGCTACCTTCGGGAGAAGAACTGAAGAAAAGAAAATACTACAAATGACACCATTCATGGAGCCATAAAACTAATGATTGCACAATCTTCAAAAGGCAGATTCAAAAAGAGCTAAACGAGGATCAGCTAGTGGTTGCCGACCAAGAAAGCAAAAGTAGTATGAAAGTTGAACAAAATCATTTTCCCTCGCAGGTCAACATGGTGGACATTAAGGGAAAGAAGCCACTCCAGGAGGAGAAGTTCCAGGAGGAAAAATTTCAAAAAGATATGGCCACGACGCGAAGAATGCTTCGGTTTTGCATTAGATGCAAAGCCGAAATGACGCGTCAGGATTGAGAGGCCATCATACGTGAGAAGAAAGCGTATGGTGAGTGGAATGAGTTCATGGCATTTCCTCAAGACTGGGAGATGCCCGATGCTGTCGGCCACTCTGACGAATGTTCGGAGGAGGCTTCTAACGAATCGAAGGAAGAAGTAAACTCCGCCAAAGATGTGAAGGACCCACTGATTCGGAAGGTCCTAGATGAGTACTACCAGACCAGGGAAAGGACGAGCCGAGGGGACTGCCCAAAACAGCCCTTCGGCACTCAGCAGAGGCCCGGGATATCGGCCCGCATGGCATCAACAGCCAAGGCCGAGACCCGAACCAGAGTTCGAAGGAATGACTGAGGGGGACATAAAATTCGTCGGTCGAACGTTAGTGAATGAGCTCGGCATCCAGCCATGGTCGAGACCTTGGGAAAGAAGAGAGATCTTGAGGGAACACCTCAAGATGGTGAAGGTACCTGCAAACGTGCCGACCGATCAATAGTTCGCGGCAAGGGCGCCGGCCAGATGGCATGGGCCGGTGCTAACAAAGAGACAAAAACGGCGGCAACAAAGAATGCAAGCCGATGTGAGAAATCACTGGGAAGAGGCAAAATGGATAAAGCCGAACACATGGAGGCGGCTTGAGCAGCGGCCACCTTATCAGCCCATGAAACATGACAATGAAGCGGGCGGTTCAAACCCCGTATCATTGTTGAAATCCAAAATAGAGCAGTCGGCCACAGTAGAGCCGACGAAGAAGGTCACTCGTAAAGAATTAGAGGAGAAGATTGCTTCTCTTAAGACCATCATCAAACGAGAGAGGTGGCCACCTAAAGAAAGAGAGATTTGGTCGGAGAGTGATTCTTCGGCCGAAATGGCAAAATAATCTGAAGAGAAAAAGCAGAAAACTCAAGAAGCTGCAGCCAAAGGGAGTTCGGCTGATGTGAGCATGGTGTATGCTCTGCCATGCTCATTCAAAGCAGAGTCAACGGAGGTCGAGGAGCAGCCTCAGTACGGAAAGGAGTTGGCGGTGGCCCAGCTCCAGCTTGAAGATTTTAAGGCGGTCGGTGCGGTGGTATTTGAAAAACCATCGGCCTTGTAGACTAGGTTTGTCAGGCCCATATACATAAGGGCCTTAATAAAAGGACGGCTAGTAGGCCGAGTAATGATTGACGGTGGAGCAATGGTAAATGTCATGCCCACGTAGTTCTTCAAGAAGCTAGGGTAAGAGCGAAGACGAGCTCAAGCCCACTGACACAATCATGACCGACTTTACTGAAAGCGGTCAACAGGCCAGGGGGGTGCTCACCACCGAGCTGACGGTCGGATCCAAGACCCTCCGAACAACCTTTTTTGTAGAGGACACCAGCAGCCACTATAATCTACTACTAGGGCGCGATTGGATTCACGCCAATGAATTTGTACCTTTGACCCTGCACGGGATGTTGTTTCAGTGGGTCGGAGAACGTGTCAAAGAAATCGCGGCCGAAGGGAGGCCGCATATGGTGGACGTGAATGTAGAAGACATCGGCCATGTAAATTGGGCCGACGCAAGCCCAGACCAGATTTCATTCATCCGGATTACCAAAGAAGGGGTACAACTGGTACTCCTGAAAGAGGCAGAAGCGCTGGCGGCTATTGAAGAGCCGCCAGTTTGGTTAAAATGGAACGTCAGGAGTCAGGAGCTGAGGCTCTGAACGAGCTTCGGCATGACATGCTGACTGAAGAAGTCGGCTATTCTAAGAAATCGACTGAGGCGGCCGATGAAAAATCCAACACTAATTATGCGGCTCAGGGAGCTGATTGTAAGAAGAATGATTCGGCTCGATAGGCAAATGGTACGAAGAAGGGATTGCC
Source organism: Puya raimondii (assembly GCA_016920855.1). Classification (NCBI taxonomy): domain Eukaryota; kingdom Viridiplantae; phylum Streptophyta; class Magnoliopsida; order Poales; family Bromeliaceae; genus Puya; species Puya raimondii. The sequence goes on along the minus strand of JABWPP010000050.1, from coordinate 213,359,738 downwards.
TACGGGGGATCCAACCATCGCGACCAAGAAAGACAAGCCTAGTGAAACGATAACATCGGCCAACAGGGCCGATGGATTAGGCGGGGAACGAGAGCCAGATTCAGGAACCCAGACAAAAACCGACTTCGCAGAAGAATCACCGATTAAGATCGGCGAGAAAAGGCTGGAAACCCAAGATCCGCTAGTCGAAGTGAATCTGGGGTCGGTCGACGACAAACGGCCGACCTTCATTAGCGCAAGACTTTCGGCACAACAACAGCAGAAGCTAACCGAGTTGTTAAGAAAATATAAAGACTGCTTCGCCTGGAGCTACGAGAAAATGCCAGGATTGAGCCGAAATATTGTAGAACATAGGCTCCCCATAAAGAAGGGATATAAGCCTTATAAACAGTCGGCTCGTAGGTTTGAGCCGAGTATCGTATTATAAATCAAAAATAAAATAAAAAATCTTTTAAGAGCCGAATTTTTTAGAGCGGCTCGTTATGTCGACTGGGTGTCTAATATTGTTTTGGTGCGAAAGAAAAATGGCAAACTTAGAGTTTGCATTGACTTTAGGAATTTGAATTCAGCTACACCCAAAGATGAATACCCAATGCCCATAGCTGACTTGCAATTGGATGCGGCAGCCGGACATGAACTTCTGTCCTTTATGTCCGACGGTCATGCTGGTTACAATCAAATTTTTATTGTCGAAGACGATATAGCGAAAACGGCTTTTAGATGCTCGGGGTCCATCGGGACTTTCGAGTGGATAGTAATGCCTTTCGGTTTGAAGAATGCCGGGGCCACTTACTAGCGGACAATGAATTTTATTTTTCATGATCTGATCGGTAAAATGTTGGAAGTTTACATCGATGATATCGTTGTGAAATTCAAGTCTCAAACCGATCACTGGGCCGATTTGAAATTAGCCTTCGAACGCATGAGGAAGTATAATTTAAAAATGAATCCTCTGAAATGCGTGTTCGGGATATCGGCTGAAATTTTTTTCGGATTCCTAGTCCATAAAAAAGAAATCGAGATAGACAAAAATAAGGCAAAGGCGATTATTGAGTTACCGCCGCCGAAAAATAAAAAAGAGTTACAAAGCCTACTGAAAAAAAATAAATTATTTAAGACGTTTCATAGCAAACTTAGCCGGCAAAATAGGAGTGTTCACTCCACTACTTCGACTTAAGAATCAGGAAGAGTTCGTATGGACATAGGAACATCAGGCGGCGTTCGAGAATATTAAAAAATATTTTGTGAGCCCTCCAGTACTCATTCCTCCTCGCGGGGACAGATGATGAATGTGTATATATCGGCTGCAGAGGAAAATTTGGGATGCCTGTTGGCCCAAGAGAATGATTTGAAAGAAGAGTAGGTCATCTATTATCTCAGTCGACGCTTGCCAGATGCCGAGCGACGTTATTCGGCAATAGAAAAATTATGTTTAGCGTTGTATTATACTTGTACTAAGCTGAGATATTACATTCTATCGGTGGAAGTGTCAGTTGTTTGTAAAATCGACCTGATAAAATATATGTTATCAAAGCCTGTCTTAAGAGGAAGGATCGGACGCTGAATGTTAGCTTTATCCGAATTTTCTTTCAGCTACGACTTGGTAAAGGCTGTTAAAGGTCAGGCAATAGCTGACTTTCTGGCCAATCATCCCTGCGTTGAGATCGAAGAGCCGATGCAAAGCTTGGTCGGTTTCCAACCTTCGATGCTTTATTTTGACGTGTCTAGAACAGCCGATTCGGCGGGAGCCGGAATAGTCATACAATCTCCCAAAGGCGAAACTTTCCAGTTTGCCTTCGAGCTAGATTTTGGCTGTTCCAACAACCAAGCCGAATATGAGGCTTTAATAATTGGCCTCGAAATTCTAGAAGAGTTAGGAGCACGCTCTGTAATAGTCATCGGTGATTCACAGCTTGTGATAAAGCAAGTGGTCGGAGAATACCGATGTGAAAGTCTTAATCTGCAAAATTATTTGAATAAAATAGTAGAACTACTTAACAGATTTGGAGAAGTAGAACTCGTGCACCTATCAAGAGAAGAAAATAAGCAAGCAAACCAGTTGGCTCAGTCGGCTTCAGGGTATAAGGAGCCGAGAAGAATGAGCCAAGTCAGAATGGAAAAAAGGCTACTACTATCGGTTCATACACAAGAACCGATAATGATTGCCCCTGTCAAAGTATAGGATGATTGGGGAACACCTCTAGTTGAGTTTCTCAATGATCCGAGTAGACAAGCCAGTTATCAGTTACGAAAGAAAGCGCTTGGGTATTGTCTACTAAACGGACAACTTTATAGGAGGACGGCCGAAGAAGTACTCCTGAAATGTTTAGGAGCTGACGAAGCCCTGATAGTCATGGGTGAAGTTCATGAAGGATTGTGTGGGGCACACTTGGCCGAAAAAAGATTAAGATGGACAATTCGGCACTTAGGATACTTCTGGCCGACCATGCACGAAGACTGCGTAAGATATGCCAAAGGATGTCAAGAGTGCCAATTCCACAGCCCGATGCAAAGAGTACCAGCATCTGAAATGCACGCAATATCAAGCCTTGGCCATTCCATGGCTGGGCTATGGATCTGATTGGAGAAATTCAGCCGAACTCCTCGGCTGTACACAAATTCTTAATAGTGGCCGGAAATTATTTCACCAAGTGGGTAGAAACAAAACCTACAAGAATGGCCACTCAGAAGGACATTACAGCATTCGTGGAAGACTCCATCATCCATCATTTCGGGATTCCCGAAACGATCACAACCGACCAGAGAATGATGTTCACAGGGGAACAGTTCTCAAAGTTCTTGGAGTCAAGACAGATCAAGCTGCTTCATTCTTCGCCTTATTACGCACAGGCTAATGGACAAGCCGAAGTGGTAAATAAGGTTATCATAAACTTAATGAAGTGGCACATCGGAGAACATCTGAGAAAGTGGAAGAAGAAACTCTCGGAGGTATTGTGGGCATGCCGAACGACCGTCAAGACAGCGACAGGAGTCACACCTTTTTGATTGGTCTATGGTCACGAGGCTGTATTGCCGGCCGAAATAATGATCCCCTCTTTAAGAGTCGAAGGACAGAAAGAGTTGACGTCTAGAAAATATGAGCTCTTAATGTATGAAAACTTAGACGAAATTGACGAGACTCGGCTGCTAGCATTCGACCATTTGAAAACCTATTAGAGCCGAGTAAGTGGTGCGTACAACAAGAGAGTCAAGGCTAAATTTTTTACAGTTGGATATTTAGTACTAAAATTAGTATTGCCGATCGACCGAAAAGGCCAAATATATGAAAAGTGGTCTCCAAATTGGAAAGGACCTTTTCAAATATATAAAGTTGCCAGAGGCAATGCTTAATTTCTAAAAACGTTAGAAGAATCAGAGAATAGCAAGCCGATTAATGGGAAATACTTAAGAGAGTATTACCCTTCGGTGTGGAAATATGAATATGTAGCACTCTGAATTTCGGTGCGTTGTATCGAAATTTACTAAATTTGATAAAGTTCGATGGAAGCCGATAATGGCTGGTGAGGAATTGGGTTCCGAAGGTTTCGAAACATTGTGGGTGCGAGTGGAAACCCGAAAATCGAATTTTTTTTGAAAAAGGGACCAAATGGAACAAAACTGCTCACGGGGTCCGGACTCGGGAAGCTGGGGTCCGGACAATGAAGTCCGCGGGCAGCTAAGGTCCGGACCCGGACGTCACGGTCCGGACCCGAGCTGATTTTCGAGTTGGAGTGCGTACGGGTTCCGGACCCGACCGGCGCAAAGACCGAGAGTCACGTACGGGTTCCGGACCCTGATGCCAAGGTCCGGACCCGGCCTGCGCAGTGGACTGTCACCTGTGCGGGGTCCGTACCCCACTTGCAAGGTCCGGACCCGACTGAGGCAGAATGCCCAGTGAGGGGTATTTTGGTAATTTCACAGTGGGGGGCTATGTATTGAGGGCTGAGACCTCTCTCCTCATTACTCCTTCACTTTCCTCTCATCCCCTTTCCCTCTCCCTCACTTTCTCTCTCTAGAGATCTCTCCAAAGCTTGGAGAAGTGGTGGATTGGAGCTTGGAAAAGGACTTCCAAGGTGCAAAGAAACTTCTTGGTGCAAGAAAAAGCTTGGGAGTTAGGGCTTTGAGGTGAGTTATTGTGATTTAGGACTTGGATTTAATCCTTTGAGATGAGGTTTTTGGAAACCCTAGGCAATCTAAACCACAAATAGTGAAAGATTGGCCAAGAAATCTAGGGTTTGGCTTGCATGGCTTGCATGCATGCAAACCCTAGGTAGATTTGGGGCTTTTGCCATGGAAGGTTCTAAAAATATTTGGACCTTCGGGAATTACAATTGGGGCATAGGAAATCATGTTAGAACAAATAATTTCAAGTATTGAGTTGATTTATGGGTTCGTAATGAGTAACGAACCATTTTCTTGTAGAATCTTAGGTTGAGGCAAGAACTCAAGGCTTGGAGACTTAGGAGCTCAAGGAATTCAAGAACTTGGAAGCTCTTGAGGTGGGTTTGTATTTACCGAAGTGATTAGGTCACTTCCATGTCTAGGGTAAATAACCATTTAAAGATAAAATGGTGTGTAATGTGAAACCCTAGAACTTGCATGTTGGCAAAATGAGAATCATGATAGATAGAGCCATGAGCTCCTCTTGCATGTTAAAGAATTCAAGTATATTTCTATTATCTATACTTGTTATGTGATTGCATGTATGATTGGAACATGAGGATTGGAACCTAGTGTCATTGAACATAGGTTGGAACATGTATGATTGGAACCTAGTGTCATTGAACATAGGTTGGAACATGAGGATTGGAACCTAGTGTTATTGAACATAGGTTGGAACATGAGAATGGAACCTAGTGGTTATTGAGAATGTAAAGTGAACCTAGTGTCATTGAACATAGGTGAGACTTAGTGACTTGAACCTAGGGTCATAGGACTTGGGTTGGCAAGTGTAAAATGTGAACATTGGGATATGCGACATTTCGCTATCCCGGATTTGCGACGATTTCGCTACCCGTGCCATGAGTTGGCGGTGACAGATTGGGATATGCGACGATTTCGCTATCCCGGGTATGCGACGATTTCGCTACCCGTGCCATGAGTTGGCGGTGACAGATTGGGATATGCGACGATTTCACTATCCCGGGTATGCGATGATTTCGCTACCCGTGCCACGTGATGGCGGTGTTGAAATCGGGTATGCGACGATTTCGCTATCCCGGGTATGCGACGATTTCGCTACCCGAACATGGAGGTGACGATTTCACTCCCTAAAAATTGGAACTATTATGGTGATGCGGCGATTCCGAAACCATAAGTTTATGACAAGTGGTTGAACTTGGTAAATGTGAGATATAGGATGAACCTGGGAGAGAATGGAAATTTATATTTTATTTGGTTGCATCCTTTATGTTTATTTACAAGCATGTAAATATTTGTTGCATAGTTATTTGTGATCTAACGTATGCATATGGTGTTTCTTTGGACCTGGTGGGTCGAGCTTCTCCCTTGGGTGGCCTTACCCACTGGGAACTATGTTTATAGTTCTCACCCCACGTTTTTCAGGTCCTTCCGCGAGTGAGGCGGCGGAGCGAGGCAAGGGTTTGGCTCTCTAGATAGCGGCCCTTCCATTTTGGTGATACATAGAGTTGTACCCCTAGTCTTGGACATTGATAGTGTAGGGATTTTCATTAAATGTATGCAATTTGTATATTACATAATTTTGAAACATGATGTATGGAATGGAAATGAAAGAAAAGAAAATTTTGGGCATGTATAAATGTACAAATATGACGTAATAGAAGTAGAACTTCTTTATGTTGATGCTTTTCTTGTGCAACTCTTGTACTCCGTTCCTAGTTGGAACCTTGTGGATATGCTTGTGTTGTGACGCCTTGGGCGGGTAGAAGAGACTCTATCCGTTCGGCGGGTCTGGGGCATGCGTCCGTGTGGTTATCCTTTCCACCTAGTTGGTGTTAAAGGCCCAACGGGGCGTGACAGACTGAGGTGGTATCAGAGCGTAGAAACGGTCTAGGTGGACCTAAGAAACCCTAGGATGGAAAAGATCCTAGGAGTGTAGGCTCGTGAGTGACGAGACCTTTGATTGTGGCGAAAGATAAGTGATTGGGTTATATCCTTATACCTCTAGTTGGAAGTAGTGGTAGATTCGAGGTGTGCCTTATTCTTCACCAAGAGTGTTCATGTTGGCGGCCGACAATATGAAACCAAGTGAGGGGAATAAGAACCCTTATGTGACTTTCGCCTAGATTGGGTTTACGTTTATTTTCGTGAAATATTGTGTTGCGAATGACTTTGAATGTCACGAAATGACCAAAGTCGTTGTGTTTTCAGGAGATAATGGTACGTGGACGGCCTCCTACGAGAGCTGGGCTCGGAGAATCGAGCGCGGCTCCCGAACAACTCGGGGAGGGCGAGAACTCGGGTCTTCATGATCAGTTGACCGAGTTGATGGGCGTGGTTCGGCGACAGGCCGAAACCATGCAGCGGCAGGAGGAGCAAATTAAGAAGCTCCAAGACGAGATGGCGCAGCAAGCGGCTGCGATTAGGGAGGAAAGATTGGGAGCGCCTCCGGCCTCTGCTTCGGCACCGGCCGAGGAGGTGACACCGGCGTCGGCTGTGGCGCCACCGGCACCACCGACTGTTGCCGATGGGTCGGGTGCTCCTATGCCCGACTCTGCGACGGAGGATGCGGAACGAGAGCGCGCACTTTCGGCTCTCATGAGGTTCAAGAAGTTCAACCCGCCTATCTTCAACGGGGAGAACGTGGATCCATGGGATGTGGAGACGTGGATCGACGCAATGGAGATGCTCTTCGAGGACCTATATACCTTGGAGAGGGACAAAGTGCACCTCGCCGCTCATTGTTTAGAGCGATCGGCGAAGGTGTGGTGGAAGGGAGTCCGGCGTGATCGACTCTCTAGCCTTCCGCCACCGACATGGGAGGAGTTTCGGGGTATGGTGTTCGCCGCCTACTTCCCCGATAGTGAGAAAAGGAAACTCCAAGAAAGGTTCCGGAAGTTGAAGCAAGGGAACCGCACCGTGCGTGAGTACGAGAGGGAGTTCTCGTACATCATTAATTGTGTACCGCACGTTGTCCGCGGAGAGTTGGACAAGGTCGACTGCTTCGTGCGCGGGCTTCGACCGGAGATCTTTCGGGCGGTGCACGCCTTCAAGCTACAGACCTTTGCGGAGGTCTTGGACCGTGCTCTTTGGGTAGAGCATGGGAATGCATATGCGCGCAAGGAGCGCGAGTCTTGGGAAAGAGAGAAGGAAAAAGATAAAGAAAAGGGAAAGAAACGACCGACGGGTGGCTCGGGTGGGCAATCTAGCTCTAAGCGACCCCCGAAGCACTCGCAGTCGTAGAATCAGTCTCGTGGGTCCCAGCGGAATCGACCCTCGAGCCGGTGCCCGATTTGTAGCGGCCCCCACAACCCTCAGCAATGTGATTATCGTGAGGGCCGGTGCTACAAGTGCGGACAGCCGGGACATATGCGGTACAATTGTCCGATGGATGATGGCCGGGCACCGTCGTCGGCATCGGCATTTGCATCGCCGAGGCAGCTTGCGGGCACCCACCCGCGGCGATGTCGGCAGGCCGTACACCACCGCAGAGACCAGCTGAGGGCCAGCGGCCGGCACCCAGTGGACGGGTGATCGCCTCACAGGTGGAGGAGCCTTCTGCCCAGGAGGATGTCGTGGCAGGTATTGTGTTGATTAATGGCATTCGATGTAGAGCTTTGTTTGATACCGGAGCATCGCATTCATTCATTGCTCGATCATTTGCTATTGCACATGGAATAGAAATTGTAGAAGCCACACATGCAAGAACTGTGCAAGTACCTGAACACACCTTTTGTGTACATCACGCGTGTGTAAACTGTCCAGTGAGGGTTGATGACTGGATCATGCCAGCTGATTTGCTGGTATTAAATCGAATGAATGAGTATGATTTAATCCTAGGAATGGATTGGCTCTCGAGATATCATGCTACTATTGATTGTGAGAGCCGGATAGTAAGGTTTAGAGAACCCGGGCACAAGGAGTTTGTGTACCGAGGGTGCAAGAGTTCGCTCTGTTACGGATTTTATATTGGCATATTTCGTGAAGTGAGTCGGAGTCTTGAAGGTTCAAAGAAGAAAAGACGAAGATTGAAAACTCGAAGACTCAACGTATGAATTCACGATGCTTGGTAAGTTTAAATAATCTTGATGATGATTTATAAACATTTACAAGTGTTTGGAAGACATTAGAATAGGTTTTTAATGATTTATAATCGGATCGGAAAAATTCATGCTACGGGGTCCGGACCCTGGGAGCTACGGTCCGGAACCCGTAAGCCTGTCAGGCTGTTTCGTAAACCGGGTCCGGACCCTGATGGCTGCGGTCCGGACAATGAAAAGCTGATATGTTTCAGAGTCCGGACCCCGCAATCCAAGGTCCGGACCCCGACCCGTCGCGAATTTTTGAAAAGTTATTTTTTCAATCCTACTCTGATTCTAATGTCTCCCAAACCTATAAATAAGATGGTAGATTTCTTAAAATTATTTTTGCAATCCTTATTTGATTCCAAATCTTTTTAAAAAATCAGTTTTCAATCCTAGTCGAAATTGGATTGCTTCCAAACCTTTCTAAAATTTATTTTTAATCCTAATCTATTTTGGATTGCTTCTAAACCTATAAATAAGATGTGGGGGTGTCTCTAAAACGTGGTTAAGCATAGAATACCTTTTAGAAATCCTAGAAGCTTGTAGGTAACCGTTTTTCTCATCTTCTACATCAAGCTTCTCTCAAATTGATTCATGGTGCCCTAATTTCTAATATTCTTTTAGAATCAATTTGAGGATGGCTTAGAGATTATTCCCACAGATTTTTTATGTTCTTCTAAGCAAGGAATCATCATCAATCTTATTTGTTTTGCTCCGGACGGAGTGGCGTCGTGGATTCAGCGTGATCAAGACGGTTCGTGGATTCGGATCGTTGGTGCTCAAGGATTCGAGTGGCGTCCGTGGATTCGGACGTGGGGCGTGGACAATCCGTTGGTGGCGTGATCCGCTGAAGAGAAGGGAGAGGTTTAGTCCGTGGAGTCGGTAATCACCTTGTAATTCTTTACTCTTAGTGGATTATTTTTTCGCGTGTTGGTCCCGTGGGTTTTTCTCCAAGGTGGAGTTTCCCACATAAATCTCGGTGTGTTGATTTTATTTTTCGTATTACTTTATCGCATTGAGATTTGTGATTTTTATTTATACAACTATTCACCCCCCTTTAGGTGATTGATATACTCTAGATAGATCCTAGGCTACCCCCTATCTTACAATTGGTATCAGAGCGGGATCTATGCTTTATCTTTCATAATGGGTGAAGGAGGTAACATATTTAGGCCACCGTTATTTGATGGAACCAATTACGCCTATTGGAAAGTCCGGATGAGAGCCTTCCTCATCGCAATTGATGAGCGAGTATGGCAAACCATTGAACTTGGATGGAAACATCCAACCGAAGTGGTTAATGATTTGACCGTTTCTAAATCTCGGACTAAGTGGTCGAAGGATGAAATCGATCTATCTTCTTTTAATGGTAAGGGTATTAATGCGTTATTTAATGCTTTATCTCAAACCGAGTTTACACGTGTCTCGGCGTGTGAAACGGCTAAAGAGATTTGTGATACCTTACAAGTTACACATGAGGGAACAAGTCTAGTAAAAATTCAAAAGCTCCAAATGCTTACGAGTCAATTTGATTCTATTCGTATGGAGGAGCATGAATCATTTATTGATTATTTTACTAGACTTCAAGATATAATCAATATATGTGCTAACTTGGGAGAGAAGATTCCAGAATCTAAGGTCATTAGAAAGATCCTTCGAACACTTCCGGAGCGCTTTAGGGCGAAAGTTGCTGCTATTGAAACGGTTAAACATCCGGATGAGATGAAAGTAGAAGAATTAGTAGGCGCTTTACAAACATATGAAATGACTTTTCCTACTAATGAATCTTCTTCCAAGTCTTCTTCCAAAAGTACAGGTATTGCACTCAAATCTACTAAGGAGGAGGACGATGACTCGGATTCCGACGAAGATATTTCTCGCCGACTTTGAACATCAATTGGCGCGTCTCACGAAGAAATTTCGTCGGAATTTCCGGAAGAACAAGACAAATCGATCTACATCCAAATCTTCTTCAAAAGGATCTTCACATTCTAAATCCTCTAAAGAGAAGAAGATTGCAAAGTCTTCTAAAGAAAATGATGATTTTGAGGGAGAAATCCAGTGTTACAAATGCCGAGGCTATGGCCATATCTCCACGGATTGTCCCACTAAAAAAATCCTATAAAAAGAAGGCGCTACAAGCTAGAACTTGGGATGACTCTACTTCCACTGATTCGAGTTCTAGTGAAGAAGAAACCAATGATGCTATTGCCTTATCTTCACACGTTTCTTCTTCTCCTTTTGCTTTTTGTTTATCATCTACTATTGCTAACCCTTTTGCTTCTTCCTCTGTGCATGAAATGTCGAGCGACGATGGCTCGAGTGAGGGAGAGTCGGATGATGAGGGCTTAGCCGAGGCATACCAACAACTTCTTGATGAATCAAGAAAAATGGCTAAGCATAACAAAAAGTTGAGGACGCGCTTATTAGAAATTGAAGACGAAAACAAAAGCTTGAAAGCAACGACTAAAGCTCTTGAGGATGAACATGACACATCATTGAAGAACAATGAAATCCTCAAGGAGAAGCTAAACCAATCGGAGACAATGATCAAATCATATCAAGATAAGATTGGTTTTCTAGAGCAACAATACAAAGAAGTTCACACATCCAACCAAGTTTTGACCAAACAAGTCCATCAACTCAAGTCCGACATACAAAAATTCTCCTCCGGTTCAAAGAAACTTGATGATATGCTTGGATTGGGTCAAACAAGCAAACTTGGACTTGGATATGAGCGGACATTTGTTGAGAAGGTAAAAAATTCTATTCCCAAAGTCTCAACAAGTGTAAAAGAGAAAGTATGCCATAGATGCGGAAAGAAAGGACATATCAAGAAGATATGCCTTAAAAAGAAAACTCAAGTGGCATCTTCTAAACGTCTATCGGCATCTTTCATCACTCGACAACCTTCACGGATTCAAAAGCAACATCAAAAAGGTCGAGTACCCAAGGTCAACCAAAAGTCAAAGCCACAACAACCAACTACTCCAAAGCGGAATGCGATGGTGAGACCAAAGGTTGATCAAAAGTCAAAATAAACCGTGCCTAACGTCAACAAACCAAGACAACCAACAATCCGACAAGTTTGGGTTCGGAAAGGTGATATCTTTCCTTCTCTAAAGTCTTAATTTGTTTTGACTTAGTGTAGTGCTTTGATCGGTTTCTATTGCATATCTTTTGTTTATTGCATTACACGTTTTTGGTGCTTTCATTGTTTCGATTTTTAGATTCTTTGAATGATTAGAACATTAAATAGTGCCTTGAACATCAATAGGTTCACTTTCATTCTCTCATAATTAATCTCATATTAATTATCAATTTTACTTTATTTTTATTATATTTGAAGATAATTTATTATGAGAATTCTTAATACTTATATTCATCAAATTTAGGTAATCATGTGTAATCTCTAGGAGCTTAACCTATCTCGGTTGTGTGTGTTGAATTTGATGAATAGTCATTCTCTTATGGACTAAAATTTGTCACATGTTCTTTCAACTAAGAGATTGCTTAAGTGAGGGGGAGTCATTATTATATTAAAAATATATGCTCATATATTTTGAAAGATGTGGAAAGAGTTGCATCCTTAAAGGAGTGTGAAAACTACCACCACATGGAGGAAAGAGCTACCACCCCGGTCGTCCGGTTAGTGTGTGCAGCTACCACATGAGAATTGAATTGCATATCCGAAAAAATATATATATATATATATAAGTGCAAAAGCATGCAAAAGAAAAAATGTCACAAATATTATTTTTCGGAGTTATAAGGTGGTCCACATACATGAAAGATGCTCAAAGAGCCACCCCCTGTGCGATGTTTGTTTTATCTCAATTTTGAACGTTTATGCGATAATTTATGTCTCTTTGATGAATCTCTTAAGTCATCTTCATAATCCGTTTACATCTTGATAGCTTTTGAGCCTTTAGATTATTTTTGATGACTTGATTTTGAAGTTTATATGAATTAAGAAATAGTGTAATATTTTATCTATATTATGGTGATTGTGTAGTAAAATTCTTAATTCTTATGAAATTGATAAGGATTGAAAGAAATCAATGTGAACTTATATTTCTCATGCACTAACATTGCTTGAAATTTTATCACAAGTGGTTTCAAAATTAAAAAAGCTTTAAACTTGTGTTTTTGATTGATCTCTCTTTAAACTCTCTCTATTTTTTGGTATTTTCTTTTGGCAATTTTTGACAAAAAGGGGGAGAGAGGTGATGATATTGAAAACTTAAATAAACAAGGGAGATATTTTGAATTTAGACGCATGAACAAAGGGGGAGAGATTTTGATATATTTTTTCTACTAACTTTGTTCGTGGAGAATGAAAACTTTTTGCAGGTCTTGGAAGACTTCAAGACTCCAAGTGTGTCTAAGTTATAGAGTTTGTTTTTAGGAGTTACAAAATTGTAATTTTGAATTTTATTTGGATCTTTCACGCGAGAAGTTCATTGTTTTGGTGATGGCAATGAATTTCAATTTTGGAGAGATGAGCATCGTGAGTGTTTTATGTAATTTTAGGTTTTGTCACGAAATTGCCAAAGGGGGAGATTGTTACGAATTTTATATTGGCATATTTCGTAAAGTGAGTCAGAGTCTTGAAGGTTCAAAGAAGAAAAGACGAAGATTGAAGACTCGAAGACTCAACGTATGAATTCACGATGCTTGGTAAGTTTAAATAATCTTGATGATGATTTATAAACATTTACAAGTGTTTGGAAGACATTAAAATAGGTTTTTAATGATTTATAATCGGATCGGAAAAATTCATGCTACGGGGTTCGGACCCTGGGAGCTGCGGTTCGGAACCCGTAAGCCTGTCAGGCTGTTTCGTAAACCGGGTCCGGACCCTGATGGCTGCGGTCCGGACAATGAAAAGCTGATGCGTTTCAGAGTCCGGACCCCGCAATCCAAGGTCCGGACCCCGACCCGTCGCAAATTTTTGGAAAGTTATTTTTTCAATCCTACTCTGATTCTAATGTCTCCCAAACCTATAAATAAGATGGTAGATTTCTTAAAATCATTTTTGCAATCCTTATTTGATTCCAAATCTTTTTAAAAAATCAGTTTTCAATCCTAGTCGAAATTGGATTGCTTCCAAACCTTTCTAAAATATATTTTTAATCCTAATCTATTTCAGATTGCTTCTAAACCTATAAATAAGATGTGGGGGTGTCTCTAAAACGTGGTTAAGCATAGAATACCTTTTAGAAACCCTAGAAGCTTGTAGGTAACCGTTTTCCTCATCTTCTACATCAAGCTTCTCTCAAATTGATTCATGGTGCCCTAATTTCAAATATTCTTTTAGAATCAATTTGAGGATGGCTTAGAGATTATTCCCACAGATTTTTTATGTTCTTCTAAGCAAGGAATCATCATCAATCTTATTTGTTTTGCTCCGGACGGAGTGGCGTTGTGGATTCGGCGTGATCAAGACGGTTCGTGGATTCAGATCGTTGGTGCTCAAGGATTCGAGTGGCGTCCGTGGATTCGGACGTGGGGTGTGGACAATCCGTTGGTGCGCGTGATCCGCTGAAGAGAAGGGAGAGGTTAAGTCCGTGTAGTCGGTAATCACCTTTTAATTCTTTACTCTTAGTGGATTGTTTTTTCGCGTGTTGGTCCCGTGGGTTTCTCTCCAAAGTGGAGTTTTCCACATAAATCTCGGTGTGTTGATTTTATTTTCCGCATTACTTTATCGCATTGAGATTTGTGATTTTTGTTTATACACCTATTCACCCCCCTCTAGGTGATTGATATACTCTAGATAGATCCTAGGCTACCCCCTATCTTACACGCTCTTTGCATCATTGGTGTCCACGTCGCAAGCGAGAAAGCTGATTGCTAGTGGTTGTATCGCTTACTTAGCGACGGTGGTGGATGACCGAAAGGAAGTGTTGGGACTCGAGGACATTCCTGTGGTCCAAGAGTTTTCGGATGTATTTTCGGCGGAGTTACCCGGAATGCCACCGGATCGGGAAATAGAATTCGTGATCGATTTGCTCCCGGGTACGGCACCGATTTCTAAGGCCCCGTACAGGATGGCACCCGCGGAGCTAAAAGAATTGAAAGCACAATTACAAGATTTGATGGACAAGGGTTTCGTAAAGCCAAGTGTGTCACCTTGGGGAGCCCCTGTTCTATTTGTGCGGAAGAAGGACGGTCCACTGTGGTTATGTGTGGATTACCGTGAGTTGAACAAAGTGACCGTCAAGAATAAGTACCCGTTACCCCGAATTGATGACTTATTCGATCAGTTGCAAGGGTCTCGGGTGTATTCAAAGATTGATTTGCAATCCGGTTATCACCAATTGAAGATCAAACCGGAGGATGTGCATAAGACCGCGTTTAGGACGCGGTATGGACACTATGAATTCACGGTTATGCCTTTCGGGCTTACCAATGCCCCGGCGGCGTTCATGGATTTAATGAACCGTGTGTTCAAACCACTATTGGATCGATTTGTGGTGGTGTTCATAGATGATATTCTTGTCTACTCTCGGAGTGAAGAGGAACATAAAGAGCACCTAAGGATTGTGCTTCAAGTTCTTCGAGAGAACAAGTTGTTCGCCAAGTTAAAGAAGTGCGAATTTTGGATTCGTGAGGTCGCTTTCTTGGGTCATGTGATTTCCGCGGGAGGAGTATCGGTGGACCCTATGAAAGTCGAGGCAATCAAGGATTGGCCTCGCCCGACCAATGTCACGGAAGTACGAAGCTTTTTGGGTCTTGCGGGGTACTATCGGCAGTTCGTGGAGGGATTTTTAAAAATCTCCGGTCCATTAACGCGCCTTACCCGCAAGGGAGCCAAATATGTTTGGAGCGAGGAATGCAACCAGAGCTTTAAGGAGCTAAAGGAAAGGTTGACTTCGGCTCCGGTTCTCGCCTTGCCGATTGCGGGGGAGGACTTTGTGGTGTATAGTGATGTATCACGGCGTGGTCTTGGGTGTGTGCTTATGCAAAGAAGACAAATGATAGCATACGCCTCTCGTCAACTGAAGAGCTATGAGCAGAATTATCCCTCCCACGACCTAGAGCTTGCAGTAGTGGTCTTCGCGCTTAAGTTGTGGAGATACTATTTGTACGGGGAACATTGTGAGGTGTACACGGATCATAAAATCTTAAAATACTTATTCACTCAAAAAGGAGTTGAACTTGAGACAGCGGAGATGGTTGGAGTTGATAAAGGATTACAACTTAACCATCTTGTACCACCCCGGTAGAGCCAATGTGGTGGCCGATGCGCTCAGTAGGAAATCCGTGGAGAACTTCGCAATTGAGATGCCGGGACAAATACCGTTGATCAAGGAAATGGGCCGGTTTGACTTGGAAGTCGTGGCCCCGGGCGTCCCCGCTAGACTCATGAATCTCGAAGTGTGGCCAACCTTGTTGGAGCAAATAAAAGAAAAGCAATCCGGAGATCCGGAACTCCAAAAGGTGCGGAGTGCTATCGAGAGTGGGCGCGCCGGTGATTTTCATGTGGACTCGAAGGGCGCCATTCGATTCCGAAATCGATTGTGCGTGCCTAAAGTCGAGGACATTCGTGGGGAGATTTTGAAAGAAGCTCACACTTCTCCCTATGCGATTCACCCGGGCGGCACCAAAATGTATAAGGATCTTAAATTGCATTATTGGTGGTCGGGGATGAAACTTGATGTTGGACGCTTTGTGGCACAATGTTTAGTGTGCCAACAGGTGAAGGCCGAGCGTCGCTTTCCAGCAGGGAAGTTGCATGGGTTGCCCATTCCAGTTTGGAAGTGGGAGAATATCGCAATGGATTTTATTGTGGGCTTACCTCGGTCGTAAGGTGGCCACGACACGATTTGGGTGGTGGTGGATCGTTTGACCAAGTCGGCACACTTTTTGCCAATCCACACCACTTGGTCGGGAGACAAGTTAGCACAAGTCTACCTGGACGAGATTATGCGGTTGCACGGGGTCCCGACCTCGATAGTTTCAGATCGAGATTCCCGTTTTACATCACATTTTTGGAAAAGCTTGCAAGAAGCTTTGGGTACACGGCTCGATTTTAGTTCAGCATTTCATCCTCAAACTGACGGTCAATCGGAGAGGACAATTCAGATTTTGGAGGATATGCTGCGAGCGTGTGTGTTGGACTTCAAGGGTGCATGGCCTACTCATTTGTCGATGGCTGAATTCGCTTATAATAATAGCTATCAATCTAGCATCGGTATGGCACCGTTCGAGGCCTTGTACGGAAGAAAATACCGCTCTCCTATCCATTGGAGCGAGGTCGGCGAAAGAAGGATCTTAGGACCGGATGTGTTGCGTGAAGCGGAGGAAAAGATTCGCTTGGCTCGTGAACATTTATCGACGGCGCAATCCAGGCAAAAGAGCTATGCGGATAGACGTCGACGAGATTTGGAATTCGCGGTAGGAGACCGTGTCTTCTTGAAAGTATCGCCCACGAGAGGGGTAAAGCGATTTGGTGTTCGGGGTAAGTTGAGTCCCCGTTACATTGGACCTTATGAGGTTTTGGAGCGTGTGGGATCCTTGGCATATCGGCTAGCCTTGCCGCCAAAACTTGCGGGGATACACAATGTGTTTCATGTATCGACGCTCCGTAAGTACGTGTATGATCCAGCGCACGTTCTCGAGTATGTGACTATGGAGCTTCATGAGGATATGACTTATGAGAAATTTTCCTTGTGTATCATGGATCGCGAGGTGAAAAATTTGAGGAACCGTGAAATTCCTTATGTAAAGGTACAATGGACGAATCACGGTGAGCGTGAAGCTACGTGGGAATTGGAAAGCTCAATGAAGGAGCGGTTTCCTTACCTTTTCGCTGAGTCCAGCTGAGGTATGATTTAGTTTCGCAGCCGAAACTCTCTTTAAGGGAGGAGGAATGTAGCACTCTGAATTTCGGTGCGTTGTATCAAACTTTACTAAATTTGATAAAGTTCGATGGAAGCCGATAATGGCTGGTGTGGAATTGGGTTCCGAAGGTTTCGGAACATTGTGGGTGCGAGTGGAAACCCGAAAATCAAAAAATTTTGAAAAAGGGACCAAATGGAGCAAAACTGCTTACGGGGTCCGGACCCGGGAAGCTGGGGTCCGGACAATAAAGTCCGCGGGCAGCTAAGGTCCGGACCCGGACGTCACGGTCCGGACCCGAGCTGATTTCCGAGTTGGGGTGCGTATGGGTTCCGGACGCGGGATCTGGGGTCCGGACCCGACCGGCGCAAAGACCGAGAGTCACGTACGGGTTCCGGACCCTGATGCCAAGGTCCGGACCCGGCCTGCGCGGTGGACTGTCACCTGTGCGGGGTCCGGACCCCACTTGCAAGGTCCGGACCCGGCTGAGGCAGAATGTCCAGTGAGGGGTATTTTGGTAATTTCACATTGGGGGGCTATGTATTGAGGGCTGAGACCTCTCTCCTCATTACTCCTTCACTTTCTTCTCATCCCCTCTCCCTCTCCCTCACTTTCTCTCTCTAGAGATCTCTGCAAAGCTTGGAGAAGTGGTGGATTGGAGCTTGGAAAAGGACTTCCAAGGTGCAAAGAAACTTCTTGGTGCAAGAAGAAGCTTGGGAGTTAGGGCTTTGAGGTGAGTTATTGTGATTTAGGGTTTAAACCTTAGATTTAATCCTTTGATATGAGGTTTATGGAAACCCTAGGCAATCTAAACCACAAATAGTGAAAGATTGGCCAAGAAATCTAGGGTTTGGCTTGCATGCATGCAAACCCTAGGTAGATTTGGGGCTTTTGCCATGGGAGGTTCTAAAAATATTTGGACATTCGGGAATTGCAATTGGGGCATAGGAAATCATGTTAGAATAAATAATTTCAAGTATTGAGTTGATTTATGGGTTCGTAATGAGTAACGAACCATTTTCTTGTAAAAGCTTGGGTTGAGGCAAAAACTCAAGGCTTGGAGACTTAGGAGCTCAAGGAATTCAAGAACTTGGAAGCTCTTGAGGTGGGTTTGTGTTTACCGATGGGATTAGGTCACTTCCATGTCTAGGGTAAATAACCATTTAAAGATAAAATGGTGTGTAATGTGAAACCCTAGAACTTGCATGTTGGCAAAATATGAATCATGATAGATAGAGCCATGAGCTCCTCTTGCATGTTAAAGAATTCAAGTATATTTCTATTATCTATACTTGTTATGTGATTGCATGTATGATTGGAACATGAGGATTGGAATCTAGTGTCATTTGACATAGGTTGGAACATGTATGATTGGAACCTAGTGTCATTGAGCATAGGTTGGAACATGAGGATTGGAACCTAGTGTCATTGAACATAGGTTGGAACATGAGAATGGAACCTAGTGTCATGGAACCTAGGTTGAGAATGTAAAGTGAACCTAGTGTCATTGAACATAGGTGAGACTTAGTGACTTGAACCTAGGGTCATGGGACTTGGGTTGGCAAGTGTAAAATGTGAATATTGGGATATGCGACGATTTCGCTATTCCCGGGTATGCGACGATTTCGCTACCCGTGCCATGAGTTGGCGGTGACAGATTGGGATATGCGACGATTTCGCTATCCCGGGTATGCGACGATTTCGCTACCCGTGCCATGAGTTGGCGGTGACAGATTGGAATATGCGACGATTTCGCTATCCCGTGTATGCGACGATTTCGCTACCCGTGCCACGTGATGGCGGTGTTGAAATGGGATATGCGACGATTTCGCTATCCCGGGTATGCGACGATTTCGCTACCCGAACACGGAGGTGACGATTTCACTCCTTAAAGGTTGGAACTATTATGGTGATGCGGCGATTCCGAAACCATAAGTTTATGACAAGTGGTTGAACTTGGTCAATGTGAGATATAGGATAAACCTAGGAGAGAATAAAAATTTATATTTTATTTGGTTGCATCCTTTATGTTTATTTACAAGCATGTAAATATTTGTTGCATAGTTATTTGTGATCTAACGTATGCATATGGTGTTTCTTTGGACCTGGTGGGTCGAGCTTCTCCCTTGGGTGGCCTTACCCACTGGGAATTATGTTTATAGTCTCACCCCACGTTTTTCAGGTCCTTCCGCGAGTGAGGCGGCGGAGCGAGGCAAGGGTTTGGCTCTCTAGATAGCGGCCCTTCCATTTTGGTGATACATAGAGTTGTACCCCTAGTCTTGGACATTGATAGTGTAGGGGTTTTCATTAAATGTATGCAACTTGTATATTCCATAATTTTGGAACATAATGTATGGAATGGAAATGAAAGAAAAGAAAATTTTGGGCATGTATAAATGTGCAAATGTGACGTAATAGAAGTAGAACTTCTTTATGTTGATGCTTTCCTTGTGCAACTCTTGTACTCCGTTCCTAGTTGGAACCTTGTGGATATGCTTGTGTTGTGACGCCTTGGGCAGATAGAAGAGACTCTATCCGTTCGGCGGGTCTGGGGCATGCGCCCGTGCGGTTATCCTTTCCACCTAGTTGGTGTTAAAGGCCCGACGGGGCATGACAGAATAAAAATATTATCATAAAAACAAACAAGGTAAGTGTCGGAATATATTATAGCCGATACACAGAAAGCCGAAAGAAAATTAAGATAACAAATCTTTGAGTTGATTCCATTCGGCCTCCAAGTTGGATTGAGCTAGATCGGTTGCACATCTCCTTCGCTTCATCATGGGGTGGAGCTTGTAGAGTTGGGAGAGCTGATCATGGATTGCCGTCTCCTCATCTTTCTTGGCCTGGTATTGAGTTTGCAGAGAAGTGCGTTCTTCAGACATGTGGGCCAAGACTTTCTCTGCTTCGGCAAGTTCTTCTTTAAGGTAAGCAATGCACTGCCAAAGAGCCGACTCTTGATCTCTTAAAATATCATCCTGTTTGTTGAAGTTGGTTAATGGAGTCGCTACATCAATAGCTTTCGCCTTGAAAGAGCCGACTTGTGAGAAATGAGCATCCAAAGCAACATGCTCGGCGGAGAGTGCCTGTTGCCGAGCCAAAAAAGAGGAGAGATGAGCGGACAAAGTTTGCGCAAAACATCGCCCCGCAGAAGGAAGATTCGGGTTGGTTCAGGAGGTCAACGAGGAGAGCTCCGAGCTGATCAAACTGTACCAGACTTCGAGCCAAAGTAGGAAGACCGATGCTGTAAAGCCTCAGACACTCATCCAACTTTTGTTGAGTGACAGCCGATAAAGTGGTGGGGAGGTCTTACTCTTCATTGGATGTAGGATTTGAAGCGGCCAGCTCTTGAAGAGAAACAGCCAGAACATCCGCCGATCCGCCAACAATTGTAGGGCTTTCATGCATAGGCACAACGACTGAAATTGAAGCTTCAACCGGAGATTCGCCAGGGGAAGCTGGACCACCCTCCTCTCTCATCCCAGTTTCTTCTTCTCTCTTTTTCTCTTCTTTTCTTCTTCTTTCTGTTTCTCATCTTCTCTTTTCTTCTTCTCTTCTTCCTCTTTCTTTCTCTCCTCCTCTCTTGTCTTCTTCTTCTTGTCTTCTTCTTCTTTTTTTCTCTCCTCCTCTATTTTTTTCTTTTCTTCTTCTTCTTTCTTCCTTTCCTCCTCCCTCTCCTTCTTACCTTCTTCTCTTTTTGCCCTTTCTTCCTTTTTTTTCTTCTGCTCTTCGTCATCTTGATCCTTCTCCCATTCTTTCTTCTTACTTGACTTGTCCCTCCATTTTCTCTCTTTTGCTTGTTTTTTTTCTTGACGCACTTCCCGATGAGTTTTTCGGTCTCGTTGAAGAAGAGCTGCCTTGAGTGCCGAGGTGAACCTAGCACGGAAGACCTTTGCCGGAATCCCACCGGAGGCTGTCTCCTTCAGCTGCTCGGCCATCGGTTCATGCGATGAAGAGTGAGGAGGAGAAGGAGAATCGACCAGAATGGGCTGAGGGTTTACCTTGGCCGATGATGGAGCTTGTTCAGCAGGAATCGGCTCAACAGGGACCTTTGTCAGGATCGATTCAAGCACCTCCTCAGCTGGAACAATAGTTTGAGCCGAGGGTATAGTACCAGCAGTCGGCTCCTACACAAGTGGCACGCCTTCAGCCGATGCAAGGGGAGGCCGAGAGCGAATTCTAACTGCGACTGATTTTCGCCGCTTCTGCTGCGCCGAAGGAGTTAGGGAGACATATTCGATTGGCCGCTTCTCTGGTCGCTAGGCTGATGGATCAGGAACACGTACCGGCTGAAAAGAATAAATTAAACCGAAAGCACAATAAAGATAGATACACCATGAGAAGAGAAATATATCGCCGAGGGGCGAGGCGAGACCTCTGGATCCTTGTTAGAATCCTCGCCTGAATCCTCCTGTTCCGGAGAGTCGGGTGCAACTTCTTTACCCGCAAAAGTGCCGACTAAGGAGCAAATAAAAAAAATTAAAGAAAGAAAGAAAAACATAATCGAATCGAAGAAGAGATAAAATATCTTCTGTATGGAGAATGTTGTGAATGCAGTGAGACAAGATCTTAGAAAAAATATTCTCACAGAAGCATTCCCAAGCACCTCAGAAGTGAAGATCGGCCAACCCCGTGTGATTCGGCCGAAAACTCACAGGAGTAAAAAAGCGCCTGAGGCGATTCCCCATAGCCGAGAGCTGATCTGCTTCGGTCGTGCTCTTTATAGAAGGATGGCTACGGGCAGTGTTAGCCGTGAAGAACTTGGATGGGGCCGGGATCGCATGGATAAATCCAAATTGACGCGCCACGTAATGAGGACAATAAATTTCAGTGCTCGGCGTCAACTTGGAGCGAGTCTTCAGGCCGATGTGAAGATCCCGCGGAGCCAAAAAGGAGTACCAGACCTCAGAATGTTTGTTGGCGTTGGACGAGGCCTTCTGATTCCGGACAGCCTCGTACCGAGCGATGAACCAAACTGGACCGATCAGTCGCTCTCCGAAAAGGGACCATTTGATGAGATGTCGTTGGTCTGCGGCATAGAAAACCCGGAAGTAAGTCGAAAAGTCGACAGGCTGGCATGAAGTAAGGGGCTCTGGGCAGCCGAGGGCCAGTCCATAGGTATCAAAATGAGGAGCCGAATCTTGGACAAGGGGGTTCGGCACAGGACCGAAAAATAAATCTGCAGACAAAGTTGCAGAAACCAGAGAACGCCGCAGCCGGAGCCGATCACCACGCCATTCTTCGATGGCAGTGGCTTGATCGACTCGAAGATCTCTCAGTAGAGGAAAGAAAGGAAGTACGAACCGAGGGCTAGCTTTTCGCCGTTGGCCAGCACAACGGTGATAGGGACAAAGTCGTGATTAATCTTCTGCGAACGGGTACAAAGAGGTTGTGGTAGAGTCAGTAGAGAAGGAAGGCAGTATGTTCCTTCCTGGTGACTGGAGTGGGGGCCTGACCTGCAAACCTTCGTATAAACTTGGTATAAGCGAGGTCCGCCTTTGGATCCAGATGGGCCTCAAACTCTGCCACTCCATCGGGGTTGTAGGCCATAGATAGAATAACACCGTGAGGACGGAGACCGATGATCGCTGCCACGTCAAAAAAGGTCGGGGTGAAAGGCCCCACCCTGAAGAAAAAAGTATTAGAGACTGGAGACTAGAAACATAAAGCCGCGACAAGAAGAAGACTATCGGCTTAAGGAGAGGTCCTCGAGAGTTGGATGGCTTCATAAATCCCAACTTCACGCCAAAGATCGGCGTAAAACCCCTCAACTCGGTCCAACCAGGCCAAATAGGCGTCCGAAACGCTGGGCCAGATACGGAGACTCTTCCCTGACGACTTCAAGGAAGATCAGGAAGGGAGATGGATAACGTCGGCCATCAAAGAAAGCCCTTCTACCGAGAAGGAAAAAAGCATCAGGTACAAGAGGCGCCACGAAAGAAGGGCCGAGTATGAAGCGAGAGGGGTCCGACTCGACATATTGTCTGAAAAGAGTATAGTCAAGAGATGGAGATGAAGGGAGAGAAGGAATCTGAGCCAACGAAAGAAGCTTGGAGTCGAAGGAAAGAAAGAAGAAGGGTTGAAGAAAAAGGTCCTTGAGAAGAAAGAAGAGGAGTAGAAATGGAGAAGACGAAAGGACGCAAGAAAGGTGAAGCTGTCGGAGGGAATTTCGAAGTAGACCATGATGGCGAACTGACGGCAGCTATTAATGCCCTAATTAATGTCCTAAATGAGATAAAAAGGGCACAAAAAATCATTGCCGTCAAAGGACGAAATCAAGTACGAGATGACTGAAGACATGGCTAGATGAATCCGCCAGATGAAATAGGCGATGTGGCCATGTGGAGTGGTAAATTTCAGCCGTCCAACCAACGGCTTTCAATCTTGGTCGTTGAGAAAAACGACGTCAGCCACTCGAAACGGTCATTCGGGAAGCTACCGGGAGGGGGGGCATTGTTGGCACCACGTGGTAGGACAGCTTGCACCATATGAAAAGGTTTCTGGAGCCAAACATAGAGCAACGCACGGTGCACCAAGAGCTGAGAAGTACACACCCAAAATCGAAAATTAGTAGGGCGAGATACGGTTGAGATCGGCCAGGAGTGGCACACAGAAATAGGGACATAGCCGAGATACACCCCGTAATGGAGAATAACTGAATAACGGCAGGCAAGATTATAAATAAACAGAATACGCCTGCAAAATACGTCTTTTTTTCTTGCGAACAAGAAGACCATTCTATTTCCAGCATTTCTCTATTTTTTTAGGAGTAGTATACTTGTAATCTTCACTTTTCTTGCATTTTCCGCTTTCCTAGGAGTAGTCCTCTAAGGTAGATTTTCTTGTAGTTAAGAGCTTAGTAAGTTAGCGGTTGGACATATCTCCCTGTACATCTCTTTTATTTCTAAAATATATTAAAGTCACTCGGCTCATTTCAGCCGAGTCAGTAATATATTCGAGTGTTCGGACTCGGCTGAGCGGATCCCTCCTCAGCCGATCGCTTGATTCTGTCTTGGGCGCATTCGAGGGTCACAATCAGGAGCCGACCCATTCTCCCGACTCGCTTCCCGAAAAAGAGCTTTGACCGAGTCAAAGGTCCGAAAATTCGGCTCGCAGTATCGCTTTTCTAGGGGTTAGTTGTTATCATAGATTTTTCCTGTTAGTTTTTTTGTAGATTTTCTTATTGTTTGCGGTAGATTTTCTTGTTACTTTTTCCGTAGTTAAGGGCGTAGTAGATTAGGGTTAATAATAGGGTTTACCTTGTAACAACTCTTGTACTTCTACTTTTTCTTTTCCAATAAAGGCAAGTCACTCGGCTCATTCAGTCGAGTTTGTTAATACATCTGCGGAAGAACCCGGCTAAGCCGATCCCTCCTCAGTCGATCGCTCGGCTCGTCAGTGGCGCACTCGAGCATCATAATAGGAGCTGACTCACTTCCCGAGGGAGCCACTGACCTGGTCAACGCGCTGATCCGGTCCGTTTCGTCCCGCATCCGTTTCCTGGCCCATCAATTTTTGGCACGCCCGGTGGGAGACGCCCAGGTTCATTTCAATCTTTCTCTCACGGCTGATAATAACACGACAAACCTCCGAAATAGGGTCATTCCCAGGCCCTCAGGGAATGACCAGGCCAGTAGCGCCGATAATGCAAATGAGCAGCAGGCGGCGCTACAGGTAGGAGGTGAAAGTAGTGGGCACTCGACTTATCAGGAGCCGAGCTTGACTCAAGCATTAGGGCAAATGACCCGAGTCCTGTAGACATTAGATCAAAATAGTCATCAGAGTACCGCTCGACTGGACGCGGTACTGGCCGCCATCACGACCTCTAATGAAAACATCGCTCGAATCGGACAACTGCTAGTCCGGAACGAGCAACCTTATGGGGGTCCACAAGGACCCATAACCGCGTCGGTGCCACAAAACCCAGTCGCATTGGCAGTCTCACAGGCACAGCCCCAAATGGTGCCTTTCCAGGCTGCCTACAGTCCGGCAAATATAAACGCCGGCCCTCAGCCAGTTATTGCATGGGGTTTACCTCCCCCACCTCCTTTGCCAACTTACCAGCCCCAAAACACGAGTGTAAGGGCTGGGGGGCAGGGCCCCAATGTATTGCAGGGACTCAACCCTGCAATACAAAACTACGGACCGCCTCCAGGGCTGAACATGGTTCCGACCTCGGCTCCTGCTCCGGTGGCAGGAATTAATGAGCTATACGCTCAAATAGAAGAGGCGATCCGGAACACATTCGGTGTGGGGGACGAGGCCAGCAGTGCAGCCTGTATTTAGGTCCCCGTATCCTACGAACATTGATACGGAGCATCCGTATCTGGCGAATTGGAAAATGCCGAAGTTCGCTAAGTTCTTGGGAGAAGAGACCGAGAACACTGTGGAGCATGTTGCTCAGTTTACTGTCCAGTGTAGAGAAGCGGCCGCCGACCTATTTTTGAAACTTCGTTTGTTTAACACGTCGTTAACGAAGACGGCGTTCACATGGTACACCAGTCTATCTGCCAATTCTGTCCGCAATTGGGTCGAATTGGAACAAAAATTTCATGAAAAATTTTACAGGTCGGAACCTGAATTATTAGTGGCCGATTTGGCCTTATATCGACAAAAGGCGGGGAAAATTGTAGTGTCCCTGGAGATTAGCTGTCGGAATGACTACATTATTAGTGACTAGTTGACATATCTGTAGAGTATCGGGACGAGTCGGAGTCGTTTTGGCGCGAAAATAGACTCGGCGCACTCAAATAAGCCAAAACTGAAGTTCTGCCAATTTAGGGCGCCCAGAAGTTTAGAGCGCCCAGATTCAAAGTATTGTTTGGTATGTGTTGCTGAAGTCATCTCGGACCCAGTTTAGGGCGCTCGAAATGTGAGCCCGAATTGGGTTGGCAGCCTCCCTTATGAATATCGACCGTTTTGACACGTGGCAGGTGGTAGGTGAGGAGTGCTGGACCAAGTTAGTATTCCGAACCCTCATTTGGACATCCATTTCACAGTGGGATGCAGTGGCGAGCTGTTTAGGGCGCCCAGTTTTGGGTTTAGGGGCGCCCGAATTCTAGATTTTCTGCAGTAACAGGTTTAGTTCCTATTTTTTCTGGGGTTCATTTTATCATTCCTACACCTTTATAAAAGTGAGTGGACGTCCCTATTGAGCTCTTTTCTCTCCTCCTTCATAGGGAACACCTCTTCTCTTGCATTTCTTTGCTAAAAACTCATCCAAATTTATTTCTTCTCTGCGGGTGCTGTAGCAACAACAGGAATTCCAGTAGCGACTGCAGCAATTTGTTGTTTTGAGGGTTTTGGATGCTTCTAGTGGCTAGGATGAACTGATTCGTGGACTCTAGACTTGAAGGAGAAGTTGTGGAGCAACTCCACTATCTTTAATTTCAGGTTAGTGAGGTTAAATTGCTGGATTTTTGGATTTGATTGGGATTTTTAGGCTGAAATTGGAGTTTTAATGGAATTTTTATGTTTTTCTTGACCCGAATCCTTCTAGAAGCTGGATTGTTGATTTTGATTGGTTTCCCCAACTTCCCTCACTGATTTTGAAGCTTTCTCACCAGATTTTGCAAGTTGGAAAGGTGACTTCATTTTAGATTTTGGATTTATTGATGTTAGGTGCAGTTTTTGGAGGAATTGATGATTTTGATGAAATTTTGAATCCATATTTTGGTAGAGAGCTGATTGCTGGATTTGGATTAGTTTTCCCTCACCTTTGGAAGTTTTAGACCCTTTTCCACTGATATTCCAGGTTTGGATTCCCAGATTTTAGCTTGAGTTGAGTTGAAGTGCTCTAGAGCTGATTTTCTAGATTTAGCTGAATCTGGGCCTCCCTTTTTGGATCCGAATTGCAGTAGAAGGCCTTTGTTGCTACTTGAGCTGAGGGCTAGTGAAGTTAATTGGTTTGGAGTTTAAACTTGCTGCTAAGAGGTGAGTTTGAGTAATTTTAGAGCTTCAATTCTAGAATTTTGAGCCTTGAATTCAAGGTTGAGCTCGTACTGTTTTAGAACTGCATCCAGCTAATCTGGACTGAAGTTCTGGGCACCTAGTTGTGCTGTGCTATGGATCCAAAAGTGAAGTTCAGTTTTCCTGCTGGGAATTGAGTTGAGTTGAGTTGGTTCTTTTGCTCTCGAAGTGACTTCTTGCCGTGGTTGGATTAGCTCTTCAGGTGAGTTAATGTCTACCGAATTTTTCAGAATTCCTGCTAAGTTTTGTAGAATTTCAGTATGTCTTATCATGTATGATTCATCATGTTTAGTAGCTCAAATTGTAGATTTGCATGTTAATATATGAAATTTGAATTTGGAGCATGATTTAGATATTTTAGATGATTACTACATGCTGAATTGAGAATTGACTTAGGAGAAAACCTACACATTGAACTTATCATTTATTGATCAGATTTAGCTTCAGGAGCTATTTTTACCTTTGTATCGCCGCTGTTAGTGCGTCGTGGATACTCAGATTGGTGTAGGTTGAGATTACGCTCGTGCTGAGATGTCGAGTGGACTTTTACAGCAGTCTTTAGGCTGATTCGTGTTGTCGGGTGCCGTCCGGACTGACGTTGGACCCAGATCTTTACTTTTTTGCATCAGATTGTGCCAAGGGCACATGAGCTTTGGTTTTTCAATTCGTTTGAGTATTTGCATTGACTACCGCCTGCGTGAGCTTGATTGAGCTCGACAGAGATTATGCTTCTATACTCGGCAGGGTTGCGCCCCCTGAGTGCCGCTCCAGAGTCTGGCTTTCTTGCATTGATGTTGCAGCAGCCCTTTGGGCATTCTACTTAGATCGGCTACCCCGTGGGTGGTGCGCGGAGTAGCTTAGGCACAGGCTGGACTGGCCGATTGGCAGTCCCTTTGGATTGGGTCAGTGATGACTGTTTCTTAGCTAGTGATGCATATAAATACACAGAGAGCATGACATGAGTAGTAGTAGTGTAGTGGCATATTAGCTGTAGAGTTTCTTCCAGCTTACCACATTACTCTTTTATCTATCAGCTATACTGTTAGTCTCGTAGACTTAGTGGGTAGGTCGTTGGGGTCGGTGACGGTACCCACTGAGAACTAGTTTGTTTTACAGTAGTTCTCACATCCATTGTTGTCATTTTTTTCTTGTAGAGTCGTCGGCTGCTGCTGCTGCTTCTGATCAAGGTAGGGGAGTCGCGAGCTAAATCCCTACCTACCCCTGTCGACATGCTAGAGGAGTACCCTTTTTGGAGTTAGCTTACTTTTGTTTAGTCATATACATACAGTTAGTTTTATTTTCTACTGTCCAGAGTTGTGAGGTGATGATATTGTACTTTTGGATTATGTTATACATCTTGGATTACATGTATGTACAGGTGACTATTTATTTCTGTTTTAATAGCTCTGTTACTCTCTAGTAGTAGTTCTTGTACTGTTTACAGGTACTTCTATCGCTTCGCGTACGCAGGGCTTCCTATGTATGCGGCGGATCTGTTGGCGAGCCCGCGTAGAGCTGGAACCCGGGATGTGACAGAAATGGTTGAAGAATACCTGAACCGTTTCAAAACAGCCATAAACCGATACTTTGTGAGAATGCCGGAATCTGAGTTCGCCAAAATGGCATTTAATGGTCTGCATTTTAAGATAAAGAACCATTTTGAAGATAAATATTTTTCTAACCTGTTCGATTTGCGAGTTCGGGTCGCCCAATACGAACAATTCAGAAAGAAAAATTGGAAAGATCGGTCGCGTTGGAGCCGAAACAAAAAATAGAATAAGGAAAAAAAAGAAAAATATCTCTTTCATCGAAGAGGGATCGGCTCAAGACGAGCCGAACACCTCTAGCGAGATAGAAGATTCGGTTGATGAGGCCGAGGTATATGCGGCAGAGATGGTGAAAAACCTCCAGCCTTATAAATGTGCATTACTTAAGCCAGCGAAAGCTAGCAAAACTAGAACACGAATGGCGGCGTATACCTATTCGTTTGACATGGCCAAAACCGATCAGATATTTGATCGGTTATATAAAGATGGGAGGATCAAACTCTAGGAAGGTCAAACGTTACCTTCTGGAGAGGAATTAAAGAAGAGAAAGTATTGCAAGTGGCACCACTCGTGGAGCCACAGGACTAATGACTGCACAACCTTTAACAGGCAAATACAAAAGAAAATAAATAAAAGTCGGCTGGTATTTGCCGACCAAGAAAACAAAAGTAATATGGAGATTGATAAAAACCTTTTTCCCATGCAGGTTAATATGGTGGACGTCAAGGGAAAGAAGCCACTTCAGGAGAAAAAATTTCAGGAGGATGTGGCCAAGACAAGAAGAATGCTTCGGCTTTGCATCAAGTGCAAGGCCGAAATGACGCGTCAAGACTGGAAATCTATCGTACGTGAGAAGAAGGCGTACGGCGAATGGAAGGAGTTAATGACTTTTCCCAAAGAGTGGGAGGACCTACCCGAGGCCGCCAGTCACCAGGACGAATGCTCAGAAGGGGCCTCCAACGACTCCGAAGAAGAAGTGAACTCCGGGAGAGACATGAAGGACCCACCAATTCGGAAGGTCCAGGACGAGTACTACCAGACGAGAGAGAGGACGCGCCGAGAGGGTTACCCAAGACAACCCTTCGGCACTCAACAGAGGAATTAGGGGTATCGGCCCGCATAGCACCAGCAGCCAAGGCCGAGACCTGGGCCAGAATTCGAAGGAATGACCGAGAGGGACATAGAATTCCTCGGTCGGATATTAGTGAATCCAGCCATGGCCGAGACCCTGGGAGAGGAGAGAGATCTTGAGGGAGCACCTCAAGATGGTAAAGACACCAGCAAACGTGCCGACTGAACAATGGTTCACGGTAAGGGCGCCGGCCAGATAGTATGGGCCGGTGCTGACAAAGACTGAGAAACGGCGGCAATAGAGAATGCAGGCCGAAACGAGACACCACCAGAAAGAAGCGAAAGGGATGAGGCCGAACACGTGGAAGCGGCATGCGCAGCGGTTGCCCCCTCGGCCCATGAAGTATGATGATTAGGCGGGCAGTTCAAATCACGTACCATGGCTGAAATCCCAAGTGGAGCAATCGGCTGCAGCGGAGCCGACGAAGAAGGTCTCCCACAAAGAACTAGAAGAGAAGATTGCTTCTCTTGGGATCATCATTAAGCGGGAGCGATGGCCACCCAAGAAGAGAGATGTTAGGCCGGAGAGTGAATTTTCGGCCGAAATAGCAAAAGAATTCGATGAGAAAAAATAGAAGACTTGAGAAGTTGCGGCCGAAGGGAGTTCGGCTGACGTGAGTATGGTGTACGCTTTGCCATATTCATTCAAAGCAGAGTCAGCAGAGGCTGAGGAGCAACCTCAATATGAAGAGGAGCTGGCTCTGGCCCAGCTCCAACTTGAGGACGTCAAAGCGGCCGATGCGGTGGTGTTCGAAAAGCCATTGGCCTTACAGACCAGATTCGTCAGGCCTTTATATATCAGGGCCCTGATAGAGGGACGGCATGTTGGCCGGGTAATGATAGACGACGGGGTTATGGTAAACATCATGCCCACGTCGTTCTTCAAGAAGTTGGGCAAAATGGAGGACGAGCTCAAGCCCACTAACACGACCATGACCGACTTCACGGGAAGTGGTCAGCAGGCGCGGGGGGTACTGACAATCGAATTGACGGTTGGATCCAAGACTCTCCGGACGGCCTTCTTTGTAGTAGATGCCAGTAGTCATTACAACCTGTTGCTAGGGCGTGATTGGATCCACGCCAACGAATGTGTGCGCTCGACCCTACACGAAAAATTGTTCCAGTTGGTCGGGATCGCGTTGAGGAGATCGCGGCCGAAGGAAGGCCGTAGGTGGTGAACGTGAACGTGAAAAGCATTGGCCATGTGAATTGGGCCGAGGCGGACCTAGATCAGATCTCATTCGTCCGGATCATCGAAGAAGGAGTATAGCTGGTACTCCAAAATGAGGCAGAAGCACTGACGGCCGTCGAAGAGCCACCGGTTTGGTTAAAATGGAATGTCAGGAGCCAACAACCGAGGCTCTAAATGAGCTTCGGCGTGAAACGCCAACCAAAGGAGTCGGCCGCTTCAAGTGGTCGGCCTTTGCGGCCGATGGAAAATCTGAAGTGAACTATTCGGCTCAAGGGGCCGATAGTGAGAGAATGATTCGGCTCAATGGGCCGATGGTAGGAAGAAGGGGCGGCCACGAGAAAGGCAAGCCCAACGAAACAACGGCATCGACCAACAAGGCCGACAGGCTAGATAAAGAACGAGGATCAAACTCAGGAATCCAGGCCGAACAAGTTTCATGAAAGAATCACCGATCAAGGTCGGCGAGAAGAGGTTGGAGACTCAAGATCCGCTGATCGAAGTGAATTTAGGGTCGGACTAGAACAAACGGACGACCTTCATTAGCGCGAGACTTTTGGCATAGTAACAGGGGGAGTTGATCGAGTTGCTAAGGAAATATAAGGACTGTTTCGCCTGGAGTTACGAAGAAATGTCAGGACTGAGCCGAAAGATCGTAAAGTATAGGCTCCCTATAAAAAAAGAGATTTAGGCCTTATAAACAACCAGCTCGTAGGTTTGAGTCGAGTATTGTAATGCAAATAAAAAATAAAATTAAAAATTTTTTGAGAGCCGGATTTATTAGAGGGGCTTGCTATGTCGACTGGGTGGCCAATATTGTTCTGGTGCAAAAGAAAAACGGCAAACTTAGGGTCTGCATTGACTTTAGAAACTTAAATACGGCTACATCTAAAAACGAATACCACATGCCCATAGCTGACGTGCTAGTGGACACTGCAGCCGGTCATAAAATTCTATCCTTCATGGACGGTCACGTTGGCTATAATCAGATTTTTATTGCCGAAGAAGACGTATCGTAATCGGCTTTCAGATGCCCAGGGACCATTGGGACTTTTGAATGGGTAGTGATGTCCTTCAGTTTGAAGAACGCCGGGGACACTTACCAGCGGGCAATGAATTTTATCTTTTATGATCTGATCGGTAAAATATTGGAAGTTTACATTGACGATATTATAGTAAAATCTAAATCTCAGACCGATCACTGGGCCGATTTGGGATTAGCCTTCGAGCGCATGAGAAAATACAACCTAAAAACGAATCCTCTGAAATACGCGTTCGGAGTATCGGTTGGAAATTTTCTCGGTTTCTTAGTCCATCAGAAAGGGATCGAGATAGATAAGAATAAGGCAAAGGCGATTATTGAATTACCGCCGCCCAAAACTAAAAAGGATTTATAAAGCTTACTGGAAAAAATAAACTATTTTAGACGATTCATAACAAACCTAGCCGGCAGGATAGGGGTATTTACTCTATTGCTTCGGTTAAAGAATTATGAGGAATTCTTATGGACAAAAGAGCACCAAGAGGCGTTCGAGAATATTAAAAGATATTTGGTGAACCCCCCACTACTTATTCCTCCTCGACACGGACAGTCGATGAAATTGTATATCTCGGTTGCGGAAGAAAACTTTGGGTGCCTGCTAGCTTAGGAGAATGATTTGAAAGAAAAATAAGCGATTTATTATCTCAGTCGACGTCTGCTAGATGCCGAACAGCGCTATTCGGCAATGAAAAAATTATACTTGGCATTGTATTATGCCTGTACCAAGCTGAGATATTATATTCTACCTGTTGAAGTGTCAGTTGTTTGCATAACCGACGTTATAAAATATATGTTGTTAAAACCAATTTTAAGGGGGAGGATAGGACGCTGGATGTTAGCCTTATCCGAATTCTCTCTCAGCTACGTCCCAGCAAGGGTCGTTTAAGGTCAGGTCATAGCTGACTTTATGTCAATCATCCGTGCGTCGAAGTTGAAGAGCCGAGACAAAACTTGGTTGGTCTCCGGCCTTGGACGCTTTACTTTGATGGATCCAGGACAACCGACTCGCCGGGAGCCGGAATAGTGATACGATCACTTAAAGGCAAAACTTCTTAGTTTTCCTTCGAACTAGATTTCGATTGCTCCAATAACCAAGCTGAGTACGAGGCCTTAGTAATTGGCCTCGAAATTTTAGAAAAGTTAGGAGCGCAATCTATAGTAGTCATCGGTGACTCACAGTTAGTAATAAAGTAAGTGGTCGGAGAATACCGATGCGAAAGCCCTAATCTGCAGAATTACTTAAATAAGACGGTGGAGTTACTTAGCAGATTTGGGAAGATGGAATTCGTGACCAATCAAGAGAAGAAAATGAGCAAGCAAACGAGTTGGCTCAGTCGGCTTCAGGATATAAAGAGCTGAGAGAGATGGACTAAGTCAAGGCTGGCAAGAGGTTATTACTATCGGTTTACACTTGAGAACATATGATGATCACCCCTGTCGGGGTGCAGGATGATTGGAGGACACCGCTAGTTAATTTTCTCAATGATCCGAGTAGACAAGCCAGCTATTAATTGCGAAAGAAAGCACTCAATTATTGTCTACTAGACGGGCAGCTTTATAGAAGAACGGCTGAAGATGTGCTTCTGAAATGTTTAGGAACTGCGAAGCATTAATAGTCATGAGCGAGGTCCATGAAGGGTTATGTGGGGCACATTCAGTCGGAAAAAAATTGAGGTGGACAATCCGGCACCTGGGATACTATTGGTCAACCATGCACGAAGATTGCATAAGGTATGTCAGAGGGTGTCAGGAATGCCAATTCTACGGGCCGGGACAAAGGGTGTCGGCCTCTGAGATGCACGTGATTATCAAGTCTTGGCCGTTCTGCGGCTAGACTATGGATTTGATTGGAGAGATTCAGCTGAACTCCTCGGCTGGACACAAATTTTTAATAGTAGCCGTGGATTATTTCACCAAATGGGTGGAAGTAAAATTCACGAGAATGGCCACTCAAAAGGACATCATAGAATTCGTAGAAGATTCCATCATCCATCGTTTCGGGATTTTCGAAACGATTACAACGACCAGGGAACGATGTTCACAGGGAAGTGATTCTCGAGATTTTTGGAATCAAGGCAGATCAAACTGCTACATTCATCACTTTTTTACGCACAGGCCAATAGACAGGCCGAAACAGTAAATAAGGTTATCATAAATATGATGAAGCGACACATCGAAAAATATTAGAGAAAGTGGAACGAGAAGCTCTCGGAGGAATTGTGGGCATGCCGAACGACCGTCAAGACAAGGACAGGGATCACGCCTTTTCGGCTGGTTTATGACCACGAGGCCGTATTGCCAGCCAAAGTAATGATCCCCTCCTTAAGGATCGAGGAAAAAAAAGATTGTCGCCTAGAGAATATGAACTCTTGACATACGAGAATTTAGATGAGATCGACGAGCTGGGTTGTGGGCACTCGATTATTTGAAAACCTATCAGAGCTGAGTGGGTAACGCGTACAATAAGAGGGTCATAGCTAAATCTTTTAAAGTCGGAGACTTAGTATTAAAGTTGATATTGCCAATCGGCCGAAAAGGCCGGCTATACGAAAAATGGTCCTTGAATTGGGAAGGGCCATTCCAAGTATACAAAGTTGTCAGAGGCAATGCATACTTCCTAAAAATACTGGAAGGATCGAAAAATAACAAGCCGATTAATGAAAAGTACATGAAAGAGTATTACCCTTCTTTATGGGAGGGCGAATAAAATACTAACATAAAATAAATTGAAAGTCAGAATATGTTACAACCGATGCATAAAAGCCGAAAGACTAAGATAACAAGTCCTTAAGTTGATTCCATTTGGCTTCCAAGTTAGACTGAGCTTGGTCGGCTGCATGTTTCCTCCGCTTCATCGTCGGATGGATCTTGTAGAGATGGGAGAGCTGATCGTGGATTACCGCCCCCTCATCCTTTTTGGCCCAGTACTGCGTCTGGAGAGAGTCAAGCTCTTATGATGTGCGGGTCAGAGTTTTTTCTGCTTCGGCAAGCTCCTCCTTAAAGTGGGCAACTCTCTTCCGAAGAGCCGACTCTTGATCCCTTAAGGCGTCGCTCCGCTTGTTGAAGTTGGTTAGGGGAACCGCCAATTTAGTAGCCTTTGCCTTGCAAGAGCCGACTAACGAAAAATGGGCATGTAAGGCGACATACTCGGCAGAGAGTGCTTATTGCCGAGCCAAGAAAAGAGAGAGACGGGCAGATAGCGCCTCCGTGAAGCATCGCCCCGAAAGGGGTAAATCAGGTTGATCTAAGAGGTCGATAAGAAGAGCCCCAAGCCGATCTAACTGAACCAGACTTCGAGCCAAAGTAGGAAGACCACTGTTGTATAGCTGCAAATATTCATCCAATTTTCTTTGGGTGTGAGCTGATACAGCGATGGGGAGGTCCTCCTCTTCGTTAGATGTAGGGCTCGAAATGGCTAGCTCTTGGAGAGAGATTGCCAGAGCATCCTCCGATTTGCCAACAGACGTAGGATCGCCGGGTGCAAGCGCAAGAACAGAAGCTGAGGTTTCGATCGGAGGTTCACCAGTGGAAGCCAGACTACTTCTCTCTTTCATCCCGATTTTCTCTTCTTTTTTTTTTGTCTTTTCCTCCTCTCCTCTCTTCTTCTCCTCTTCTCTTGCTTCGTTTCCTCCTCTTCTTTCTTCTTTTCTTCCTCCTTCTGCCTTCTTTCCTCCTCTCGTCTTCTGTCTTCACGAGCTTCCCGGTAAGCTCGCCTGTCCCGACGAAGAATCTCCACCTTAAGTTCTGAGGCGAACTCAGCACTGAAGATTTCTGCCAGAGCCTTATCGGAGATCGTCCCCTTCAGCTGCTGGGTCGTCGATTCATGCGGTGGGGATGATAGAGGTACTCCGGTTGGAGAGTGAGGAGAAAAAGGGGAATAAAATGAGCCGAGGACCTAGCTCGGCCAATGGTGGAACTTGTTGTAGGCCCTCTTCAGCAGGGGCTGGCTCGAAAGGAGTCCCTATTGGGGCTGGTTCGGGTCCTTCCTCGATCGCGACGGGAGGTGTGGTGGCCGGAGGAGGTTGAGCAGAGGAGACCACCAGAGGTCGTCTCCTCGACCTCGAAAGGTGGTTCATCGGCTGATGTAGGGGCAGGCTGGGAGCGAAATCTGCTCACGACCAGCTTCCGCCGTTTTTGCTGCGGCGGAGGAACCGAGGAAGCAGTTTTAATCGGACGCTTCTCCGATAGCCAAATCAGTAGGTTGGGAATATGAAGCGGCTGAAAAGAATAGAAGAAAATGAGCTGAAAACATAATAAAAAGCAAATGCACCATGAAAAACAAAATGTACCGCTGAGGGGCGAGGGAAAACGGTCACCTCCTTGTCGGAGTTCTCGCTCGAATCCTCTTATTCCGGGGAGTCAGGCATAGCTTTTTTGCGTTTGGAAGTGCCGGTTGAAGCAGGCAGAATGAATCAAAGAAAAGAAGAAAAGAAAAATCGAAAAAGAGATAGAAATACCTTTTGTATGGAGGATGCCACGGCGGCGGTGTGCCAGGGTCTTGGCAAAAATGCCTTCGAAGAAGCTATCCCAAGAACGCCAGAACAGCGCGTCGGTCAACCCCGTATGATTCGGCCGAAAATCTACCGGGGTGAAAAAACGCTAAGGCAGTTCCCCATGGCTGAGAGCCGATCTGCTTCGGCTGCCCCTTTAGTAGGGGGACGGCCGCGGGAAGTGTTAGCCGTGAAGAACTTGGACAGAGCAGGGGGCGCTTGGACAAAACCAAATTGATGCCCCACAAAGTAAGAACATTAGACCTCCGTGCTCGGCGTCAATTTGGAGCGAGTCTTCAGGCCAAAGTGAAGATCCTGCGGGGTAAAAAAGAATACCAAACCTCGGAGTGTTCACTGGCATTGGAAGAGGCACTCTCATCCTGGATAGCCTCGAACCATGCGATGAACCAGATCGGGCCGATCAAGCACTCTCCGAAGGGGGACCAATTGATAAGGTGCCAATGATCTTTGGCGTAGAAAACCCGAAAGTAGGTTGGAAAGTCGGTAGGCTGGCCTGAAGTAAGGGACTCTAAGCAACCGAGGGCTAGTCTGTAGGTATCAAAATGAGGAGCCGAATCCTGGACGAAGGGGATTCGGCACAGGACCGAGAAGTAAAGCTGCAGGCAGAGTTGTAAAAACCACAGAACGCCGTAGCCTGAGCCGATCACCATGCCGCTCTTCGATGACAGAGGCTTGATCGACTCAAAAATCTCTCTATAAAGGAACGAGAAGAAATACGAGCCGAGTGCTAGCTTTTCGCCGTTGGCCAGCACAACGGCGATAGGGACGAAGTCCCGATTGATCTTCTGCGAGCGGGTGCAGAACAGGTTATAGCAAAGCCAGTAGAGGAGAAAGGCGGTGTGCTCCTTCCTGGTCACTAGAGCGGGGGCCTGACCTGTGAACCGCCGTATGAACTTGGTGTAAGCTAGGGCCGCCTTCGAGTCCGGGAGGGCCTAAAACTCCACCACTCCATCGAGGTTATAGGCCATGGACAGAATGACGCAGTGGGGGCGGAGATCAAGGATCGCCGCCACGTGGAAGAGGGTCGGGGTGAAAGGCCCTACCATAAAAAGAAAAGTATTTGAGACTGGGGACCAAAAACACAAAGCCATGGCAAGGAGAAGATTGTCGGATTGAGGATGGGTCCTCGAAAGTTGGATAGTCTCGTAAATTCCAATTTCGCGCCAAAAATCGACGTAAGATCCTTTAACTCGATCCAACCAGGCCAGATATGTGTCTGAGACGCTGGGCTAGGTACGAAGGTGTTTTTTCGACGACCTCGAGGAAGACCAGGAATGGAGGTAGATAGTATCGACCGTTAAGAAAAGCCATTCTGCAAAAAAAAAAAAATATCGTTTGCAGGCGGCGCCACAAAAGAAGGGCCAAGAATGAAGCGAGAGGGCTCGGCCTCAACAAACAGCTTCAAAAGAGTGAAGTCGAAATTTGGGGATGAAAGGAGAGAAGGAATCCGAGCCATTGGAGGGAAAGGATCCTGAAAGAAGTGAAGAAGAGAAGTCGAAGAGGAGGAATCGAGAAGGGCAAGAAAGACGAAGCCGTCGGAGGGAATTTCAAAATAGGGTTTTGATGATGACGAGGTGACTACAGCTATTAAATGCCCTAATTAATGCCCTAAATAAGACGAAAGGGCGCGAAAAATCGTAGACATCAAAGCACAAAATCAAGTACGAGATGACAAAAGGCATGGCTAGTTGAAGCCGCCAGATGGAATGAGCAATGTGATCGCTAGAGACAGCAGATCTCAACCGTTGAGCCCACGGTACTCGATCTCGGCCGTTGAACGGAGCGACGCCAGCCATCCGAAACGGTTGTTCGGGAGGTTGCCGGGGGGGCATTGTTGGCGCCATAAAAATAGCGCCATAACCGCGTGAACGAATTACAAGGACCAAACGTAAAGCAATACATGGCACACCCGGAGTTGAGAAGCGCACGCCTAAAATAGAATGGCATAAGACGTGGGGAGATCGAGCGAAGCATGACCCGATGAAACATGGAGGTGGCCGAATAAACCTCCACGATGGGGTTAACTAAATAACGGCAGGCGGGAATATAAATAGGAAAAACACGCCTACAAAAGGAGTCTTTTCACGCGAGCAAGAGACCACCACAATTTTCAATTCATTTATTTTCAGCATTTACTGCTTTCCTACGGGCGTTACCATAGATTTTTCCTGTTAGTTTTTAGTAGATTTTCTTATTGTTTACGATAGATTTTTTTGTTACTTTTTCCGTAGTTAAGGGCGTAGTAGATTAGGGTTAATAGTAGGGTTTATCCCTGTAACAACTCTTGTACTTCTACTTTTTCTTTTCCAATAAAGGCAAGTCACTCGGCTCATTCTGCCGAGTTTGTTAATACATCTGCGGAAGAACCCGGCTGAGCCGATCCCTCCTCAGCCGATCACTCGACTCGTCAGTGGCGCACTCGAGGGTCATAACAGGAGCCGACTCGCTTCTCGAGGGAGAAACTGACCTGGTCAACGTGCTGATCCGGTCCTTGTCGCCCCGCATCTGTTTCCTGGCCCAGCAAACACAAAGTGCCTACCAATTGGAGAGATGGTGATCACACTGGACTCTCTATGAGATGTATAGTGTAAAATGAAACCAACAAAATTATTGGTTAGAGACATGAGAGAAATTGGGTATTAATATAGTCGATGACAAAAAAAACTCATTGTAGCATATTGTGTATACTTAAGGCATTGTAAATACTCCTTACTTATTGCACTTCTATTATAATAATAGTTGTTGTTTATTATTACCTGCTATTAGTACCTCCTTTGGACAGAGTGAGTGTAGAGCGTCACTTTTGAAGGTTGCACCTACTGAAAACTTATCTAAAGTTCTTACGCCGTTGTTGTTTACACCTTTTGTAGATCCTACCACCGCTGGTGAGGCGGGGGACCACAACAAGGACATCTAGACCAAGTGAGAGGTCTAGAGTGTATCCTTATAAGAACAATGAAAATTGTAATATTTTGGTAAGGTTTAAATGTTATAGATTTTAAAGAATTAAAGTTGTAATCGTTTATATCTAGTACTATTACTCTAATACTTCATGTATCCATATCATATATGTTTTATATAGATTGATATATGTTCCACTTTCGTGTCGGTAGAAAAAATCTTGCCCTTTCAGCGGGTCTGTTGCACGTGCCTGAACGGATCCAATTGACATGACTCGGGACGTAACAATGCGTCTGTTTACAAAAAAACTAAAGTTCAAAAAAAATTTATACATTTTTACCAAAAACAGTTATAGTACCTAAGTTATTATTATTATTTCTTTCTCTCCTAACTAACTCTGTTCGTTGTCCGGAACAAAATTAATTACGACATATTTAAAAGACGGAGTT
The DNA here is from genome assembly GCA_016920855.1 of Puya raimondii. NCBI lineage: Eukaryota > Viridiplantae > Streptophyta > Magnoliopsida > Poales > Bromeliaceae > Puya > Puya raimondii. The sequence goes on along the minus strand of JABWPP010000050.1, from coordinate 213,319,930 downwards.
AAGAATAAGTTTAATTTACCACCAACTAAACAATGAAATGAAAATGGCCATATTAAGACCCAAAACAACTTTTGCATATATTTTTTTCAAGCTGACCTTTAAAAAATTTATAACTTACTAAATAATCCTGTCAAAATTTTAATTAATAAACTAATCCTATTTTGTCCAACTCAGTGTCATGGTGGAAGAGAAGTAAAAAAACGATGAATCATTTATCGTGTTCAATAAGACTTTAAAAGCGATAAATCATCTACCGTCTTTAAAAAAACTTAAAATTATTACCGTCACATGTAGGATTTTTATGTGAATCGTTAGAATGTCTATGTAGGTTGTTAGGATTTTTATTTAGTTGTTGTGATTATATTAAAGGTTGTGTTGGCGCCATAAAAGTGGGGCCACGCGGTAGGCCAGCTTGCACCATATGAAAAGATTTTTGGAGCCAAACATAGAGCGACGCGCGGTGCACCAAGAGCTGGGACGTACGCGCCCAAAATTAAAAATTAGTTGGGCGAGATGCGGTTGAGATCGGCCAGGAGTGGCCCGCAAAAATAGGCACATAGCCGAGATACACCCCGTAATGGGGAATAACTGAATAACAGCAGGCGAAATTATAAATAAACAGAATACGCCTGCAGAAGAGGTCTTTTTCTCTTGCAAACAAGAAGACCATTCTATTTCCAGCATTTTTTTATTTTTCTAGGAGTAGTTTACTTGTGATCTTCATTTTTCTCGCATTTTTCGCTTTCCTAGAATTATCCTTTAAGATAGATTTCCTTATAGTTAAGAGCTTAGTAAATTAGCAGTAGGACATATCTCACTGTACATCTCTTTTATTTCTGAAATATATTGAAGTCACTCGTCTCATTTCAGCCGAGTCAGTAATATATTCGAGTATTCGGATTCGGCTGAGCAGATCCCTCCTAAGCCGATCGCTTGATTCTGTCTTGGGCGCATTCGAGGATCACAATCAGGAGCCGACCCATTCTCCCGACTCGTTTTTCAAAAAAGAGCTTTGACCGAGTCAAAGGTCCAGAAATTCGGCTCGCAGCAGGTTGTTAAAATTTTTGTGAGTTTGTTAGAGTTATATGTTGGTTGTTGAAATTTTTGTGTGATTATTAGAATTGTATTAGAAGAACATATAAAAAAGAAAGAAACGATAAATTATTCAACGTTTTTTTTTAAAAGAAAAACGATAAATAATTGTACACTTTTTATGTTTTATTAAAAATGGTAAATCGTTCACTATCTTTTAATTTTAGGACAATTTCATGACTACCCTTGTAAATATTAAAAATATCATAAATATCCCTCAAAACTTTAAAATATCATCAATACCCTCTCAAACCTCATATATTATCATAAATATCCTTACCATCATCCTCTATTTACTTACGTTAATTCTTATAAGGTAAAATGATATTTTTGCCCCTAATTATTGGTGAGTATAAGTGTATGGAGACCCCCTCACGTATAGGTCTATTTTAAAATAGACCCTTCAACATTTTTTTTATTGAGACCTTTTAAGCTTTCAGTTTTTTTTATTAGAATTTTTGCACATAGTAAAAATTTTTAATCGAAATATCTCATTCATTAATTTACTAATTTTTTTTTGAAATTGGGCTAATAAAAATCACTCAATTTTAAAAAGAAATAAAATTGAGAAGGAGTAAATAAAAAAACTATTATAATTAAGGGAGTCGTACGAATGGCCTATAGGTGAAAGAAATTTTACATATTTTTATTTTATTGTAGAAGATGGATTTTATACGAATGTCACATAAAAAATACTTTACTATCAAGAATTTTGGCTATCTATTTTTTTGTGTGTAATGTATGTAAATTATTGTATTTAAATATAATTAAAAAATAATTAACTCTTGAGATAACTTTGAATACTAATATTGACAGTTATATGTCATGATAAACTGTGTAATTTCATAGCGAAAAATAAAAAAGGAGCACGAGTATTATATTTAGTAAACTATAAGTATTTTATTAAAAATTTTAGAAAGCAAAGTTGAGTTAGTATATAGTTCAAAATTTAGAACCAATCATCTAAATAACTTTAAATTTTTATATTTTGTTAAATTGATATTAGGGGTAAAAATGGTATTTAGAAAATAATGGATGATATTTTTCATAAATTTTTTACCTAAAGGGCATTCATGAGTATTTTTGATCTTTAGAGGGGTATTAATTGTATTTCCAACTTTAGAGGGGCATTTATGATATAATGGCCTCCAAGAGGGGTATTGGTGAAATTTTTCCTTTAATTTTTGTCCCATCCTGATGGTGAATTGAACAAAACAAAATTATTTTACCAAATAATTTTTTTTTAAATTTATTTGATCAACTATAATTTTTCTTAAGAGGTATTCTGAAAAATTGTCCGCCCTCCTCCATTGTGTTGGTGAAACGAACATTCCGTACTAACGATGCAATTATTCGTTGTCCTTTTGTGTCTGAGAGGAATCTTCCGGTGCAATGAATTTTGTATCACGGGATATGGTCGAATTATCCCTTTTGATAATATCATCTCAGTATCCATATTTTGCTTTAAATGTAAATTTCGTTATCATGTCTATTAAAAATAAAAAATAACTTCAAATACCATCCCTGTGGTTTCGTGCTTTCTCACTTTAGTGCCCTGTGGTTTAAAACGTATCACTTTAGTACCCTGTGGTTTGATTATTCTCTTTTTTTGTTATTTTTTCGTTAATTTTTTCGTTAAATTATACAGAAAAACTTCAAATATCCCACCAATGATTTATCGAATATTCACTTTATTATCCTGTAGTTTTAACTTTCTCATTAATTTAACAAAAAAATTAACGAAAAGATAACAAAAAGAGAATAACCAAACCACAGGGTACTAAAGTGATACGTTTTAAACCACAGGATACTAAAGTGAGAAAGCACGAAACCACAGGGGTGATATTTGAAGTTATCCCTAAAAATAAATTCGAATTCAGATACGAGTCAAATTTATATTTACATGTTATTCGGATAATTATATATACTAATACGCATATATAAATATCAACTAGAATTAACGCGAATAAGATACACAATAATTAAAGATTCACGTTCGTATTCAAACTTCATATACCTATATTTTATTCAATAAAATTTAATATTTATTTAATAAAAATATAATTTTAAAATGAAACTTATAATAAAATAAATAAAGAATATAATAGAAAATCACTTTATCCTCCTACACAAACGGTCAAATATAATTAGTTTTTTAAGAAACTATATTCGCATTCATATTTTCTTTTTTTTCGAATGTGAATTCGAATGCGAATATGTATCGGATACTAAATTTTGACATCCATATGTGCATCCTATCGAATCCGATGTCGGATTCGGTCGAAATTTTTTCTAACCACTTTCACCCCTGCTCCATGTTTTTCTCTTTTTTTTTGAGTTAATTTCTTCAATGCCCTCTTAAAATTTTATAAGTTTTAAAAATTGTAAAATATTATTAATGCCCTTATATATATATATAAGGGTTTAAGGTTTAGGCTTTGGATTTGAAATTTAGAGGGGTATTTATAATATATTTATATGTTTAGAGTATATGAATAATATTTTAGATTTTGAAAACTCACCTATGATATTTTAAAATTTTGGAGGATTATATTTATTGCCTTTTTAAAAAAAAATCAAAAAAGTTTATAACCCATCCCTAAAATCAAAGAAGTTTACAAGCTATCTCTCCACCTTAAAGAATTTTCATGGGTAGGGAGAAAAAGTCCACTTCACCACCGGTTTGATGCACTCAGAAGTAATTATTCTGTAGTTGTAATTAGGGGTGTCAACAAACCGAACACGAGCGAGCTGGGCCGACTCGCCGAACACGAGCTGTCTCGTTAAAATATTGAGCCGAAAAATTCAGCTCGTGTTCAGCTTATTAATAAATGAGCCGAATACGAGCTGACTCATGAACAATAATTTAAAAAATTAGAAAGCATATACATAGAAAATAATTTTTTTAAATTTTACTCATTAGATTTTAATATAATTGTTGAAACGTTGCATATAAATGAGACTTTTTATAATTGAGTTAGAATTTTATATTTAGGTTGGACTAAAAATTAAATAATAAAAATTTGTATTATATATATATATATATACTTATTTATTTATATATATAAATATAAAATATATATTATATAAATATAAAATATATGTATTCGAGCTGTTATTGAGCCGAACACGAGCGAGCTGGCCCCAGCTCATGTTCGGCTCGTTTATTACTCGCGAACAGCGTGCTGAATTGCCACCACTGATTGTAATAATGTACAGATTTGAATATAGTATTAATTTAATATATTTGAATCTAATTGACACAGTTAGAACTACACAAGTAAGCTCAATTTTTCTAGTTGTTGAGACTAAACTCAAATTCTGTAATTTCAACTGCAACAATTTAAGAAAATAACTTCAACCATAAACTTACCTTTCTTATCGCCTTTAAAATAAAATATATTTTTCTGCTGCATTAATTGGTCATCTCACTGTCTCATATAAAATGATAAAATTTATAAATATAAAATTTTAACTGCATGCAACAAAATAAATTATTTATAACTACCACATTTCCTACTAGCCTAACCAAACAAGATGTATAAAGTTGTAATTACTACATTTAACATGCATCTTTAACTATATTATATTTATAGCACGCAATCAAATATTGCTTTCAATGGACTTCTTGGACTACTAAACCTACGAAACATTTTAATTGTTTTATAAAATTAAGTCTAAATGGACTTTCTAAAAATAGTAAATCATTCACCACTAAATCATCCAAACTTCAAAAAAAGTATAATATTAAATTCTAAAAATAATCTTAATATGTTGAAGAAAGCGGTGAATGATTTGCTCCATTTAGAAAGCAGCAATTCATTCACCGCATATGCCTAGTTTTATAAATAAAATTTTTACCAAACTATTTTTATAATTATAATATTTTTTTAAACCTATTAATAAAAAAATCATTTTATATTACATGTAAAATCAAATACAAATTTCAACTGGTACATTTCAATTTAACTAATGCAGTTAAAATTAAGGACGTCTAACTGTTAGAACTACATCCAAATCAGCTAGAGCACTAACTACAGTAATTGGCGAAGAATCTAATCACTCGACTTAAGAAGAAAATAAAGACATCTTCATAATATGAAAGAAGGAAAAAAAAAAAAAAAAAAAAAAAAAATTAGCTGCGGCAGTTGTAATTGCAACAAAACTGGAAAAAAATTGGTGTAATGTAACTACTACATTTCAATTGTATTGCATTTACGATTACATCTAACAAAGGAGGCTACAATTCAATCAAATTTAAAGATGAGACGATAAAACCAAAATGGATAACAGAGCCACTGGACCTGACCTCAGTGAGACCTAAATACAAGGAGAAACATATCAGGATTTTCTCCCTTTCTTTCTAATCCTAATATATCGATATTTTGGATAACAGTATCAAAGTCAAACCTAAACCTCCTCCGTTCCAAGTAATTTTATCGCATACATGTGCATCTATTTCCATCCACTATTCATTACGACCTCAGTTAGTACACTGTGACATGATTAGAGCGATGTTTTGAGTAAGAAATATCATGAACTCTAACAAAAATAAAGCAAATATATAACATTCTCGCAACAAGATAAGTTGAACTAAATTTGTTTGAGTGAAAATTTTGCAATAAATCCTGCTTACTAAAAACAAAAGGTCACAACAAATCATAGCTCAGGACTACAGATATGTGTAAACAAAATATACTATCCACACCCTTAAATGAATTTACATGACACGACCAATCAATAGAACTCAATTCCTCCTATCCGCCCTCGTCTATGACGAATAAGACGTTTTCTGCCTGCTATGAGAAGTGTGTTCCCTCAAAATGGAACTTTTATGGAAGCCCTAATATACAGAAATAGTAACATAAGCAGTAAAGAAAAAGCTATGTACCTTTGCCAAAATTTTCCCATTTTGTTGTTAAAGATTTGGTCATCCATTATACATCCGTAATTCCGAGGGATCAGCAAAGAAAATAGATTGATTGGATAACCAATGCGGCATGAGACTCGGTAGATCTCTCCGTAGTTTACAACTGTAGCTCTCCCATGCGGCAACGGCAAGCGATAAGTCATTTGAATCAGTGAAAACCTTAGCTTCTTCATAGCACGAACGGCCTAAAATATTTTCCGCAAGCTCACGATCGCACGGTAAACAGATTTCCATATCAGTGGACGTCCTAAAGCGGAAAGATGGTTGTGGCGATTCCGAGTTTTCGATGGCTTCACTTCTTGCTGCAGCCAATTCAGGGGCTTTCCAGTAGTAGAATTGTAGCACCTGCTTGCGAAGACCATATCAGTTGTAAGCTAACATAAACTCAGAAATATCATGAGGAATTTCGACAGAGAACATCTCTATAATGGATGTTGACAAACTTTTATTGCTTCAGTGACAAAATGTTCGTATTTGAACCTCGCGTGAAACCAAGTATTGGAAAACAAAAAGTACCTAACTTATGGCTATGGCATGAAGTGGAAACACAAAATGAAGCTCTTTGCATAGCTGACTTCCGTTCAAAATGGGTTTAGTATTCACTATGAATGGTGAAGGATTTTAAAGGAAACTGTTAGTAAACAAAACCTCTTTTTATTCCAAAATTAATTAGATGGACTTACAGTTCCATTTGTCCAACGACCATTATTTGATGTTGGCCATCACAATAAAATTCTCAACGTCAATTAGGATAACCCCGATAAGGTATTAAAATTAGATAAATGAAGAACCACAATGATGAGGAAAGCTGAAATGAAGTTATGTATTAACGGCTATATTACAAAAATCACTCCTGCACTTTTCTCCCCTATCTCAGTTACCTCAAGCATCTTCAATTTGAACCTTGCATTTTACTCGTGTCAAAACGATTCAAAATTTTGGGAGGATTGTTAAGGTTCAAAATTTTGAACCTTGCATTTTACTCATGTCAAAACGATTCAAAATGATTCAAAAATTTACAGAGAGAAAAGAACGAATTGATCTTGTAGGATTCCCGAGAAATTCTTCGATAGAGTTGATCAAAGATAGAATCTGCTTTTGTGATGTCAAAGGAGTCTTTTGAGTAATCGTTCGAGTAAGTCTTGAATGAGCCCCTCTAAAGGTTGATGCAAATAAACGAATTTTTGTTCGACGTCTCCGCTTTCCTTTCGGTCAGCTGCCCCTCGTGTCAATTTGGAAGAGATGACGGAAGCAGGAGTTGATTTTGGTCTATGTAAATGACGCCAAAAATAGACCGATTTGATATCGCCCTTCAATTCGAATTAGCAAAAGCAATGTCTTCTTGCATAATATATTAATATGGATCACAGAAATACGCTAGGTATACCTAATGAAATAGTACCACACAGATCTAATAATTTATCCAACAATCTACCGGTTTATGTAGTTCCCGTAATTGTACACAGGGTGGGGGGGCAGGGGTTAATTGAGATAGGGTTGAAAGAGCAAAGTGGTTTCATTTTTAATTCAGCCCGACTCAATGTAAAGACCGAGAATTTTACTATACAATTTAACCCTCCGTTGACGATGTTTATGTGTGTATTTTAATTACATAATCACTCGTCAAGTTTCGGGAGAAAATGATTTAAAATGAAAGAGTTACGCGATTTCGAAAATTCACTTAAGTGAATAGTAACTCTGGTTTTTCGGATAGGCTAATGATTAGAGATGGCTTCTGGAGTGTGTCGGACTCTGTTTATAGTGGTCCAATAGCTCGTTTTCAACCGTTCGACTATTCTGGACTCGATGGCACTGACGGATTTTGGATTTGACGCACGGTTTCCGAGAAAAGCCTACTTTATGTTGAGGGACCAAATTGTAATTATACATGTGAACGGTAAAGGGGTTTATGGATCTGCGAATCGGCAATCAAATCGAACGAAACAAAATCGTGAGCTCGATGTCTTGGTAGTGCTGAACGCGCTGGTGCAATCCGTTCGGAAATCTGACGGACGGATCTCGAGATTTTGCATGACTATCGAGGAGGGGTCGAAGTGGTGTTTTCGAAATTCGTACAAACCCCTTATATTGTATGTACCGAATCGCATGAGACCGTACATGGGGGTGCGTACGCGTGTTTTACACATGCTGTGGAGAGCTTAGCTGTAAATTCTGAAGTTTGGGGGTGTTTGCTGCAAAATGACACTTTGGTATATATAGGTAACTAGGGTTTCCTCCTCCACGAACCCTAACCCTAGCATCTATCCCCTCCAAACTGAACCCAGCAGCCTCCCCTCCCTCCTCTGCGCGCCGCGCGCCACTCCAGCCGCCAACGCCGGCGATCAGGCTCCGGCCGGCCGGGGACAACCCGCCGAGGTGTCCACCGGCGGCAGGAAGCAGCGCCGGCGGCGGGCGGCGATGCCCTAGCCGCGGAGAGGCAAGGCTAGGGCAGCCCGGATCTGGCCAACGGCGGCTCCGGCGACGGCGTGGCGATGGCAGGGGGATGCGGATATCGGGGGGGACTCCGGCGTGGGAGTGGCTGCCGGCGGGAGGCGGCGGCGGCGGAGCTGGAGCAACACGAGCCCGCACGGTTTCAGGGCTCGGGTTCCAGGGGTCCAGCGGCCACGGCGGCGGCCGGGGCACTCCGAGGCGGCGGCGGCGGGTTGCCGGAGGCCGGAGGAGAGTGGCCCGACAGATCTTGGGCGGCGGCAACGCAGGGAGAGGGAACCCATGCTGTTCTCGCCAGATCTGCACCAGAACTGGTGCAGACTGTTCACGGCGGCCGTGGCGGCGCGCAGGGACGGCGGCGGCAGAAGCAGGGGTTGGCCGGGGCTCGGGGCCACCGCAGGAGTGAAGCCCATTGTGTGGTTTCCCCTCGGGTTGGTCCCTGGCAGAGATGGAGAGAAAGAGAGAGAGAGGTTGTGGAGGTGGTTGGTTGTCTTGGCCGGCCGGAGCTTGATCGCCGGCGTTGGCGGCTGGAGTGGCGCGCGGCGCGCAGAGGAGGGAGGGGAGGCTGCTGGGTTCAGTTTGGAGGGGATAGATGCTAGGGTTAGGGTTCGTGGAGGAGGAAACCCTAGTTACCTATATATACCAAGGTGTCATTTTGCAGCAAACACCCCCAAACTTTAGAATTTACAGCTAAGCTCTCCACAGCATGTGTAAAACACGCGTACGCACCCCCATGTACGGTCTCATGCGATTCGGTACATACAATATAAGGGGTTTGTACGAATTTCGAAAACACCACTTCGACCCCTCCTCGATAGTCATGCAAAATCTCGAGATCCGTCCGTCAGATTTCCGAACGGATTGCACCAGCGCGTTCAGCACTACCGAGACATCGAGCTCACGATTTTGTTTCGTTCGATTTGATTGCCGATTCGCAGATCCATAATCCCCTTTACCGTTCACATGTATAATTACAATTTGGTCCCTCAACATAAAATAGGCTTTTCTCAGAAACCGTGCGTCAAATCCAAAATCCGTCAGTGCCATCGAGTCCAGAATAGTCGAACGGTTGAAAACGGGCTATTGGACCACTATGAACAGAGTCCGACACACTCCAGAAGCCATCTCTAATCATTGGCCTATCCGAAAAACCAGAGTTACTATTCACTTAAGTGAATTTTCGAAATCGCGTAACTCTTTCATTTTAAATCATTTTCTCCCGAAACTTGACGAGTGATTATGTAATTAAAATACACACATAAACATCGTCAACGGAGGGTTAAATTGTATAGTAAAATTCTCGGTCTTTACATCATTCCCCCCTTAAAAGAAGTTTCGTCCCCGAAACTTGAATACATTTACCCCTCAAGTAAATGTAGCTAACATTCCCGCATAATCGATTCAAGCTCCTACAACGCTTCGCGTTCTTCATGATTAGCCTATTGAACTTTAACATACGGAATGCTCCGGTTCCGTAGTTGTTTCTCCTCACGTGCCAATATCCGCGTCGGAGCCTCATCGTAGGTCAGATCCTCCCGAAGCTGAATAGTCGTCGGACTGCTGACATGGGATGGATCAGAACTACACTTCCGAAGTATGGACACGTGGAAGCCATCATGTACTTGGGGGAGACTCGGAGGTAGAGCCAATCTGTACGCCACCGGACCAACGCGCTCCCAAATCTCAAACGGTCCCACAAATCTCGGGCTAAGCTTGCCCCTCAAACCGAACCGCTTGATCCCCCTGGACGGTGAAACCTTGAGCAGAACATGCTCGCCGACCTGAAACTCTAGGTCACGACGCCGATGGTCCGCGTAGCCCTTCTGCCGACTCTGTGCAGTCAATAATCGCTCTCTAGCAATGCGAATCTTTGTCTCTGCATCCACCACCGAGTCCGGCCCGATCATGCGGCGTTCTCCGATGTCGTCCGAACTGATAGGGGACCGACATAGACGCCCACATAAAGCCTCATACGGTGCCATCCCAATCTGGTCCACGTAGCAGTAACTAACTCAACTACGTCAAAGGTTCATGCAGGAAAATCCCGAGACAACACCATAAGTCTGGAGTATGTTTTCGGAGTCCGAAACGACGCACTCGAACTTACCAACAACATCAACCTGCTCACCATGAGCGAATCTATATCATTGTCCCAAAACCTGCGTCAATAACGTCCGTCTTGGAGACTACAGTCTCCCACCAGTTTGAGATACAACCAGAACGAAATCAAACCCTTGGCTTCAAAAATCCACTAGCGGTATTACGACATTTCTTGGTCCAAGACCAAACCATCTGCCTAGACCAACAGGTCTGAGGCTCACACAACCAGTTGAGCTCGACAAGTAAGTCAGCTTCAGGTACATGCGGTTCAACATAAAAGTCCAAGTGTGTCCGCAACAGGGTTGCCAATCGCAACAAACAATCAAGCCATCAGTGATGCTCAACATCTGTCTCCACGAAACCCGGTCGCTGAAATCCACATGGGACCAGCGATTCAATGTTCCATACCACGTCTGATGCCTGTCTCAACGAGACCCAGATGCATTAATCATCAAGTGACCAGAAGAGCAATCCGCTCCAATAAAAATCTGTGTTTAACCGTGTCATGTACCTTGTATTCAAATACCAGCATCTACTTCTGAGCCAAAGGCCAGGCTCGGTCCATGTGCCCAACGTCGTTCACATCTTCTAGTAATGCAATATAGATTGTAACTGAGAGCGCATTATCTAACTCGTCCCTTAACTATGTGAGACCTGGCTACTGGCTAGTATACCACCAGACCAACACCGAAATACGTACCATTGGTGTGGTTAATTCATCATTTTACATAACCTTGCCTAGGGCTAACCCATAATATACTGCGTGGTCGGAGATGACCACGATTCTAACCTTCGCATGATTATCCATAAAGGTTATCTACACGGAAAACACAATATCCCAATCCAAATACTCCCAAAAGAGGGGTAGGGCATTTCATCCTAACTTTTGACAATACGTTGTTTGCAGCCAACGCATTTATCAAAAGAAAAGTGAAATACCGTAGATCCATCTCCAACGTCATGTTGGAGAAGTGACACTAGCACGAAATCACCCAATCTCACGATGTTGCACCAGAGTGCACCACAACATTAATAAATATCGACTACGGGAGTCGATATTCGAGATTGGACCAGCCATCGAGCCGACTCCCTAGGAGTTCTATGGCTCCAACAACAGGAATATGAACTATCTACGGCATAGAGTCGCCAACTACGCAAGCTAAATACGATCAACAGCTCGATTTTCGAGCCTCATCCAACACCACAACTTATCCTTAGGGGTTTCTTTTCTTTTCTTTCCCGATTATCCTATAAGGCATCTTCCTATATGCCATAAGCATACATAAACCAGGTGTCATCCCATACCACACTAATTTAGGTGTTGGGACTGCCCTACACAACGTGTGCACCACAAAGACCTAACATTGAAGCTAAGTCATATCCAATCCTGGCTTACGCCAATAGGCGCAAAGATCACGGAAGATCAAAATAGCTATACTGGCAAATCCACCAATAGGATATTTAAACATCACTTAAGCGAGAAAGATCTTCTAAGCTCGCTTCGCATAACGAACATCCTTCAATTTCATGAGTCAGACGAAATCTCACTGGTATATCCACACGGGATCTAATACCTTGCCTGAAGCTCTATAAGGAGCCCTATAACCTCGATACACACTAACCCATCTTAAGATCAGGGTCAAGCCAACAATTTATCCGAAGCAAGAGAAAAATCTCGTAAGCTATCGCCAGCTTACTTCAACTATCAATACTCACCATTAGAGGGTAGAGAAATAGGGTAGGCACCACGGTCCTACCCACCAAAGCTCAAGAAGCGCTATTCATAATGCAACCGCACGAGCGGTCGATAAACAAACCTCGGGCCACACACCAGCAGCCCACGCAATACTCGTGGTCAAAGCTACACAAATCATCATCTCCACAGAGATGCCTGTAATTGTACATGAGCTCTAAATAGGGAGTAGGCACTAAAGCCATACTCACAGAGCCTGAGGAAATTATATCCACATTGCAGTTGCCCAAGCGATTGCACTTCAATCCTCGAGCTGTACTCGCACAGCCCCATCAACAGTCGCGGCTGTAACCGCGCACGGTATCGCCTCCATAGAGATGCCCACGGTGGACCTCGTGCTCTACATAGAAAGTGGGGCCAAGTAATCACGGCTCAGCCGTCAACTAAGGCCCAGTAGATGCCACTGCCTGGAACCTTAATATCAACATCTGCCCCGAGTGGTTTTACCAGGTGCACATCACCCTACCACTCGATATCTGTCTAGTAATCCGCCACCACTCCCAGTAGAGACACAAGTCTGCACCGCAACTACAAAACAAACACGGGGTAACGAAACGACAATAAACCTCGAGTTAATAAAACTCGACCAACTTACCGGGACTCAATCCCACAACCCCGTGCTCTCACGTGCTTATAAACCTTAGGTCTTCCTAGGGTCAATCTAACCAGTGGTTCAGTTCTGTTTTCACAAGTCCGTGAGTGATGTCGTGTTTGTAACATTGGCTCTGATACCACTTTAATCTGTCACGCCCCGGGATCCCTTTATACAAGCCAAAATCATCGGACTGTTTTGATAATTCAGAGTTCAGCGGAAAGTGCCCATTTTTTTTTTTTTTATATAAATCTTGACCCAAGGACGTGCAACAGACCCGCCACAAATACAGAGATTCTCCGTGACAAACGGACAGAATCTCCTCTGTATTTGCACGGCGTCGCACAATATACAATGTACAAACATTTCCATCCACTCACAACCATTCACAATTACGATACATAAATAATTACATCTATCAGTTGAAACAATTCCCCACACGGGAACCTTATTTTAAAAATACTAAGAGTCATATTTGTATGAAAACCTTTTCTTTCGAAAACGGCTACCTCGATGGGTAGGAGACATCATTTTCTACAAAAATCCACAGAAAACCTATCCAAGTTAGTTATTACAAAGTTTATGCCGAAATCAAATTCCAAATCTACTGAACCACAAGGTCTACTGCATAGGTAAATGGAAGGGTAGGAAAACTAGACCGCTAACTAGTCGGGCTCAAAGAGTCACTTGCCCGTCGTGCCTCGCACACCGTCCCGACTCCCACCTCCGAAGTCACCTAAAAAAAATGGTGGTGGGGGGATGAGAACATGTAAACATGTCTCTCCCTCCCAGTGGGTACCGCAAGCCGACGAAGGCAAGTGTACTCACCGGCAAAGGAAGAGATAATCAAATATAGGTGAAGTAATGTAAAGCAAGGCCTACAGTAGCAATACAAGTGACAAGAAAGGAACTGTAAGTATGCATGCAACAACCGCTACTGTAGCTATATGCATCAACGGGACGAATGGTCCAAATATACCCAATCTAAACCGCCGTGTCGGTCAAGGACCTCAGGCAATGCCACAAAACCGCTCATCCTGGCATATAACCCTGGCGAAAACCACCACCGGGCTCACGGGTCGGCGACCGACCACTTTTCCGGAAAAGAACACCCTCTTGCGGTGGCCAAACCGCTGGTGTACGTGAAGATGCTCTCGAGCTGTGGCGATCAATGCAAATATGATCAATAGCCAACCGTCAGCGAATAGCTGACAATCACCGCCTCTCAGGGCACACGACCAATAGGTCATCGAACTGCAAGGGAACACGAGTACCAACCACTCAGGTCAACTAGGATGGAACAACTCAACATCCTCCCAAAGGTATACAAGTACCGACCACTCAGGTCAACAAGAAAGTACGAGGTCAACAACGACAAGAGTATAAAAGAACCGACCACTCTGGTCAACTAGAAAGTGTGAGGTCAATGATGCTATGAGTACACGGGCACCGACCACTCAGGTCAACAGGAATATAAATGCAAGTGTCACTACCGCTCTACTTCTATGTCATGGCCAACAGGAGAGTATACTAAGTAGAGCAAGAGTCTAAGTCATGTGGTGAAGAGCTCAAGTACTGAACATGTATATGCAAGCAATAAAGGATAGGGATGAAGGGAACATCACCGAGCGTGCACCACTGAACCGACTTCGGATCGAAGTACCCACCTGTACGAATATCGCGTCTGTCTTCCGACTGTGGTGGATCGTCAACCGGACCTACGGAGGGTCCACCGGGTTAGTATCTAACCCACATATAAGAAATGCTAACTCACAAGCCCACACATGATCCCGCGAGAATCGGTTTCTCAAAGTCGATTACCGTAACTTGCCGGAAGTCCCAAAAATCGCACCGGGACTCCGCCGGGACCCACAGAGTGTCCCGAAACTCACCGACTCATGCCACGAGTCACCCGCTGCCACAAAACACTATATAAAAGGTGTCCTGGCAGCAAACACCAAGCCTCACATCGGAACAATTATCGTCGGATAATCGTTCCGATCCTGGTTCCCGAAAGTGTCAATTTCGACACCGGAACCCACTACCGCTCACTGGGCGTCTCCGAGTACTCGAGACGGCCGAGATAACCAGCCAACAAGGCTCAGCGGTAGTCCACAAGGTGCACATATCGCATCGGATAATTTACGAGCCGAATACCACGTTTCGCCGACGGATTTCGTCGGGAAACGCTCCGAAAATCCACTTTCGGACAAACGAAGGACAACGGACCTTGGAAAATCAGTCCACAGGTCACGCGTAGCGTGAACACGCTGCCCATAGCAGCTAAATTGCACAAAGGTCCCTAAACATGCAACTATTCACATAATTACAAGTACTTTTAAGATGTTTAGGGCCGTTACCTCCATTAAAGCATTATGGAGGCCTGCCGAGACACACAATGCTAGGTCTCGATGAGGCGGAGGCCGTGCTCGCTGTCCGGAGCCAGAGAACAGCCGAGGAGTGCACGGGAGCGACCGGAACCTCAACCGGAAAGGTGGTCCGGGAGCGACGATCAATAACTCGCTATTTCAGGCCTCGACAGCCACAAAACATGTGAGCACGGAGGTAGTAAGCACCTCAAAAAGGTTGTGCTCACCAGCGGGGTCAACGGAGGTGGCCCGGATGGCTGGAACGGCAAGACGGCGTAAATCATGCCCTGCTCGGGCTGAATCCGAGAGCAAAGAAGCCACGACCGGCCGGCGGCGGCCTCGACGGCGGCTGAGCCGGCGGGAGGAGGGTGAGGCCGGCCGGGGACAACCAGCCGAGGTGTCCACCGGCGGCAGGAAGCAGCGCCGGCGGCGGGCGGCGATGCCCTAGCTGCGGAGAGGCAAGGCTAGGGGACTCCCCCCCTTTAGGCCCTGACGTCCCCGTCAGTCCTAAACACACACAGCCCAAGATCACCAGGCGATGTGAGACTCGTCTCGCTAGCCTAAACCGACTTTGTGGTGAGCCGCGCTCCACCCACAACAGTCAACAGCATGAGAGCCTCGCTCTCTCCGCTGCACAACCTGGCTCAGCCGAGACTCATCTCACACTTCCGGCTGGTGAACTGGCTCTGATACCAAATGTAACGACCCAGCCCACTAGCAACAATAACTCGTTGGGCCCAATCAACAACCCAAAATGCTTAAACCCAGTTATTGTTACTAGTGGCCCAAGTCTATTATAAACCCAATGACAACCCCATTCCCATCCGATGTGGGACTATTGGGGTGTCACACTCAAACGGATAAAACTTATAACGCATAGTTTAGTAACATGATGGCCGAAATCACTTCTATGCTTTGGACGGCCAAAAAAGAAAAAACAAAACCCACATGCTTCTCCAATGGCGATTGCAACTGCAATTTTAAAACATTAGAGGAGGAAAAATTGGAAGCACTTCGGATCTTTTGGGCTTTCCAAAGTATAAAAATTAGTTCTTTTAACGACCAAATTACCTAAGCCCACATGGCTGTCTAATCTAAGCTTCTAGAAGAGCTTTTGTACTCTGAGAAGAAGCAGCCAGACGTTTAGCAATAACAAAGTCTAGAACTTTTGCTACTGCAGGAAGTTGATTGAGATTTTGGACTCCAAAGCCAAAACTCTAATTTGAAGCTTTTGCTTCTCTTATTGAGGATATTAATGACGAAACCATTGTTACTCCTTTAAACAGCTTCACGTAAGTAGTACCATATGTAGAAGCTCCAGTCAAGCCAAACAGGCTCTAAATCGAGCAATAAACCAAGACAAATGTGAAAGTAAAATTCCCTGTATAAGTTACCTGAAGTGCATGCAAACTGTTGACGAATTTCATATCAAAAACCTCATCTCCTCTAGCAAGTGTCAATGGCTTATTGAGCTGCTCAAATGGGTCAATTAATTGATCAGATGAATTATCCTTCAAATCACTGGTTGAAAGGAAAATATACCCGAGAAAGTGCAGTCTGGCACAGCGAATATCAAACCCCGATTTTTCATTGGAAAACCAATACATATTATTGGATGCAGGCGAAGGCAAGTAATAGTTAGGGCTACTGAAATTGTTGTTCGATGATGGTTGTTGAGAGAGGAGAGAGAGAAGTTTGGCATCCTCATCGTGAGCACTGTCACGGGTGAACCAAAGAGTCAGCGTGAGCCTTTCTCCTTCGATTACCTGTTGATTTTGGAGGTGGATCAGATTGTAAAACTTGGATATAGAAAGAATACAAGAGCAAATTGAAATTCAGTGGTACTGCTTGCATATATATTCTTTTAATGCAAAGAACTTCAGAAAGAATATATATCAGAGCAAATTGAAATTCTATGGCAGAATGACAATCCTACTAAAGGGAAGTTGTGCTCCCAATTCCCTTGTAAAAATAACATTTCGAGTACAATAGATAAAAGGTTTGAACTAAATTATGGCTTGCAATTACAATCTTACTAAAGTAACACTCTGCATCAAGTACTGGCAATGGAATTCTAAATGCAGCCAACGAACTTTGTTTTTGCAGGTGCTTCTATTGCTGATAAACAGGAACAGTCGTTAATCAAGTCCACCCATCTTTCTTTCCATCAACTTCATTTTGGTTTTCCACGTATTAAGAGCGATATCTCTCCGCATGTATGTAGATGAACATATATCATACATACTCTATTTACATATTTGATATTTTATAACATAGTATATGGCAAAGCTATCTGTACTAGCAAAGATGAACAGAGGTAGCTACCTCATCCACACAATGGACATTGCGATGGTCAGCTGTATAGATTACAACATCCTGCAAAGGGAAAAAAACAGTTTAGAGTGTGGTTTTTTTTTTTTTTTCCTTTTTCTAAGTAACAACAAGAAATGCAAGTACAATCCTCGTCCAGAGATCACTATTCTGATATTAGGGGTCTCAGATGGTCTGCCTGGCCCAAGCAGCTCATTTATGTCCCATAAAGAGTGGGCTTGGAGCATCGGTTTTGACGCTCCCTTCTCTCTCTTTTTTTTTGCTTCCCTTATTCTTATATTTTATTTTTATTTTTTTGGAGAGGGAAGCAAAGGAAGTAGCTTCAGATAAAATGCTTACACCAGCAAATGGAACAATAGCAGAGGGTTCGCCATCTTGAAAGTGAAAGATTCCACCTTTAAAATCCTTTCCATGATTATTTAAATAGCACACTGCCTTTATCCAAAAGAACAAACAGCTGTTAGCATAAAAATAACTAGTGAAAAGCAGTTTCCAAACATGGGAATTATATAAATTTCATCAACAAACAACACAAGAAAGTCACTTCATCTATGGACCAGAAGCAGTGACATTGAAACGATAAGGTTTTTGGCTTTTGCCCATTAAGCTGCAGTCACAATTATGGCCATTCCCCCAACTCCATGTGCAAATAATAAACTAACAAAGAAATAAGAAAAAGCATGTACTCATATGCAAGGAATGGGTCCATACTTCCTATAGCTGTTAGCATGACTGATACATCCCTAATTTATTCAAAAAGTTCAGTAAAACAAAAGAGGGATAGAATCTAATAATCAGCAGTATCAATTAGTGTATAGAAGGCGACTAGGAAAAGCCCTTTTATAAAGCTATTTCGGTTAAAATGCATGGACAGACCCTGCAGTACCCTAAAATTGCAACTTGGTCCACGAAGTTTTCACATTAACACCTAGCCCCTGAACATTCTCACATTCGCAATTTCATCCCAGATCGGCACAAGAAATTAGATGTTTGTTGAGTTTTTTCCGCAAAATGAGATTTTTACCGATTTCAAACAAACTGAAACATTCAGTTCCAACTGTTCGGAGAGAACTTAGTTCCTAGCACGTGAAAACTAATTGTTACAAAACCTATGTGAAAATTGATAGTTAAAAAACCCAGGACGATACATTCAGTTCCAACTGTTCAAAGAGTCTATTCCATGATAAGCAGTGGAATTTTGTCTATTCCATGACTCGGAGGTCCTAATAACATAAACAATGGAATTATGTCAGCTTCTACAGAATGCTTTAAGAGGACAGCATAAAAAATAAATTATAAAACGGAAATTATCAACAATGGAATAATGCTAACTTCTACACACTCTGAGGTCCTAATAACATGGGCATATGAAAGCCACTTATAATGCTATTTATAATCATATAAGAAAATTCAGATTTTGCAGGATTATGTATGTAAATAGATAATTTTGCAGGGTAAACATCTCTTAAATATTATGATGCTGAACACTTTACCGCAAAATCTCTCTGTCTAAGATAAGGCTTATTGTCATCACTGTGCCATCCAATAGATGCTCCTTTACACCAGCTGCATCCCAAACAACTATCATCTATAAGAGCTAGGAAGAGTATTACAAGCTTATATTTCTCTATTAATCTCAATAAGCCAATATCAAGGTTGAAAATAGCAGATAGCGGATACATAGCATTTGGGGTGTCTCATAGTGGAAAGCGGATAGCGGGCGTCATAGCAGCGCTACAAACCCATAGCGGTTTCACAAAAAACTACATTCTATGTCTATATTCCTTGTAGAAAATACATATGATTTGAAGGAAAAAACAAGTAGCCATTACCTTTTTTCTAGTATTGCAAGTCTATAGTCTATACATATTTTATGTCATTGTATGGAAGTCTAACTTCAAAATATTATGATTTAGCAAACATAAAAGATAAAAAATTAGAAAATATATAGATCATTTACAGATTTTTGATCATTTATTTACCTTCAAAACCCTATCTGATAAGAGATTTTGACTAGTTTGCAATTTTCAAGCTTTTGGGCCTATAGTGCTCGTTTTGACCCCGCTTCATAGCGCCCACTTTAGTAGGCCCAATGCCTCTAAAGCGGCTGCTACTAACCCACTCCGCTAAATCCCGCTTTCAACGTTATGGCGTAGAGGTAGCATAGTAATTCTGCTATAGAGGCCACCATAGCGGGCGTAACGGCCGCGAAAGCAGGCATAACGACCGCTACTGGCCAATATAAAAGCAAAATAGTGTGAATGCAACTCTAAATGGTCAATAGATTAGATACGAGGTAACAATATCTACTATGTATGCAACAGGTATACTTGAACGTTGAACCAAATGCAAAGCAATCATATAGAAGAAAACCACTTCCTATTATCCCCAATGATAAATAGATACACTACGATGTATTATTATGTGCGAAAACATTAAAATAACTCAAAATACTCAATATTGCAAAAAACAAATCATGAATTAACGGAAAAATGAGAAACTTGTAAAGTTCATTCCTCAAATTAGCACTAATACTGTTTAGAGATCAAAGATTAGAAGAGGGCACCATCCTATCAAGGACAAATTATAATTTTGTACTATAAAACAAAAGGCAAATTGTAAAATAAGCCCTCAACCTTTTTTGGATCACCAAAATTAATCCCCAACCTTTAATTATTTTTTCTGTTTTACGACTAGTTTTCCATTTTATATTATAAAACAAAGGGTGAATTGAAAAATAGGCCTTAAACCTTTTCTTAATCTTCCACATTGGTCCTAACCATTAATTTCGTTTAAAGTCGCCAGCTTACAATTTGGTTGTTAACCTCTACTCTAGTAACAATCTTACTCCTCCCAACAAATTCATCTGTGCCGCATAAGCAAGGGTCATGCGGACAAGGCCATTTACCTATTTTATCCAAAAGATTAATCTAAGAAAACAATCTAGCAATAGTCTTAGAGATCAAATGTACCAATGTTAAGGGTACTAACCAAAGAGGTAACTAAAAGAGACAACAAACAAGAATTTATGCTATTAAATGGCGGATGTGGGAATTGAACATATGACCTCTTGGAATTCAAAGGGCTTAGGATGAATGTTTGTACCACGTAACCAAAAGATCGTTCTAACAATTCTAAATGAAGAGATTCTTAAACATCGAAGAAATTAAAGTGCAATAAGGCAGAGATTAGGGATTTAAATAATAGTGCTAAATTTTAAAGTTTAGGGATCAAAACATGAAATATCTAGGGCAATCTACTACTATATACTAATCCTGTGGAAACAACCTTTAAATGTTGACACATATACTAAAATTGGAAATTACATAATAAATTTTAACAATTTGTTGTTTTTTATAAGGGCTTTTCGGTATTTTCAGTCGTAAAAAAAAATTCCACCTCTTTTCAATTATGCCTGCTCCCTCTCTCTCTCACAGAGAGATGTGCACATCTCTCTCTCTCTCTCTCTCTCTTTCACTGAGAGATGTGCCCTCTATTTCTCTATGTGCCCCCATCTCTCTTTTCTCTTTCTCTTTCTCTCTCCCTCTCCCTCCCCACCCCTATCTCTCTCTCTCTCATCGAGTGATGTACTCTCTGTTTCTCTGTGTGCCCCCATCTCTCTCCCACCTTGTTGTTTCTCTGTGTGCCCCCATCTCTCTCTCCCCCCTTGTTGTTTCTCTTTGTGCCCCCATCTCTCTCTCCCCTCTTGTTGTTTCTCTATGTGCCCCATCCTCTTCCTTTGTGTGGAGCATGGCGGTATGGGTGGCGATGTGCTGCCATTGCTGCCACCCCGCCCTTCTCCGCTTTAGATGCTAGCCCAACCCGCACCGCCTCTGCGCCACGGCCTAGCGTGGTCCCCACTGGCCCCCCCTCTCTCTCGAAAGTTTTTTCTTCTTATTCTCTATGATGATCAACCATACAACAAAATAGTCAACTTGATGGTTGGGTTGAGCCAGGTGCTCTACTTACATATTTAAACTTTGGCACGTGTTGTTTGAACCTTTTTGATAGCTGTATTTTTTGGGACCCCTGCACGTTTTGTTTTTTGACACTTATAAGCTATTTTGCTACATGTCATGTTTGAAAATATTTTTACCTCTTTCGATAATTAAAAAAAAATCAAATGTCAGTTTTCTTAGACCTATATATATAGTTCTTGCTGCCTTTTTTATAGCTATCTCTGATAGCTTTTTCTTCATCCATTAGGTATGTTATTGTTCTAAATTCTGCTCTTTTTCAGTATGTTCTTTAATTTGCACTTGTTGATTTATTTTCTTTATTAGTTGATGAAATTTTAGAAAGTGAAGGATTAGAAACCAGTAAAAGTCACCTTTTAAGGAAAGTAAATTATGCATTAAATAGGTCAATTTTTACAAAACTATATATAGTAACTATTTCTTTTTTTAATAGCCATGTGTGATAACTTTTTCTTCCCCCACAAAGTATGTTATTATTCTAAAATTATGCTCTTTTTAGTAGTTTTTTTTAAAATTGTATGGAATTTTAGAAAATGAATGATTATAAAAATAGTAAAAAATTATTTTTTAAGGAAAGAAGATTTATGCACTAACATGTCATTCTTGGATCATTTTTGCAAAACTATGTATATAGTAACTTTTGCTTTTTTAATTTTTTTTACTACTGCTACTGATAGTTTTTCTCCAATCAAGTATGATATTATCCTAAATTCTGCTTCTTCTTTTTTAGTATGATCTTTACATTGCATGTGCTGTTGTTGTATTTTCTTTTGGTTTTTATCCTTTTTCCCATCATTGCTTAGGGGTTGTTTGGTTCCTTGGAAAAGTACGGGAAAAAAAAATTTCAAACCAACCAAGAGGAATGGGAGTGATCCATTTCGACTCCCATTCCAATTGCGAAGCAGATGTTTCAGGGTAGTTGGTCTTTCCATTTCCCGTTCCAATGTAAACCAATTATGTTTCCTATTTCTTTTCCATTCTCAAACCAAACAAGCCTTATGGAACATGTTTGGATGTCAGAGTAAGATAACCAACGATAACTTATTCAGTATGAAGATTTTCTCGTGTGATTAGAAGCTAGGAGTTCGATTTTTGCTCCTTGAAAGATCTTGGCGTCTGTGATTTGGTAGCATAGCATGTTTCACCTACGAGGCGATTTATTTTATTTCCAAAAAAAGAAAAGAAAAACTAAAAAGCCAAATATGGTATCCATTCTAGACATTTTGTTATATACTCTTTATCTACCAAATACTACGTGCTTTGTGCTTCTTGAGCAGATCAAAGAGATATATCGAATAAGATATCTATACACCCACACAAGCCCTAAGGGTGCGGGGAAGGATTAGGGTTAGGGTTAGGGTTAGGGGGACCTGATGAGTGCGGTGAACTCGACGAAGAGGGCGAAGTCGCAGGCGAAGAGGGACTCGACGGTGTCACGGAGGCGGTCGCGGACGGGGAGGAAGGGGAGGAGGAGGTGGGCGCAGTCGGTGGCGGCGAGGTGGAGGAGGGTGGTAGACAGCACGCCCGGCCGGTACCCCACGGCGCCGCAGCTCCGGTGGATGAACTCCAGCTCCTGCCGCCCCAACAATTAAGCAAGAAATATCAAGAATTACTCAAGAAGAAGAAAAGCGAAAGAGAGAAAGAGAGAGAGAGGGTGCGAACCTTGCAAAGGTCGAGGGAGACGAAGCCGCGGAGGATGTGACGGCCGCGATGCTCCGCCGCCGCCGCCGCCATCGCCATGGCCGTCGCCACCTGGAGCTCGCGTCGTGTCGTGTGTACGGACGGACGCCGAGGAGGGGAAATAGTAGCAACCGCACTCGCACCACGATTCCACGAATGAAAAATGGCACCGGTAACCCCTACAGACAAAATAGCTAAGGTGTTTGGTCTGTAGCTTCTAAAACGTGATTGTGGTATATCTTAACTTATTTTTCAAAATCTGTTTCGAATTTTTCGAGCCTGTTTTTTAAATTCTCTAGTTCCAAAATCAGAAACAGCTAAATCTGCTTCTTAAAATCTAATATTAATTTTAGACTTAAATTTTAAATTAAATTTAATTTTTGATTCAAAATTTAAATTAAATTCAAACTTTAAATTTAAATTCAAATTTCAAAATTTAAATATTAATTTTAAATTTTAAAAATCTATAATTAATAATATAAAATTTAAATTTATAAATTTGGAAATCAAGATTTAAATTTTAAATTTTAAAATTCAAAATTTAGAATTTAAAATAAAATTTTAAATTTTCAAATTATAAATTATTAATCATTAATTCTAAATTCTAAATTTTAAAATTTATATTTAAATTTTAAAGTTTAAATTTGAAGTTTCAAAATTTTAAATTTTATGATTAAAATTTAGATTTTAAATTTCAAAATTTTAAATTATAAATTTTTCAATTTTCAATTTTAAATTTTATATTTCAAATCTAAATTTCAAAATTTTCAAAATACAAATTTTCAAATTTTAAAAATTTAAAATTTAAAATGAACTTTTTATATTTTATTAACTTTTTACATTTTAAATTTCAAATTTGAAATTTAAAATGTAAAAAATTTAAATTTAAATTTTAAATTTTAAATTTTAAATTTTAAAATTTCACATTCGCATTTAGTAGTTCCAAAAACTCACTAGTAAAAATATATAAAACTTACTAAAACTATAAGATCATTTTAACTTGGCTATCCAACCTTGCAAAATTTTAATTTTACTATCCAATTCTTTCAATTTGTTTGATTTGTATCAGTAAATGATACTTTGATTTCAAAATTAAGCTAATTATTTTATTTAATAAATTTTTAGTTGCGAAAATTACATGAATTATACTAACTAAACATGTAATGCACTGGGCTTTGGCTAAATTGATAAAGTACGAATTAAGTCATTGCAAATATGATTAAAATAGGTTTTGAAAGGTTTAGACTAAATCGAGAGTTTTTAAGATTAACTATAAAGAGTACACTGTGTGTGGGGCTTGTCAATTGGGAAAACAAACTAGATCTGCACATAAGAGTTTGAATTATTTAGGGACAACAAAACCTCTAAATTACTTCACATGGACTTGATAGGGCCAACTAGAATTCAAAGCTTATGTGGGAAACGATACATTTTTCTTGTGATTGATGACTATACTCCTTTTGTTTGGAGTGCTTTTCTACGTGAGAAAGCTGATACTTTCGATTCGTTTTCTGAAATCTATCACCGTCTTATGAATGAACGTAACGATAAAATTGTACATATTCGTAGTGATCAAGGGGGGGATTCATAAATTCAAAATTCGAAACACATTAAGATAGTCATTATTAAGATGATTATTATTAAGAGGAAATGAGATGATATTGTGACATTTGGCAGCATATGGTTCAACTTGAAACCATGCTTCCAAAATTATGTGTATACTAGTGTAGAGACCCGCGCGATGCAACGGGTAGATAATATTAAATGATGAGAAAGCTTACCGTTCAAACGTGACCTCAGATGTTTATATTGGCCGCGGCTCAACTTCGCAAGATAATACTTTTCGAAGAAGACGAAGTTCTTCTTATATATGTTCTTCTTCTTCATCATCATCCTCATCTTCGTTAACACAATGAGAGAGAGAGAGATGAGTGTTGGGTGAGAGATTAAATGATGATGTTCTTTTTTGCATTGGAAAGTAAAAGGCCATGAAGAGAGAGGGCGAGGGGATTAATTGAGGAGGGGGAGTGGATTGGAGTTACAAAGCCCACTACTTAATGGTGGAATATGGTGCATGTAATTAAATATTGCATGGATTAATTAATTTAAAAATGGTCACTTACACATACTCTATCATCTCTTTCTCTCGTGATTTCAAAGGATCGGAGAATGTGAAGAGTTGGACGTTGAGAAGAGCAGAAAGAAGGAAAACTTGCAACGTGGCAAAATATTGAGGATTCATATATGTTTATAGATATGTCTATGATATATAGAATGTGGCTAGAATGCTACTGATAGTAAAGTGATAGTGTTTACTATCAACTTTTTATCCCTTGGATGTCTAGGGTTTACTGAGGGTAGCTCCTATGCTCTTAAAAGCATCAAGTCATTGGTGCTTGTAGGTTTTCGGCCTCTAGATGAAGATTTGTAGGGTTAAAATAATAGTGGTACCTAGGGTTGAGTGGGTGGTTGGTGGAATAGCATAATCTAATAGGTGGGTTTGGTCTTTTATAAGCATCATAGCCGGACTCTCTCTCTCTTTCTCTCTCTCTCTCTCTCTCTCTCTCTCTCTCTCTCTCTCTCTCTCTCCCCTCTCCCCCTCCTCTCTATATATATATATATATATATATATATATATATATATATATATATATATATATATATATATATATATAGCACTATTGAACATAATCTAGACTACTAAAGTATCTAGAAATCAAATTTCAAACTTTTTCGACATCAGTGACTTAATGATCAAAGAGTCACAAAATTTGTAACTATAATGGTTGAGACGAGACATTTTCTCGTTTAACGGTATAAAAGAATTCAAATCAGTTGATTTTTTGTTAGAAAATTCTTTAAACTATTTAAAATAAGATTTACACTCTTGATCTTACTTACAAAAATTTTATCATTACTTTTTAAAGGATATTTATTTTCAGTCCTTTATTTTTGTGTCTACTTGATGCACAAGAGAACAATATTGAAAAAATAAAATTTTGATTTCTAGATACTTTAAGTAGTCTAGATCATGTTCAACGGTACCAATCGTTGGTTCGGAGGCTCCGTCGTTGAAAACAAATCGGTAGCAACGAAGCCCTTTTGCTATGATAGTATTCTAGCTCAACTCGCTCTCTCTCTCTCTTTCTCTCTTTGATGAAGTGATCTTTTCGTATGACGATATAAGAACCCACCTTCTCTACATCAGCCAACTCAACATAATGGCGAGATAACGATTTATGAAGACTTGCTTACAGAAACTATTGCCTCGCCGATTAGGCCGAAGAACAAACCTATAATTAACTCAACACTAAATTCTTCTCCTGTTTTGAGGACAGAGGATTCTGATCAAGAAGATAAACAATGTGCTGATAAAGTTGTTTATCTTTTGCAAGTACCTCCACTTTATTCAGGAGTTACACTGGTGATACTCCAGATTCTTCAAACAAGAACATCTCATCAGTTATGTTGTCAAAATTCCTTTCTAAAACTTTTAGTTAAATATCATTTTAAATAATTTCAAACAAAAATAATTAAACTTCAGTTTTGGAAAACTGCAAGCAAGAGTTTAGATGAGGCATGTGAGTCGAGGCGTGCGAGAGCACTGTCCTAGAAGCGAGATTGCCCCTCCACGTGCGAGGCTTCTGGCAATCACTCCTAGCGATACAACGACCAATGCCACCCCGTCAGCACGTCTCCAAGGTGGCGCAAAACGAACCCAACGGACTTTAGGAGATCCAGCAAAAATAGGAAATGAAGAATGTAAATATCAGTGTAAGTTTCGGTAGGGAAAAGAGAGGAGGGAGAGAGGGTCTGGCTATATCTGTAAGTTAAGTGTACCTCTCCTCATCTATTTATAGATGAAAGCCCCAACGGTACAATACTAGGGAAACCCGTTGGCCCTTCCCGAGACGAACCAAATCTGGTTCAAACTGACCCTTCCCGAGACGAACCAAATCTGGTTCAAACTGGCCCTTCCCGAGACGAACCAAATCTGGTTCATCTCTTCCCGAGCAAGATCCGGTCGTTCCCAAGGTAAGGGATTTCATCTCTTCCCGAGCAAGATCCGGTCGTTCCCAAGATAAGGGATTTCATCCCTTCCCGAGGAAAGCTAAAAATATAAAACCCAAAAAATAAAATAAAATAAAAAGTGTAAGTGGACCGGGTTCACGCGCGCCGCCGCCCGCCCCGGCTCGTGATCATGCCGTGCGTGTGTTTAGTCGAGAGCATAACTCTCATTTTCTCCCAAGTAAATAACTAGGGAGTAAATGAGTATATATATAGGAGTAACAAGCCTTTGATTTCCAATGTGGGACTAAACCTCACATGTGGAAATGTAGTACCCCTGGGGCCTAACTGACGGAATGACTGTAGTACCTTAGACTGTTCGACACTTCTGGAGAAGGTCGAGACAGGTCGGAGTCGTTTCGACGTCAAATAGACGCGAAAACGGACTCGGAGCGCCGAAATAAGCCAAAACTGAAGTTTTGGAGTTTCGGGCGCCCGGATGTGCAGAATTCTGCTGAGGGACAGCATAGTGGTTTTTGTTCTTGAGGCTCATTGCACCAATCCAGAGGTCTATAAAAGATGTGGATGGCTTTTCCTGAGGCTCTTTTCTTCCCTCTTCTTGGTGAACTCGGATCTAGCAAGGGAGCCCTCTCTTCTTCCCCAAATTTCATCTTCCACCATTGATGATCTCGGTTTCCTGCTGGAACTGCAGCGTCGACCTGGAGTGTTTTGGCTCGTGTGCGGTGTAGGAGTATCCAAATCCAACGAAACTTGGTTTGCTGGATAGAGGACTCGCAGAGGAAGAAGTGGGATCCTTCCAATCGCGATTTGGACAGGTATGTAAGCTACAGTTGTTGTTTTACTGGACCCCTCGTGTTCTTGAGCTGAAACTTGGGTTTTTCCTTTGATCTTTGGATCCGATCTCTTGGGAGCTGGATTTTCGAAGTGTGGATTGATCCTTCCACTTTCCTTGCTGGTTTGGAGCCCCTTCTCACCTGAATTGAGGATTCAAAGGTGAGTTCTAGCTCAGATTTTGGAGATTTTGCTTAAGTGCTGATTTTGGGTCATTTATCGAATTTCTTGGATTTTTAGATCCAGATCTTGTGAGGATCTTTGGAGAGGCTTTGGGTAGCCCCATCACTGTTTTTGAGAGGTTTGTGACCCCTTTCTATGAGCTAGATTCGTTGGAATCCCTGAGATTTTGCTGTTTTTGAGTTTTGCTCAAGTGCTGGAATTTTCGGATCCATGTGCAGGAGGGTCCAATAGTGAATCCGGTTCAGTGCATGGACCTTTTGGGCATCGAGTCGATCTCCGATTTGGCTGAAATTTGGAGGGCTTGTTCTTGAACCTGTGCTGGTGAGTTGAGCCAAATTTCACTGCATTTGGACTTAGGAATTGGATTTTATCGCATGTTGATTGCATGTGGGTCGTGCTGCCAGGCTGCATTTCTGGGCTGATTTTCTGGGCGCCCAGATCTGTGCGCAGGTGGGTCCGAATCCTGAAGTTGCAGATTCGAGTCCGGTTTCAGCCGGCGTTGTTTGGAGGTCTTCCACTCGACTCCTAGCCGTTGTTGGATAGCTTTGAGGTGGGTTGATGTTACCGAAATCGTCGGATTTCCTCCTAAGTTGTAGAGAGTGCAGCATGCTGTTTAATTATCTGTTTAATCATGTTAGTAGCTCGAATTCATGAATTTGCATGTTTATTATGAAATCTGAATTTGGAGCATGAGTAGATTATTTATTTGACATGATTTTACATGCTGAACTGGGAATTGACTTAGGAGAAAACTCGCGAACATACAACCGTCACTTTTCGAACTGTTATCAGATTTAGCTCTAGGAGCCGTTTCTGTTCTTGTATCACCGCTGTTAGTGCGATGTGGATACTTAGTTCGCTGTAGGACGGGTTTACGCTTGTGCTGGGATGCCGAGCTTGTATTTACAGCAGGGTTAGGCTGTTTAGTGTTGCCGGGTGCCGTCGGGGCTGACGGTGGACCCAGACTCTTGTTTTAGCTTCTGTTTGTGCTGAGGGCACGTGAGCTTAGAGTCTTTGACCCCTTTTGACCCCTTTGTTCTTCGATTTCGCCTGCCGGAGCCTGTTTGTGCTCGACAGAGATACGCGTACTAACTCGGCTGGGTAGCTCCCCCGAGTGCCGCTCCGGAGTGAGGCCTCTTTTGCGTTGATGTCGCTACAGACCGCTAGTTCTGTTCTGGACCGGCTACCCTATTGGTAGTGTGCGGTGTGGCTAGGCAGTTGGCTGGACGAGCCCGTTCGGGCGGTTCCGATAGATTGGGTCAGGGATGACTTTTCACTTTGGTGATGTTTACTTGAGGGTTGACTTGGATAGTGGTAGGGTAGTGGCATGATAGCTGTAGAGTTTATTCCAGCTTACTTTGTTGTTCTTTACCTACCAGCTATACTGTTAGTCTCGTAGACTTAGTGGGTGGACCGTTGAGGTCGGTATCGGTACCCACTGAGAACTACTTCTTTTGATAGTAGTTCTCACACCCGTTGTTGCCACCCTTTTTGCAGAGCCTTCTTCTGTTGCGGCTGCTGCACCTGTTTCCGCGGATCGAGGTAAGGGAGTCGCGAGCTAGATCCCTACCTGTCCCTGTTGTTCCTAGAGGAGGACCCTACCGGAGATAGTTTCTTTTTGGTGTTGTGCCATGTACATATACTGTGGACTTGTACCTATTTTGGTTGTGGTGGACATGTTGTATTTTGGACTCTATATGTACAGGTGGCTTTGGTTATTAGTATGCTTTATTTTCAGCTCTATATATCTCTTGTAGTGGCTTGTATGTTTGTTACAGGTTAGCTATCGCTTCGTATACATAGAAAAATCTATGTATATGGCGGATCTGTTGGCGAGCCCGGGGAAACGAGTAATCCGGGGCGTGACAGATTAAGTTGGTATCAGAGCTTAGGAATAGGTCGTTGGGACTTAGTAAACCCTAGGCTATGGCAGACCTTAGGAATGCAAGACGTGAGAGACGTGACTTGCCGCGAAAGTCATCGATTTGACTGTTGAACTCATCCTTAAGTGGAGGGAGTGATCGAAGGCGTGTGTCCTTTCCTGTCGTGAACTTGCGTTGGCTGCAGACGACGTCAAGCAACGAGGGAAAAGAGACGACCTTCTAGACTTTCGCATGATTGGGTCTTGAGTTGTTTGTGTTCGCTGACTGATCTGTGTGTTGCGCAGGTGAGCATGGCACCTCCCCGACCCCGAGGTCGACCCCCGACGCGGGCTACCCCCGCGCCTCCTGTGGTGCCTGAGCAGGCGGGACCTAGTGCACCCCCTGATGTGTGCGATCAGTTGAGTGCGTTGGCCGAGTCAGCTAGGCAGCAGAGTGCGCTCTTGCAGAGGATGTGTGAGACCATTACCCAGACGTGGAGTGCAGCACCTAGAGCGACGGAGCCGCAGGAGCCATCTCCTGCTGTTTCAGTGGACGTTCCAGCTGCAGCCGTACCCCCAGCAGCGGCAGTTCGGGCCGCACCGGTTGGCGACACTTCCCGGTCAGGTGGACAGATGTCGGAGGCTGAGCAGGAGCGGATGACTGAGAGAGACTGGCTCGTTTTTGCCGGTTTGATCCCCCTCGTTTTGATGGTAGCCACACCGAGCCATGGGTGGTGGAGGCCTGGGTAGGCGAGATGGAGAAGCTGTTCGAGGATCTCTTTGTACCAGAGCGGGAGCGAGTTCACTTGGCAGTTCACTGCCTGTCAGGTGATGCACGCATTTGGTGGACGAGGACGAGATCGAGCAGGTCGCTGGATGCGCTGCAGTTG
The DNA here is from genome assembly GCA_016920855.1 of Puya raimondii. Taxonomy (NCBI): domain Eukaryota; kingdom Viridiplantae; phylum Streptophyta; class Magnoliopsida; order Poales; family Bromeliaceae; genus Puya; species Puya raimondii. Next base: position 213,288,864 of record JABWPP010000050.1, on the reverse strand, counting down.
AGTTGGACCGAGTTCTGCGGGATGCTGTATGGGTCCTATTTCCCTAACAGCGTGAAGCAGAAACTCGAGGAGGATTTGAAGAGTTTGCTTCAGGGAGATCGCACAGTGCAGGAGTATACCCGGGAGTTTACCAGACTCCTGAACTGTGTTCCTTTCGCAGCGAGGGATGAGGCTCACAGAGTTTATCTGTTCGAGCGAGGATTGAGACATGAGATATTTGTTTTAGTCCAGGCGCAGAGGTTGCAGACCTTGGATGCGTCGATTGAGCAGGCGCTTTGGGTGGAGCGTGGGGCCTTGACGGCGAGTGCGCGGGTTGCCACTTCGAGTCAGGGTCTGGATAGGAAGCGCCCGACTCCAGAGGATGGAGGCCAGACCAGCGGCAGACGCCCGCCGAGACCTCCACGATCACATTCTCAGGGTCGTGGGTTTTCGGGGCGGCAGAGGTCTGGTGGATCCCGTCAGCAGGGACGTCAGCAGAGGGGAGCACAGAGATGTGTCATCTGCGGAGGACCACATTGGCCTAGGCAGTGCGATCAGCGAGAGGGCCGGTGTTATGGGTGTGGTCAGCCCGGACATCTGCGAGCAGCGTGTCCCCGAGCAGCGTCGCCTGTACCATCGATCGCATCGGCACCCCCAGTTCATCAGCAGACCTATGGAGCTCCACCGAGTCACAGCCAGATGGATCGGGCTTCTGTACCACGCCAGGGTGAGCGGCGACAGCAGGCGCAGAGCGGCAGAGTCTTTGCGGCTCAACTGGAGGACTCCACAGCGGCTGACCATGTGGTGGCAGGTATCATTTTGATTTCTGGCATTAGAGCTCGTGCATTATTTGATACCGGTGCATCACATTCTTTTGTTAGTCGAGCATTCGCATCCTTGCATGGGCTAGTGATAGGGCCGTTACCGTGTGCACGAGAGGTGCAGGTTCCCGAGCACGTTTTACGTGTGGAGGACTGTTGTCGAGCTTGCCCTGTGCAGCTTGGACCGTGGGTGATGCCCGCAGACCTGTTGGTCTTGGGGCGATTGCAGGATTTTGATGTGGTACTTGGCATGGATTGGCTGGCGCGCTACTTCGCGACGATCGACTGCGGCGAGAGGACCGTGACGTTTCGCGAGCCGGACCAGGATGAGTACGTGTATCGAGGCTGTAGGAGCACTTTGTTCGCGACGTGGATTTCGTCGGCACGAGCGAGACAGATGATGAGTCGAGGATGCACGGCATTTCTGGCGACTGTTGTTGAGGTATCTGCGGTGGCACCGGAGCTCGAGGACATCTCTGTAGTCCGCGAGTTCCCGGACGTGTTTCCCCCGGAGTTGACTGAGATGCCACCGGACAGGGAGGTCGAGTTTGTGATTGATGTAGTCCCTGGAACTACGCCAATCTCAAAGACACCCTACCGAATGGCACCGGCTGAGCTGAGAGAGCTTAAGGCGCAACTTCAGGATTTGATGGATAAGGGGTTTGTGAGACCCAGCGTATCGCCTTGGGGAGCGCCGGTGTTATTCGTGAGGAAGAAGGATGGTTCACTTAGACTTTGTGTGGATTATCGAGAGTTGAATAAAGTGACCATCAAGAACAGGTATCCTTTGCCGCGCATTGATGATCTGTTTGATCAGCTGCAAGGATCTTGTGTCTTCTCGAAGATTGACTTACAGTCTGGTTACCACCAATTGAAGGTGAAGGCCGAGGATATTCCTAAGACGGCTTTTAGGACTCGGTACGGGCATTATGAGTTTACGGTGATGCCGTTTGGATTGACCAATGCCCCTGCCGCGTTTATGGATTTGATGAATCGAGTGTTTAAGCCGTTCTTGGACCGATTTGTAGTGGTGTTTATTGATGATATCCTGATCTACTCTCGGAGTGATGCTGAGCATGAGGAGCACTTGAGGATTGTGCTGCAACTTCTGAGAGAGAAGAAGTTGTATGCCAAGTTGAAGAAGTGCGAGTTCTGGCTTCGAGAGGTAGCTTTCTTGGGCCATGTGATTTCAGCCACTGGAGTGGCGGTGGACCCGCAGAAGATTGAGACCGTGCGGGATTGGCCTAGACCGACGACGGTTACCGAGGTGAGGAGTTTTCTCGGGTTAGCTGGATATTACCGTCGATTCGTGGAAGGCTTTGCGAAGCTCTCCACACCCCTCACTCGTCTGACGAGGAAGGGGATTAGATTTGTGTGGACTGATGAGTGCCAGCGTAGCTTTGAGGAGCTGAAGGAGAGGCTGATGTCTGCTCCCGTCCTTACCCTTCCAGTTATGGGGGAAGGATTTGTGATTTTTAGTGATGCGTCACACAGTGGTTTGGGTTGTGTGTTGATGCAGCATGGTAGGGTAATTGCCTATGCCTCCCGGCAATTAAAGGATCATGAGAAGAATTACCCTACGCATGATTTGGAGCTGGCAGCTGTAGTATTTGCACTGAAGCTGTGGCGGCATTATCTGTATGGTGAGCACTGTGAGATTTTCACGGATCATAAAAGTCTCAAGTATCTGTTCACTCAGAAGGAATTGAACCTGAGGCAACGCCGGTGGTTAGAGTTGTTGAAGGACTATGATATTGCCATCCAGTATCACCCCGGCAAGGCGAATGTAGTGGCAGATGCGTTGAGCAGGAGATCAGTGCAGAGCCTTAGTATGATGATCACTCAGCAGGCGCCATTACTTGAGGAGTTGAGGCGGCTTGAGCTTGAGGTGGTATCCCCTGGGGTTACGGCAAAACTTATGTCTTTGGTTTTGCAACCCACTCTGTTGGATAGGATCCGAGAGAAACAAAGTGCGGACCCCTATTTGACGAGGATTCGAGATCAGATTGCCAGTGGGCAGACAGGGGATTTTAGTGTTGACAGTTCGGGAGTACTGCGGTACAGGGACCGACTGTGTGTGCCTATGGATTCAGAGATCCGAGAGGAGATTTTGAGAGAGGCTCATTACTCACCTTATACGGTTCACCCCGGTGGAACCAAGATGTATAAGGACTTGAAGGCACACTTCTGGTGGAATGGAATGAAGCGGCATATTGGGAGATTTGTGGCTCAGTGTTTGACTTGTCAACAGGTAAAGGCGGAGCACCGAGTACCTGCTGGCAAGCTTCAGAGTCTCCCAATACCCGAGTGGAAGTGGGACCAGATCGCCATGGACTTTGTCGTGGGATTACCGAGGTCGCAGGCTGGTTTCGATGCTATTTGGGTGATAGTGGACAGACTGACCAAGTCTGCCCACTTCCTACCAGTGCAGACTACGTGGTCCAGGGACAGACTCGCTCAGCTATATTTGGACGAGATAGTGAGACTGCATGGAGTGCCTGCCTCGATTGTGTCAGATCGAGACACACGGTTCGTCTCACAGTTTTGGAGGAGTCTTCAGACAGCACTGGGTACTCAGCTGCGGTTCAGCACGGCTTTTCATCCACAGACAGATGGTCAGTCTGAGCGGACCATTCAGACTTTGGAGGACATGTTGAGAGCATGTGTCCTAGACTTTGGTGGAGGGTGGCATCGACACTTAGGACTGGTTGAGTTTGCGTACAACAATAGCTATCAAGCGAGCATCCAGATGGCTCCGTTTGAAGCATTGTATGGACGCAAGTGTCGTTCGCCCTTGCATTGGAGCGATGTGGGTGAGAGGAGGACTTTAGGTCCCGATATCCTGTTGGAAGCGGAAGAGAAGGTCAAGATGGTTCGACGACGTCTTGAGACCGCCCAGAGTCGACAGAGGAGCTATGCGGATACTAGGAGACGAGACTTGGAGTTCCAGATTGGAGATCATGTGTTTTTGAAAGTCTCGCCGTCCAGAGGAATTCGCCGTTTTGGAGTTCGTGGAAAGCTCAGTCCACGGTTTGTTGGCCCGTTCGAGGTATTAGAGCGAGTGGGGCCGGTAGCGTACAGGATTGCCCTTCCACCGCGACTTTCTGGAGTCCACGATGTGTTCCATGTCTCGGCCCTGAGGAGATATGTGTTCGACCCCTCCCACGTGATTGACTTCACTCCACTCGAGTTGGCTGAGGACCTGCAGTACGAGGAGCGACCGGTGCGGATTCTTGCTCGCGAGACGAAAGAATTGCGCAACCGAGTCATACCGTACGTGAAAGTGCAGTGGAGTAATCACGAGGAGCGTGAGGCGACTTGGGAGCTGGAGACGGTGATGCGGGAATCCTATCCCTACCTGTTCGAGCTGCCTTCTTGAGGTATGAGTTTGAGTTTAAGTTTCGAGGACGAAACTTTCCGTAGGGGGGGAGAGTGTAGTACCCCTGGGGCCTAACTGACGGAATGAATGTAGTACCTTAGACTGTTCGACACTTCTGGAGAAGGTCGAGACAGGTCGGAGTCGTTTCGACGTCAAATAGACGCGAAAACGGACTCGGAGCGCCGAAATAAGCCAAAACTGAAGTTTTGGAGTTTCGGGCGCCCGGATGTGCAGAATTCTGCTGAGGGACAGCATAGTGGTTTTTGTTCTTGAGGCTCATTGCACCAATCCAGAGGTCTATAAAAGATGTGGATGGCTTTTCCTGAGGCTCTTTTCTTCCCTCTTCTTGGTGAACTCGGATCTAGCAAGGGAGCCCTCTCTTCTTCCCCAAATTTCATCTTCCACCATTGATGATCTCGGTTTCCTGCTGGAACTGCAGCATCGACCTGGAGTGTTTTGGCTCGTGTGCGGTGTAGGAGTATCCAAATCCAACGAAACTTGGTTTGCTGGATAGAGGACTCGCAGAGGAAGAAGTGGGATCCTTCCAATCGCGATTTGGACAGGTATGTAAGCTACAGTTGTTGTTTTACTGGACCCCTCGTGTTCTTGAGCTGAAACTTGGGTTTTTCCTTTGATCTTTGGATCCGATCTCTTGGGAGCTGGATTTTCGAAGTGTGGATTGATCCTTCCACTTTCCTTGCTGGTTTGGAGCCCCTTCTCACCTGAATTGAGGATTCAAAGGTGAGTTCTAGCTCAGATTTTGGAGATTTTGCTTAAGTGCTGATTTTGGGTCATTTATCGAATTTCTTGGATTTTTAGATCCAGATCTTGTGAGGATCTTTGGAGAGGCTTTGGGTAGCCCCATCACTGTTTTTGAGAGGTTTGTGACCCCTTTCTATGAGCTAGATTCGTTGGAATCCCTGAGATTTTGCTGTTTTTGAGTTTTGCTCAAGTGCTGGAATTTTCGGATCCATGTGCAGGAGGGTCCAATAGTGAATCCGGTTCAGTGCATGGACCTTTTGGGCATCGAGTCGATCTCCGATTTGGCTGAAATTTGGAGGGCTTGTTCTTGAACCTGTGCTGGTGAGTTGAGCCAAATTTCACTGCATTTGGACTTAGGAATTGGATTTTATCGCATGTTGATTGCATGTGGGTCGTGCTGCCAGGCTGCATTTCTGGGCTGATTTTCTGGGCGCCCCCAGATCTGTGCGCAGGTGGGTCCGAATCCTGAAGTTGCAGATTCGAGTCCGGTTTCAGCCGGCGTTGTTTGGAGGTCTTCCACTCGACTCCTAGCCGTTGTTGGATAGCTTTGAGGTGGGTTGATGTTACCGAAATCGTCGGATTTCCTCCTAAGTTGTAGAGAGTGCAGCATGCTGTTTAATTATCTGTTTAATCATGTTAGTAGCTCGAATTCATGAATTTGCATGTTTATTATGAAATCTGAATTTGGAGCATGAGTAGATTATTTATTTGACATGATTTTACATGCTGAACTGGGAATTGACTTAGGAGAAAACTCGCGAACATACAACCGTCACTTTTCGAACTGTTATCAGATTTAGCTCTAGGAGCCGTTTCTGTTCTTGTATCACCGCTGTTAGTGCGATGTGGATACTTAGTTCGCTGTAGGACGGGTTTACGCTTGTGCTGGGATGCCGAGCTTGTATTTACAGCAGGGTTAGGCTGTTTAGTGTTGCCGGGTGCCGTCGGGGCTGACGGTGGACCCAGACTCTTGTTTTAGCTTCTGTTTGTGCTGAGGGCACGTGAGCTTAGAGTCTTTGACCCCTTTTGACCCCTTTGTTCTTCGATTTCGCCTGCCGGAGCCTGTTTGTGCTCGACAGAGATACGCGTACTAACTCGGCTGGGTAGCTCCCCCGAGTGCCGCTCCGGAGTGAGGCCTCTTTTGCGTTGATGTCGCTACAGACCGCTAGTTCTGTTCTGGACCGGCTACCCTATTGGTAGTGTGCGGTGTGGCTAGGCAGTTGGCTGGACGAGCCCGTTCGGGCGGTTCCGATAGATTGGGTCAGGGATGACTTTTCACTTTGGTGATGTTTACTTGAGGGTTGACTTGGATAGTGGTAGGGTAGTGGCATGATAGCTGTAGAGTTTATTCCAGCTTACTTTGTTGTTCTTTACCTACCAGCTATACTGTTAGTCTCGTAGACTTAGTGGGTGGACCGTTGAGGTCGGTATCGGTACCCACTGAGAACTACTTCTTTTGATAGTAGTTCTCACACCCGTTGTTGCCACCCTTTTTGCAGAGCCTTCTTCTGTTGCGGCTGCTGCACCTGTTTCCGCGGATCGAGGTAAGGGAGTCGCGAGCTAGATCCCTACCTGTCCCTGTTGTTCCTAGAGGAGGACCCTACCGGAGATAGTTTCTTTTTGGTGTTGTGCCATGTACATATACTGTGGACTTGTACCTATTTTGGTTGTGGTGGACATGTTGTATTTTGGACTCTATATGTACAGGTGGCTTTGGTTATTAGTATGCTTTATTTTCAGCTCTATATATCTCTTGTAGTGGCTTGTATGTTTGTTACAGGTTAGCTATCGCTTCGTATACATAGAAAAATCTATGTATATGGCGGATCTGTTGGCGAGCCCGGGGAAACGAGTAATCCGGGGCGTGACAGGAAACCTCAGCACGGGCTCCTAGGCAAGGCCCATAGAGAGTGGGCTGCCCAGGAAGCCCATGGGCTGAATTTGAAGTTTAAATCACTGTTTTAAAATATTAATACTAACATTCTCCCACATGATTTAAAACTTCAAATAAAGAAAGTAAATAAAACTGAAATACAAAACGAAACAAAAGAATGCTGGATCTCTTATACCACGTATTCGGCGAAGGTACCTTTCGGGTTTGAACCTTCACTTAGTACATGTCTATGTACATCCGAGGGCACAATGGTGGACTACGCCTTGAACCAAGGCCGGTGAATCGGATTTCCACAAATCGCACACATGGTACAGCCGTTTAGGTTCTAAGCGGGTGAGCGCTATTATGGCCATGCGCTAATATCGCTTCATGTGTGTTTTAGGGAACCGCCCTCTTCCCATAGTCGCGGCCTCACGACTCCACACACATAGTAGGTTCCTCAAAGGGGTGTCTGCAAGGCCACACCCTGCCTCGTGGGTCTCGGAACCATTGAGAGCATATGCCCTTCCTATCCACTTGCAGTTATGAGCACTGTCGCCATAGGGATGAGGATACAAAAAACAGTGCTCCTCACAGCTACCAGTTCGACTTGTTTCTACCCATTGAACCTGCAACAGGTTGGGTTGCCATCACCGGTAACATCTATTGTGGGCTAAGCCCCATCCCCCTCGACGATTCTAGGATCACAGCCCTAGATAATCCCTTTGTAAGCTGATCAGCCAAATTCTTCGCAGATCTCACAAATTTCAATGCAATCACATTTTCCTTCATATTCTGCCGAATGAACTTATGTCTCACTTTCATGAATCTATTCATCTTAGTCTCTACATTCTCTTGGGCACATTTATCAATTGTAGATCTACAATCACAATGAATACACACTGGTGCTAATGGTCGCTCCATTAGTGGCAGATCATAAAGAAACTCTCTAATCCACTTAGCCTCTGCTACAGTGGTATCTAATGCTATAAGTTCAGATTCCATAGTACTTCTAGCAATCAAAGATTGTTTGGTAGACTTCCAAGAAACAGCTGTTCCTTCTAGAAGAAAAACAAATCCAGTAGTCGACTTCACATCAGCTGTATCACTAATCCAATTGGAATCACTATATCCTTCCAATACTGCAGGAAAGCCACTATAATGCAATCCATAAGACACAGTCCCCTTCAGATATCTCAAAACTCTTTCTAAAGCATTCCAATGCTCTCTATTTGGGTTATGGGTATATCTTCTCAATCTGTTCACAGCATAAGCCAAATCAGGTCTAGTGTAATCTACTAGGTATCCTAAGGATCCTATAATCTGAGCATATCTATTCTGACCTATTGGATCTCCTCTATTCTTCTTAAGGTGTACACTAGGATCATAAGGTGTCACTACAGGTCTAAAGTCAAAATATCCAAACTTCTTTAATAACTGTTCACTATAATGAGATTGGCTCATAATAATTTCATTCGATTTTCTAAAGATCTTCATGTTAAGAATCACATCTGCTTGCCCAAGATCTTTCATATCAAAGTTCTCATTAAGTAATTTCTTCACATCATATATCACATTCATATTGGTACCAAATCAGAATGTCATCAACATACAAACACAAGATTACAATCTGTCCATCATATTCCTTTGAATATACACATTCATCAGACATGTTCATATGAAAGCCATTTGATACAACTAATGAATCAAATTTCAAGTGCCACTGTTTAGGAGCTTGCTTTAGTCCATATAGAGATCTAGTCAATTTGCACACTTGGTTCTCATATCCAGAAACTACAAAACCTTCAGGTTGCTTCATATAGATCTCTTCATCTAAATCACCATTCAGAAAAGCTGTCTAAACATCCATTTGATGGACAATCAAATCATGGACAGAAGCTAAGGCAATCAACACTCTAATAGAAGTAATCCTAGCAACAGGTGCATAAACATCAAAGTAATCTACACCAGGCTTCTGTGCAAACCCTTGTGCTACTAGTCTAGCCTTATACTTATCTACAGATCCATCCGGTCTCAACTTCTTCTTAAAGATCCATCTACAACCTACAGGCTTACATCCTAGAGGTAAATCAGTCAACTCCCAAGTATGATTCTGTAGAATGGACTGCATCTCAAGATTAATAGCCTCTTTCCAAAATGATGCATCTACAGACTTCATAGCTTGGTCAAAGGTAGATGGAGTATCTTCTACAAGTAGGACACAAAAATCATCTCTAAAAGTTTTCTCTACTCTAGGACGCTTACTTCTCCTAGGTTCAACCTCTACTATAGGTTCACTAACTCTAGGTCTGCTAGAGCTACCTATAGGCTCAGCTGGAGTAGGTCTATTTACTCTAGTCCTAAAAGGAAAGATATTCTCAAAGTACACTGCATCTCTAGCATCAAGGATAGTGTTGTTAGAAATCTCACTAATCTCAGAGTTCACCACTAAAAATCTGTTGGCATTGCTATCTAAAGCATAACCTATAAAAACTGTATCTACAGTCTTAGGTCCAATCTTTCTCTTCTTATTCTCAGGTATCTTAATTTTAGCTAGGCACCCCCACACTTTAAAATAACTCAGATTAGGCTTCCTACCTTTCCAAAGCTCATAAGGAGACACATTAGAATTCTTGTGGGCAATCCTATTTAAAATCACACATGCAGAAATCAAAGCTTCCCCCCACAAGTTCTCGGGTGCACCTGAACTAATAATCATCGAGTTCACCATATCCATCAAAGTTCTATTCTTACGTTCAGCAACTCCATTAGATTGAGGTGTGTAAGGTGCAGTCACTTGATGTACAATTCTAAATTCTTGACAGAAAGCAGTCATATCATTTGAAGTATATTCACCACCTCGATCAGATCTCAAAATCTTGATTTTTTTGTCTAATTGATTTTCTACCTCTCAGCTTTATAAATTTTGAATCTGCTTAAAACTTCATCTTTTGTCTTGATCAAATAAACATAACAATATTTTGAATGATCATCTATAAAAGTCACAAAATATTTATTTTCACCTCTACTAGGTCTACTTCCATCACACACATCACTATGCACAAGTTCTAAAAGATCACAATCTCTATCCACTGATTTGAAAAGTTTTCTAGGCTCCTTAGGTTGCACACATATTTCACATCTATGATCAGATAAATCAGATTTAGGAATCAAATCAAGATGCATCAATCTTTTAACAGTATTATAATTCACATGTCCCAATCTTCCATGCCAAATATTAGTAGAAACAACATTCAAAACAAGGGCACTATCATTAATAGAAGGAGAAGATACATATAGTTTAAACAAACCACCACACAAAATTTCTTCCCTACAAAATCCACACCCTTTGTAATAACTACTCTATTACATTCAAAAACTAACTTAAAACCCCGTTGAACTAAAAGAGAACCACAAATCAGATTCTTCCTAATATCGGGAACATGGTGGACTCCGTGCAAGGTTAGGGTCTTCCCAGAGGTCAGCATTAAATCTACTCGACCGGTCCCAAGCACGTGAGAAGAGGCTGCATTCCCCATGTTCACCGATCCTCCACACGAGTCCTGATAGGTGGAAAACCAAGAACGATCAGAGCAAGCATGAACGTTTGCTCCAGTATCTATCCACCAATCAGAGGAACTAAAGGCAAGGTTAACTTCAGGTAAACTAGATCCTAACCTGATAGTGGAGTCAGAAGGGTCAAGCCCAGCTGTGAACATATTCATCTGGCGCTCAGGTGGAGCTCCATTCTTCTTCTTTGGTGCGAAAGGCCGAGACTTGCGAAAATAACAGTCCTTCGCAAAGTGGTTGGTCTTCCTGCACACAAAGCAACCAGAGTTGCCTCCACTCCCATCAGGTTTAGGTTTCTTAAAGTTTGGGTTGAACTTTCTATGGTGGAAAGGCTTCTTCTTAAAGTTTCTATGAGGCTGAAAGTTTCTACCCTTATTTTTAGGATTCTCTACTACGTTGGCTTGGGTTGTAGGTTCACTAGGCTTCTTATCCCTATCTCGGTTCGACTCTTCTATCCTAATGGATCTTAGGACATAATTCAGGGAAAACTCTCTTTGATTATGGTTAAGATCATTTGCATGGTTCGACCAAGAGGGTGGCAACTTATCTATAAGAGTGGCAACTAAGAAACTCTCATCAAGATCTACACCATTAGATCTAAGCTGCTCAATTATATGCTCAAAATCATGAAGCTGGTCAGACATAGACTTATTATCTACCAACTTAAACTTAATCAAATCTGAAGCTTAGTATCTCTTCTGGGTAGGATCAACTTGACCATACTTTTTTTCTAAAGATGTCCAAAGTTCCCTAGCTGTTTTAGCACTAGAGTATATATCATACAGTTTATCAGATAGGGTACTAAGAATCCGGTTCAAGCAGAGATAGTTGATCATGTTAGGGTCAATAGAAGGTGCAGTTGCGGGTGCAGGTGCAGTTGCGGGTGCAGGTGCAGTAGCAGGAGGAGTGGATCCGGCTTGGCTTGGCTCCGAGTATAAGGTCTGTTGACCGCAGCCTGGATTGCACCTTCAGGTGCAGATCCATTGCTATTCTCGGTAGGATCCGAGATAGCAGAAACAAGCCCAAGTGTGGTGAGCCAGAACCTCATTTGGTTCTGCCACCTCTTAAAGTTACGACCATCAAAAGTAAAAGGCTTCGCCGAATGCGTATCCTCCATCATAAAAATCTGTGAGTCGATAAACTATACTAATGTCACAAGATTGTTCTAAAGTTCAGAGAAACAACAGTAGAATATTCTAAGTTACGTTCAGTGACAGTATGATATATATATTATGAAAAATAACTATATTATGATTTATCAGTGCAACAACAACAATATGTGTATATTTAGGATTATAACAATATCAACCACAGGACATATGTATTATTCTACAGCAAGATAATATACTATGTTCTGTACTAAAAGAAATAGAAAGATTAATCTCGCTTCTAGATTGTTGTCAAAATTCCTTTCTAAAACTTTTAGTAAAATATCCTTTTAAACAATTTCAAACAAAAATAATTAAACTTCAGTTTTGGAAAACCGCAAGCAAGAGTTTAGATGAGGCCTGTGAGTCGAGGCGTGCGAGAGCACTGTCCTAGAAGCGAGATTGCCCCTCCACATGTGAGGCTTCCGGCAATCACTCCTAGCGATACAACGACCAATGCCACCCCGTCGGCACGTCTCCAAGGTGGCGCAAAACGAACCCAACGGACTTTAGGAGATCCAGCAAAAATAGGAAATGAAGAATGTAAATATCAGTGTAAGTTTCGGTAGGGAAAAGAGAGGAGGGAGAGAGGGTCTGGCTATATCTGTAAGTTAAGTGTACCTCTCCTCATCTATTTATAGATGAAAGCCCCAACGGTACAATACTAGGGAAACCCGTTGGCCCTTCCCGAGATGAACCAAATCTGGTTCAAACTGACCCTTCCCGAGACGAACCAAATCTGGTTCAAACTGGCCCTTCCCGAGACGAACCAAATCTGATTTCATCCCTTCCCGAGGAAAGCTAAAAATATAAAACCCAAAAAATAAAATAAAAGAAAAAGTGTAAGTGGACCGGGTTCACGCGCGTCGCCGCCCGACCCGGCTCATGCTCATGCTCATGCTCGTGCATGTGCTCGTGCTCGTGCTCGTGCCGTGCGTGTGTTTAGTCGAGAGCATAACTCTCATTTTCTCCCAAGTAAATAACTAGGGAGTAAAGGAGTATATATATAGGAGTAACAAGCCTTTGGTTTCCAATGTGGGACTAAACCTCACATGTGGAAACCTCAGCACGGGCTCCTAGGCAAGGCCCATAGAGAGTGGGCTGCCCAGGAAGCCCATGGGCTGAATTTGAAGTTTAAATCACTGTTTTAAAATATTAATACTAACAAGTTATTATTAAGACTAATGATACAATCGAAAATCAAACATTACTTAGTAATGAAGCTGATGGTGATGATGCAAATATTCCTCAATTAGCCAATGGAACTAATCTTCTACCTTCTGTTATTGAAGAAGTTCTAAAAGAGCCCAAAGTCCATCGAAGCTGCTCTAGCTTCTAGGTCATCCTGGGTGGAACTTAGCAATGCAGGAAGAACTTGATGCTTTTCACAAAAATCACACTTGGGATTTTGTTACATGGGAACCAAGCATGGATGTAATTGTTACTTGTTGGGTCCACAAGGTGAAGCTTCAAGCCGACGATTGACTTGAGCGGTTAAAGGCGAGACTCGTGGCAAAATGTTATAATCAAGTAGAAGGAGTCGACTTCACAGCAACTTTCTCACCAATTGTTAAAACATCTACAATTAGGATAGTGCTTACTTATTAAACAACCACCGAGGTTTGTGAATCAAAAGTTTCCACTACATGTTTACAAATTGAATCAAGCTCTTTATGGTCTTAAACAAGCCCCAAGGGCTTGGTTTAATAAACTAAGTAATTTCGTCCTTTCATCCTTATTCATTCTCAAGACATCGCAAGGCATGCTTGCACTTTTGATATACGTCGACGACATAATACTCACGGGTGACAATTCTTCCTTAATCCAAGATTTTATTAAACAATAGGCAAATATGCGTATTCTACATTATTTTCTTGGTGTTGAAGTTACTCATGTAGATAAAGGCCTCTTCCTGTTCAACAAGATATGCTTTTGAGCTCCTCAAACGAGCCAACAAGAATGAAAGTAAATCTCTCTCTACTCCTATGACACCTCGATCACAAAGCAATTTACTCACAGATCCATTCCCTGATCAAACTTATTATCGGAGTATTGCAATTAGATGACAATACCTCACTTTTACTCGGCCCGACATCATATATAGTGTAAACTTTGTTTGTCAATTAAAGCGCTACCAACTATTGGACATTATCAACTAGTCAAATGAATTCTCCGCTACTTGCTAGGAACTATAATGCTTCGAATGTGCATTCTTTCGAATCTATATGCATTTTGTGATGCATACCGTGTAGATTGTCATCTCACTCAATGGTCTACAAGTGGATTTTGTATGTTCGTATGAGCTAATTGCATATCATGGAGCTCAAAAAATAGGCTACAGTAACTCGTTCAAGTGCTGAGGTCAAAAATAAGTCAATGGCTGTTAGGATACATTTAGCATGTATATATTACAATACATATATAGTAGAAACTATATAGTATATTCCAAATATACTATAAGGTTATATGGTAATAATGGTTGCCATATATGCACCTCTTGTAATTATATATACACATCAATGAAACCCTAGGTGGATAAGCTCTTTTGCCCTTCTCTCAAGGTATCAAAGCCACCAACCCTAAACAAGGAATATTGATCCGCTGCCACCAACCACTAAAGAAAAAAACTCGCCTTTTCCTATCGGCGTTATTACTTCTTCTCTTCTTCTCCTGTGCTGCTCGATCTCCCCGCTGCTTTCCTGGTGCTGCTCGAGTGATTTCTTGGTGACCCTGGATCTCCTCTATTGCTTCTTTGTTGTCGCATGATTTTCTTATTGTTCTGGTGCTGCTTGGTTTATCTTGAGCCGCTCGACTTCTTTGTTGTTTCCTTTGTGTCGCTCGATCTCCTCTGTTATTTTCTAACTGCCGCTCGACCTCCTCATTGCTTCATTGGTGTTGGTCGGTTACTTTTCAGCTGCTCAATTCACTTTAGTCTTGCTTAACTCTGATAATATTGCATTTATCTGTCGATAACTTGCGATTTATTCTCTTTCTCTTGTGGTGGTATTCTTTTTTGATGGCAAACATGTCTTCCTCAACCTCTACTCTCCCAATCGTTAATATAAAAATTCTTGTATAATTAGAACTCACCGAATCCACATATTTGGTGTGGAAACAAGTTTTTTTTTAAATGTTTTAGAAAGTTTTGATGTTGTTTCATATGTGACCGGGACCAGTATTATTTCTCCCCAAGCTATTGAAGCTGCTGATAAAAAAATAATTATAAATCCTGAATATTAATCTGAAAAAAGACGGACGCCAATATACTATTTTGGATAAATGCTACTCTGTCTCTTAGTATTTTACAGATAGTTATATCTAGCTCACAAAAAAACTGCTCGTGACGCATGAAAAATTATTGAGGCTTACTTTCTCAATAAGACTGCCTCTACGATTTTTTCGCTGAAATTTGAGTTACGAAGTATCAAAAAGGGGTCAATGGGAATGACTAACTACATGCAAAAAATCAAGTCGATAGGTGATGCCTTTCAAGCAATTAGTGCACCTGAGTTTGATCATAATTTGGTCATGACTGTTCTTCTGGGGCTACTAGAGAACTACAGAGATTTTGTAAGCGCTCTTAATACACACAAGACAAAACCTATCTTCGAACAGCTTCGTCCACTTCTATGCAAGAAGAAATTGAGATACAACGTCGTGCTATCTTGACGACTCCGCCTATTCCTTCCACTGCTGACGGTGAAGCCTTCTATGCAAATCGTGGTCGAGACAACCGCGAAGGCCATGGTGGTAGATCTCGCGGAGGCTGAGGACAGTGCGGTAGATATAATGTAGTACTCGGAAATTTTTGAGATTTAGGGTTTCTGGACTTGGCGGGATTCGGGCGCCCGGAAGTGAGGTTGTGGACGCCCGAATGTTCCGGACCCAGTGGACTTTGTGGATGATCCGGTTGTGGCTGACGAGCATTGGATCTGGGCGCAGGATCTGGACGCCCGGATTGAGGATCCGGTTTTGGCTATGACGTGGAGGGCCACGTGTCGCGACGTAGGACACGTGTTGATCGCCGGAGACACGCCGCCCCACCGCCTGCTGACCGCCGACCGACCGCTTGAGCACACGACGACACCTGGACAGCAGCATTTCCGGACGCCCGGAAGTTGTGAAGTGGGCGCCCGAAAGTGGACTTTTGGGAGCCTATAAATAGGCGAGTCCCTGGTTGTTTTAGCCTGTATTTCCACTTCGAGATCCATTTTCTAGAGAGAGAAAGTGGGTTTAGGGCCATGTGTTGGCATAGTTTGTAACCTGGCCTTCTCTCTTCTACTCTGCTGATCTGATCTGGTGCCGAGCTGTTATTCTGCTGGAGTTAGCAATTCCTTGGAGGTTTTGACAGATCGGGGTGCTGCCGGAGTGCGTTATCTGGAGGGTTGGATCTGAGGATACTGTTCTTTCCCCACCGTGGTTGGATTAGCTTGTGAGGTGGGTTGATGTTTGCCAGATTCAGTGGACTTCCTCCTACGTGTTTTATCTCATGTTAGCATAATATGATATGATGTTGTTTGGATTATGTTAGCATGATATGATGATTGGATTATGATATGTGGATATTGGATTATGATATTGGGATTATGATAGTATGCAATGCTAAGATTATGTTAGAGATGCCATGTTAGATTGAGACTGATCTATAGACCGCATGGGCATGTTATGATCTTAGATGTGCTAACGATATATATATGAGCATGCATTTCTTTGTATCCTTGTTGCATGATTGGACCTACACCTATTTTGTTGATTCCTTGTACCAGTTGTTGTACATGTAGTGTAGGTGATCATGTTGTGGCTCGTGCTATGTTATTATACCTCCTCCTTGTGGTAGAGTTGAGAGCCTCCTCTTGTGATAGAGTTGAGATTGATTGTGAGCACTGGAGCATTGATTGTGCCAAGGGCACGTGATTCTTTGTGAGAGCATTGATTGGGTCACACTTGTTGATTATCCTTTGTGGTGCAAAGGGCACAGTGGATTGGGTCTTACTTGTAGACTATTCTTTGAGGTGCCGAGGGCACTTGATCCTTTGTTGACCCAGTCATGTCGATCATATACCTGCGGGTGCTTGGCGTATACTATGGTTGTACTTTTCTCGGTTGGGTCGCTCCCACGAGTACCACTCTAGAGTTGGCATATTCCGTACAGAGGGTTGTACGAGGGGCTAGTTACAGACGGGCTTCCTGTACTAGTCAGCTCCCTGGAGGGTTGAGCATGATCAGGCCGTAGGTATCGTATTGAGAGGTATTGTATGGTATTATGGATCGAGCTAGGTACAGACGGGGTTCCTGTACTAGTTGGTTTGCTGGTATTATGGTGTTTGATAGTCCTCATATTCAGTTTATTGGTATTCATACTGACAGTTGAGCTTTGTGCATAGTAGTGGTAGTATATCTCCTACTTTCTTTATTGCTCTATATATATCTCTTGAGATTGAGGACTTAGTGGGCAGACCGCTGAGGCTGGTGGCGGTACCCACTGAGGACTACTTGATTGATAGTAGTTCTCACACCCATTGGTGACATCTTTTTACAGAGTCTTCTTCCCCTGTTGTGCATACTGAGCGCGGAAAGGAGACCGTCGGGTAGAGCTATTCCCCGGATACTTGGCTAGAGGTATACCCATTTTTTGGTTAGATAGTTGAGTCTGTACATACAGTATGACTGAGACATCAGTGTTGTATATGTGAGTTATTTATGAGAGTTATGGATGATGTATGTACAGTGATCTTTTGATATATTTATATAGCAGCTCTGTTGATACCTTTAGCTCTGTGTGATTATTGTGGTTGTTGTTTCGCTTCGTATACATGGTAGAGATACTGTGTATGCGGCGGATCTGGTCATGCGCCTGGGAAGAGGTAACCCGGGGCGTGACATATAACTCTAATCCTGACTATAGATCTTATGGCGCATATCCACATTCTCAATTTTACCCTCAACCTAGTCATAACCAATGGTCTACTATGTCTATTGTTTCCCGATTTGGCACACAATGTCAGATCTATGAAAAACTTAATCATTCAACCCTTCAATGTAGACATCGTTTCAATCATTCCTTTGTTGCGGATGATATTCCACAGACTTTTGCTGCTATGAGTCTTCATGAGCCTGGTGAGAAAGTTTGGTACCCAGACACTGGAGCATCCAATCATATGACTACTGATTTTGGTATTCTCTCATCTTCTAAAATTATACTGGGCGAGATAAGATTCTAGTTGGTAATGAAAATTTGTTGAATATTACTCAAACAGGTGAAACACATCTGAAAACTTCTTCCACTTTCTTTGCTTTCAAGAATGTTCTTGTTGTTCTTTCTACTAAACGAAATTTACTTTTTGTTCGTCAATTTTGCCATGATAACAATTCTTTTTTTGAGTTTGACTTATCAGGTTTTGTTGTGAAGAACAAGGGAACGCGAAAGGAGCTTCTCAAGATGCCGTAGTTCGGGCACTTCACTCTATCCTATTTCTTTTCAAGTTGCGAGTGTAGGGAATAAGCAACAGTTTGCTTTTGTTACATCTAGATTTAGTAGAGATATTTGGCATAGACATTTAGGTCATTCTAGTTTACATGTTCTTTCAAAGTATATTAAATCAAAAAATGTCATTCCTAATAGTAGTTCCAAAATAAATTTATCTATCTGTAATGCCTGTCACATGGGAAAACATATCAAACAGTTTTTTTCTACTTCTGAATCAAAATCTGAATTTTCTTTTAAACTTGTTCATTCTGATATATGACAGTCTCATGTTGCTACAGTATCTAGCTATAAATATTATGTAATCTTTGTGGATGATTATTCTTGGTATTCTTGATTTCATTTTTTAAAATTCAGACGTGAGGTTTCTGAGAAATTTTTAGAATACAAGGCAATGGTCGAAAATATTTTTCATCAGAAAATAAAAAAATTTCAATCTGACAATGGTATGGAGTATGTGATGAAATTTTTTTCACTTTATTTTTCCAGAATGAGATTATTCATAGGTTTTCATGTGCTCATACACCACAACAAAATGGTATAGCAGAGAGAAAATATAGACATTTAGCTAACATCATAAGAAGTCTGCTTCTTCAAGCTTCTACATCTCCTCGTTTTTTGGGCTGATGCTCTTCAAACTACTGTTTCTCTTATCAACCACACTCCTTCTCTTACTATTTAAAAGAAAAATCGCCCTACTATATTTTGTATGATTGTGTCCCCTTTGACTTGCAACTTATTAAGGTGTTTGGGTGCTTGTGTTATCCCAATATGCAGGATGTTGTTGATCATAAGCTCTCTCCCTGATTCCTTCCTTGTGTGTACTTGGGACTGTCTGATAAGTACAAAGGTTTTCGCTGCCTCTATTCAAGTACTGGTAAAATCTTTATTTCTCAGCATGTTACCTTTGTTGAAATAGTTTTTTCTTTTTCCTGTCTTTCCAAATTTTCTAACTCTTCAGTATCTGTGAATTCAAACTTTCAATTTTTTCAAAACTTTCTCTCTAATCCTCCCTTACTGGATGAGAGTCCATCTCTCCTTGACACTATCTCTGGCTTCAGTTTTATGCGTTCCAGTGCTTCGGCACCGATCATCTTACCCGTCTGTTTCACCACCAACTGGGAAACTTACCTCAATGTCCTGCCAACTTGAACTCTAATGATGCATAGATTAGAGATGAGAATGATACCTCTGCTCCGGGTCACAAAGAGCTCTGTGTCTATACCCCCCGTCACCTCTCCAGAACTAGTTCAGCCACCGACCTTGCTTCAATGAGAGTTTATGATGAAGGATTTATGTCACGCTGAAAGAATGGCAAAAGAGCATACCCTCTTGGGTTGAATTGATGAAAATATATAGTACAAGAGATAGGTCTACTATAGTAACATTGCCTACTATAGTAATACTACAACTAGGATTACATACCATATAATCCTACTCTATATATGATAATAATATACAGTATCCTAATATACCATAAGATACTAAATATATCGTAACATATACTAAATATATCGTAACATCCCCCCGCAAGCTAAGCATCCACTGGCCGGATGCGAAGATTGAGCCGCAAAGCCGAAAATCGAGAAGGTGACAAAGGCTTTGTGAAAATATCAGCAAGTTGCTTATCAGAAGAGATGTGAACCAATTCTAAATCACCAGACTGGACTTTTTCGCGCAAGAACTGATGGTCAAGCTCAATGTGCTTCGTTCGAGCATGGAGAACAGGATTGGCCGCAAGATAAGTCGTGCTGAGATTATCACAATAGATGCTGATGGAGCGCCATAAGAACACACCAAGGTCACGAAGTAAACGTCGGATCCATACTGTCTCAGCAAGCGCGTAAGCCACAGCACGATACTCGGCTTCAGAACTGGAACGAGAAATAGTGGGCTGTTTCTTAGCGGACCAGGAGATAAGATTGGGCCCTAGAAATATACAATATCCTGAAGTAGAGCGACGGGTATCGGGACAACCAGCCCAATCAGCATCTGCGAATGCCACGAGAGAAGGATTGATACAGCGGGAGATAGGAATGCCATAAGACAGCGTCCCGCGAATATAACGCAGAATGCGCTTGACCGCTTGCATGTGGGGTTCACGAGGTGCATGTAAATACTGGGCAACAGAGTTGACGGCATACGAGATATCTGGTCTTGTGAAGGTGAGATACTGGAGAGCACCAACGATCTGACGATAAATGTAGGGATCCTCAAGAAGGCGCCCCTCATGAGAAGAGAGACGAGAAGTCGGAGAGAGAGAGACTAGAGACGGGCTTACTATCAAGAAAGCCATGGCGCTGAAGTAGTTGATGCGCATATTTCTGCTGAGTCAAATGAAGACCAGAAGACGAACGATTAACCTCAATGCCCAAGAAATAATGTAGCGGCCCGAGATCTTTCATAGCAAATTCTCGTTGTAAGGTGACAATAAGAGCCTCTAAAAGAGAGGAGGAGCTTCCGGTGACAATAATATCATCAACATATAATAGAAGAACAAGAGTGCCAGAAGAGGAATGACAAACAAACATCGAGGGATCAGCAGTACTGCCAACAAAACCAAGTTCAAAAAGAAAAGAAGTAAACCGCTGAAACCAAGCCCGAGGTGCCTGTTTGAGACCATAGATCGCTTTTCGGAGACGGCAAACGTGATGAGGAAGAGAAGGATGCACAAAACCAGGCGGTTGCTTCATATAAACTTCTTCAGAGAGAGTACCATGAAGAAAGGCGTTCTTTACATCAAGTTGTCGAAGAGACCACCCAGAGGAGAAAGCCACTGAAATAACAGTTCGAATAGTGGTCGACTTGACAACCGGAGAAAAGGTCTCATCAAAATCAATACCTTGTTGTTGTTTGTAACCCTGAGCCACAAGCCGAGCCTTGAGACGCTCAAGGGAACCATCCGCCTTCTGCTTCACTTTATATACCCACTTGCAGCCAATAAGATTAACAGAAGAGGGAGGAGGAACAAGATCCCAAGTAGCATTGGTCAGTAATGCATCAAATTCTTCGCCATGGCAGCACGCCAACCTGCATCCTGAGAAGCTTCATGAAAAGAGGTAGGCTCAGCAGGAAGAATAGAACGTGCAGAAGCGAGGAAGGAGGAAGACGCAGCGGAACCCTTAGCCATGGATCGAGTGAGCATAGAGTGTGTTCTGGCAGGCAACGGAGGCTCAGAAGGAGAATGAGAAGGAGGGGAGACTGCAGCAGGCGGAGGGGAAGGTGGATGATCAGAGGTGGAAGGTGCCAGATCAATAGGTGAAGGTGAAGCAGCAGCAGGCCGGCTGGTGTGTCGTCTGGTATAGACCCGGAGTTCAGTTTGGCCAGCAGGAGCGGCAGCATTCTCATTACTAACCTGTGGGGCATCATGATTCACAGTGGAAGGAAAAACTGATAATTGCTCAGACGGTGAAACAAGCGTATGTGAACCAACGTCAGTAGAGGGGCGTGTGAAGGAGAGGCCAGAGATTGCATCAATAGTGGATGGACTCTCACCCAGTAGGGGAGGATTAGAAAGAAAATTTTGAAACATTTGAAAGTTTGAAATAGAAGAGGAAGGAGAAGAAGAGAATTTAGAAAGACAAGAGTAAGGAAAAACATGTTCAACAAAAGTAACATGGCGAGAAATAAAAATTTTACCAGTGCTTGGATAAAGACAGCGAAAACCTTTATGTTTGTCAGAAAGTCCCAAAAAGACACAAGGAAGAGAACGGGGAGAGAGAGCTTGTGAGCTGCAATGTCCTGAATATCGGGATAACACAAACATCCAAAAACTCTAACAAGTTGCAAGTCAGGGGAAACACAACCATGCAGAATTTCATATGGCGATTGTCCTTTCAAAACAGTAAGAGAAGGAATTCGATTCACAAGAAAGACGGCAGTTTGAATGGCCTCAGCCCAGAATCGAGGAGGTAAGCAAGCTTGAAACAGCAGGCTCCTAACAATGTTAGATAAATGCCTATGCTTCCTCTCAGCAAGGCCATTTTGTTGAGGCGTATAAGGACAAGAGAATCTATGAATAATTCCATTTTGTGAACAAAGAGTAGAAAATTTGTCATTTACAAATTCAGTACCATTGTCAGATTGAAAAATTTTGATTGAACTATGAAATATGTTTTCAACCATTGTCTTAAACTCGAAAAATTTGTCAAAAACTTCATGTTTAAATTTTAAAAGGTAAAGCCAAGAAAACCGAGAGTAATCATCAATAAAAATAACATAATATTTGTAGCCAGAAACAGAGGGAACAGGTGATTGCCAAACATCAGAATGAACAATATGAAAAGGAAAAGCAGATTGAGATTCTGAATCATGAAACGAGAGTTTAACATGTTTTCCCATATTACAAGCATTGCAAACAGATAATTTCAAAGCAGAATCAGAAACAATTTTATTGTTTTTAATAAATGTAGAAAGAACAGGAAAACTTGGATGACCTAACCGTCTATGCCATATATCTCCGCTAAACCTAGATGCAACTAGAGCTAGCGGTTTCTTAGTTCCTACACTTGCAACTTTAGAGGAAAGTGGATAGAGTGGTGTTCCCGAACTAGGGCATCGAAGAAGCTCCGCCCTGGTTTCCTTGTCCTTCACAGAAAAACCAGAAGAGTCAAATTCAAAAAGAGAATTATTATCATGACAGAACTGACGCACTGAAAGTAAATTTCTCTTAATAGAAGGAACAACAAGGACGTTTTTAAGAGCAAAAGAGTTAGAGGACGTATTTAAATGAGTTTCACCTGTCTGAGTAATATCAAGTAAATTTCCATTACCAACAAGAATTTTTTCGTGCCCACTATAAGGTTTAGAAGAGGAGAGAATACCAGAATGTGCGGTCATATGATTAGATGCTCCGGTGTCTGGATACCATACTTCCTCACCGGGTTCATGAAGGTTCATAGCAGCAAAAGTTTGATGAACATCATCTGTAATAAAGGAATGATTGAAGCGTTGTCTGCACTGGAGGGCAGAATGATTGAACTTGCCACAGATCTGACATTGTGTGCCACTTTGGAATGTAAGGTTGTTGAGGATTATTAGGTTGAGGGTGTGAGTAGGTTCCAGGAGATCCACGACCAGAGTTGTGTCTACCATGCTGTCCTCGGCCTCCACGATATCTACCTCCACGGCCTCCACGATTACCGCGTCCACGATTGGCATAAAGAGCTTCACCGTCAATAGTGGGAATAGCAGAGGATGTCATCACACTAGTACTACGTTGGACTTCCGTTTCTTCTTGCATCAAGAGTGGACGAAGCTGTTCAAAAGTGGGCTTATTTCTGTGTGTGTTTAGAGCACTAACAAAACCGCGATAGTCTTCTGGTAGCCCTAGAAGAACAGTCATGACCAAATTATGGTCTGACTCGGTTTCACCAATCGCCTGAAGAGCATCACCAATCGACTTGACCTTTTGCATGTAATCACACATGCTCATTGAGCCTTTCTTGATGCTCCGCAATTCAGACTTTAGAGAAAAAGCCGTGGAAGCAGTCTTATCAAGAAAATATGCCTCAATGATTCTCCAAGCATCATATGCAGTTTTAGGTGAGCTAGAAATGACCATTCGTAATATGCTAAGGGATAAAGTGGCATTAATCCATGAAAGTATAGTGGTGTCTTCCCTTTTCCAACTTAAATATTCGGAATTTATAACCACCTTCTTATCAGCAGTATCGATAGCCTGAGAAGGCACAACACCAGTTCCGTCCACATGTGATGTAACACCAAAACTTTCTAGAACATTAAGAAAGACTTGCTTCCACACAAGATATGTGGAATCAGTGAGTTCTAGTGGTATGAGAGTTTTGATGTTAACAACTGACAAATTTGAGGTAGAAGAAGACATATTTGCTACCAAAAGAGAAGGATCCACCACTAGATATGAAAGAAAGATAAATCGGAATGTAGCGGATGAGAAAAAGGAAGAACCTGGTTTCTACCAAACTAGTTGTACCCAGCGCACAAGAGAGGAACCACTTAGCACCAAATAAGAACGGCCGCACCAGGGAAAGGACCGAGCGACACGAGCAACCAGCGAGCGGTACGAGGATAGTCCGAGCGGCACCCGAAGAGCAAAGAGGAATCACAAAGAGGCTGAAATTACTGTAGCACCGACTGTAGCACGCGTACTGTAGCGCGCGTACTGTAGCAGTACTGTAGCGCGCGACTGTAGCAGTACTGTAGCGCGATTACTGTAGTAATACTGTAGCGCAGATACTGTAGCAGTACTGTAGCGGAGAGATAGAAGAAGTCCAATGATAAGAGGAGATAGAACACCAAAAGGAAAAGAACACCTATGGAAGAAGGTGAGACTTGTTGTGGATGATAGCTGTGGATCAATATCCCTAAATTAGGGTTCCCGCTCTGATACCATGAAAGAATGGCAAAAGAGCATACCCTCTTGGGTTGAATTGATGAAAATATATAGTACAAGAGATAGGTCTACTATAGTAACATTGCCTACTATAGTAATACTACAACTAGGATTACATACCATATAATCCTACTCTATATATGATAATAATATACAGTATCCTAATATACCATAAGATACTAAATATATCGTAACATATACTAAATATATCGTAACACACGCCCCGGGCTAGTTTTAGATGCGGAAAGCGTACCAATTTTTTTTTTTTAAACGCCTAGCCTGAGCAACGTGCAGACCCGCCACAAATACAGGTCCCTCTGTCCACACGGACAGAGTTTCCCCTGTATTTGCACGGCGTACCATCATACATAACAGGATCCCAAACATCATCCATTCATCCACACAAACAGCATTCACCACATACAGCTAATCATCCTTAACACCTGCATGAATCTAAACAAATCCTTAGGCGAAGGATGATGCAATGCACATTACACCAAATCATTCAAATATCCTTTCGAAATCTGTCCCCCACACGAGGACTCTCTTTTGATAAACCAGAACCAAACGATCAGAAATTCTTTTGAAAGCTGTTTCCTATACGGAAACCTTATTTTGAAATCCGGCTACCACGAGGGGTAGAAACCCACGATAAAATAATATCACAAACTTACAATAAATCATAGATATTCAACAATCAACGTAACTGATTGGGACGGGGTCCTCCTCGCAGAGCTCAGCCAGCGCAGGACGAAGAAGAAGAAAAGAAAGAAAGCAGGAGAGGGGGGGTGTCTCCGGCGGCCAGGGTGGCCGGCAACGGCGGCGGCGCACGGGGAAGGAACTGGAGAGGGAGGCGGCTACAGCAGGGAACTAGGGTTAGGGTTAGGTCAAGGATAGCCCACAAACACACACACATGCACTTATAAACCAAGTGCACAAAAGCACGAAAACCATCAAAAACTTAAAGATTCTAACCCAGTCCCTCGCTGAGCGTGCAAAACGCGCCAAAGTCCCTCCACGTCCGCTTTCACGCGAAATCGTACATAAAATACGGACCCTTTCGCGAAAAGACCAAAATCGGACTTTCGACCCCACGGCGATGATTTTGCGATATCTCGCGATCCGACCGTCGGATCCATGAACGGATTACACCATCGCGATCAGCACTGCCATGACATCGAACTCATGATTTTGGATCACCAGAAACGGTTGCCGGTTCGCGACAAACCCATCCTCTCACGATCTACCAAAACACCAAACATTTCTAAAAAGCAAAAACATCATTGCATAAAAGCCCTTCCAGAGATAAAACCCATTTTCCTCTAAAACCGTGCATCAAACATAAAAACCGTTAGCACCATTGGTTCCAGAATAGTCGTGACGTTGAAAACGAGCTATTGGAACGCCTGAATCGGAGTTCGATTCGCGTCCGAAGCCCTTCTCTTCTCTCGGTCCATTCCGGAAACGCCGGTTACTGTTCATTTTAAGTCATATTTAAAGATCGCGTAAAAACTTTATTTTAAATCATTTTTCATTGAAATCTGACCAGCAAGTTAAAAATCCAAATACACACGATAACACTGAAAAGGAAGTCAAACAATTATAAAAGAAAATTTCGGTCTTCACAATTTAGGTTCCTTGCATTATTTTTTTGGGCGTTGAAGTCACGTACTCTTCTTTTGGTCTTTATCTGACTCAATAGAAATATGCGCACCAGCTACTTGAGTGTCATGGTTTTCTTGCTATTAAGCCGGTTTCTACTCATTTTCTCTTACCGCTCGCCTCTCCTCTCATGAGGGGCGCCCTCTTGATGATCCCTACATCTATCGTCAGATGGTTGGTGCGTTGCAATATCTTACTTTCACACCGTCAGATATCTCCTATGCTGTCAATACCCGCTCAGTATCTTCATGCATCTCATGAGCCTCGCATGCAAGCTATCAAACATCTCCTTCGTTATGTTCGTGGGACACTATCTTATGGTATTCCTATCTCTCGCTGTGATAATCCCTCGCTCATTGCCTTCTCTGAGGCTAATTGGGCTGGTTGCCAAAATACACGTCGGTCTACCTCTGGATATTGTATCTTTCTTAGACCTAATCTTATTTCGTGTCGGCCAAGAAGCAACCTACTATTTCTCGTTCTAGTTTTGAAGTGGAGTATCGCTCTGTGACATACGCGCTTGCTGAGACTGTTTGGATCCGGCGTCTTCTTCGTGATCTTAGAGTCTTTCTCTGGCGATCTATTTGTATCTATTGTGACAATCTTAGCACCACATATCTTGCTGCCAATCCTATTTTGCATGCTCGTACGAATCACATTAAGCTTGATTATCATTTCTTGAGGGAGAAAGTTCAGTCGGGTGACTTGGATTTAGTCCACATCTCATCTGAGAAACAACTTGCTGATATCTTCACCAAGCCTTTGTCAACTTCTCGGTTTTTAACCTTGCGAACCAATCTTCGCATCCGTGCGAAGGATGCTCTGCTTGCGGGGGAATGTTAGGATATATTTAGCATGTATATATTACATTACATATATAGTGAAACCTATATAGTATATTCCAAATATACTATAAGGTTATATGGTAACGATAGCTGCCATATATACACCTCTTGTAATTATATATACACATCAATAAAATCCTAAGTGGATAAGCTCTTTTGCCCTTCTCTCAATGGCAATCAATGTGGCAGAGTTAACATGGCTCTCTTTATTGTTGCGAGATATAGGAGCTGTTTTGCATAATCTAACTACACTTTACTGTGATAATCTTCATCCATATACATGACTGCTAATCCTTTATTCCATGCACGTACAAAGCACATCAGGATTGACTATCGCTACATTTGGGAAAGGGTAACTGCAGGGCTTCTGTTTGTATGATTTGTTTCATCATCTTCTCTAATTACAGATCTCTTTACAAAACCTGTGCAAAAGGCATCGTTTCATGATTTAATTAACAAGCTGGACCTATACACTAGGCCTAGCTTAAGTGGGAGTAATGACAAAGAAGAGACAATAAAAAAAATGTTAATCAACATAATCACTCAATCAAGGTGATTAGGGCGAATATTTATCGAGAGAAACCAATCAGTCTCAGAAAAGTAAGGTGATATACATGGCAGATTTATGTAGCAAAATTGTAGAGCATTCTTCATTATATATTCTTCATTTACATGTACTCTTTTTACATTAGAACTTCTTTATTGATGAGTATATTCTTCTTTATGTGTAACAACCATCTTGCAATAGCTACGTACATATTATAAAGCTCTCAATAATACTCAGTCCTCACGATGAGAGATTGAGCTATTTTTTTGTCAATTATCTACATTTATTTTAAAAGCACCCCAAAGCTTCTAGTGTACTGTAATTAAGCCTTCTATGATATGTGACTTTTATCAAGATTAGATGCCTAAATTTAAACAGCAGCAATTCCACATAGATTTTTTAATTTGACTCGGGGACATCTATGAAGCGGCCATACAAAATATGAATTGTGATGCTCAACGAGATGCTATCAAACTGTTTTGTAAATTTAACATCACTCTTTCTCTGTTAAGGTCTAAAATTCAAAACTACTTTAAGGCAATGTTAATAAGAATATATAGGTTGAATAATCACGTCAGATTTTCTGAAGATCTGTTTGTTTTCTAACATAAGCACCATAAGATGATAAAAGCAGCCATTCTTTTTTTCTCTTTTTTTTCGCTCTTGAAGTCTTAATAATGCATCATATCAATGAACAATTGAATATTTCGTACCACATCAAGTGAAGCGAAATCTAATGCAATGGATTTTTCGCTCCAGTTTCGTTCCCTGCTACGCCTACCATAAAAGCTCCTCACATTTTCGGCTCAAATTTTCGTTCGTCAAATCCGTAGTATCTGCTTCCTGAAGTTGAAAAAGCTTTACTGTACCTCCAAACAGGTACCACGAGAAAATTTTTCCTCGAGTCTTTAAGGGAGCGTTTGGTTCGGAAACAAAGAGGGGAATAAGCCCTTGTTCCCCCCTTTGTTCCCAAACAGTATGTTTTGTACTTGAAAACAGTAGTTCTCGGGTCGTTGGAATAAGCTGATATAACCTAGTATAAGTCGGAATTGCTGTTCTACCCATTTCTCTGGCATCTTTAAAACGAATACAGTAGAAGATTTGTGAAACCGGTTTAAACCAAAACTCCCCCAACTATGTCACTCGGTGATTGGATCACTGAAATACCAATAAAACCCCCAAGTATGCTTGCGCGTCCCAATATAGCATCACATAGATATCTCATGTTCGAATACATCAAAAGAAAAGGGAAAAAAGAAAAAAAAAAAAAGAAAAAAAAAGAAGTGGAACTATAAATAAGAAGAAAATTCGGATGGCTAAAGTGAGCGAGCTACAAAATTTAAGACTGTTCCAGTTCTGAATGACATCTCGCAGGAAGCATCTCCAGTTAAACGTAAATCTCTGCTGTGCTTCACAATTACCACGTTTTTCTGTTCTCGCAACAATATCTTGAAAGAATGCCTCTCACTTGCTTTGTATGCATATATTTGACCTATTTAGATGGACTAGTAGCAGATGGTTTGTCTCCTAACTTCTTGGCAGCAGCGGAGTTCGAGCTCCCATTACAACCCGTTCTGCCATTTTCCATCTCCGCGATACCATTTTCCGGAGAAGTTTGTGGAGAGCTGTTACCAATGGGCGAAGCAGTAGTTGGCTCCAGAGATGAGTTGGGGTCACCAGACAGTGGAGAGACTGGAGCCGGCTGAGCTTGGGCTGGCGGACTAGATCCAGGAGGGGGGAGAAAGACCCCGGTGCCGGGAATGGGGAGCCGAGGGGCCGAGTGCCTCGGGGGAGGGGCCACCGCCCACCCAGGCGAGGGCGGGGGTGCTGGATATGCCACGGTCGCAGCAGGGGCAGGGGGCGGGCCAACAAAGAGCGGCTGGATTCCATTGGCAGGGAGCATGTGCAGAGGCCGGACAGATGGAGCCGGAAGGACACCGGTTGATGGGAGGGCTCCGAAGTGTTTAGGGCGGGGAAGGTTGGATGGCCTAACTGGTGATGATATTCCACCCCAAGGTGAAGGTGGAGGTGCGGTGGTCGAAGTGAAGTATGAGCCTTCAGGAGGCAGAATGGGTTTCCTCTGTTGGGACTTTCCAAAGGTTAGTAATACGCGCTGCTTGCGTACGGAGGGGATGGCGCGCTTGGTAAGATCTGCGTTTTTACCCTGCAATATAAGAAGAGCCCTGGAAATAGAGAGACAAGGAAAGATGGACGTTAGAAGCCCTAGTGAAAAGGTTAAAAAAAGGCTAATTAAAATTGTAGTCCCTAAAATTTAACCTTGCTATTTAGTTCGCCCTCATAGTCTTAACTGCGACAATCTAGTCCCTGAAGTTTGTTTTGCATAACAATAAAGTCCATCTTTCAATACATCATCAAGAAAAGGGGTTCCATGTCAGCACCACACTTGCACTGTGCTTTGTCAAGTTTGAAAATCCGAGAACAAAATTAAAGCCGGCATCAAAATTCAGCAGCTATATAGCTGATCATGGAACTTTGAGGATGATATCAAATCGAACTTCAAGAACCGAATTGTTACTATTGAAACACTACGGACGAAACCAAACACTGGTTCAAACTTCAGGAACTTGTAACTACGTAAAGAAAGTAATCCACTAATGACCACCTGAAGCATGATCAGAAATCATGAGACTATAGGAAGCATATGTACAAGAAAATTTCTACATGAAAAATCAAAAAGCAAATGCACACAGCAAGGAAACGAAGCATACCCCATTTGAAGAGACAGCTTGTGAGAACCTCTGTAGTCCCCACGGTGATCTCCTCCTATTGCTCGGCCAAAGAACATGTCACAGTCAGTCAAACATAAGGTACAAACCGGCCTACCATACCAAGGTGGCCATACATGAGGCTGAGAATGATCCCCCTGAAGAAAGGAAGTACCCAAAGTCAGGCTCATTATTCCAATTTTCTCAATCACCAATGCCAACTTTTGAGTAAGTTACCTCATTAAAGAAGTCAACGATACAATAATCAGGCTTAAAAGATAACACTTGCTGGTGAGCCAAGCGATCAAATACATCCTGCAGCAAGCTAGGAATGGGTGCCACCTTCCTCCCTGAAATTTTTGTTTTCATGGTCCACATAAAATATCAATGCAAGTTCTATGATGATAGCCAAACCCTGACATAAGAGGCTTGGACTCACCTGTTGAATTATCAGCTGTAATTTCATCTTCAGGGGGTCCCTCGATAATAGGAATGCCCAACTGAATCATTTCCCTTCCGTGCCCCTTCATCGGTCTTTTTGCTATAACAAGTGTGTTCCCTGCTTGTCGTCATATTCCATGTTCATTTTAAAGTAGCAATTAAAGAACCAAAAAGAAGTAAAATATATTTACTCAACTTTTTGATATCTATATTCTGTATTAAAATTGTGGAGATCTTGTATCTGCTTCCAGTATCATAGACAAGTGTTTCCCAACCAGACAGGAATTAGCAGTATGAAATGAACTTGCAGAAAAGATTTCATCAAACCAACTATCAAAAACAGTTGATTCATTTCATTTCTACTAGCTTGTTTCCTAATTTCCAAAGAAGCATTTGTTTGAATCATAAACAATTAATTAGTTTGGCCTTTTCAAATAAAGCATTACATTTCTTTGCCTGAAGAATTTCAAGGAAAAGAATTTCTTGTATCATCAAAAACCCCGAGGGGTAAGCAGATTCAAAGACCAGATTGTTTTAAGCCTAAATAGCATTGGAGTTGATGACTTTCGTTTTGGGAAAATAACACTATTGGCCTCTGAACTTACCACAAAGTCTCACATAGGTCACCGCAATGTCAATTTCTTGCAATTTAGGCACTAAACTACAATATTCGTTTCAATTGGATCAATCTATCAAAGTGATTTATCGGGCTCGTTTGCTTACATTCACAAGCCAAGTCGAGTGTTATACATTAGTTCAGTTTGGTCACTCTATCAAACTGACTTTAGGGCTGCGCTTTAGGGTGGCTTTAGTAGGCAACTGAGCTCAACAGTCAGTTCGGCTTGGCACTTACCTGGAAAGCAAACAATTCATAGTTTCCCTAATTGATGGAATATGTCGCAGATGATTTAGTTGTCATGTCATCTACTAGAGATGATGCCCATGAGATAAAGCGGCCACGTCATTTCTTGAAGGTGACATGGTAGTTGAATTAAATAGACTTGAGATGGCACCGCAGCTAAATCAGTTGCCACATTATCGCCAAGTCATCTCTCGGAGATGAAATGGCAGCTAAATCTGCTTCTAAATCATCCCTCTGGAAACTAAATGGAGTTTGACAGGGTAACCCAATCGAAACGAAAATTCAAGTTCAGTGACTCAATTGCAACAAATTAAACATAGATGATTCAAGTGAAACATCACTAGAAAACCAGTAATTAATGGTGTAATTTAGCGCTTCTAAATTTACTATAGCAAAGAGCTTACCGTGAAGTTCTCCACGATGCCCAGAAGCTCTCATTTCATTTGCCCACAGGAGTAGCTGGTTTATCTCAGTAATATCCACCAAGTCCTCATAAAGCTTAAGCCCTTCAACAGCATTCACCTACAAAGAAAGATTCTTATGTAATTGTCGGCATGAACAGGGTTATGTTTTCACGTATTGAAAGGCCAAATACAATCCACAAGGTTTGTTCTAAATTCCAAGAACGTTGTACAGAAACTTACCATTTTCCCATCAATTAACTCATTAGCAACAAAATCTTTTGGAGTTAGAGTTAGCTTCCCATTTCCATCTTGATCTGGCATAATACAGCCACTATCTTGGGGAACAGAATCACTGCTAGCCTCTAAAAGATATTAAAGGGAACAATAAGTGAGTACATCAACTAACACATTCTCTTTTGAAAAATATTGACGAGTAAGGTAAGAATACATGTGATTTCCAAATGACCAACACCATCAGCATATAATATGACACTGAAAAGACAGAAAGTTATATATGAGAAATCAGAATTATGAAAGACATGAGTAAAGAACAACTGATTAGATGATCATACTGCTTAACGTTTATAAGAACAGTCTGAGCATCACATGAAAAAAGTGATTTTCGAGGAATTTTAACCCAATCATCTTAGTCAATCATCAATGTACTTGATCAGCAGGCTGACATGCTAAACTTGAACAAAATGAAAGTAGATTGTATTAGCTTAATAACCACCAGATCAAATTGACAATGGTTATAAGCATGGATTTAACTGCCGTGGCACGGGGTCGTGCCGGAAACTTGCCGGCACGGCACGGTGCGTGCCGGGCCGTGCCGATGCGTGCCGGTCACAAAAAATACATGTGTGCCGACACATAATGGCATGAAATATTTATTTTCTTTAGCAACAAAATATTCTAACAGTTTATTATGTATCTTCATCAAATCTTTTGAACTTTATTGAGAAAATTACTTACTAATTTGAAAAATAGAGAGTTTTGAGCTGTGTCATCGGCACGGGGGCCGTATCGTGCCGATATCTTGTTGGCATGATACGGCACGGTAGATACGGCTTGTGCCGATGGACACTTAAATCCTTGGTTATAAGAGTAATTGTGCATTTAAAACAATTGATGTTATTTACTTCCATGATTCCATCTACGTTGCTGAACCAAAATAAGCTCTGTTTATCAGCCTTTTCTTTGCAAAGAGAATAAGCTTATGAACTATGAAGAAATTTGTGAAGATTGGATTAGTAAATGAATTTCGGAAGGTAAAAGACGCATGGATATTATCCAAACTATACTGCATTTTGAAATGGGTAACCTGAACATTAAAAGTTTTGATTTCAGTAGGTAACTTTTTATTATTATTTTACAACCTCTCCATCAGAAGTCAATCAATGTCTAACTGTTCTAATGGAATATTGTATTACTTGATGGAATACTCTATAGCTTTTTGTTAAAATCTGTCAAATCTTGACGGCACCTGATGGAGAGGAGGTAACACCACAAATGAAAGCCTAGTTATTAAAATCAAAATTTTTATAGTCCCGATACCCTTTTCAAGTTACAGTATCGTTCAAGTGTTGTCTATACGTTTTTGCATTTGCGAAATAAAAATCACAAGGAACTTTTGCAAGTGAAGGAATTTAGGAATCAAAGCTGTTATCACTTAAATGGAGGCTGACAAACTTAAAAGTGACACTATCTAGAATTAACTTTAGCCTCCACAGTGAGAAAGAAACAAATATCAAAATGGTAAAACATGGATCACTAACTGCAAAAGATAATTCAAAATTATCAACGAAAATAAACTAACATATGTGGAAGCAGATGATCTACCACCAGGTTAAAGAGATAGAGTAGCAAGGTAAAAAGAAAAAAAAAAGGTGATTGATTGTTGAACAACTATTTGATAAATGATCATGCCAACAGCATTGAACCACCAATTGCAACCCTGTCATTATTTATCAATGCTTTAAAATTACTGTAGTAATAGTTGGTGGTTACAAATATTATTAAATAATTCTTTTTTATCCTGCAGCTGTATTTTTCATGTGACATTATCATGCCCCAGATGAAAGAGGCATTAATTGAAAGAAACATGGATCATGATGATGATGATCATCATGATTTATGATGCACTTTTCTTCAACAATAGAGGAACAAAGATTGTAGAGCTGTAGCATAGAAAGTTCTATTATATAATTAATTAAAGAATTATTTGATGAAGCACCCTTTTGCATTGTCTCAAAAATATGATAATCTTGTTCAAAATTCCATAAAGAAATTGACAATTGAAATCAGGCGCCCAAGGCTATGGCACTGTGAGCATTATCCATATATAATATAGATCATGCTCATTACCCATCAAATAGAACAAACTGTAGTGAAATTACAATTTCCTAAACAGAGAATCTTGACAACATAGTATACAATAAGGTTTCTTAGTAGCAACTAGCAAAATCCAGATTTAACGAACAAGAGATATCAGTGGAGAAACATCCTGTGCAGATCAAGGCAAAGTGGGAAATATCTTTTGTTTGCTCCTGCACGATCTGACAAGTAGCTGGTACGCGCCAAATAAGCAATGTGCACCAATGAACTAACAGTGTGCACAATTTACAACCAAAAATTGCAATTCATGTTGTTTAAAAAGGCAAGATAGGGAAGAAAAGGAGAATGTATGAGGGGTGTAAGAAATAAGAATAAAGGTGAAAGCTGAATCACATTATGAATAGGGAAGAAAAATGATCTTACTAGAGAGATGATTCCAAATTGTAGCAAGTATGGAGAGTACAATATAAAGGAAAGAATATACAGGTATTGCAAGGAAAGGGACTCGAACTAAAATAATTATAGTTCTATCCAAGATTCAAAACCAAAGGGACAGATTTAACATATGCAAGAATTTTATAACTAAACCAAGAATTTAAGTGCCCATCGGCACGGGCCGTATCTACCGTGCCATATCGTGTCAATAAGATATCGGCAATGATACAGCCCCCGTGCCGATGACACAACTTAAATTCTATATTCTTTAAATTAGTCAGTAATTTTCTCAATAAAATTCAAAAGATTTAATAAAGATACATAATAAGCAATTAGAGTATGTTGTTGCTAAAGAAAATAAATATTTCATGCCATTATGTGTCGGCACACATATATTTTTTGTGACCGGCACGGATCGGCACCGTCCGGCACGCACCGTGCCGTACCGTACTGCAAGTTTACGGACGACCCCGTGCCACGGCACTTAAATCCTTGAACTAAACGCATCAAGACATTGACATTATCCACAATATCCGTAGGGACTTGCAACATAAAAGATATACAAAGCAACAAGATAACAGTTTTACAATTCTCAAAGGGGGAGAAAAAAATGCAATCAACTTCAAGAGAAATTTAATAACGAGGTCTTAAAGAAGCAGTTGAACTAACGGAGAGCTATTGCTAACAAAATAATCTTATATTAAGGGGGGGGGGGGGAAATCAAATCATCAACTGATGGAGCAATTAGCATCCAATTTAATTAGGCATCTCATAAAGCTGAAGTTGGATAGGATTACATTGGTGATCATGTATGGATAAGGATTAAAGATGAGACCACCTCCAAGAATCTTCAAAAGTTTGTCCTATTAGAAAAGTTTGATAACTACTTTCAGCCCCAGAATTTATTCACTCAATAAAGTTAGACCTCTTAAAATTTATCTTTTCCTGAAATTCCATTCTTCTTTCACATCAAATTTGAAGGCTCCTAGCAGCAATAGAAATCACAAAAAGGATGATTTCAAGACTTTATGTAGTATATGTAACTGCCAACACTACATCATGAGCTCTGATATAAGTATTGATGTTCCAGTAGA
Source organism: Puya raimondii (assembly GCA_016920855.1). Classification (NCBI taxonomy): domain Eukaryota; kingdom Viridiplantae; phylum Streptophyta; class Magnoliopsida; order Poales; family Bromeliaceae; genus Puya; species Puya raimondii. The sequence goes on along the minus strand of JABWPP010000050.1, from coordinate 213,253,122 downwards.
TAAAATAAACAAAGATTTTGTTAGTTTGGAAATATAGACACTTCCTAATTTTGAGCTGTCTTTTCATCATTAATCATTAAAACTTTCCAGGTCCTTACGAGTTAAAACCCAAAAATGCAAATGCAGACCGGCGATCAAAGTTCTAAAACATACCTATGTTTTTTTGGGTAGCCAAGACATCAAATAGCATAAGCATATGCTCGTGCATATGTAGGTACTACGTGATTAGCAATAAAAGTAGTATATACAATACCTTTAAATATGGATTTAGAATTTAGGGTTTAGGATTTAAGATAGATATGATATTTTAGTAATATCACACTCGCCACAACTACTGTATCCCCTACGATTCTCCCTCTCGCTTATCTTTAGATACTGCTATTTAATATAGGCTACTTTTATTTGATTGAACAGTGACCTCACATATGATATGCAGACAGCATATGCAGTCAATATGGGGTCAAAAAAGGTGTACAATCTGCATATCAGAAAGATGGATCATTAGCAAATAAAGGCATATAATGCATACGTAGTCCATATGCAGTGCAACCACATGGAATCTAGGCACCATCTCATCTGCTTTCTAGAATTGTACCTACACAATTCCTTGCTTTCCTTTTTTTTTTTTTACTTGATACAAATACAACATATATCAAGAGACAGCAAAAAACAAAGAATGAACTGAAAGCAGAATTAGGCTAGAATACTTCTGGAAGAAAATGGGATTTACTTCCACATCGTTTCCGTCGATGAGGAATCTGAATTGATGATCCACACCGTTAAACTTGATCTCTAGTCTATTTGTTCTTAGATTTCAAATTTCGCAATTTTAGGACATCATTTGCTAAGTGATCAAGTGGTCTCAAATTCACTATATATTAGCCATTAAAAAATGTTAATTTTGAGAGTACTCGAATACTAGGCAAATGATGTCACAAGATTGCGAAATTTGAAACCTAAGAAGTTCAAATAGCTTAGATCAAGCTTCACAATGGGGATCGGCACATTGCAGGAAATGGCACGGAAGTAAACTCCCGTATTTACTTCTAGAAGCATTACAGCTGAAACCCTGAAAGCAACATAATCAAGTAAATGTTAAATGAAACAGTCAAAACATACTTCTTGCCGTAATTGTCTGGCTGTCGCTTGTGACAGCTAGTTCTGACCTACTAGTATGAGTTTCAACAGGATTTTCTCCTTCAGTTTGCAAACAATTCAACTTGGAGCAAAAATTACTAACCCCTGGGTGTCATGCAAAAGAAGAAAAAAGGAAATGTTAAATCAATCAATCCAACCTCTATGCGCAAAAGAGAATAAAAACAACTGCAGCATATGAGACACATTATTTAAATTAACAGGATTATTTTGTGCATAATGCATCCATTCACTAAGCCAAAAAGGGCAACATACCCACGACGGTAATAGCAAACTTACTACTTTCTGTAAAAAAATAACCTAAAGAATGTGAACACGAACAGATTTGGCAACCTACTGACACCAATGTTGCATCTGAAATAAGTCAATGTGAATAAGCGTTCGATAATTTAAGAGAATCCAAAGCAGATGGCTGCATCATCAAGCTAGTACTATAAAAGAGGCAAATAATCCATTCTCACCATCAGTCCCATCCGGCATCTGGGCTTCGCCCTTCGTGTTCGGATCCTCCCCCTTCTCCTTCTCCTTCTCCGATCCGTGATTCTCTCTGGCCCCGTCGAACCGGTTCCCGTACCGGTGCCCAAACCCGGCCCTCCTCCCATCCTTCTCCTTCGCCCCGTCAAAATGCCGCGCCTGCGGCGGCAGGGGCGGAGGCGGCGGGGGCGCCATGGACGGCGGCGGCTGCTGCTGCTGCCGCCGCCGCCACCCGACTTGCTGCAGCGCGAACGCGACGTCCGCCACGGGGAAGTACTGCTGCATGTGGAGCACCGGCGTCCAGCTGCAGCGCCTCTGGTGGACGCACGCCGCGACGTAGTCGTACTCCCCGGGCTCCCCAACGCCGCGGAGATGGTGCAGCAGCAGATCGATCATGGCGTTCGCCGCCGCGAACTCCGCCCTCAGCCACGAGATGAACCCGTCCCTCTCATCGAACACCCACCCCCTCTGCACCTCCCCGCCGCCGCCGACCGCCGCCGCCATTGCCGCCGCCGCCACGCCGGAACCCTAGTCTCTACTCATCCCCTCCTAGATCCGGCGGAGAATCCACCGATCCGATCGGAAAACCGCGATCCAAGGGGCAATGCGAGTGGAATTGGGGATCTACAGACCGATCGCACGAGTAAGAATCGATTAACTACAGATTCGCTCTACCTATCCGGATTGATCTTAGGAATTCGAACCACACCTAATGGAGAGGGATTGAGGGGAGGAGATCGTTGGGATCGGAGATCTAGGGTTTTGGAGAGGAGGAGGAGGAGGAGCAGGAGGAGGAGAGTGGTGCCTTGCGAGGCACGCTTCTCCTGCTGCTGCCCATTTGAGTGAGAGAGAGAGAGAGAGAGAGGAGAGAGAAAGAGACGGATATTGGAGGGAAGATTCGTGGCACTGAGAGGCCCCGGCGACCGCATAGTGGTCTCTATGCGGGAATGGAGAACGGTACGGACGGTTAAGATCGGTTTCGGGAGGTCAATGGACGGTCGATGTGGTTGCTTCGGAGTAATAGTGGTGTCGGTTGGGCCAGGAGGGGTATTTACGGAAAAGTTGTTGGAAATCACGCACGAGTCGTTATGCGAGTCTAGCGTGAGAGAGAAGTTATTGCCTGCACCCGGTGTTTATTTATGCACTTCGTACGCCACTCATCATATTTAATGATTTATATTTTAAAATTAAAACATAATTTAACAAATTTAATTTGAAATGTTTAAATATATACAACAACTTTTATATTTTTATTAAAAAAAATCTATAATCTAGACATCATGTAGCCCCAAAATTAATATTTAGGAAAAACTATTGTTTAATTTCTAAAAAAATGTTAAAACTATTATTTCTGTTGTATAGGTCTTTTAACTATGATACAACATATTAAAAGCCCTTTGATTAAGTATAATTATAAACATAATGTAACTAGAAATACAAACAGTTAAAAATATTGTTGTTATGACTATATGTATTTTATTTAGTTGGATATAATGGAAAGTATGGCAGCTATCAAATTGATTTCTTTGCTGGTAGATGAGAATTAATTTTACAAATTTAACATTCTATATTAAGGTGGTGGGATTATTCTAGATATAGAAGAAAAGAAATTACTTATTTAAAAGATATTATTAAGGTAAGTTTATATAAAACTAATTTTTGCAACTATTGCAGTTGTTAGACATGATCAATTCGGACGCAATTCTAGCTGCTGCAGTGGAGCCTTCTTGTGTAATTCAAACTACAGCAGTTAAATTTAAAACTTTCCATAATTAGTAGATAGTTAAAACTGCAGTGCAATTACAAATATATGCAAACCAATGGTCCGTTAAAATAAGTTGCATTTTGATTTAGGAGGCATTTGGTTTCACGTAAAACGAACTAAAAAATTATTTTCGGTATGAAAAATACTTTTTCGCTTGTTTGGTTCGACGTAAAAATATTTTTCGGTAAAAGTATTTTTACGGATTTAGAAAAAAATTAAATTTTCATTTTTCGCTGTTTTTCGGTGAAAAATAAAAACTCAAATTATATAAAACTTTTTTCATTTATTTTTTTCACTGAACCAAACAAATATAGATTTCTTTTTCCTTTCAACTAAAAAAATATTGATGAAAAACTACTCTCTTTTTTTCCCTACAAATCAAACACTACAAAACTTTCATGAAAAATTATTTTTCATAATTTTACGTTGAACCAAATGGACCCTGACTGAAATTTGTTACCAAATTTTAAGGGTGTGGTGTATGAGATACACATGTACACCACGAGCACGCAGTAATTTCCTTTTGTTACATGGGAAACCAAACCCGTTTCTCTAATAAAGCGGCGAGTAGGGGAAGGAGAAAAGATTAGGGAAGTGGTCCAAATTCATTTCCCACGTTTCACGAGCTCTTCTACCCGAAGACAGAGTCTACGGTAAGTAGCCGCGTGTGTAACGCACGTTCAAGGACCCCCTCCCTCAACTATAGGAAATTTTGAAATAGACCACACAACTTTTTTTTTTTCTTTTTTTTTTTTGAGCTTTGGTGCAAGTACACCTCAAAAAAAAAAAAATATATATATATATATATATCTTACACCTCCTCGTTCAAGAATAAAAAATATAATAATATAATGTAAAATCAATTAGAGTTCGGGTCAGGTTCGGGTTCGAGTTGGATATAGACAAAATCTATATCCGAATTCAAATTCATCAGATTTTTATTGTTTATACCGTGTACGAAACTGTATACGTTTAGCATCAGGTCAATCTGTTTCGTTCGGGTTCGGTTCGAATAAAATGTCGGGTATCCATACCCATTGATATCTCTAAAAATAGGCACATATCTTGTCGTTTTTTTTCTATATACTGCAAATTTATTGAATTTTGTGAACCCTATGATGAGGAGTGTAAGATATACACCCCTTTTGGGGTATACAAGTAAATTTTACTTGTATTTCCTCCAAAGGAGTGTAGATCTTACATCCTCATTACTTCGGTTCACAAAAATTTAAATAATTTTTAATAAAAAAATTTAATATTACAAGTAGAGAATGATAGATCATGGTGAATAAGATATAAGATGTGCACCTTACTTTGGAGTGTACTAGTATCATTGCTCGATTAAATTATATAGACATCCCCTAAACTTTAGCAATTTTTAAAATTGATCTGCATTTTTTTTATTTGATTCACACTCCCTCTACTTACTAAAGTTTAATTTAAGTCCTTCCACTGGCAATTTTGCAAATTATGTTAGAATCAAAAAGCTAGTAAAATGCAAAGCCAATAAAATAAATTTGCAGGTTAATATTGATCAATATCTTTTAAGTATAATAAATAAATATAAATCAGATAAAATAGTAGACTACAAATTAGAAAGCTAAATAATATTAAAATATATTAGAATTTAAGCAAAAATTATATCTTATAAAGTCAGTAATCCTTTATTCCTCTAAAATCACATTTATTTGTCAGCTTCTTAAGAAAATATTCAAATAAAATAATAAATTCTAAAATTAATGGGGAATGACTTAAATCAAACTTTTAGTAAAAGGTGAAATCAAATAAAAAAGTTTAGGAGTTAATTTTAAATTCAGCTAAAGTTAAAGGGGTGCCCATATATTTTAACCAAACTTGGACTTGCACCTATAAGCATTTTTGGTGCCTATCAAGCTATTTGTTTTGTCAATTTTTTCTTTTTTTTTTCAACCCACCCAAGGGAGTGTATCAGTTTTTAAAGATATTTAAAAGGTGTCACGTCCCGGAGTTCATTTGTAAAATTTTTTATATGAATTGGAGGGGTTCCTTGCAATAAAAAAGATGGAAATGTGGAAGAATTGGAGGGGTTCCTTGCAAAAATCCAGGGTTCACTATGAAGGAGAGGATAAAAAGCCTCAGGGTTCGTCCCCAATCTTTTATAAACATAGGGTTAGGGTGCAATGAGCCTCAAGAACAAAAATGCAGCTAACCTGTTCCTCAGCAGAAAATCCCACATTCGGGCGCCCGAAACCCAAGAAGTGGGCGCCCGATTCTTCCAGCTAGTACTCATCCAGCACTTCGGACTCTCCGCTCGCGGTCTGGTGTACCCTAACGTGGTCCGGCGGAACTCACTTACCACCTCACATGTGTCACACGAATCGATACTCACGAGGCAAACTTCCGGACTCATTTTTCGGGCGCCCGAATACTGGATCCGAAATGACTTAGCAAATCAAGGAATAAGCACTCAACAACTGGGCGCCCAAAACATAACTTCCAGGCGTCCGAATGTACCAAACGTCCAAAACTTCAGTTTTGGCTTATTTCGGTGCTCCGAGTCCGTTTTCGCATCTATTTTGCGCCAAAACGACTCCGACTTGACTCGACCCTCTCCAGAAGTGTCGAACAGTCTAGGATACTGCAGTCATTTCGTCAGTTAGGCCCCAGGGGTACTACACATCTAGCACGCACATCCGATCTCGAAAATAGAGAGAACCATCAGAGTGGATCACGAAGTCTTCCACTGTCCCTTGCTCGATATTCGCTTGCATTTTTTGTAGTTACAGATCCGGTTGCTGTCTGAGCTTAATCCGATTGTTGTCCGATTGCTGCCTCAGCAAAGTATAATCAAGAGACGGAGAAGAAGGAAGTGGAGGAAGTGGCGCCATCTCAGACGATCAAAAGGGAAAAGACCAAAAATCCTAGAAAGAGAATGAAAGAAAGAGACGATGAAGAAGAAGAATGAGGCACAAGAAACGAAGAAGCCGTCAGGAGGGAAATTCGAAATATGAATTTAATGATGAAAAGATGGCATCATAAATGACCTAATTAATGACCAGAAGAGACAAAAAGAATATGAGAAGATCATGACCGTCAGAAGCCGAAAAGACGGCTAAGAGACGGTACGAAGTGAATTAAGTGCGACGGCCTCAGAATTCAGACTTTTGAAAAAGATGACAACAGCCACCGAATGTCTGATCGGAAGCTGCCCGGGGGGCAATTGTTGGTACCACAAAAATAATGCCACGTGGTACACCCCGATACACCGCGCAATGGCTTATGGAACCAATAGAAAACAGACATGCGGTGCACTAAGAATAAAGCAAAAGAAGATAGAAATCGAAAAGCGGTTGACAATGAGGCGGTTAGGATCGGCTGGTAGTGGCCCGCGAAATCAGAAAAGTGGCCGATCATGGGTCCAACTGAATAACATCAGGCAAGACTATAAATAAACAAAAAATGCCTGATAGAGGGATCTTTTTTTCCTGTGAACAAGAAGACCATTTCCAATTCCACGCATTTACTGGCTTTCTAGGAGTAGTTTACTTGTAAACTTCTTTCTTTCCAGCACTTACTATTTTTTAGGAGTAAATTAGAGTAGATTTCATCTTGTAAATAGTCCGATTCTATATATAAATTTTCATTCGGCTCATCAGCCGACCAAACTGTCTTGTGTGTTTGAACGCTCGACTCATCAGCCGACCTGATATTCTGTGTGCTTTTGAACTCGGTTGATTCGATCCCTCATCGGCTGAATCGTTTGATCAGTGGGCGCGAACTTTGAGGGTCACTTTCGGAAGCCGCTTCGTCTCCTCGCACACTTCTCGAGGGAGAGTTCGGACCAGATCAATGGTCCACGAATCCGGCTCGCAACAATGTGTATAATTTTTTTTAAACGAACACCAAAGACTATTCCAAAGCGTGTACAGACCCGCTACCTAGACAGAATCTCCTATGCACAAACGGACAGAGTTTTTTCTGTACGTGCATAGCATAGAATCTAGAGTATATCATCAACCAACACAATCAATCACAAGAAAGAATAATAACAACAACCACGATGGATATGAAATCAATCAAGTAGATAGGTAATCATCAAACATGTAAATCAACAATTACTCAACTGAAAGTTACTAATACCGAAAGAAAACTACTTAACATACTAAGAAACATAAATCCACTGTTATTAGACTAAGAGATATCATCTAAATGTTAGGAAACATAATGCACTATTATTATCATGAGAGATAATAAAACGACTAAAATCAATAAATCTGAAACATAACAGAAGTGAACTAGTCATCAGCGAATCACAGCACAAGACATATCTATCTACTAGTGTCCTCACGCACTATCCCGACCCTTACCTCTGGTGCCATCTATAAAAACAAGAGGGTGAGAAACATATAAATATATTTCTCAGTGGGTATCTCAAGCAATCGAAGACAAGTTGTACTCACTAGCAAACCAAAGAGATAATATAATTGACAGGTATGAAATAGTAAATTAGATACAGTAGCAACAGTAAGCTGGAAAGAAAATGAACAACTATCAACTGATATGAAAAACCGCTACTTTAATATAAAATAGAAAGCAAGTATGCATCAACAGGACAGACAGTCCAAATAATCAACCTAGTGATAAACCGCCATGTTGATCTAATGTCCTCAGGCAATGCCACACTATGCTCAATCACTAGGCATATAACCCCATTGCAAAATATACCAAATAGGGCTTATGGGTCAAAAATACGATCACTTTTTCGAAAAAGAGCATCGTTGCAGTGGCCCAATCGTTGGTGTAGGTGAAATGCTCTACGAATGGTGGTGCTCGATGTTGTATGCTCAATAACCAAACCATCGGCACAAAGCCGAGAGAGACCAATAATGTACATCGACCAATCAGGTCAACTAATGTCTCAAGATACTATTGAATCACCAACCAATAAGGTCAACTACCATCATATACTCATGCAATAAATCCGATAATGACAATATATGCTCTACAACTCAAACGTAATGAACATGATATACAACAGGAGTAGAGCTAACATGCAAATAAGTCAAGTGGTGTGAATCAGGATATACCGCTTTACGAATCAATCACGATCTATATGATGTATCAATAACTGTAGAGCAAACAAACTAAGGAGTCAAGTGGTGTACAAGATATGCTTAATAAGATCCATAGAACCATAGAGGAGATCAAAGAGAAAGGAGGTAACCGAGCAAGCACCAATTAGCAACTTCGGATCAAAACACCTACCTCAAAATTGACTACAAATTCGTGAATCCGAAGATGCTCTTAAACATCGCCCGGACCTACGAATAATCCTACGAAGTCATAAACCACTCCACAATCCAAGACCAACATCAAAGTGACCCAAAGTCACTCTAGTCACTAACTGACATGATCGAGCAATCAGTTCCTTTCATTGATTTCTAAAACTCGCCACTCATGGAAACTCATCGAAAATACTTTCTCAACCCATGAAGTGTCTCAGAGTATATAATCGATCACCCTAAATCACTTGCTGCCCCGAAACACACCAATTTAGGTGTCCGAAAAGTCATACGTGAAGATAATGCTAATAGGTGTAATAGTCGAATTCGTGCTACAACGTGCCCCCGAAAGTGCTGATTTCGACTCCGGAACCCACCATTACACTCCAACTATCTCTAGACTCTCGAGACAGCGAGAGTAACCAGCCAAGAAGGCTCGGCGATCAAAGAAGGTATTCCCAATAGTAATCCATGAATTTCAAACTGAACCGCGACCAATCGACCAATGTTGGCGATAATCGCACTAGAAACTCGTTCGAGCTCCAAAATGACTTAAACATCCAATAAGCATAATTGCATAAAAGACCCAAAACATCCACTTAATAACATAATTAACATAGGAAAGTAGAGTTTACGCTCGATACGTCAAATTTCGCAACTCGAAATCTGACCAGCAGCATTCTTTAAAGAGTGTCGATGTTCTGAACACCATCGCTATCGGAGCGCAAACAACAAATGAGGAACGCATCAGAGCAAATTTTCCTTCAAGTTCTGAGGTCTCTAGGAGCAGTGGCACTGTCACCCCAGTGATTGAGGGCTGATTCGATGGTAGCGAAGAGAAGCATGGCGATGTACGTGCATCTAGGAGGGTCGTGCTCCATTGCTGAAGGGTCCGGAGCAACAAGGTTGGCCAGAAAAGCAGCCTAGCCAGATCAAGATTCAGCCAAGAGTAGCCTGAGCAGCAGCAGCCCAACTTCAATCCGAGCAGCCAGGGGCAGCACACGCCAACGACGGGAGGTCGTGGTCGAGGGGAAGAGGACCGGGGATGCAGCAACCGGCGGCGGGGAGTGGCGGTGGAGACGGATCAAGAATAGCGGCCAAGAACTCTCCTACTCCGTTTCCAACTGAGAACCCGAGCTTGGGAAGAATTGAGGGCAGCAGAGCAAGCCAGAAAGAGTTTGCAAGTGCGTCAAGGGTCCAGCAGCGACATCCCGAGGCGGAGCGGCCGAAGATAGAGGCCACGGATCTTGAGAAATCTTCAGGAAGAGGAGAGAGAGAGATGGAGGCTGGGGCTAGCCGAGGCTTTCACCTACTGATACACTAAGTACCGAGCCACATGCTGCGCCACAGCTATTTTCATTTTTGACCATCAGAAATTCTACTTCAGTTCCTAGTACATCTTGATTCTGCCGGGATGCATAATATACAGAGACCGTTGTTCCTTAGATAGGATCTTCCGCTTTGTTGGTACCATAAAAATAATGTCACGTGGTACATCCCGATACACCGCACAATGGCTTATAAAACCAATAGAAAATAGACATGCGGTGCACTAAGAATAAAGCAAAAGAAGATAGAAATCGAAAAGCGGTTGACAATGAGGCGGTTAGGATCGGCTGGTAGTGGCCCGCGAAATCAGAAAGGTGGCCGATCATGGGTCCAACTGAATAACATCAGGCAAGACTATAAATAAACGGAAAATGCCTGATAGAGGGGTCTTTTTTTTCCTGTGAACAAGAATACCAATTTCAATTTGACGCATTTACTGGCTTTCTAAGAGTAGTTTACTTGTAAACTTCTTTCTTTCCAGCACTTACTATTTTTCTAGGAGTAGATTAGAGTAGATTTCATCCTGTAGACAGTCCGATTCTATATATAAATTTTCATTCGGCTCATCAGCCGACCAAACTGCCTTGTGTGTTTGAACGCTCGGCTCTTCAGCCGACCCGATATTCTGTGTGCTTTTGAACTCGGTTGATTCGATCCCTCATCGGCCAAATTGTTTGATCAGTAGGCGCCAACTTCGAGGGTCACTTTCAGAAGCCGCTTCGTCTTCTCGCACGCTTCTCGAGGGAGAGTTCGGACTGGGTCAACGGTCCACGAATCCGGCCCGCAACTATTTTGGCACGCCCGGTGGGACTACTTCAATTTAAGGTAAATTACTACTTTATTCGAATTATGGCGGATGATAATGCCATGAACCTCCGCAATCGAACCGTTCCCCGAACGTCGAGGAACGACCAGGCTAGTAATACTGAGAATGTGAACGTACATCAAGCAGTATTACCCACGGAGACGGAAATTAGTGGTCAGTCCGCCCAACAAGAGCCAAGTCTGGCTCAGGCGCTGGGACAGATGACTCGAGTCTTACAAGTCTTGGACAAATATAGTCATCGAAGCACCAGCCGTCTAGACGCGCTTTTAGCCGCTATCACCGCTTCGAACGAAAACATTGCCCGAATTGGGCAATTGTTAACTCGAAATGAACAGCGGTACACAGGCCTGCCAGGGCCTGCGGGTACGCCGGTGTTACAAAATCTAGTCACGCCGGCCATTATGCAGCCTCAGGCGATCCCATTCCAGGCTGCCTATAGACCGGCAAATGCAAATGCCGGTCCGGCAAATGCAAATGCCGGTCAACAGCCGGAGGTGGCATGGGGTTTACCTCCTCCACCGCCGTTACCGGCTTACCAGCCTCAAAATGTAGGGGCAAGACTTGGGGGGCAAAACCCTAATGTGATGCAGGGTATTAACCCTGCAGTGCAAAATTTTGGATTGCCTATTGGGCAGAACCCAGTCCAGGTAACAACACATGTTCCCGTTTTAGGGAACAACAACGTGATACCAGCACCGGTTCCCGCTCTGGGAAACAATAACGAACTATACGCGCAGATAGAGGAGGCAATTCAGAATACTTTCGGAGTCGGAACTAGGCCGGCGATGCGGCCTGTATTTAGATCTCCCTATCCCGCCAACATAGATGTAGAACATCCTTATCCAGCAAACTGGAAGATGCCGAAATTTGACAAATTTTTTAGCGATGAGATCGAAAACACGGTTGAACATGTGGCGCGATTCACGGCGCAATGTAGAGAGGCCGCAGCAGATCCATTTCTCAAACTTAAATTATTTAATACGTCGTTAACTAAGACGACGTTCACATGGTATACTAGATTGCCAGCCAATTTTGTCCGAGATTGGGACGAATTGGAAAGAAAGTTCTATGAACAGTTTTATAGGTCAGAACCGGAGTTATCGGTTGCTGATTTGGCTCTACATCGACAAAGATCAAGCGAATCGGTTGAAGAGTATTTAAACCGGTTCAAAACGACAAGGAGCCGATGTTTTGTTAGGATGTCAGAGTAAGAATTTGCTAAAATGGCTTTTAATGGTCTACATTTTAAAATCAAGGACCATTTTGAGGATAAATATTTTTCAAATTTATTCGATCTGGGCGTCCGAGTTGCCCAATATGAGCAATTCCGGAAGGAAAATAATGATGACCTGGCCAAGGTGGAGCCGAAACAAAGAATGGAAAGGAAAAGAGAAAAATATTTCTTTCCTTGAAGAAGCATTTCGGCTCAAGATGAGCCGAATGCTTCTAGCGAAACAGACGATTCAGCTGATGAGGCCGAAATATATGCGGCTGAGATGGTAAAAAATCGTCAGCCATATAAATGTGTTCTACTGAAACCAGCAAAGGCTAGTGAAGCCAAAGCACGCGTTGCTTCATATACCTACTTTTTCGACATTGCAAAAACCGATCTAATCTTTGGTCGGTTATTAAAGGATGGCAGAATCAAACTCCAGGAGGGTCAAACGATACCTCCTAGGGAAGAGTTGAAGAGAAGGAAGTATTGTAAATGGCACCACTCATGGAGCCATAGAACAAATGAATGCAAGGCATTTAAAAGATAAATTCAAAAAGAGATAAATGAAGGTCGGCTGGTATTCGCCGACTAAGAGAATAAAAATATGAAAATTGACCAAAATCTATTTCCCTCACAGGTCAATATGGTGGACATAAAAGGATAATTATCGGCTGAGGAGAAGATGGAGCAGAAAATTGCCTACGTCAAGAGAAGATTTCGGCTTTGCATGCGATGCAAAGCCGAAATGACGCACCGTGATTGGGAAGCAATCATACGGGAGAAAAAATTATACGGGGAGTAAAAGGAGTTTATGGCCTTCCCCGAAGAATGGGAAGACTTGCCAGAGGCTGAAGAATCCGAACGATTGCTCAGAGGAAGATTCAAATGACTCAGAAGAAGCGATTGAGTCAAAGGAAAAGAAAGACCCTATGATTCAAAAGGTCTTGAACGATTACTATCATCGCCGGACAGAAAAAGGAATGAGCCGAAGGAGTTTTTCGGAAAAACCATTCGGCTCTCAGCAGAGATACCCAGGATATCGGCCCAATTGGCGTTACCCTCCTAAGCCGATACCTGAGCCTGAGTTTGAAGGGATGACCGAGGGGGATATTGAATTTCTCGGACGAAGATTGGTCAATGAGCTCGGCATTCAGCCGTGGCCAAGACCCTAGGAACGAAGAGAGATTCTAAAAGAACACCTCAGGACGGTGAAGGTGCCTGCTAATGTGCTAGTTGATCAGTGGCACGTTGCGAAAGTACTGGCCTAGTGGCATGGGCCGGTATTGACTAAGACTCAGAAGCGTCGGCAGCAGAGAATGCAGGCTGAGGCGAAACAACATTGGGAAGAAGCGAAAGGTATGAGGCTGAATGTTTGGCATCGGCTTGAAACACAGCCATCCTTTCGGCCCATGAGGAGTGATAATAAAGCAGGAGGTTCTAAGTCTATGTCTTGGCTAAAATCCAAAATTAAACAGTCGACACCGAGTGAGCCTACAAAAAGGGCCAGCAGGAAAGCTTTGGAAGATAAGGTCGCCTCATTAGAGACGATCATTAAGCGAGATAGATGGCCTCCTAAAAAGAGAGAGGCTCGGCCGGAAAGCGATTCATCGGCCGAGACAGCAAAAGAGTGGGAGGAGAAAAAATAAAAAGTACAGGAGAAGTCGGCCGAAGAAAGCTCGGCCGATATAAGCATGGTGTACGCTCTGCCACAGTCATTCAGAGCAGAATCCATCGAATTAGAAGAGCACATATATGATGGAGAAGAGCTATCAGTAGCTCAACTCTAGTTGGAAGAGGTGAAGACCGCCGATGCGGTGGTTTTCGAAAAGCCATCGGCTCTTCAGACAAGATTCGTTAGGCCTTTGTTTATAAGGACCTTAATAGAAAGACGGCCTGTCGGCAATGGTCAACATCATGCCCACGTCTTTCTTTAAAAAGTTGGGCAAAAGTGAAGACGAACTCAAGCCCACTGACACGACTATGACCGATTTCACTGGAAATGGTCAGCAAGCTAGAGGTGTGCTAACGACGGAGCTCACGGTGGGATCCAAGACCCTCTGAACCGCTTTTTGTGTTGTCGATGCAGAGAGTCACTACAACCTATTGCTCAGGCGTGACTGGATACACGCAAACGAGTGCGTGCCATCCACTTTACATGAAAAGCTCTTCCAATGGGTCGGAGACCGTGTGGAAGAGATTAGGGCCAAAGGTCGGCCCCAAATGGTAGACATTAATGTGGAAGCAATCGGCCACACCAATTGGGCCGATACTGATCCTGATCAAATCGTGTTTGTGCAGGTCACGGAAGAAGGAGTACAACTAGTACTTTCGAAAGAAGTCAGGGCGTTGGTGGCTGCCGAAGAGCCACCGGTATGGTTGAATAGAATGTGCAGAGTTCGGAATCGAAGCTTTAGACGAGCTTCGGTAAGACAAGCCGACCGAAGAGGTCGGCTGCTTAATCCGGTCGGCCGCGCTGGCCGACGACAAGTCGTGTGTTAGATCGGCCGCGATGGCCGATGAGAAATGTCAGATTAGATCGGCTAAGACAGCCGATGAAAAGCTTTATGCAAAGATGGAAGTGAATTATGCTCGAAATCGGCTAAGGAACTCAATGAAGAATCCCATGACGAAAGTTTAAGTTCGAGAACCGATGGAACAGATAGAATAGAGCAGAAGACGAAGGCTATGGCGAAGGCTATGGCGAAGCCTAAACAAACATGCAAAATCGAAGCAGATCACATGGAGGAATCGCCCGATCAAGGCCGGCGAAAAAAGGTTAGAAACGCAGGATCCATTGAAGGAAGTGAATCTAGGGTCAGACGAAGACAAACAGCCGACTTACATCAGTGAACAGCTTTCGGTTCAACAACAGGAGGGGCTGACAAAGTTGCTGACGAAGTACAAGGATTGCTTCGCCTGGAGCTACGAAGAGATGCCCGGATTGAGCCAAGAAATTGTAGAGAGGCTTCCTATAAAGAAAGGATATAGGCCCTATAAACAGTCGGCTCGCAGGTTTGAGCCGAGTATTGTACTTCAAATCAAAAATAAAATCGAAAATCTTTTAAAGGTCGGATTTATTAGAGCGGCCCGCTATATTGATTGGGTGTCTAATATTGTGCCAGTAAGGAAAAAGAATGCCAAACTTAGAGTTTGCATTGATTTTAAAATTTTGAATCTGGCTACACCTAAAGATGAATATCCAATGCCCATAACTGACATGCTAGTGGATTCAGCAGCCGGTTATGAAATTCTATCCTTTATGAATGATCATGCCGGTTATAATCAAATCTTTATTGCCGAAGAAGATGTGTCGAAGACGGCTTTTAGATGCCCTGGGTCCACTGGGACTTTCGAATGGATAGTGATGCCATTCAGCTTGAAGAATGCCGGAGCCACTTATTAAAGAGCAATGAATTTTATTTTTCAAGATTTGATTGGTAAAATGATGGAAGTCTATATTGATGACATAGTGGTGAAGTCTAAATCACCAACCAGTCATTGGGATGATCTAGAACTTACTTTTAATCGTATGAGGAAATATAACTTAAAGATGAATCCGCTAAAATGTGCTTTTGGAGTTTCAGCAGATTTTTTTTTTGGATTCTTAGTACACCAAAAGGGATCGAGATAGATAAGAACAAGGCAAAGGCGATCATAGAATTGCCGCCACCTCAAAACAAGAAAGAATTGCAGAGCCTCTTAGGAAAAATTAATTACCTAAGGCGATTTATATCAAATTTAGCCGGTAGAATAGGTGTGTTTACTCCGTTACTTCGGCTCAAGAATCAGGAGTTTTTATGGACTGAAGAGCAACAAGAAGTCTTTGAAAATATCAATAAATATTTGGCTAACCCTCCAGTTCTCACTCCTCCCCGACCAGGACAACCGATGAAAATATATATATCGGCTACAGACGAAAATCTAGGGTGCCTTCTAGCCCATGAGAATTCTGAGAAAGAAGAACAGGCTATCTATTATCTTACCCGACGTCTGTTAGATGCCGAACAACGGTATTCGGCAATAGAAAAATTATGCTTGGCATTGTATTATGCATGTACTAAGTTAAGCTATTACATACTGCTAGTGGAGGTGTCGGTTGTTTGTAAAATCGATTTGATTAAGTATATGTTATCTAAACCGGTACTAAGACGAAGACTCGGACGATGGATGTTAGCACTATCCGAATTTTCTCTTAATTATGTTCCGGCAAGGGCGGTAAAGGGACAGGCCATAACTGACTTCCTCGCTAATCACCTATGTGTTGAAATCGAAGAAGTAATACAAGGGTTAGTCGGTTGTCAACCTTGGACAATTTATTTCGACGGGTCGAAAACGGCCGAGGCAGCAGGAGCCGGAGTAGTTATACAATCACCAGAAGGATACAATTATCAATTCGCCTTCGAATTAGACTTCGTCTGTTCTAACAATCAAGCCGAATATGAGGCGTTGATAATTGGCCCCGAAATCTTACAAGAGTTAGGGGCTCGATCTGTAAAAGCCATCGGTGATTCGCAGTTAGTGATAAAACAAGTGAATGGAGAATACCGATGTGAGAATCGAAGTTTGCAAAATTATTTGAATCAGACAATCGAACTACTGAGCCATTTCGGGGAAGTAGAGTTCGAGTATGTATCAAGAGAAGAAAATAAAAAAGCCAACGACTTAGCCCAATCGGCCTCAGGGTATAGGAAACCGAAAAGGGATCAAGTCAAAATAGAAAAAAGATTATTACCATCGGTTTTCATAAGAGAGTCGATGATCGCGCCGCTTGAAGTAGAAGAGGATTGGAGGAAACTCTTAGTGGAATTCCTTAATAATCCTAATGTGCAGGTCGGTTATCAATTACGAAGGAGGCACTCGGCTACTGCTTATTAAATGGGCAACTCTATAAGAGGACAGCCGAGGTGGTACTATTGAAGTGTTTAGGGCCCGAGGAAGCCTTGTTAGTCATGGGCGAAGCTCATGAAGGCCTGTGCGGAGCACATTTAACCGAAAAAATGCTAAAATGGACAATCCGTAGGGTATTATTGGCCAACTATGCATGAAGATTATATAAAATATTTCAGAGGATGTCAAGAGTGTCAGTTTCATAGCTCCATACAAAGGGTTCCTGCTTTCGAAATGCATGCAATCATTAAATCTTGGCCTTTTCGAGGATGGGCCATGGACTTAATTGGAGAAATTCAGCCGAATTCTTCGACTGGGCACAAATTTCTAATAGTGGCCGTGGACTATTTCACCAAGTAGGTAGAGGCAAAACCTACCAGATTGGTCACTCCAAAGGATATCATAGATTTTGTAAAGGACTCAATCATTCATCGTTCTGGGATTCTCGAGCTGATAATTACAACCGATCAAGGAACAACGTTCACGGGGGAGCAATTCTCGTGGTTCATACAGTCAAGAAAAATCAAGTTGCTTCATTCATCGCCTTATTATGCTTAGGCCAATGGACAAGCCGAAGCAGTGAATAAGGTTGTTATAAATCTCATGAAAAGGCATATTGAAAAGCACCCGAGAAAATAGAGTGAAAAACTTTTCGAAGTGCTTTGGGCATGCCGAACAACGGTAAAAACAGCAACATGCGTTACATTGTTTCAGTTAGTATACGGCCATGAGGCCGTAGTTCCGGCTGAAATAATGATTCCTTTTTTGCGAGTCGAAAAACAGAAGGAGCTATCGGCAAACGAATACAAAAATTTGATGAATGAAAAATTAGATGAAATAGATGAGACTCGGTTGATAGCATTTAGTCATCTACAAGCCTATCAGAACCGAGTAAGCAATGCATATAATAAAAGAGTTAAGGCTAAGTCTTTCTCTATTGGAGATTTAGTCTTAAGATTAATCCTTTCAATCTGTCGAAAGGACAGAATGTACGGGAAGTGCTCTCCGAATTGGGAAGGACTATTCCAAATTCACAAAATTGCAAGAGGTAATGCATATTTTCTAAAGACATTGAGCGGATCAGAAAGTGATAAGCCGATCAATGAAAAATATTTGAGAAAATTCTACCCATCTATGTGGAAAAATAAATAATATAAAAAATAAAAGGGGAAAAAATGCCAAGTCAGATGCAGAAAATTAAAATATATTACAACCGAGTCTAAAATAAAAAGGATTAGGATAATAACTCCTTAAATTGATTCCACTCAGTCTCCAAATTGGCTTGGGCAAGGTCGGCTGCTCGTTTCTTCCGTTTCATAACGGGATGAAATTTATAGAGCTCAGTGAGCTGACTATAAAGTACCGTCCCTTCATATTTCTTAGCCCGAAGCAGAGTTTGTACAATGACTCGTTGCTTGGATGTCCGGGCCCGGGTTAACTCGGTTGCAGCAAGTTCTTCTTTAGGAGCTGCAATGCGTTGCTGCAGAGCCGTTTCTTGTTCTTGGAGAGAGATATCTTGCTTGCTCAAGTCAGCAATTGGAGATGCTACTTCGGATACTTTCGCTTTGAAATGACCGACTTGAAAAAAATGATGATCCAAAGCCAAATACTCGGCAGAAAGAGTTTGTTGCCGAGTCAAAAAAGAAAAGAGACGAGAAGACAAAGTTTCTGCAAAACTTTTACCTGCAGAAGGAAGATTGGGTTGGTCTATAAGATCAAGGAGGAGTGCTCCAAGCCGATCGAATTGCTCTAAGTTTCAAGCTAGAGTAGGAAGACCACTACTATACAATCGTAGGCATTCGTGCAACTTCTGTTGAGTTTCAACCGAAGTAGTAGTGGGAAGATCCTCTTCTTCATTCGATTTGGGACTTGAAGGAGCTAACTCTTGAAGAGAGAGAGCCAAGGTGTCTAAAGGAGACGAGGAAGAAACTCCGGCTGAATGTTCGGTGGGAAGGTCCGCACCGACCCTTGTTTCCATACCAGTTTCACCTTTCTCAGAAACTTCGACTGAAGTTTCGGCGGGAAGGTCTGCACCGACCCTTTCCTTTATATTGGTTTGGCCTTCTTCTTTTTCTTTCTTCTTTTCCTCATTTCTTTCTACTTCTTTTTCTTTCGTCCGTTCTTCTTCTTCCTTCCTTCCATCCTCTTCGTTTTGCTTTTGTTCATGTTCTCTTTTCTTTTCTTCCCCTTTCTTCTTTCCCTGAATGTCTTTCAATTTTTTCTCTTCCTTTTTCTTCCTTTCTGTCCCTCGAGAATCATTTTCTTCTCAAAGCGAGCTTTCCGACGAGCTTGTCTTCCGACGACGTCAGAAATCGTCTTCTCCAAGGAAGAGGCAAAATTGGCACTCGAGGTCTTTTTTGAAGATGTCTGTTTGATCGAAGGGGATAGTGGAGGTGATCCGACAGAAGAATGAGAAGAAGAAAAATCAATCAATATGGGCTGAGGATTTACCTCAGTAGATATCGGGTCAACGAGAGTCGATTGAACAGTATCTATCCCCTCGGTTGCTATATTAGCCGGTGGAATCTCTGCTGAGGATATACCTTCAGTCAGCACTGGCGACCGAATCCTAATAGCAAGAATTTTACGCCACTTTTGACTCGGCGGTTCAATCGGCTGGCTAGATTCTATCGGCCGCTTCTCGGAACGTTGGGCCGATGATGTTGAAACCGGAATCGGCTGAAAATAAAAACATAAGTCGAACGTATTCTACGAGGAAAAGAAAAGTAAAATATAGAACTTACCACAGAGGGCCCAAGCGAATCCCGCTGATCATCATTAGAATTCTTCCCTGATTCTTCTTATTTGGAGGAGTCGAGAGGGGACCTTTTTAATTATAAGAGGGACTATAGAATAAAAAAAAATGAATCAAAAAAGAAAAAACAAGTGTGGGAATGAGAATAATTATGGGACAATATACATTCTGGATGATGAATTTTGCAGAGGGCACGCGAGACCATCGAAAAAAAGGTTTGCTCCCAAAAGGTGTCCCAAGTACTGGTAAAACGAAACCCTACTACTCCCGAGTGATACTCACAAGCTTGAAGAAGCGTCGGAGATGATTCCCCATGGCCGAAAGTCGGTCAGCTTCAGCCGCACTCTTCGAAGGGGGACGGTTGTCAGTAGTATTAACCGTAAAGAACTTCACCGGGGCAGGAATGGCCTGAACAAATCCAAACTGACGCGCCACATACTGCGGTGAGTAAACTTCTGTGCTGGGCGTCAACTTGGAGCGCGTCTTCAACCCAACATGCAGGTCCCGTGCCGCCAGCAAAGAAAACCAGACTTCTGCACGAGAGGAAGCCAGTTGGTCCTTAACAGCTTCGTACCGAGTGAGAAGCCAGGATGGACCGGTAACTCGGTCCCCAAAAAGGACCACTTAATAAGACGATGTTGGCGTGGCTCATAAAAGACCTTGAAATAGGTGATGAAGTCGTTTGGATGGCCCAGAGTCACAAGCTCTGGACAGCCGAAAGCCAAACCATAAGTGTCAAAATTAGGAGCTGAATCCACATTCAGAGGAGATCGGCATAAAGAAGGAAAATAAATTTGCAAGCACATCTGCAAAAACCACAAGACACCGCAGCCGGAACTGATCGCTATCCCTTCTCCATACGGTAGCGGTTTGATGGAATAAATAATTTTCTGATAAACAAAGGTAAGAAAATAAGTGCCTAAGGCTAATCTTTCACCATTAGCCAAAGCAACAATGATCGGGACGAAATCTCGGTTAATTTTTTGGGAGCGGGTGCAGAAAAGGTTGTGACAAAGCCAATAGAGAAGAAAGGCGGTGTACTCCCTCTTGGTGACCGGTGCCGGGGATTGGTCGGCAAAAAGACGGATGAATTTGGTGTAGGCAAGATCCGATTTTGGATCGAGATGGGCTTCAAAATCCTCGACCCCATCAAGACTGTAAGCCATAGAGACGGTAATGCCATGAGGACGGAGACCAACAATCGTCGCCACATCCAAAAGAGTCAGCGTAAAGGGTCCCGATCTAAAATAAAAAGTATTAGAGGCAGGAGACCAAAAACACAAAGCCGCGGCAAGAAGAAAGTTGTCAGCTTGAGGAGGTGTTTTCGAAAGTTGAATAGCTTCATAAATCCCGACTTCTCGCCAAAGGTTGGAATAAGCTTCTTTGACCCTTTCTAGCCATTCTAAGTAAGCTTCTGAAACGCTGGGCCAAGTCCGAAGGCTTTTCCCTGACGACTTCATGGCATACCAAGAATGTAAATGAATGGCGTCAGCCATTAAAGGCAAGCCTTCACTCGAGAAGGAAAAATCATCAGGGATAGGCATCTTTGTAAATGAAGGGCCCAATATAAATCAAGAAGGGTCTAATTCCACGTACTGCCTCAGCAAAGTATAATCAAGAGACGGAGAAAAAGGAAGAGGAGGAAGCTGCGCCATCTCAGACGATCAAGAAGGAAAGGACGAAAAACCCTAGAAAGAGAAGGAAAGAAAGAGACGATGAAGAAAAATAATGAGGTACAAGAAACTAAGAAGCCGTTAGGAGGAAAATTTGAAATATGGGTTTAATGATGAAAAGACGGCATCATAAATGACCTAATTAATGACCAGAAGAGACAAAAAGAATGTCAGAAGATCATGACCGTCAGAAGTCGAAAAGACGGCTAAGAAACGGTACAAAGTGAATTAAGTGCGACGGCCTCAGAATTCAGACTTTTGAAAAAGGTGACGACAGCCACCGAACGTCCGATCGGAAGCTGCCGGGAGGGCAATGTTGGTACCACAAAAATAATGCCACGTGGTACACTCCGATACACCACGCAATGGCTTATGGAACCAATAGAAAACAGACATGTGGTGCACTAAGAATAAAGCAAAAGAAGATAGAAACCGAAAAGCGGTTGACAATGAGGCGGTTAGGAACAGCTGGTAGTGGCCCGCGAAATCAAAAAGGTGGCCGATCATGGGTCCAACTGAATAACATCAGGCAAGACTGTAAATAAACGAAAAATGCCTGATAGAGGGGTCTTTTTTCCCTGTGAACAAGAAGACCATTTTTAATTTCACGCATTTACTGGCATTCTAAGAGTAGTTTACTTGTAAACTTCTTTCTTTCCAGCACTTACTATTTTTTTAGGAGTAGATTAGAGTAGATTTCATCATGTAAATAGTCCGATTCTATATATAAATTTTTATTCGGCTCATCAGCCGACCAAACTGCCTTGTGTGTTTGAACGCTCGGCTCATCAACCGACCCGATATTCTGTGTGCTTTTGAACTCGGTTGATTCGATCCCTCATCGGCCGAATCGTTTGATCAGTGGGCGCGAACTTCGAGGGTCACTTTCGAAAGTCGCTTTGTCTCCTCGCACGCTTCTCGAGGGAGAGTTCGGACCGGGTCAACGGTCCACGAATCCAGCTCGCAACACGCCTTAATTCAAAATCATCTAGCACGCACAACCGATCTCGAAAATAGATAGAACCATCGGAGTGGATCATGAAGTACTCCACTGTCCTTTGCTCGATATTCGCTTGCATTTTTTGTAGTTACAGATCCGATTGCTGTCTGAGCTTAATCCTGTCCATCAGGGTAGGCTGTACCACCAAAGTCATCAAATGGGCAGTGGCCCTCGGGGGTTCAACCTCTAACTTCAATCGACAGAACTCCTCCACTAAATGATCTTGCTTGATGATCATGATCAAGAGCTTGGGTGAGACCTGCTTCCGGCTCAAAGTATCGACCACTACATTCGCCTTACTCGTGTGGTACTGTATAAAGAGGTTATAGTTCTTCAAAAGCTTGAGCCACTGCCTTTACCTGACGTTTAGCTCCTTTTGTGTAAACAAGTACTTCAAGCTCTGGTGGCTAGTGAACACCTTTCAGTCCACCCCGTATAAATAATGCCTCCACAACTTAAGGGCGAAAACTATTATTGCAAGCTCAAGGTCATTAGTAGGGTAGTTCCTCTCATAGTTCTTCAGCTGGCGCAACACGTAGGCAATAATCTAGTCCTGTTGCATAAGCATACACGCCAAACCTATTTGTGAGGCATTACAATAGACTATGAAGTTGTATTGTTTTGAAAAATTTAACTGCCAAAATGAGAATAGTTTTTGCAGCTTGTCGATACTTTTGGGAGAGTGTCAGGATGAGTTGGAATTATTTTGACGCAAAATTGTCACTGCAAATGATCCTGAACTTTAGTTACTTCTAGCTAGAACAAGTTAATAGGTTTTTAGTGTCTAGGGCACAACTTACCTTCCCTCACCTAACTTTAATTGGAGATTTTGGAAGTTCGTGAATCAGCTGATTACTCCATTATCTTTTCCTCCTTCTTCTCCTTCTCGTTTTTCTCTCTCATTTCTTCTTCTTCTTCCTTGGCAATTCCTGCACATCCTTGTTGCAGCTTAATAATTGCAGTCCATTAGAGAAGAACCATTTGTAGCCTAGCAGTAGAGTAGTAGCAGAAAATTCTGCAGCTGGAGGAAGAGCAGCAACAGCAGTAGGAAGTTCAACAGCAGCTCAATTTCCCTCTCTTCTTCTTCCTCTCCTTCTCTGCTGGCAGGGACAATTACTTCAGCTCCTCTTCAACTCCTTTCCATTCTCATGTGGCAATTACCGTAGGAATGACAACTCTAGCAGCTGTAGATAGCGGCAGCAGGGGTAGCAACATCAGGAGTGCAGCAGCAGCATTAGCAAGGCAGCACTGGCAGTCAGCTGCAGCAGCATTACTAGTCAGCTGCAGCAGCCAACATCAGCAGCATTCAAGTAGTAGCCAGCAGGAGCAGCAGAAGCTCAGCCAGCAATAGCAGCTATGCACCAAGCTCTTCTTCTTCTTCTCCTCATCCTCTGCGAGCCACAGTAGTAGCCAGCAATAACAGCATTAACAGCAGCAACCTCAGCAACATTCAGCAGCAGCACAACAGTAGCAGTAGCTGTGGGATCCAATTAAGCTAAATTGCGACTACGAATTTCACAATTGATCTTGTTCTATCTTTATTTGAAGGGGGAGAGCTTGTGGGCCTTTTCCCTTAGCTGGATTTCAGATTGGTTTGCATGAATTGAGGTAATTTTGGTTAGTAAGCTAAAATTGAAAAATTATTGAATTTTTGTTGTTCATTTGATCCGATTCATGGATCTAAAATTTAGCTACAAAATTGAGCTCTTGTTGGTGTTCTAGTATGCGAAAGAAGCTTGTGGACTTATTCCTCCAACCAAATTTTAGGTTAGTGCTGGAATTTTGGAGATCGAAGGAATTCGTTAAATTCTCGCTTTCTTTTCTTCTAGCTATGAAATTGGAGGATGTTTGATGAATTTTTCTTCAATTTCTAGTGATTTGAAGATGCTCCCAGCCGAATTGTAAGGTACATTGAGTCAATTTTAGATTAATTAGAGTTTTGAATGTCGAAAGGATTTTCGACGAAATTTAAATTTCAATTGTTGTTAGCAGAATTGTACGGGATTTTGGTAGATTGCTCGATACTTCTTGCTAGTTTGGGACAATGAGAAGGCATTTATTGAATTTCGCATCTTTTCGTTGTTGGATTAGCGATCCGAGGTGGGTTTAATTTACCGAAATTGACGGAGTTTCCACTATGTTTACTAAAGTTCCAGCATGCATGCCATTTTTTGTTTAAGTTATTTATTCTAGCTTAGAGTCACCAAAATATCATTCGAAATGCTAAAAATCTGGACTTAGAACATGTTTTAACCTGCATGTAATGATTTTATATGTTGAAATCGGATTGGAATAGTAGCAAAATCTACACTAATCTACCTCCGGTACGCCGTTGTTAGTATTTAACTTTGGTAGCTATTTTTACCTATTTTTCACCATGGTTAGAGGGTTTTAAAAATTTGGATTAGTGTAAGATGGATTTATGCTCGTGTTGAGGGACGATGGATTTTTACAGCAGTTGTTAGACTGAGTTCTATAGCAGGGTTTCGTCTAGATTGACGGTGGGCCCAGATCTTCGAGTTTTGCTTCGGATTGTAGCTGGGGTACGTGATTTGTAGTTTGGCGATCTGATTGATCATTTGCATCGACTATAGCCTACATGAGCCAGATTTGAGCTCGACAGAGACCACGCTTCTATACTCGGTGGGGTCGCTCCTCTCAAGTGCCGTTCTAGAGCTTAGCTTTTAGTGCGTTGATGTTACAGCAGCCCTGATTAGTGGATAGTCCACCTATGGATGAGACAAGAGATCCCCGGGGTGACCTACCTTAGACCGGCCACTCTCAAGGGTGGTGTGTGGTAGTAGGTTGGCGCAGACTTGACCGGCCTTGGAGGCGGTCCTTTGGATTGAGTTGGTTTATATGTACTCGATAGGTAGTTAATGCATCCATTACATTGATAGTTGTTTTGAGCATTAGTAGTAGAAATGTATAGTAGTTGTAGATTTCTTTCGAGATTTTACTACTTTTAGCTCTTTTACTTACACAGCTCTTTACATCTAACTTTCGTAGACCTAATGGGTAGGCCGTCGGCGTTAGCGACGGTATTCACTAAGAATTACTTGTTTATAGTAGTTCTCACACTCTTTGTTGTTATCTTTTCTTGGAGAGCCTTCTATTCCTGTTGCTGCTATTGATCGAGGTAAGGGAGTTGCGAGCAAGGTCCCTACCTGTTTGTGCTGGCAGAGATAGAAGAGTATCTTTATTAGCAGGTTTTGAGAGAGCAGTTCACTGTTCGTACCTGATCGACTAGTGGAATAATATTATGTATTTATTTTTAGCTTTGAGAGATGAGTTTGTACTTGATGGATATATATATATATATATATATATATATATATATATATATATATATATATATATATATATATATATATATATATATATATATATATATATATATATATATATATATATATATATATATATATATATATAGAATTGAGCTCATATGCTTTTAAAAGTACCAAGTCATTGGTACTTGTAGGTTTTTGGCCATTGGATTAAAGGATATGCGGTTAGGATGATGTGGGCCCCCTAGGGTTAAGTGGGTGGTTGGTTGAATAGTATGATCTAACGGGTGGAAATGGCACAAGGGGTAGATCTAACGGTAAAAAATTTACAAGCACCATAGCCGGACTCTATATATATATATAATATGTACTATTTTGGACCGATGTATGTACAATGATTTACTTATTGTTGTTAGTGGCTTTTCGTTCAACTATGGTGCTTACTTGTGGTAGTTCTGGTTCTGTTTATAGGTGCTTCTTATACTTCATGTACGCAGGGCTTTTTGTGTATGCGGCGGGTCTATTGGCGAGTTTGAGTTTGACTGCAACCCGGGGCAGGACAAAAATCCTCATGAGGGCTCGACAATGCTAGGATGGCGGCATGTGTCAATCTGTCTTTGAGCTCCTCAAAACTTTTTTGGCACTCCGGAGTCCATTGAAATTTTTCTCCTTTCCTTATCAGCTTATTCAGCTCGGTAGCAATTTTAGAAAAGCCTTCAATGAATCGCTGATAATATGCCGTCAAACCAAGATAGCTTCTGATCTCGGTCACGTTAGTCGATCAGGACCAATCCACCACCGACTCTACCTTCTTCGGGTCTACCACAATACTTGACTGGGTCACAATACGTCCCAACAAAGAGACCCCATGAAGCCAGAAGTCGCATTTCTTGAGTTATGCATAGAGTTTGTTCTCCCGAAGGACTTGGAGAACCTGCCCAAGATGATCCTCATACTCCTCATCACTTCGTGAGTAGATCAGTATGTCGTTAACGAACACAACCACAAACTAATCTAGGTATGATCTGGAGACTTGATTCATCATGCCAATGAATGCTGTCGGGGCATTATTAAGCCTAAAAAGTATCACCGCTTATAGTGGCCGAGAGTCCTGAACATTGTGCTAGCAATATCATCTGCCTTGATTTTCAGTTGGTGATAACCTGATTGTAGAGTGATCTTCGAGTAGACCGACAATCCCTGTAGCTGATCAAAAAGATCGCCGATCTGTGGAAGGAGGTACTTCTTCTTAACCGTTACCTTGTTTAGCTCTCGGTAGTTAGTGCATAGCCGTAAACTACCATCCTTCTTTCTAAAGAAAAAAAATACCGGGAAGACACACTAGGCCTAATGAGTCCTTTATCTAGAAGATCCTCGAGCTGAGCCTTCGGCTCCTTCAGCTCAGCAAGGACTATTCGGTATGGAACCTCCGAGATAAGAATTGTGCAGGGAACCAAGTTTATAAAAAACTCGATTTTTCGATCCGGGGCATCTTGGGCAGCTCATCAAGAAGCGTGTCTCGTGCTACCGAAATATCCTCAAGTTTTTTTTTTTTGGAGCCGCTCGACGGATGATATCTACCAAGGCTAAGTAGGCCACGCATCCGCCAATTATGAGTTGCTTGGTCCTAACCGAAGAGATAGCCATGACGAAAAAAGAGCTCTTACATTCTTTGTAGACGAACTTCTCCTTTCCGGGCACATAGAAAGTCACCGTCCTTTGCTTTAATCGATGGTAGCGTGGTGCCTAGTGAGCCAGTCCACCCTAAGCACCACATTGAACTCCCTCAACGGTATGAGCATTAGTTTAGCAAGGAATACTCTGTCACCCAGTCATATAGGGCATAACCAACAGTATTTCTCTGCATTCGTATGATGACCGGGCATTTGTACCTGAAGCATCGACAATAGTTGCCTCATCACAAAGCCGTGATCATGTGCAAAAGAACGAGAAATGAATGAGTGAGATACTGTGGTGTCAAATAAAGTTCTAGCTCAAGTGCCAAAGAGAGAAGTTATACCTGCAACAAACTCGTCCGGTGTGTCTCCTTCTTGTTAAGCCATATTGTAGACACGCCCACCTGATACTTGGTGCTCCCTCTCATTCTGGCGTGAGGTAGAGGGGCGCACAGATGACGCCGTAGTAGATGCAGCCCAACAGTTTTGGCACAGGTTGGATGGGAAGGAAGCAGCACTTTGAGCGGAGCCAATTCCACTGGGGCAGCTGGCTCGAATATGTCCCGCTTGAGCACATCTGAAGTAGTGTCCTGCCATTAAGGCATGTAGCCACTGTATGCGCTTTGCTGCAAATCACATAGGGGCGGTCATCCTGTTGTTGGCTGCTCGAAGGTCGCTCCTAGCAACAGACTGAGATCTGGAGTATTTGGGTTGCCTCTTTACTGGCGGAAATACGCTTTTTGTCCATGCTCTTCTCTGTCAACTCCCGCTCGGCTTGTGTCTCCTCTATGTCACTTTGCATCATAAGAGCTCGATCCAAGAACTTGTCAGTAAGGGTGCTATACTCGCGATGTCTGTAGGCCTTGGGCCTCTAGCCACCGGTGTAACCATAGTGGCTGCCGCGGACGTCATGGGTATGGCTATTGTGGCACCCACTGGTGGCACCCCAGCTACATCTGCAGCAGTAGCGGCACTAGCCGCCTTGCACGCAATGTCAACAGTAATGCTACGGCCACACTTGTGCCCTGTCCAGACAATGGATCTTGGCTAGACCCAACAACAACCTATTGCTGCACAACCTGCTAGACTAGACTGGCCAGTGCAGTCACCTGATCCTCCAACCATTAGACATGGTTCACATCATCAATCGCCAAAAAGTTGGCACGACGTCCACCTCTGCTGCTGTCAGCCAATCTTGTGTGCGGCTTATTCTGAAACACCAGGCAGGATTACAGTCAAGTTAAAAATAGAACCGACTCGACTTGACACACCGGAACTAATCCCAAACAAGCTCCATACTCTCACATGCCTAGATACCTTAGGTCATCCCATAGGTCGACCTAAACTGTGGATGATTTGTGGTTGAAAATCGCTTTGGTACCATCTTAATCTGCCACACCCTGGGGCTCTTTTGCAAAAACTTTTACGTGAAAACAGCAAAAAACATGTATAATTTTTTTGAAACCGACACCAACGATTGCCCCCAAAACGTGCACAAACCCGCCACATAGAAGTCTCTCTTGTACATATGAATAGAGTCTCTCCTATAGATGCACGGTGTGAAAACCTAGAGTACATCATCAACCAATATAATCGACCACAACAAATAATATAACAACAATAACTAAGCAAATAGGTAACTGATCAATATAAGTGTTCATCCAATAGATAGATAGTTAAAGAACATTTAAACCAACAGTTATTCAACTGAGAGATACTAATACTAAAAGAAAACTAACTAACAGACTGAGAAATATAAATCCACAGTTGTCAAATCAAGAGTCATCATTTAACTGTTAAGAAACATAATCCACTATTATTCAAATGGGAGGTAATAAAATAACCAGACTAATCATTAGGAATAGAAAATATATCCAGACAACAATAAATCATAGCCTGGGCCGTATCTATCTATTAGCGTCCTTACACACCGTCCAGACTCTCTCCCAATGGGTATCACAAGCTGCTAAATGCAAGTTGTACTCATCGGCAAATAAGAGAGATAATATAATCAACAGGTACAGTAGGAACAGTAAGCTGAAAAGAAAATAAATAACTATCAACTAATATGTATAACCGCAACTGTAACATAAAAAAGAAAGCAACCATGCATCAGGATAGACAGTCCAAAGTATAAACCCAATCCATATACTGTCATGTTGGTCTAATGACCTCAAGTAATGCAACACCATGCTCGGTCATCAGGCATATAACCTTATTGCAAAATATACAGCATATGGCTCACGGGTCGAAAATACGATCCGCTTTTTCACAAAAGAACACCATTGATATGGCCAAACCGTTGGTGTACGTGAAATGCTCTATGAGCGGTAGCGATTGATGTTGTATGCTCAATAGCCAAACCATCGGCAGAAAGCCAAGAGAGATCAATAAGATGTACACCGGCCAATCAGGTCAACCAATGTCTCAAGATAATATTGTATCACTAACCAACAAAGTCAACTACCATCATATACTCATGCAATATAATCCGATAAATGACAGGATATGCTTTATAACTCAAACATAATAAACATGATATACAACAGAAGTAGAACTAACATGCAATAAGTCAAATGTTGTAAATCAGGGTATATTGCTCAATGAATCAAACATAATCAACATGATATACTAATAACAGTTGAGAAAATAAACTAAGGAGTCAAGTGGTGTAAACCATGTGCTCAATAGAATCACATAAGCATAAAGGAGATCAAAAGGAAAGGAGGTAATCGAGTAGGCACCACTTTTTAGACTTCGGATTGAATCATCCACCTCAAAGTTGACTACAAATCCGCGACACCAAAGATGCTCCTAAACGTCGCCTTGACCTACGAAAAATTTCATAGAGTCATAAACCATTGCACAACCCAAGACCAATACTAAAGTGATCTAAAGTCACTTTACTCACTAACTGATACGATCGAGCAATCAGTTCCTTTTACCGATTTTCGAAAAACGCCAAAACCCACAGAACCTTATCGAAAATACTTCTATAACCCACGAAGTGTCCCAAAGGTTACAATCGATCACTCTAAACCACATGTTGCCCCAAAATACATCAATTTGAGTGTCCGGACAACCATAGGTGAAAATGACGCCACTGATTTCAGCTCCGGACCTCATCCCTACCCTCCCACTGTCTCTAGACACTCGAGACAATGAGAGCAACCAGTGAAGAAGGCTCGATGACTAAGGAAGGCATTCTTAACAACAATATGTAAATCTCCAATGGAACATGACTAATTGACCAATTTTGACGATAATCGCACCGAAAACTTGTTCGAGCTCCAAAATGGCTTCTGGACTAAGGACAATTAGTCCAAAGATCAAGCATAGATAATTCATGCTGCCAAAGTCAGCGGGTTAGGCACAATTACATAGAAGAACCTAAACATTCCATTAATAGCATAATTAATGTAGGAAATTAGTGTTTAAGTTTGTTATCACTAAATCCGCAATTCGAAATCCAACTAGCGGAACTGTTTGAAGGGTATGAATGTTCTGGACATCGTGCTAGCTGTTCAGAGCACAAAAGGCAACTGAGAAGTGCATTGGAGCAACCTTCCCTTCAAGTTCCAAGGTCTTTTGGATCGGCGCTGTCACTTCACGATTGAGGGTTATCCCGATCGCAACAAAGGGGAGCACAATGATGTACGTGCACCAGGAGGGCCGTGCTCCATTGCTAGAGGTTCGCCGACAATAAGGTTGGCCGAAAAAGCAACCCCGGCCATATCAAGCCCTAGCCCGCAGCTACCAGGAGCAGCAGCAATCTTCTTCGTCTCCGGGTAGCCAAGGGCGTTGCGTGCCGGCCAGGGGCGGTCGTGGCCGATGGGAGGAGGACCGGGGAGGCGGTAGGCAACGACAGGGAGCGGCCGTAATGGCGGATCAAGAGCCACAACCAAGAACTCTCCAACTCGGGTTTCGGCTTCAACCCGCGCTCGGGGGAGGTTGGGGGCAGTGAGGTAGGCCGGAGGAAGGTCGTCGGTGCGTCAGGAGGTTGGCGGCGAGGAGGCTGGTGGCGACGCTCGAAGCGGCAGGGAGGAGGGTGCAGGTGGAGAGGAATCTTGAGGGAGAGGGAGGGAGACAAGGAGGCTGGGATTGGCCGGGTCTCCGACGGCCAGTGGGAGGTCGCCGGAGGTAATGGAGGCGCCAACAACTGTGGGGTAAAGATGGCTGGCAGTTGGGGGAGAGGGAAGAGGAAGAAGAGTAGAGAAAAGGGTTTCTTAAACCCTAAATCACTATATATACATTTAATAATTTTGTGGTTAAGTCCCTCAAACTCCAAAATTCTTAACCAAAACCCTCGAGCGCGTGTAATTTGCAAAGTAACAACTCTCCATAAAATTTCGTACGATTTGGCATATAAAACGTCACGCTTTTTGTATAAAAACCCTCATAGTCTCGATCATCTCTTGTTGTTTTTTCCTTTAAAACGTGTTTTTACTGTGCAAAATTGCAAAATGATCCATTCCACGACTTTCGGTACTGTCAGACCATGAGGACCCCAATTTTATTTCACTAGAAACTATACAGGTTTGCAAAAATAACCAATTTTCTAAATTTTTTATTCAATTAAAATTTTGGTTTCTACATTGATGCTTTTGGAACAAACATTTCTTATTGCAAGTGAAAAGTCTATATATTTAAAAAACATAAAGTTATTACACTATTTTTTTCCTAAATCAAATAAACAATTGTTCCATACTATTCACTTTTGGAACAATTGAATGCGCGACCCTCTCTACTTGCAACCCCAAATAGAGTATAGTTAAATAAAGGGGCAGTTTCCTATATACCCCTATAAAGTTCCCCCCTTTTATATATACCCCTCATAGAATCACTTTTACAAAATACTCTTGAAAAAATCTAATTTTTTTTTTTTCAATTCACTCTCAAAATAGGGATATATAAAAATAAAAACTTTTCAGAAATATATTAAAAATTAAAAAGTAAAAGAAAAATATTACAAGTTTCCAGCCAAGCTAAAAAGCTCCAGCCAAGCTAAAAAGCAATTATCATCTTAAATAAAATTACAGTAGCAGCTCCAGCCAAGCTAAAAACCTCTGACTACAACACAGGAATTTGACTTATCAAGATTGCAAAATCATCTTATGCTATTTATTACAATGTTTGACATCAACTAGTCAACTACTACATTGACAAAATAGTAGGTATAAATATGTTCTAAAGTGGATCATTTCTTTATTAACAATGATACCTCATACTTTGCCAACAACAAATTAAATAAAAAACAAACTTCAACCAAATTTTGACCTAACATTCTCTTGAAAACACAGTAGAATATATATCAGTACACAATGGGCCTGTTTGGTCTAACTTTTCAAAAATTGTGCTAAAGTGATTTGCGTTTGGAAAATTATTTTTAGTTAAATGCTGCAAAACGTTCCATTAAATTTGGAAAAAAAATATAATTTTCTGAAATAATTTTGTAAAGCTGCTAAGCAAATTTTCTCAAGTGATTTATAAAACTTAAAAATTAAAATTTAGAGTTTAAAATTTTGAAATATAAAATATAAAATTTTAAATTTTAAATTTTAAATATAAATTTTAAATTTTGAAATTTTAAAATGTAAAATCTAAATTTAAAATTTGAAATTTAATATTTAAGATTTCAAAAAGATTTTAAAATTTAAATTTTAAATTTAAAATTTGAAATCCAAATTTTAAATTTTTGAAATTTAAAACTTTAAATTACAATATTTTAAAATTTCAAATTTCGAAAATTCAAAATTCAAAAATAAAAAATCATTCTAATTTATCTTGAACTTTATATAATTTATCTTGAACTTTATATTTGAAATTAAGTTTGAAATTTAAAATTTAAAAATTTTAAATTTTAAATTTAAATTTAAATTTGATATTTGAAATTTAAAATTTTGTAAATTTATTAATTTTGAATATAAAATCTAAATTTGAATTTTAAATTGAATCTAAAGTCAAAGTTTAAATTTAAAATGTGAACCCAACATCAGAATAACATTTTAGGAAGCAGGTTTGAGGCCTCTAAAATCAGAAATCTGACTTTGAAATTAGAATCATATTTTATAAAAGAAATTACCAAACATTCTACTAACAAAAAATTATTTTTGACTCTAAAATCACTTTGCAAAAGCTAAGCCAAACAGCCCGCTGTCAAAGATTACCTAAATTTTTTGTAAACTCAAAACCAACTAATCTAATGGAGTGGTTGTGTCTAGAGAGTTAGATATAAATTTATATATTTAGTTAGCCGCGGACAAAGTGAAGGTACAGAAAAATAGAAGGACATGCCTAATTTTCCACCCAGAAAACTCCTTCATGTATGATCATCTCAAATAGATTCAAAAGTTACATTTATTAAATTAGAGTTAATTTTGGAACTAAAAATTCGGCTGTAACATTTCCAGAGCCAAACTTAGTCAAACTCAGGTGGCTAGAGTTAAAGGCCGAGTTAGACAAAGTCATATTGGATTATCTGAGTGCACGCACTAATTTTTTTAAGCGTACAGATATAACATACAGATGTAGATGCTGGAGTACAAAGTAGTAATATAAGAGTAAGATTATTATTGCATATGTCAATAAATGTATCTATGTTAGCTTGTCGATGCAAATGAAAATGAAAACATTGTTAAATATGATTTGTAGCGTACCTAACTTATAAAAATAAAATTTCAGAATTTTTTGACGTCATATATCTATTGTTCAAGTTGTTCCAAAATCAACAATTTTCAACAGAAAATATAAAGTGTATGACAACTCGATCATTAAGTAAATAATGTTAAAAAATTGGCTAAATTATATAAAACCCTCCTGTCAATACCCGCTTTTTCACTTTTTCCCATGTCATTCAAAAACCTACATTTTGCCTCCTTAAAAAATATAAAATGTTCATAGGGGAGTACGGTGTGACAAAATGCCCTCATCTTCTTCATCTCCTCCTCCCCAATCTTGCTCATCCCGCATCCCGCACCCTCACCCACGCCTCTCTTGACCCCAACTCCGACTTCGTGCGAGGGCGAGGCGGCGGAGGGCGAGGCGGCAGTGGAGGGCGAGGCGGCGGCCGAGGGCATATGTGTGGGCATGGATGAGGGTTTCAGGGGTATTGTAGGAATTCGAATTTTTTAATTTGAATCCTTTGTGTTTTCTCTCTCTCTCTACCTTGTATTTGTGTATATGTATAGGTATATATATATTTAGGTGTATATATATACGTATAAATATATGTATTTTATGTTGTTGTGGTTGTGTTGGAGGAGAGAGGATGGGTTGTGTCGCGATTCGGCGATCGTTTCTGACGATCCAAAATGGTAGATTCGATGTCTCGGCAGTGGTGAACGCGATGGCGCAATTCGTTCGCACATGCGACCATCGGATCGTGAGATATCGCGAGATCATCGCCGAGAGGTTGTAATACGTGTTTTGATCGTTTCGCGAATTGGACCCTGTTTCACGCACTGTTTTGCGTGAAATCTTGTGTGGAGGGGTGTCTGTGCGTTTTACGCATGCTGGGAGGGATTCGGGACATATTTCCCTGGTTTCGAGGGCTTTATCGCAATTTTACCACTTATATATTAGTGTGTAGAGCGGAGAGATATCCATTTTTTTGTGTTTTTCTCCCTTAGCTCTCCCCCAGCTGGTGCCCACTCCCTCCACAGCTCCCTGCCCACCTCCCTGTGTGCCGCCGACCGCCGCCGACCTCCCCTGGCCGGCGGGGAGCTCCGACCATCTTCCTCTCCACCTTCTCTCTCTCTTTTCTTTCTTCTTCTTCTTCTTCTTCTCCTTGCTGTGTGCACCCAGGGTGAACCCATGCCCTAGGTCTTCCCCTGAGGTTGCACGGCCACCGGCGACCTGCCCCGCCGTCGGGAGCCGCCGCCGAGCGCCGCCGCGCCACCGCAAGCTGCTGCTGGAGTTGTGCGGGCAGTGGGAGCTAGGCCTGAGCCGCCGCCGCCTCCCGCCGGCGCAGCGACCTCCGGCCAGCCTCGGGAGGACCTCCGCCGCCGTCGCCTTCCGTCCCGACCGCCGCCGGCGCCATTCGTTGCCGGCGCCGCCGTGCCCTAGCCACCCGAGAGCTAGTGCTCTCCCCGCACCGCCGCCGCTGCTTCCTGCCGCCGGTTGAGGTGAGCTCCCCCTTCCTCACCTATCCCGCGTCCGACCCTAGCCGCCGCGCGCGCTGCATGTCGGCCGGCACCCGGCCGGAGCAAGCTTGCTCCGGCCAGGCTTGTTTTTGCTCGGTTTGGGCCGCATGCTTGGATTTGAGCCTTTGGCTGCCTCCCGAACCTCAGGGAGGTGAGCCCGATGATCGCGGCGACGCGCTGATCACCGTGCTCACCTCATTTTACTGTTTTGGCGCGCCGCTTCGCTGTTTAGCCTTTGTCGGGCTTTATTATCGCATGCTTCGCATGTTTTTGTGGATTGTTTGAGCCTGCGACTGTCCCTGTCGCAGAGGGGCTGTGAGCACGGCCTCCTTTGCGTCGTTCCCTATCCGCTGGTGCTTGCGGAGGGTCGTGCGGACGAACGGGGTGCTCTATCGGCCTTCTTTATTGTCACGCCCCGGGCTAGTTTTAGAAGCGGAAATACGTGCCAATTTTTTTAAAAAAAAGCCTAGCCCGCGCCACGTACAGACCCGCCACAAATACAGGGTCCACTGTAAACACGGACAGAGCCTCCGCTGTATTTGCACGGCGTACACAACAAACAACAGGATCACAACCACCATTCATTCATTACAACAACACAACAGCTCAATAAGATTCATACAGCTGACAGTCCTTAAACCTGTATGAATCTAAGCAAGTCCTTAGGCGAAGGATGATGCGATGCACAAACAACAGATCATTTTAGAAAATTGATCCTTACCCAAAAGCTTTATTTTGAAACCCTAATCTCAAACATTTGAGAATCATTTGAAAACTGTTCTCCACACGAGAACTCTCTTTTGAAATCTCAAAAGTCGATCGATCGGAAATCCATTTGAAAACTGTTTCCCACACGGAAACCTTTATTTGAAAACGCTACCACGAGGGGTAGAAATCCAAGATGAGCGATATAAAGCAACAATGATAGATCTAAAGCATCAGCATCCACACATCAATACTAAACCAAATCCACAATGTCTAAGCATGCAAGAAAGCACATCCAAAATATAACTGTACCAAAACCATAGCATGCTAGACAAAATAACCACGGTGTAACTGAACCATATCCATAACTAACTGATAGAGGATAAGGGTGATAACCAAATCTGGAGAGGGAAGCCTCACAAGTCGGAACCTCTAGAGCTACTATCTAAGCGTGCCTCGCAACGTCCCAACTCCCACCACCCTGCTCACCTGAAAACAACAACGAGGGCGGGGGGTGAGAACATGTAAACATGTCTCCCCTCCCAGTGGATACCGCAAGCCGACGAAGGCGAGGTGTACACACCGGCACGAGGGTCAACAAAAAGATAGATAAGGTAAACAATAGCACAAGTAAGTATGAGGCTGACATACAACTGAACAACTATGCTACTGTTAGCAACTAGTATATGCATCAATGGAGATAACCACAAAGTAAACCCAATCCATAGCCACCGGGACGTATCCCTTGCACTGTCACAACCTGCTCAACCAACGGCACAAAACCTACCAGACGCCCTGCGTCGAGGCTCACGGGTCGGAACCAAACTCAACGACCCTTTTTCCGGAAAAGATGCCCGGTACGGAGGATCAAACCGTTGGCATACGTGAGGAGCTAGGGAGCTGTGACGATCGATGCGAATGCTCAATCCACAGAACGGCAACGAGCCGTGAAGCAACTGGTAAACCACAACGAGGATCTCTCGGAACAACAGGCGATCACCACCGACCAACTGGGTCGTCACAAGAATCATGCCAACCACAACTACTCTACTATCCAAGCACATATAAGTAGAGTCAACGGGAGTCAAGTGAACTAATAACTGAAATGCAAGAGAAGGGATAGAAAGGTATCATCGTAGTCCACTGAACCGACTCCGGATCAAAGTACCCACCTGTCGAAACGCTAGAGCCTAACACCTACGGCTCTCAGGAACCACGACAGGACCTACGAAAGACTCACAGGGTCAAGGTCCACCAAGTCGACACAAAACACAAGACGCTCACATCCCGAAACCGACGGATCGCCCGAAAAACCCACCGGGACGATCCGGAAACCACACTAAGCTCCACAGGGGTACCAACAGCCAAACCAGGTCCATCGCTGTCCCCAACCACACCAAAACAAGGTGACAGGACAGCGAGCACAAGCTCGGGGTGCCACGAACACAAACGCACCCGAAACGGCTTTCCGGGTTCCCGAAAAGCGCCGATTTGACACCGGAACCCTTCGTCACTCATCCGCTGTCCTCGAAACTTCGGGACAGCAATGAGGAACAGCCAACGAGGCTAAATGACGAAGCCAAGTAGCTCGCGAAATCAGCAAGTGAGTCGCACGACTAGAACCACGCGTTTCGCCGACTATTTCATCGAAAAATGCGTCGGAAATAAATCCGGATCTCCGCGAAGGGCGGAGGGGTTGGACAACCAGTCCACAGGGCCTCAAGGATCATGCCCTTGCTGCCCGCAGCGTCGCAACTCTGCCATAATCACAAAACAAGCAATACATAAACACATAACAAGCATAAACAAGGCCGTTCGAGCAATCCGTTCGTCCGCACGACCCTCCGCAAGCACCAGCGGATAGGTAACGACGTAACGGAGGCCGTGCTCACAGCCCCACTGCGACAGGACCAGTCGCAAGCCCAAAAAATCCATAAAAATAGTGAATACATGCGATAACATAGCTCGACAAAGGCCGAACAGCAAAACGGCTCAACCAAACCGAAATCTAAGGTGAGCATGATGATCAGCGCATCGCCGCGATCATCGTGCTCACCTTCCCGGACTTCGGGAGGCATTGGGGAGCTCAAACACAAGCAAGCGGCCCAAACAAAGCAAAAAGGGACCCCGGCCGGAGCAACAAGCTCCGGCCGGCTGCCGGCCGACATGCACGGCCAGCGGCGGCCAGGGATGGGTGCGGGGAAGGTGAGGAAGAGGGGGCTCACCTCAGCCGGCGGTAGGAAGCGGCGGCGGCGGCGCGGGAAGAAGCCCACTCTCGGGTTGGCTAGGGCACGGCGGCGCGGCAACGGACGGCGACGGCGGCCGGCGGCGACGCAAGCACCGGCAAGAGGAGGTCGCCGGACGTCGGCCTGCCGGTGACCGCGACAAAAAAGACCGACGGTGGCGGCGGCGGAGCGAGCTCGGCCGCGGCTGCCCTAGCTGCCAAGGTAGAGCCCGCGGCGGCGCTCCGGCAGCACGGCGGCGGCCGGAGAGGAGGGCGACCTCGCCGGAGGTACGGAGGGTGGCGGCACGCACCATCCAAGGCGGTGGGAGGCGACGGCGGCTCAGGTCCAGCTGCCTCGGCCAGCAGCTGCCCTAGCAGCAGCTGGCAGTAGCTCGGCGGCGGCTCCCGGCGGTTCCCTGCGGCAGGGCTCGTCGCCGGCGGTCGTGCCACCTCGGGGGAGCTCAAGCGTGGGTTCCCCCTGGGTGCACACCGCAGGGAATGAGAAGAAGAAGAAGAAAAGGGAGAGAGGGAGTAGGCCGGGGTTGCGCCGGCCAGGGGGTGGCCGGCGGCGGCCGGCGGAGCTCGGGGAGATGGCAGAGGAGCTGGGGGAGAGGGGCTCACCTTTGGGAGCTGAGGGAGAAGAGAGGGGAAGTGAGGAGATCTCACTCTCACTCACACACACACACAACACACATATACACATGTGTATTTTTGCAAAAACACCCCTCAAAAATAGAATTTAACCCCTGGGTCCCTCACAGCAGGAACAAAATGCCCAGACACCCCTCCACATTCGAGCACGCGAAACGGTGCGAGAAACAGGGTCCAGATCGCGAAACTTCAAAATGTACAATACGACCCCTCGGCGAAGAACATGCAAAATCTCTCAATCCGTCTGTCGCATGTCAAAACGGATCGCGCCATCGCGTTCAGCACTGCCGAGACATCGAATCTACCATTTTGGATCGTCAGAAACAGACTCCGGATTGCGCCGTTAAGCCGTTCTCTCTCCGCAACAAAACTTAAAACCCTCAAAATACATATAAATACTATATATATACTATATATATACATATATATATGCCTATACATGTACATATATACACATACAGCTCAAATACACAGTAACAGGGGAGAGGAACACATAATTTAAATTTTCAAAATTCAAATTTTCACATCACTCCCACCTAACAAGAAGTTTCGTCCCCGAAACTTACACACACACCATCCGCGAACAAAAGGGGATACCTCTCACGCAAAGCAAACTCCAGCTCCCAAGTAGCCTCGCGCTCCTCGCGACTCGTCCACTGCACTCTCACATACAAAAAGCTCCGGTTCCTCAATTGCTTCACCTCGCGGGCCAAAAACCTCAAAGGCACCTCACCGTAGCTGAGATCCTCCCTCAGCCGAACCGTTGTCGGGCCGATCACACGACGCTCACCCACGTCGTCCCGACAGATCAGTGATCGACAACGACGTCCAAACAACGCCTCGTACGATGCCAACCCTAAGCTCACCTGGAAGCTGTTGTTGTAGGCGAACTCCACCAAGGAAAGGTACTTGAACCAACCCTCACCAAAATCCAAAACGCATGCCCGGAGCATATCCTCGAGAGTACTCCGACTGCCCATCACTCTGAGGGTGGTAAGCAGAGCTGAAGTCGAGCTTCGTTCCCAGTGCCTGCTGCAAGCTCCTCCAGAACTGAGAAACGAAGCGCGAATCCCTATCAGAAACGATCGACACTGGGACTCCAAGCAGCCTGACGATCTCATCCAAGTAGAGCTGCGCCAGTCGATCCTGAGACCAAGTCGTGTGTACCGGTAGGAAGTGAGCTGCTTTCGTCAATCGGTCCACAAAAACCCAGATCGCACATGACCTCGCTGAGAACGAGGCAACCTGGTGACGAAATCCATGGTGATCTGCTCCCACTTCCCTACAGGTACAGGCAACGGTTGAAGGTTCCCTGCTGGTCGCTGATGCTTAGCCTTCACCTGCTGACAAACCAGTCACTGTGCCACATGCTGAGCTACATCCATCATCATGCCCGGTCACCAGAAACTCTGCTTCAGGTCGCGGTACATATTCGTCCCTCCAGGATGAACGGTGTACGGCGACCGGTGTGCCTCAGTCAAAATCTCTCGTCTCAAATCCGGATCACTGGGCACACTCATCCGTCCTCGAAAGCGAAGAGAACCATCAGCATGTAACGTGAAGTCACCATCTCTGCCCTGCTCGGCCTCTGCTCGCACTCTCTGCAAGTGCGGATCCATCAGCTGC
Source organism: Puya raimondii (assembly GCA_016920855.1). NCBI lineage: Eukaryota > Viridiplantae > Streptophyta > Magnoliopsida > Poales > Bromeliaceae > Puya > Puya raimondii. The sequence goes on along the minus strand of JABWPP010000050.1, from coordinate 213,212,468 downwards.
CCACCGGAAATTCGATCAGACAAGGTGGGCTGCACCACCAAAGTCAACAACTGTGCGGTAGCTCCATAAGGTAAAATCTCCAACTTTGGTCGACGAAATTCCTCCACCAATCGCTCCTGGTCGGTGATCATGAGAGGCAGCTCCGCCGAAGGCTGCTTCCGACTAAAAGACGTCCGCCACGACGTTTGCCTTGCCCGGATGGTACTGGATGGAGATGTCGTAATCCTTCAAAAGCTCAAGCCACCGTCTCTGTCTGAGGTTCAGCTCCTTGAAGAGGTACTTCAGACTGAGATGATCCGTGAACATCTCACAATGCGCTCCGTACAGGTAGTGCCTCCAAAGCTTGGGAGCGAACACCACTGCTGCTAACTCGAGATCGTGCGCCAGATACTTCTTCTCGTAGTCCATCATCTGGCGCGAAACATACGCGACGAACTTCTCCTGCTGCATGAGCACGCACCCCAATCCTATCCAAGACGCATCGCAGTAGACCACAAAATCCTCACCAGGCTGCGGCAATGCTAAGATAGGGGCACAAGTCAAACTGTCCTTCAGCTCCTAGAAGCTCATCTGACAAGCGGGAGTCTACAGAAACTTCACGCCCTTCCTCGTCAGCTTGCTCAAAGGGGCGGCGATCTTTGAGAAACCCTCAACAAATCGCCGGTAACAACTCGCCAAGCCGAGGAAGCTCCTAAACTCCGCCACAGAAGTCGGAACAGGCCAATCCACTACAGAGTCCACCTTCCTTGGTTCCACCGCAATACCAGCCTGCGTCACGATGTGAACCAAGAAAGAAACTTCTCGAATAGATCAGTATGTCGTCAAAGGAGACCACGCCAAATTGATCCAAGAACTGCCGAAAACCCAGTTCATCAAATCCATAAAAGCTACCGGGGCGTTCGCCAAACCGAACGGCATAATCATGACCTCGTAAAGCCCGTAACGAGTCCGGAAGGCTGTCATTGCAACGTCCTCGGCTTGACCTTCAGCTAAAGATAACCTGGCTGCAGATCAATCTTCGAGAGTATCGAGGCTCCCTGGAGCCGGTCGAAGAGATCGTAGATCCGCGGTAAAGGGTACATAAACTTCACCGTCAAACCAACGTACAAACCCTGCGAGTCCATCACTCTGGTGCACAGGATTGCCAATCGCAACAAACGATAAAAACACCAGTGATGCCAAACACCTGTTTCCAAGTGATCGGACACGCGCTCCAAACCAAGACTGCACGAAAGTCGCGACGAAAACCTAGTACGCAAACACATGCGTAGAGACCTCGGAGCCAACAACCAGGCTCCCGTCATCCCGAAACCGAGCTAAAAGGCAACCTGACTCAACCGGAGTCAAACCACCCACAGTGATGGCAAATCAACTGCGCAAAACCACTCCAGGATCAGCTCAAGGCTCACTGCGTGATCAGGGATGACCACCACACAGCTTTCCCACAAGACGACGTAGAGAGATTGTCTTGCAAAAGAAAGCACCGACCCAATCCAGAAAGTCCCAAAAGGGATAGGGTATTTCGTCCTAACTTTTGACACTACGTTGTCTGCAGCCAATGTACTTATAAAAAAAAAGTGAAATATCCCAAGATCAAACGCCAACAACCAGTTGGCAACACCACAAAGGTACCAGGTCAACCAACTCAAAAGCTGGACCAAAATCACATACGAGTCACCAAATTAACGGGAAAAAGCGAACCGACCCACAAAACGAAGTCTGCCCTGAGCCAACTCCCTAGGAGTCTTCGGCTTCCAACAACAAACCGACGGCTACAGGCGACGTAGGGTCGTCAACCACACGAACCAACGCGAAGGAAGAACAAATCCAGCGTCGACTAACCAACGTCAAACGCGGTGAGACCTCCAACAACAACCTGGAAGATCTCGCGACAACACGAAAGCCTACAAATACCACCAGAAATCCCAAAACACACCAATTTAGGCGTTAGGATAGCCGCAACCATGTAGGCACCAACAAAAACCCGACACCAAACAGTGTCCACTCAGTCTAGTACACGTCAGTTTGACGCAAGAACTAGCTAAAGGTCGAAAGACCAACACTGACGATTCCACCAGCAAGACGTCAGAGGGGTAGGCTTCACCGCCCTACCCAACAAAACAGAGAGGGTAACACCAAAGCTGCGGTCGAAACCGCTCAAAGCACCGTCTCCGTAGAGACGCTCGCAGTGGCCCTCGTGCTCAACACGAAAAGTGGGGCCAGGGCAAGAATAGCCCAAACGACAACACAGATCCACCAAGTGACGTCACCTAGCCCACAAGGGCCACCACCTGCCAACGAGTGGTTACGCAAAGGGAAAAAACACCCTGCCACTTGGTATCTGTCTGGTACTCCACCACCACTTCTAGAAGGAGCACGATTCTACGAACAATGGCGGATCGAACCTCAAAAAATCCGCCAAACGCGCTCGGATGTGGCCACCACCTCCAATCACGGGGTCGGCGTCCACACGCGAAACAGCCGACGTAGTCGCTGTCGTCGTCGCGGTCGTGGCCACAACGGCGTGGGTGCCACAGGAGGGCCTGCAGTCATCGGGGCACTCGGCGAAGGAGGAGGAGGGGCTGGAGCGGCAGTCACCGTAGCCTGCTGCTGCTCAAACTATCGAAACATGCCGGAACATGCCGGAGAGGGTCGTCAGCTGACCCCTCGTCTCGGCCTCAAGCACACAGGATACGGTCTACATCAGGCTGTCCGCCTCCTGCCAGCTCCTCACTCGAACCAGCCGCAATAGCCCGAGTCTGAACACCAGCAGACGGCTCCGCAGGCGCACGCCTACCACCATGACCCGGACGAGGAGGTCTACCACGACCACAAGCCATCTGCAAAACACAGAAACCTGCGCAAGAGAAAGGGGTCGGCAACTCCCACAAAACACAAGCCGAAAACAAACCCCTCGAACTCGCGCACCTATACATCTTAGGTCTCCCTATGGGTCAGCCTAACCAGAGGTTCAGTTACAAGTTTATGAATGAATGAGTGTTTGTACCCTTTACTCTCTGATACCATCTCAATCTGTCACGCCCCGGGCTAGTTTTAGAAGAGAAAATACGTGCAATTTTTTTTTTTTAAGAAGCCTAGCCCGCGCCACGTACAGCCCCGCCACAAATATAGGGTCCACTGTACACACAGACAGAGCCTCCCAAGTATTTGCACGGCGTACACAACAAACAATAGGATCACAACCATCATTCATTCATTACAACAACACAACAGCTCAATAAGATTATACAGCTGACAGTCCTTAAACCTGTATGAATCTAAGCAAGTTCTTAGGCGAAGGATGATGCGATGCACAAACAACAGATCATTCTAAAAAATTGCTCCTTACCCAGAATCTTTATTTTGAAACCCTAATCTCAAATATTTGAGAATCATTTGAAAACTGTTCTCCACACGAGAACTCTCTTTTGAAATCTCAAAAGTCGATCGATCGGAAATCCATTTGAAAACTGTTTCCCAGACGGAAACCTTTATTTGAAAACGCTACCACGAGGGGTAAAAATCCAAGATGTGCGATAAAAAGCAACAATGATAGATCTAAAGCATCAGCATCCACACATCAATACTAAACCAAATCCACAATGTCTAAGCATGCAAGAAAGCACATCCAAAATATAACTGTACCAAAATCATAGCATGCTAGACAAAATAACCACAGTGTAACTGAACCATATCCATAACTAACTGATAGAGGATAAGGATGATAACCAAATCTGGAGAGGGAAGCCTCACAAGTCGGAACCTCTAGAGCTACTATCTAAGCGTGCCTCGCAACGTCCCGACTCCCACCACCCTGCTCACCTGAAAACAACAACGAGGGCGGGGGGTGAGAACATGTAAACATGTCTCCCCTCCCAGTGGGTACCGCAAGCCGACGAAGGCGTGGTGTACACACCGGCACGAGGGTCAACAAAAAGATAGATAAGATAAACAGTAGCACAAGTAAGTATGAGGCTGACATACAACTGAACAACTATGCTACTGTTAGCAACTAGTATATGCATCAATGGAGATAACCACAAAGTAAACCCAATCCATAGCCACCGGGACGTATCCCTGGCACTGTCACAACCTGCTCAACCAACGGCACAAAACCTACCAGACGCCCTGCGTCGAGGCTCACGGGTCGGAACCAAACTCAACGACCCTTTTTTGGAAAAGATGCCCGGTACGGAGGATCAAACCGTTGGCATACGTGAGGTGCTAGGGAGTTGTCACGATCGATGCGAATGCTCAATCCACAGAACGGCAACGAGCCGTGAAGCAACTGGTAAACCACAACGAGGATCGCTCGGAACAACAGGCGATCACTACCGACCAACTGGGTCGTCTCAAGAATCATGCCAACCACAACTACTCTACTATCCAAGCACATATAAGTAGAGTCAACGGGAGTCAAGTGAACTAATAACTGAAATGCAAGAGAAGGGATAGAAAGGTATCACCGTAGTTCACTAAACCGACTCCGGATAGAAGTACCCACCTGTCGAAATGCTAGAGCCTAACACCGACGGCTCTCAGGAACCACGACAGGACCTACGAAAGACTCACATGGTCAAGGTCCACCAAGTCGACACAAAACACAAGGCGCTCACATCCCGAAACCGACGGATCGCCCGGAAAACCCACCGGGACGATCCCGAAACCACACTAAGCTCCACAGGGGTACCAACAGCCAAACCAGGTCCATCGCTGTCCCCAACCATACCAAAACAAGGTGACAGGACAGCGAGCACAAGCTCGGGGTGCCACGAACACAAACGCACCCGAACGGCTTTCCGGGTTCCCGAAAAGTGCCGATTTGACACCGGAACCCTTCGTCACTCATCCGCTGTCCTTGGAACTTCGGGACAGTGATGAGGAACAGCCAACGAGGCTAAATAACGAAGCCATGTAGCTCGCGAAATCAGCAAGTGAGTCGCACGACTAGAACCACGCGTTTCGCCGACTATTTCATCGAAAAACGCGTCGGAAATGAATCCGGATCTCCGCGAAGGGCCGAGGGGTTGGACAACCAGTCCACAGGGCCTCAGGGATCATGCCCTTGCTGCCCACAGCGTCGCAACACTGCCATAATCATAAAACAAGAAATACATACACACATAACAAGCATAAACAAGGCCGTTCGAGCAATCCGTTCGTCCACACGACCCTCTGCAAGCACCAACAGATAGGTAACGACGTAACGGAGGCCGTGCTCACAGCCCCACTGCGACAGGACCAATCGCAAGCCCAGAAAATCCATAAAAATAGTGAATACATGCGATAACATAGCTCGACAAAGGCCGAACAGCGAAATGGCTCAACCAAACCGAAATCTAAGGTGAGCATGATGATCAGCGCATCGCCGCGATCATCGTGCTCACCTTCCCGGACTTCGGGAGGCATCGGGAGCTCAAACACAAGCAAGCGACCCAAACAAAGCAAAAAGGGACCCCGGCCGGAGCAACAAGCTCCGGCCGGCTGCCGGCCGACATGCACGGCCAGCGGCGGCCAGGGATGGGTGCGGGGGAGGTGAGGAAGAGGGGGCTCACCTCAGCCGGCGACAGGAAGCGGCGGCGGCGGTGCGGGAAGAAGCCCACTCTCGGGTTGGCTAGGGCACGGCGGCGCGGCAACGGACGGCGACGGCGGCCGGCGGCGTCGCAAGCACCGGCAAGAGGCGGTCGCCGGACGTCGGCCTGCCAGTGACCGCGACAAAAAAGACCGGCGGTGGCGGCGGCGGAGCGAGCTCGGCCGCGGCTGCCCTAGCTGCCAAGGTTGAGCCCGCGGCGGCGCTCCGGCGGCACGGCGGCGGCCGGGGAGGAGGGCGACGGAGCCGGAGGTCCGGAGGGTGGCGGCGCGCACCCTCCATGGCGGTGGGAGGCGACGGTGGCTCAGGTCCAGCTGCCTCGACCAGTAGCTGCCCTAGCAGAAGCTGGCAGTAGCTCGGCGGCGGTTCCCTTGCGGCAGGGCTCGTCGCCGGCGGTCGTGCCACATCGGGAGAGCTCAAGCGTGGGTTCCCCCTGGGTGCACACCGCAGGGAAGGAGAAGAAGAAGAAGAAGAATGAAAAGAAGAAGAAAAGGGAGAGAGGGAGTTGGCCGGGGTTGCGCCGGCCAGGGGGTGGCCGGCGGCGGTCGGCGGAGCTCGGGGAGATGGTAGAGGAGCTGGGGGAGAGGGGCTCACCTCTGGGAGCTGAGGGAGAAGAGAGGGGAAGTGAGGAGATCTCACTCTCACTCATACACACACACAACACACATATACACATGTGTATTTTTGCAAAAACACCCCTCAAAAACAGAATTTAGCCCCTGGGTCCCTCACAGCAGGAACAAAATGCCCAGACACCCCTCCACATTTGAGCTCACGCGAAACGGTGCGAGAAACAGGGTCCAGATCGCGAAACTTCAAAATGTACAATACGACCCCTTGGCGAAGAACATGCAAAATCTCTCAATCCGTCTGTCGCATGTCGAAACGAATCACGCCATCGCGTTCAGCACTGCCGAGACATCGAATCTACCATTTTGGATCGTCAGAAACGGACTCCGGATTGCGCCGTTAAGCAATTCTCTCTCCGCAACAAAACTTAAAACCCTCAAAATACATATAAATACTATATATATACTATATATATACATATATATATGCCTATACATGTACATATATACACATACAGCTCAAATACACAGTAACAGGGGAGAGGAACACAGAATTCAACTTTCCAAAATTCGAATTCTCACATTTATGCTGATTTTAGTGTGTATGTTGCTTGTTTTAGGCTTTTGTGGATTGTGGCAGCGCGGAGACGCTGCGGGCAGCAAGGACTTAATCCTTGAGGCCCTGTGGACTAGTTGTCTATGCTCGTTTTGCCCTCGCGGAGATCCGGTTTTATTTTCGGGCGTTTTCCGATAAAATAGTCGGCGGAACGCGCGTTTTGGTCGTGCGACTCACTTGCTGGTTTCGTGAGCGACTTGGCTTTGTCGTTTAGCCTCGTTGGCTGTTCTTCATCGCTGTCCCAAAGTTTCGAGGGCAGCGGATGAGTGACGAAGGGTTCCGGTGCCAAATCGGCATTTTTCGGGAACCCGGAAAGCCATTTTGGGATGCGTTGGTGTTCATGGCATCCCGGCCTTGTGCCTGCTGTCCAACCACCTTGTTTGGTGTGGTTGTGGACAGCGGAACACTCGCGTGGTTTGTTGGTACCCCTCTGGGGCTTGGTTTGAGTTCGGGATCGTTCCGGCGGGTTTTTCGGACGATCCGACGATTTCGGGTTGTGTGCTTTCGTTTGTCGTGTCGACTCGGTGGGTCTTGACCCTGTTGGTACCTCGTAGGTTCGGTCGACTTCCCCGTGAGCCGTCGGTGTTAGACGCCTCATTTCTGCAGGTGGGTACTTCGATCCGGAGTCGGTTCAGTGGATTAGCGGTGATACCTTTCTATCCCTTTTCTCTTGCATGTTGATTATTAGTTCACTAGACTCCCTTTCCTCTACTTTTGTGAGCTTGCCATTAGTAGAGTAGTGTGATTGCATGGTTTATTGAGACGACCTAGTTGGTCAGTGGTAATCGCCTGTTGTTCCGAGCGATCCTTGGACTTGGTCCCGTTGCTATTCTCGGCTTGTTGCCGTTCTGTGGTTTGAGCATATTGCATCGATCGTCACAGCTCTTCTAGCACTTCACGTACGCCAGCGGTCTGATCCACCGCTTGGGGTGTTCTTTTCCGGAAAAGGGTTGTGCGCTTCCAACCCGTGAGCCTCTCGACATGTGCATCTGCAGAGGTTATGTGCCTGTGAGGGAGCAGTTGTGATAGTGCCAGGGATCCGTCCCTGTGGCCTGGTGGTGATTGGGTTTCATTATTTATCTACAGTTGATGCATATACCATTTGCTTACAGTAGCGTAGTCGTTCATGTATGGTTCATTCTCATGCTTACTTATGCTACTGTTTTACCTATCTATCTAGCTGTTGACCCTCGCGCCGGTGTGTACACCTCGCCTTCGTCGGCTTGCGGTACCCACTAGGAGGGGAGACATGTTTATCATGTTCTCACCCCCCGCCATCGTTGTTTTTTTTCAGGTGAGCCGGGTGGTGGGAGTCGGGACGTTGTGAGACGCGACTAGATAGCTGCATTAGAGGTCCCGACCTGTGTTACCACCGTTTTGGTTGCTACCCTGACACTCTCCCTTTACCTAGTAGACTTATGGATATGGTTCAGTATTTTGTGTTGATTGCATGCGTAGATATTGTGGATGACTATGCTTAGTATATCGTTCTTATGGTTTAGTTATTGCCGAGTTATGTGATCTTCTGTGAATCGTGGATTTCTACCCTTCGTGGTAACAATTTTCAAGTAAAGGTTTTCGTGTGGGAAACAATTTTCAAACAGCTTTTAATCGATCGGCTTTTGAATTTCAAAAGAAAGTTCTCGTGTGGAGAACGGTTTTCAAATGATCTTTAAATGGTTGAGATTAGGATTTCAAATAAAGCTTCTAGGTAAGAAGCATTTTTATAGAATGATCTGTTGTTTGTGCATCGCATCATCCTTCGCCTAAGGACTTGTTTAGATACATGCAATTGTTAAGGACGGTTAGCTGTATGCTTTGGTCTTTGTGATTGTTGTTTGTGTGATGAATGAATGGTGGTTGTGATCTTGTTTGTATAGTGTGTACGCCGTGCAAATACAGGGGAGACTCTGTCCGTGTAGACAGTGGGACCTGTATTTCTGGCGGGTCTGTACGTGGCGCGGGCTAGGCTTTCAAAAAAAAAAAGGCACGTATTTCTGCTTCTAAAACTAGCCCGGGGCGTGACAGATTAAGATGGCATCAGATCGTAAAGGTTACAAACACTCATTCATTCATAAATTTGTAACTGAACCATTGGTTAGGTTGACCCATAGGAAGACCTAAGATGTATAGGTGCGCGAGTTCGGGGGTTTATTTTCGGCTTGTGTTTTGTGGGTGTTGCCGACCCCTTTCTCTTGCACGGTTTCTGTCTTTTACAGATGGCTCGTGGTCGTGGTAGACCTCCCCGTCCTGGTCGTGGTGGTGGGCGTGCGCCTGCGGAGCCGTCTGCTGGTGTTCAGACCCGGGCTACTGCGGCTGGTTCGAGCGAGGAGCCGGCAGGAGGCGAGCAGCCTGCTGTTGACCGTACCCTATTGCTAGAGGCTGAGGTAGCCGAGGTGAGGGGTCAGCTGACGGCCCTCTCCGGCATATTCCAGCAGTTTTTTTGCAGCAGCAGGCTACGGCGACTGCCGCTCCAGCCCCTCCTCCTCCTCCTCCGCCGAGTGCCCCGATGACTGCAGACCCTCCTGTGGCACCCACGCCGTTTGTGGCCACGACCACGACGACGACAGCGACTACGTTGGCTGTTCCGCGTGTGGACGCCAACCCCGTGATTGGGGGTGGTGGCCACATCCGAGCACGATAGGCGGATTTTCGGAGGTTCGATCCGCCCTTGTTCGCAGACTCGTGCTTCCACTAGAAGTGGTGGTGGAGTACCAGGCAGATACCAAGTGGCAGGGTGTTTCCCCTATGCGTAACCACTCGTTGGCAGGTGGTGGCCCTAACGGGCTAGGTGACGTCACTTGGTGGATCTGTGTTGTCGTTTGGACTGTTCTTGCCCTGGCCCCACTTTCTGTGTAGAGCACGAGAGCCACTGCGAGCGTCTCTACGGAGACGATACTTTGAGCGGTTTCGATCGCGACTTCCGTGGGGGCTACTAGAGTGTAGCCCAAGATTTTGGTAGCGGTGTTGGACGACCGCAACTTTGGTGTTACCTTCTCTATTTTTGTTGGGTAGGGCGGTGAAGCCTACCCCCCTGAAGTTTTGCTGGTGGAATCGTCAGTATTGGTCTTTCGTCCTTTAGCTAGTTTTTACGTCAAACTGACGTGTACTAGACTGAGTGGACACTGTTTGGTGTCAAGTTTTTGTTGGTGCATACATTGTATGCGGCTATCCTAACACCTAAATTGGTGTGTCATGGGATTTCAGGTGGTATTTGTAGGCTTTCCTGTTGTCGCGAGATCTTCCAGGTTGTTGTTGGAGGTCTCACAGTGTTTGACGTTGGTTAGACGATGCTGGAAATTGTTTTTCCTTCGCTTTGGTTCGTTTGGTTGGCGACCCTACGTCGCGAGTAGTCGTCGGTTTGTTGTTGGAAGTCGAAGACTCCTAGGGAGTTGGCTCAGGGCAGACCTTGTTTTGTGGGTCGGTTTGCATTTCCGTTAATTCGGTGATTCTCCCGTAAAATTTGGTCCAGCTTATGAGTTTAGTTGGCCTGGTACCTTTGTGGTGTTGCCAACTTGTTGTTGACATTTGATCTTCGGATATTTCGTTTATTTTGATAAGTGCATTGGCTGCAGACAACATAGTGTCAAAAGTTAGGACGGAATACCCTATCCCTCTTGGGACTGTCTGGTTAGGGTCGGTGCTTTCTCTTGCAAGACAATCTCTATAGGTCGTCTTGTGGGAAAGCTAATGTGGTGGTCATCCCTGATCACGTAGTGAGCCTTGAGCTAATCCTTGATTGGTTTTGCGCAGTTGATTTGCCATCACTGCGGATGGTTTGCTCCGGGTTGAGTCTAGTTGCCTTTAACTCGGTAGCTATGCCTTCCCAGCTAGAAAGGTTTATTTTGTGTGGTGATCTCAGTCTTTTGCCAGGAGTTTTGGTGTCTTGGTGATCGAATGTCGGGAGCCTGGTTGTTGGCTCCGAGGTCTCTGTGCGTGTGTTTGCGTACAAGGTTTTCGTCACGACTTCCGTGCAAATCTTGGTTTGGATTGCGTGTCCGATCACTTGGAGACAGGTGTTTGGCATCTCTGGTGATTTTTTTTACCGCATGTTGCGATTGGCAACCCTGTGCACCTGAGTGATGGACTCGCAAGGATTTTTTTTTGTTGGGTTGATTGTGAGTTCGAGCTCAACGAGGTGACGGTGACGAACATGTACCCTCTACCGCGGATCGACGATCTCTTCGACCAGCTTCAGGGAGCCTCGGTATTCTCGAAGATTGATTTGTAGTCGGGTTATCATCAGCTCAAGATCAAGGCCGAGGACGTTGCGAAGACGGCTTTCCGGACTCGTTACGGGCATTACGAGTTCACGGTAATGCCGTTCGGATTGACTAACGCCCCGGCAGCTTTCATGGATTTGATGAACAGGGTCTTTCGACAGTTCTTGGATTAGTTTGTCGTGGTCTTCATTGACGACATACTGATCTATTCGAGGAGCGACATGGAGCATGAGGATCATCTTCGACGAGTCCTTCTGATGCTTCGAGAGCATAAGCTTTACGCTAAGCTCAAGAAGTGTGAGTTCTGGCTTCGGGAAGTTTCCTTCTTGGGTCACATCGTGACGCAGTCTGGTATTGCGGTGGACCCAAAGAAGGTGGACTCAGTGGTGGATTGGCCTGTTCCGACTTCTGTGACGGAGATCAGGAGCTTCCTCGGCTTGGCGGGTTATTACCGGCGATTTGTTGAGTGTTTCTCTAAGATCGCCGCCCCTTTGAGCAAGCTGACGAGGAAGGGCGAGAGGTTTCTGTGGACTCCCGCTTGTCAGAAGAGCTTCCAGGAGCTGAAGGACAGACTGACTCGTGCCCCTATCTTAGCATTGCCGCAGCCTGGTGAGGATTTTGTGGTCTACTGCGATGCGTCTCGGATAGAATTGGGGTGCGTGCTCATGCAGCAGGAGAAGGTCATCGCGTATGCTTCGCGCCAGTTGAAGGACTACGAGAAGAACTATCCGACGCACGATCTCGAGCTAGCAGCGGTGGTGTTCGCTCTCAAGCTTTGGAGACACTACCTGTACGGAGCACATTGCGAGATGTTCACGGATCATCAGAGTCTGAAGTACCTCTTCACTCAGAAGGAGCTGAACCTCAGACAGAGACGGTGGCTTGAGCTTTTAAAGGATTACGACATCTCTATCCAGTACCATCTGGGCAAGGCGAACGTTGTGGCGGACGCCTTGAGCCGGAAGCAGCCTTCGCCGGAGCTGTCTCTCATGATCACCGACCAGGAGCGCTTGGTGGAGGAGTTTCGTCGACTAGAGTTGGAGAACCTACCTTCTGGAGCTACCGCACAGCTGTTGACCTTGGTGGTGCAGCCCACCTTGTCAGATCGGATTTCCAGTGGACAGCTGACGGACCCGCACTTACAGAAAGTGCGAGCAGAGGCCGAGCAGGGTAAAGATGGAGACTTCTTGATTCACGCCGATGGTTCCCTTCGTTTTCGAGGACGGAGGTGTGTGCCCAGCGATCGGGATTTGAGGCGAGAGATCTTGACTGAGGCACATCGGTCGCCGTACACCGTTCATCCTGGAGGGACGAAGATGTAGCTCAGCACGTGGCACAGTGTCTGGTTTGTCAGCAAGTGAAGGCTGAGCATCAACGACCAGCAGGGAAGCTTCAACCGTTATCTGTACCTGTATGGAAGTGGGAGCAGATCACCATGAATTTCGTCACCGGGTTGCCTCATTCTCAGCGAGGTCATGATGCGATCTGGGTTATTGTGGATCGACTGACGAAAGCAGCTCACTTCCTGCCGGTACACCCGACTTGGTCTCGGGATCGACTGGCACAGCTCTACTTGGATGAGATCGTCAGGCTGCATGGAGTGCCAGTGTCGATAGTTTCGGATCGGGATACTCTCGCTTCGTTTCTCAGTTTTGGAGGAGCTTGCAGCAGGCTCTAGGAACGAAGCTCAACTTCAGCACAGCTTTCCACCCTCAGAGTGATGGGCAGTCGGAGCGAGTCATTCAGACTCTCGAGGATATGCTCCGAGCATGCGTTTTGGACTTTGGAGAGGGTTGGTTCAAGTACCTTTCTTTGGTGGAGTTCGCCTACAACAACAGCTTCCAGGCGAGCATTGGGATGGCACCGTACGAGGCTCTGTGTGGACGTCGTTGTCGATCTCCGATCTGTTGGGATGACGTGGGTGAGCGTCGAGTGATCGGGCCTGACCTGTTGGAGGACGCAGAGGCCAGGATTCGCAGTGCGAGGCAGCGGTTGCTGACTGCGCAGAGCCGACAGAAAAGCTACGCGGACCAGCGACGACGTGACCTAGAGTTTCAGGTCGGTGAGCATGTGCTGCTCAAGGTGTCGCCGTCTCGAGGGATCAAGCGGTTCGGATTGCGGAACAAGCTTAGTCCGCGATTTGTGGGACCGTTCGAGATCCTTGAGCATGTGGGTCCGGTGGCTTATCGGTTGGCTCTTCCTCCTAGTCTTGTTCGAGTGCACAACGTCTTCCACGTGTCCATGTTTCGGAAGTACACCCCCGATCCTTCTCATGTGATCAGCCCGACGACGGTTCAGCTGAGGGAGGATCTCAGCTACGACGAGGTGCCTTTGAGAATTTTGGCTTGCGAGGTGAATCAGTTGAGGAACCGGAGCATTCCATATGTGAAGGTTCAGTGGGCGAATCACGAGGAGCGTGAGGCTACATGGGAGCTGGAGTCTGTTATGCGTGAGAGGTACCCGCAGTTGTTTGCGGAGGGTGTGTAGGTAAGTTTCGGGGACGAAACTTCTTGTATGGTGGGAGTGATGTAGGAATTCAAATTTTTGAATTTGAATCCTTTGTGTTTTCTCTCTCTCTCTCTCTACCTTGTAGTTGTGTATATGTATTGGTATATATATATTTAGGTGTATTTATATACGTATAAATATATGTATTTTATGTTGTTGTGGTTGTGTTGCAGAAGAGAGGATGGGTTGTGTCGTGATTCGGCGACCGTTTCTGACGATCCAAAATAGTAGATTCGATGTCTCGGCAGTGCTAAACGCGATGGCGCAATCCGTTCGCACATGCGACCGTCGGATCGTGAGATATCGCGAGATCATCGCCGAGAGGTCGTAATACGTGTTTTGATCGTTTCCCGAATTGGACCCTGTTTTACGCACCGTTTTGCGTGAAATCCTGTGTGAAGGGGTGTCTGTGCGTTTTACGCATGCTGGGAGGGACTCGGGACATATTTCCCTGGTTTCGAGGGCTTTTTTTGTAATTTTACCACTTGTATATTAGTGTGTAAAGAGAAGAGATATCCATTTTTTTGTGTTTTTCTCCCTTAGCTCTCCCCCAGCTGGTGCCCACTCCCTCCACAGCTCCCTGCCCACCTCCCTGTGCGCCGCCGACCGCCGCCGACCTCCCCTTGCCGGCGGGGAGCTCCGGCCATCTTCCTCTCCACCTTCTCTCTCTCTTTTCTTTCTTCTTCTTCTTCTTCTTCTTCTTCTCCTTGCTGTGTGCACCCAGGGTGAACCCATGCCCTAGGTCTTTCCCTGAGGTTGCACGGCCACCGGCGACCTGCCCCGCCGTCGGGAGCCGCCGCCGAGCGCCGCCGCGCCGCCGCAAGCTGCTGCTGGAGCTGTGCGGGCAGTGGGAGCTAGGCCCGAGCCGCCGCCGCCTCCCCGCCGGCGCAGCGACCTCCGGCCAGCCTCGGGAGGACCTCCGCCGCCGTCGCCTTCCGTTCGTTGCCGGCGCCGCCGTGCCCTAGCCACCCGAGAGCTAGTGCTCTCCCCGCGCCGCCGCTTCCTGCCGCCGGTTGAGGTGAGCTCCCCCTTCCTCACCTACCCCGCGTCCGACCCTAGCCGCCGCGTGCGCTGCATGTCGGCCGGCAGCCGGCCGGAGCAAGCTTGCTTCGGCCAGGCTTATTTTTGCTCGGTTTGGGCCGCATGCTTGGATTTGAGCCTTTGGCTGCCTCCCTAACCTCGGGGAGGTGAGCCCGATGATCGCGGCGATGCGCTGATCACCGTGCTCACCTCATTTTACTGTTTTGGCGTGCCGCTTTGCTGTTTAGCCTTTGTCGGACTTTATTATCGCATGCTTCGCATGTTTTTGTGGATTGTTTGAGCCTGCGACTATCCCTATCGCAGAGGGGCTGTGAGCACGGCCTCCGTTGCGTCGTTCCCTATCCGCTGGTGCTTGCGGAGGGTCGTGCGGACGAACGGGGTGCTCTATCGGCCTTCTTTATGCTGATTTTAGTGTGTATGTTGCTTGTTTTAGGCTTTTGTGGATTGTGGCAGCACGGAGATGCTGCCGGCAGCAAGGACTTGATACTTGAGGCCCTGTGGACTAGTTGTCCATGCTCGTTTTGCCCTCGCGGAGATCCGGTTTGATTTTCGGTGCGTTTTCCGATAAAATAGTCGGCGGAACGCGCGTTTTGGTCGTGCGACTCACTTGCTGGTTTCGTGAGCGACTTGGCTTCGTCGTTTAGCCTCGTTGGCTGTTCTTCATCGCTGTCCCGAAGTTTCGTGGGCAGCGGATGAGTGACGGAGGGTTCTAGTGCCAAATCGACATTTTTCGGGAACCCGGAAAGCTGTTTTGGGATGCGTTGGTGTTCGCGGCATCCCGGCCTTGTGCCCGCTGTCCAACCACCTTGTTTGGTGTGGTTGTGGACAGCGGAACACTCGCGTGGTTTGTTGGTACCCCTCTGGGGCTTGGTTTGAGTTCGGGATCGTTCCGGCGGGTTTTCCGGACGATCCGACGATTTCGGGTTGTGTGCTTTCGTTTGTCGTGTCGACTCGGTGGGTCTTGACCCTGTTGGTACCTCGTAGGTTTGGTCGACTTCCCCGTGAGCCGTCGGTGTTAGACGCCTCGTTTCTGTAGGTGGGTACTTCGATCCGGAGTCGGTTCAGTGGACTAGCGGTGATACATTTCTATCCCTTTCTCTTGCATGTTGATTATTAGTTCACTAGACTCCCTTTCCTCTACTTTTGTGAGCTTGCCATTAGTAGAGTAGTGTGATTGCATGGTTTATTGAGACGACCTAGTTGGTTAGTGGTGATCGCCTGTTGTTCCGAGCGATCCTTGGACTTGGTCCCGTTGCTATTCTCGGCTTGTTGCCGTTCTGTGGTTTGAGCATATTGCATCGATCGTCACAGCTCTTCTAGCACTTCACGTACGCCAGCGGTCTGATCCACCGCTTGGGGTGTTCTTTTCCGGAAAAGGGTTGTGCGCTTCCAACCCGTGAGCCTCTCGACATGTGCATCTGCGGAGGTTATGTGCCTGTGAGGGAGCAGTTGTGACAGTGCCAGGGATCCGTCCCTGTGGCCTGGTGGTGATTCGATTTCATTATTTATCTACAGTTGATGCATATACCATTTGCTTACAGTAGCGTAGTCGTTCATGTATGGGTCATTCTCATGCTTACTTATGCTACTGTTTTACCTATCTATCTATCTGTTGACCCTCGCGCCGGTGTGTACACCTCGCCTTCGTCGGCTTGCGGTACCCACTGGGAGGGGAGACATGTTTATCATGTTCTCACCCCCCGCCATCTTTGTTTGTTTTCAGGTGAGCCGGGTGATGGGAGTCGGGACGTTGTGAGACGCGACTAGATAGCTGCATTAGAGGTCCCGACCTGTGTTACCACCGTTTTGGTTGCTACCCCGACACTCTCCCTTTACCTAGTAGACTTATGGATATGGTTCAGTATTTTGTGTTGATTGCATGCGTAGATATTGTGGATGACTATGCTTAGTATATCGTTCTTATGGTTTAGTTATTGCCGAGTTATGTGATCTTCTGTGAATCATGGATTTCTACCCTTCGTGGTAGCGGTTTTCAAGTAAAGGTTTCCGTGTGGGAAATAGTTTTCAAACAGCTTTTAATCAACCGGCTTTTGGATTTCAAAAGAGAGTTCTCGTGTGGAGAACGGTTTTCAAATGATCTTTAAATGGTTGAGATTAGGATTTCAAATAAAGCTTTTGGGTAAGAAGTATTTTTATAGAATGATCTGTTGTTTGTGCATCGCATCATCCTTCGCCTAAGGACTTGTTTAGATACATGCAATTGTTAAGTACGGTTAGCTATATGCTTTGGTCTTTGTGTTTGTTGTTTGTGTGATGAATGAATAGTGGTTGTGATCATGTGTGTATAGTGTGTACGCCATGCAAATACAGGGGAGACTCTGTCCGTGTAGACAGTGGGACCTGTATTTGTGGCGGGTCTGTACGTGGCGCGGGCTAGGCTTTCAAAAAAAAAATGGCATGTATTTCCGCTTCTAAAACTAGCCCGGGGCGTGACAGGTATTTTTGGTATAAAAAATAAGATATAAACGGAACCCTAACTGAACACTGACGGTGGGGGGCGAAGTGAATATTTTTCATTTTTTAAGGGGGCAAAGTGTAGGTTTTTGAATGACAGGGGGGCGGGGGAATAAAAAAGCGGGTATTGACAGGGTTTTTTTTTTTGTAATTTAGCCTAAAAAATTATAAAATTTGGTTCCTACAAAGCTGAATTATCTTAGATTCTGTTTAATGACATCGCTTGTCGATTTGTATACTTCATCATCTGAAACGTTGTGAAATTTTTTTGGTATTTCTAAAAGTATTCCAGCTTAATTAATTTATGTAGCATATATATGTATATAGTATCATGTTTTATATTTAAAGATAGACTAAAATACATAAAACCTCCTGTAAATACCCGTTTTTTCAGTTTCTCCTTATAATGCACTGAACTTTGGATAAATTGACAAAGAACGAATTAAATCATGCTAGATATGATTAAAATGGATTTTGAGAGGTTTAGACTGAGTTCGGATCGAATCGAAAGTGATTCGAATCGAAACAGAGTTCCGAAACTCAGAAAATAGAGTTCCGAAACTCAGAAAACTGAGTTCCTAAACTCAGAAAACTGAGTTCCGAAACTCAAAAAATTGAGTTCCATGCCAATTCGGGCGCCCGAAACAAGGGATTGAGCGCGACTGAAATAAATTTTCGATGGTCTATTGGAGCACCCGGATCATCTGGATGCTTCCGAGAGAGCTTGTTAGCAAGAAACTAGGTATCGTCCGCTCGAAATGCCTTGTAGGCGTCCGCATGTCATTTCTGATATCACTTTAGAGCACTCGAAAAACTTTCGTACTCCCAATCTGAGTGTGGGTTTCGCTGGACTAAGGATTTGGATGCCCGGAACACCTTTTGGACGGTCTCTCGCGGGCGCCCGAAACACCATTCGGATGCTAATTAGTCAAGAGCACCCCTTGCGTGAGGGAATGAATAACCAGACGCCCATTTCTCGTTTTTGGTGTCCGGATTGTGAAGCGAGCAGATCCGCTGGGTGTCCCAATTTCTCGAACGGGCGCAACTACAAGCCTACGACAAGTTCCGGTGCCCGAAAGTTCGAGCGGGCGCCCGAAACCTAGCGTGTAGAGAGATGTTTAGTCATTTGTAAATATAGATATTTGGGAGTTTAGTTGCTATAATAGCACCCTATAAATAGGATTTTGTTAGTGTACTAGACCTTGGCAAATAGGCAAGATTGCAGTATAAAACGTTATTCAGCATGTTTGAGGAGTGTTGAACTGAGTAGGAGTCGTTTTGGCATGAAATTAACGCGAAATGTACTCAAGAACGTGAAATCAACTGACTGTGCACTTTGGAGCAGTTTCGGATGCCCGAAAGAGGAAAATGAGGTGATTTGGGCTTATGTTAATTCGGATCCTTGTTACGGACGCCTTGTGTATTGAGGGTGCATCCGGAGGATTCAGAGCTATGTTTTGGGCACCCGAATTTATTGTAGCATTGTCCGAAAGTGAGTTGGTAAGTATGATGTGACTGGCGTTGCAAAGCAGGTTACTCAGCAGTTGACTCATCAATGTTTCAGATGCCCGAAAGTGGGATTTGGGGCGCCCAAAACCTAGCGTTTTGGCCGAGGGCTTTATATCTCGTATCTGAGGACTATTTTCTCTCTCTCATTTGCTTCCTTCATTCCTACAGCCATAGAGAGAGAGAGAGAGAGAGAGAGAGAGAAAGGATGAAAGAAAGAGAGGGTGACCTTTGGAGGAGATCGAGGACGTCCATGCATCTATTTCCCCCGCGTGATATTCGAGGAGTTGGTCTTGTGTGAGTTTTGCTAGAGTTGGTGCTGTTATCTCTTTTTTCCTTCCTTTTCCTGGGACAGCACATACAGGTGGGTTTCTAGTTGCCGAAACCGGCGAACTAACTTTTATGTCTCTTTGCCTCCCCGCCTCCCTCCGTCTTCCTCCCTCTTTATAACTTCCCATTCTTCTCCACACCCACCATACCCTCTCTCTCTGTAACTCCTGTTCCCCCCATCTTCCCTTCTCCTCCCCGAGTCCCTCCGCCTTCCCCCTTTTCTATAACTTTCCATTCTTATCTAACCACTATGAGTGTTTGCAAAAGAAACACCACACACCCCTTTCAATCCAAACCCTTACAATATTCAATCGAACAATCGACATAAACTGATCATTTCCTTATCAACATATCCAATGGTCGAGATCATACGAGATTCATTGGCACTTTTTCCACGCGCCCTTTATAAACCCTCTCTTTTTTATATCTCTCACACTCCCTCTTCTAGGGTTTCTGCCTCTCATGTACCCTCTGAAACCCTATCTATAACTTGAAGCAGAGTCATGGAATGATCCCCTTCGGGATCGGCGGAGCCCTGTAACCGAAGAGGGACCTCACCTGCTTCGTAAAGTGGCCGAAGGTGGTGCGGATCCAATGGCAGAGGAGGATCCTCAAGTAGAGGTTGAAAGTGCTCCCTGCTTTGAACCAGTTCATCAAGACCCTTGATAAGAACCTTGCTAAACTACTAATATTCCCTTTTTTTTTGTTTTAGAGATTTTGTTAATATAATTGCCTCATCTCTGTTGATTTATTAGTAGTATTTATTTACCACTAATCTCTTTCTCTACGAATCGCTCAAGAATTTTTAGCAAATCTCGCCCACGGTTTAAAATCACCTCAAATTGGTAGGATTTCGCATTATTTTATGTTTATTTCGTCTTTGATCGATCTAATTTTTGACTCTATGGATCGGATCCTTGAGGTGGGGAACAAGGCGACTGATGTCATTGGGGAGGTTCTTTGTAAGTATTTTCGCCAGAGGTTCGACATCATCGACAAAGAAGATCTCAGTCTTATTTGGTACCCTTATTGCTCCTCTGTATAAGGGAGAACTCGTAAATTTTGGACATGTCCTGTAATTTATTTGTATGTATGATTGTTTAAATTATTTATGTCTCATGTTTACTGCTTAATTCTAAGGATTTTATATCTTGCAGATGTGTATTTATCTTTTCTTATAATCTTATTACTTTTTTGACTTTGAGTTTAATCATATATATTGTTGAGTGAACAAGAATGAAAAAAACTATCTTAGTAGTTTTATACTATTTCTTACGAACTATTTAAACTAATGTTCTTCATTTCTTATTTAGAGTACTACTTTCTATGTATTTGATAAACTGCATATTTCAGACTTATTTCTCCAGACTATCATCGATGATCAACGATGACAGAAAAAATAATTTCTTTGATAATGTCTACCTGCCATATCGCGCGGGTAACTACATTAGTGTATATAATATTTTAATCTTATATATATGGATTTGAATAAATCAGTAAAACTTATGACCCAATGTCATAACAAATTACTATTAAAACCCGCCTTCAAAATTGATAATCCAATTAAAAATTCGTTCTCTCCACGATTCAAGGATATAGTATGCAAAACTTTTCAACATTGACTCTTTAACATTTCAATATTGGCCCTTTCTTTTCCCTAAAAAGCCCTTAGTTTTACGTACCGGTGACTGGTACTGGTTGTGGAATAGCCGATCATCTTTTCTAATGCATAAATCTTAGCCCTTCATTGATTAGAAATAAGCGGCTAAGATTAGAATGAAGTTGGAGCATTGCTCAAAAATAGAGTTTTGAATTCTTTGAATGTTAAGAGGTAATTATGTGACATGAATGTGTAAGTGAACAAGTATATATACATGCATGTCTAAGTAATCATGCGAACCTTTAACAAAGATTGAGTAAAGTGTGGCAGTTAACTTAGATCAAAATCTAAAGTAAAATATAGTGATATATGAACTCTAGGTGAAATTTATACTAGAGAACAAGTATATGTATATTGAACATGGCTGGAAACCCTAAGGTTGTGTTTGGTTGAGGAATAAAGTGGGAATAGACCACTTTATCCCTCTAATTCATCCAAACACTAGAGGGGGGAATGGGTTTATTTAATCCCCCTCTTAACGGGTTATTCTAGAATAACCCGTTAAGAGGGGGATTTGTTATTCCACCCTTTTGGTGGAATAGGGTGGAATAACAATTTCTTCTCTTTACACCCCTATTAATTAAATAGCTAAATTAATAATTAACTAATTTAATAATAAAATATTAGCTAAATTAATAATTATGTAGTGTGTTTATGTAATAACTAATATCTACATTGATTAATCAATTAATATTTTGACCAATATAACTAACTAAGTAATTAATTAATTATTTATTTATTTTATTAATATATTAATTTATTAGCTTAATTTGTTAACTTATCAAATTATTTATAGTTAGTTAATTTAAACAGTACTTGTGGTTAATTAATTAATGATTAATTAGTCTCCTAATTAATTTATTAATTAGCATTTATGATTATGTAATAATATTCATGATAAATTAATTAATTAATTTATTAAATATCATTTACTTAATATTTTGATGTTAATTAATTATATAAAATATTATTATTTAACTACTATAATTACTATTATTCTTATTATTCCCATCTAACTACCCAAACACTATTTTTCTTATTCTCGAAAATAACCCACTTTTCATCCAAACGTAAAATTGGTCTTATTCCCGTTTATCCCCGAAGTTGTACCTATCCCAGGAATAACCAAAAAAAATTTATTCCCGCACCAAACGATAGGCATTTGGTTCGGAAACAAGAGGGGCAATAAGCCTTTGTTCCCCTCTTTGTTCCCAAACGCTTTGTTTGGTACCCGAGAACAGCAGTTCTCGGGTCCCTCGAATAAGCTGGTATAATCCGGTATAAGGCTGAAACTGCTGTTCCACCCTTTTTTCTGGAACAAGTTTGTTCCCAAGTGAGAACAAGGTTAATTAAAGTCTAAATTTAATTTTAATTATGGTATTAAATTATTAATTAATCTAATTAATATATTTAAATCATTATCCATTGCTTAAATAATAAAATAATTAATTAATTTATTATTTATAATTAATTAGCTAATTACTAATTAATAATTTAATATGTTATCCATAAACTAATATTTATATTGATCAACCATTAATATTTCTATTAATCTAATTGATTTTTTACTAGTTATCTAATTAAAATAATTTACTAACTAATTAAAAAGTTAAATTATACTTTATATTTAATTAATTAATTAATATATTTTCATTGTCTTATACAATATTCATAGCTAATAGATTTATTAATTTATTAAATTATTTTTAATTAATACTTTGATGTTAATTAATTAGATAAAATATTTTTAATTTAAATTATAATTCTTATTCCTCTTGTTCCAATCTAACTATCCAAACACTATTTACCTTATTCTCAGAAACAACTCAATTTTCATCCAAACGCAATATTGGTATAGTTCCTGCTTATACCTGAACTTGTACCTATCCCTAGAATAAGCAGTTCTTACTTATACCCGAACCAAACGCAGTGTAAAAGTCATGAACTTAGAATGTAACGGTAAAACATATACAACCTTTTGGAAGTGTCATATCAGGTGATGCCCATTTTCCTTGACGCCCTACTCCAATTGGGAGATATCGATCCCCTCGACTCCCTACCGAACTTGGCGATGTCGACTTCCTTCGACGCCAAGTGCCTACCGACTAAAGGGATGCCGATAGTCTTCGACTCTCCATGAGGTGTAGTGTGAAATGGAACAAATCAAATAGATGGCTAGAGATATGAAGTAAATTGAATAAACTTGAGACCAATGACATAGTAGTATTGCAACATCTTGTTTTATTTGAGGTATTGTAAGATCTTGAATTTTGAAAGTTAATTTTGATTTTGGTTGTTTCTCTCTCTCTCTCTAGTATATATATATATATGGTGTATATATGTATATATATATGTGTATTGGTTGTATTAGTGTGCTTGAGGCGAAGCGACGGCTTTTGTCGCGAATCGGCGACCGTTTCTGGAGATCCAAAATTGCAAGTTTGATGTTTCGGCAGTGCTAATCGCGATGGCGTGATCCATTCGTGAATCCGACCGTCGGATCGTGAGATATCGCGAGATCATCGCCGAGATGTCGAAATTTAGATTTTGGTCTTTTCTCAAAAGGGTCCATATTTTATGTGCCGATTTGCGTGAGTTCGAGCGTAGAGGGGTGTCGATGCGTTTTACACGTGCTGCGAGGGACCTGGGTTGAAATTCTGTGTTTTTATGGGGTTATGTGCAATTATACCTTAGAGTATATATTGCATGTTAGGGTTCTCAACCCTAACCCTAACCCTAACTCTCTCATCTTGCGCCCTAGCCCCTCCGCCGACATCTCCTCCTCCTCGTGCATCTCCCCCATGCGCCGCCGACCGGTCCTGGCCGGCCGTAGCTCCGGCCATCTCCTTCCTCTCTCTTTTCTTCTCCTTCTCTCCTTCTTCTTCCTCCCCTCTTGGCCCAGGAGCACCCAGGTGGGTCTCTTCTTTTGCGGACACCTCCTGGGTGGTGCCTCGACGTCGGCGGACCTCCCCCTGCCTCTGACGCCGTCGTCGCACGCCGTCTGCACCCGCAGGAGTCTTGAGGCTGTGCGGGCAGCGGGTTTTGATCCGTGCCGCCGCCGCCTCCCGTGCGCCGCCGCGGCTTTCCTCCGGCCTCAGGAGGACCTCCGCCGCCGTCACCGCCTTCCCCGGCCGCCCCCTTGCCGCCAGTGAACCGCCGCAGCCCCGCTCGGCTTCCTCGGGCAGTAGCGGCCGCAGCTGCCAAGCCGCCACCGCCGCCGCCCTTTATTGTCGCAGTCGCCTCCCTTCCGACATCCGGTGACCCCCTCTTGCCGGTGCTCGCCTTCCCGGCCGCCGCCGTCCGTTGCCGTGCGGGTGTGCCCTAGCCGCACCCGGAGCTGAGTTTCTCCCGTGCACCGCCGCCACCGCTTCCCGTCGCCGGCCGAGGTGAACGTCGTAGTCCCTGCCTCCCCTGCACCCGAACCGTGGCCGCGTGCGCGCCGCCTGGCCGCCGGCAGCCGGCCGGAGCTTTGCTTGCTCCGGCCGAGCTCGAGCTTGGCTGTTTGGACCTGCTAGCGTAGCAGCGGGGCCCTCGTCTCCTCCCGATTGTCGAGGAGGGGAGCACGATGACCGCAGCGACTCGCTGGTCATCGTGCTCACCTCTGGTTTCGTCGGGAAGGCTCCGCTTGGTCCATTCGTTAGCGTCGAGCCCTAATATTTCATGTTTTATTGGTTTCTTGGGTCGTTTGAGCCCGCGACTATTTTTGTCGCAGAGGGGCTGTGAGCATGGCCTCCGTTGCATCGTTTCCTGTCCGCTGGTGCTCGCGGAGGGGTGTGCAGACGAGCGGACTGCTCTATCGACCTAGTTATTGCTTAATATTCGTATCTAGATGCTTGTTTAGGGCTTTTGTGTTGTTGTTGCTGCGCGGAGACGCTGCGGGCGGCAAGGGCTTGACCTTTGAGGCCCAGTGGACTGGTTGTCCAATCTCGTCGTGCCTTCGCGGAAATCCGGTTTGATTTCCGGTGCGTTTTCCGACGAAATAGTCGGCGGAACGCGCGTTTAGGTCGTGCAACTCACTTGCTGGTTTTGTGAGCGACCTGGCTTCGTCGTAGAGCCTTCTTGGCTGTTCTCCTTCGCTGTCCCAAAGTTCCGAGGGCAGCGGATGAGCGACGGTGGGTTCCGGTGCCAAAATCGGCATCTTTCGGGAACCCAGAAAGCCGTTTTTGGGCACGTTGGTGCTTGTGGCACCCTGGTTGTGTGCTCGCTGTCCGACCACCTTCTTTGGTGTGTTTGGGGACAGCGGGTGGCTTGGTTTGTTTGTTGGTACCCCTCTGGGGCTTGGTTTGGGTCCGGAATTGTTCCGGCGGGTTTTCCGGACGTTCCGACGGGTTCGGGTTTGTGAGCTTCTGTGGTTGTTGTCGACTCGGTGAACCTTGACCCTGTGAGTCTTTCGTAGGTCCAGTCGACATCCCTGTGAGCCGTCGGTGTTAGGCTCTTTCGTTCCTTCAGGTGGGTACTTCGATCCGTTGTCGGTACAGTGGACTAGCGGTGATACCTTTCTATCCCTTCTCTTGCATGTTCGATTTTTAGTTCACTTGACTCCTCTTATCTCTACTTGTGTGAGCTTGCCATTAATAGAGTAGTGTGATTGCATGGTTTGTTGAGACGACCTGGTTGGTCGGTGGTGATCGCTTGTTGTTCCGAGCGATCTTTGATATTCGTATTTCAGTTACTATACTAGGCTTATTGTCGTTCTGTGGATTGAGCATATCGCATCGATCGTCACAGCTCTTCTAGCACTTCACGTACACCCGCGGTCTGATCCACTGCTTACGGTGTTCTTTTCCGGAAAAGGGTCGTGCGCTTCCGACCCGTGAGCCTCTTGTCATGTGCATCTGCGGAGGTTATGTGCCAGTGGTGGAGCATGTGGTGGCAGTGCCAGGGATCCGTCCCTGTGGCCTGTGGTGATTAGGTTTTATTGATTATCTATCAGTTGATGCATATGCTATTTACTTGCAGTAGTGTAGCGGTTCTTTTGTTGTCATACTCATGCTTACTTATGCTACTGTTTATCTACCTATCTATCTGTTGACCCTCATGCCCGTGTGTACACCTCGCCTTCGTCGGCTTGCGGTACTCACTGGGAGGGGAGACATGTTTATCATGTTCTCACCTCCCGCCATCTTTGTTTTTTTTAGGTGAGCCGGGTGGTGGGAGTCGGGACGTGGTGAGACGCGACTAGTTAGCTGCATTAGAGGTCCCGGCCAGTGTTACCGCAGATTCGGTCTACCCTGACTCTCTCTCTATTTAGTAGACTTTTGGTTATGGTTCAGTTACATTGCTTGCTTATCTATCTATGTGTTTGGATACTGTGACTCTGGATATTGTGGTTTATGATTTAGCTACTTACCTTGTGGGTTCTCGTGATATCTGAGATTTGTTATCGTTATCGTGGATTTCTACCCCTCGTGGTAGCTGGTTTTTCAAAACAGAGTTCTCGTGTGGGGAACAGTTTTCAAAGGATATTTGAGATGATTGGAATTAGGATTTCAAAACAAAACTTCTGGGTGAGAAGCACTTTTAATAGAATGATTTGTTGTATTGTGCATTGCATCATCCTTGCCTAAGGAGTGTTTAGAGGCATGCAAATACATAAGGATGGCTAGCTGTATGTGGATACTCGTGTGATGCTTGTGTTTGGTTGGTGAATGAATGTTGTTTGTGATCCTGTGTTGTTCGTGGTACGCCGTGCAAATACAGGGCTCTGTCCGTGTAAATAGAGGGACCTGTATTTGTGGCGGGTCTGTACGTCGCGCGGGTTAGTATTTAAAAAAAATAAAAAATCTTACACGTTTTCAGCAACTAAAACTAGCCCGGGGCGTGACAGGTATTGTAGTTGCAATTCAACTTATCGCATTTCTATTGTAAAAATATGTGTTATTTATCATTATTATCTATTAATGCCTCCTTTAGACCTAGTATAGAGCGCTACTTTCGGCAGTTACAATCACTGAAAACTTATCTAAAATTCTCACACTTTTACCTTTTTTCTGAGCCTACAGTCGCTGGTGAGGCGCAAGACTGTGGCAAGGGCGTCGTGGAATAGTTAGACCGAAAGAGTAGTCTAGTTTTGTACCCTTGTATGAACAAGAAGAGAACTTGAAATATTTTAGAAAACTATTCAGATTTGTAAACTTTAAAGGTGAAGTTGTGATAGTTTAAATTAAGTAGCATTACTTTGATACTCTATTGTATCCATATTGTGCATACTTTGTACAGGTTGGTATATGTTTTCGCTTTATGCGGATAAGAAAAATCTTGTCCTTCAGCGAGTCTATTGCACGTGCCTGAGCGGGTCCAATTGACAGTCTCGGGACGTGATACTTCTCCTGTCCTAACTTTTAAAAACCTACGTTTTACTCCCACAAAAATTCAAGTTGATGCAAAACCTAGCCCCCCTCTGTCAGGTTTCATCACTATTCCGTCTATTTCATATAATTTATACGAAAATATCTCTTAAAACAACAAGAATAAGAGCAATTTGTTATTTCGCCCTCTCTATTAATTAATCCTCTGAAAATATTTTTAAAATTTTGTGGGATCAAAATATAAGTTTTTGAAAGCCAGAAAAAAAGTGAAAAAATGATTATTTACACGAATATTTTTTGTATTTCAGCCTTAAAACTGTATAGAGCTTAAATAGAATTGTTTCAAAACAAGGCATATTAAAAAACTCAACTCGGTTTTCTCTCGAATCCAGTTTCTCAAGTTTTTTATATATTGATTGAAAATGGAATATATACATAGATATATATATACACACATATATATAGATAGATATATATATATATATATATATATATAATATATATACATATATATATATATATATATATATATATATATATATATATATATATATACATATATATATATATACACATATATATATATACACATATACACATATATATGTATACACATTTTCATCCGTTAAATTATACTATTCAACCAACCACCCACTTAACCCTTCGGGCCCACATCATCCTAGCCACATATCTTTTAATCTAAGGGCTAAAAACTTAATAGCACCAATGACTTGGTGCTATTAATAGTATAGTAGTCTAGTTCTATATATACACACATATATATATATACACATATACATATATACACATATATATATATACACATATATTTTACCTGGTGATCGAAAGGACTCAAAATCAATAGTTGAAAATAAAAATTTCACAAAAAGTTGTGATATAGTACTAAAATTTTCGATCAGAGATATTAATCTTGCTGTAAATTATATCGAAAAATTATTTTCTAGGCTTCAAATACGATAGATCAAGTCTGACGGAGCCGATCGTCGATTCGGAAGTTCCATCATCGAAAACGGTTTAGGAGCACGGAATCATTAAAATTATTAATTTTAAACCCTTTCGATCAATAAATGAATAAAATCAAAAAACTATAAAATTTATTTTCTAGGCTTCAAATACGATAGATCAAGTCCGACGGAGCCGATCGTCGATTCGAAAGTTTCATCATCGAAAACGGCTTAGGAGCACAGACTCCGTTAGACTTGATCTAGCATATTTGAAATATTTAGAAAATAAATTTTGCAGTTTTTTAATATCATTTACCTAGCGAGCAAAAGGGTTCAAAATAAATAATTTTTAATGGTTGATATATGCCGTTTCCAAGTTTAACGGTGTAAAAGTATCCAAATCAGATGAAATTTTGATAGAAAATTCTTTATATTATCTACAGCAAGATTAACATCTCTAATCGAAAATTTTAGTACTATATTATAATTTTTTGTGAGATTTTTTATTTTCAACCATCGATTTTGAATACTTTCGCTCGCTAGGTTAATGATATTGAAAGACTACAAAATTTATTTTATAGATACTTCAAATAAAATAGATCAAGTCTAACGGAGCCAATCGTGGATTCGAAAGTTACATCATCGAAAACGGCTTAGGAGCACAGAGGCCTCTTATAACGACCCAGCCCGCTAGCAATAATAACTCGTTGGGCTCAAACCACCGGCCCAAAATGCTTAAGTCCAGTTATTATGTCTAGCATAATCAAGCTTATATACCCCCACATCTAGTCATAAGTACCCGATGTGTGATTATTGTGGTGTCACATAGTCACATACTCCCCCCGTTTTTGGGTCCTGACGTCCTCGTCAGCCCAATCATTGCCCAAAATCACCAGGCGATGTGAGATTTGTCTTGCTAGCCTTGTCATTCCGATCCTGACTTAGCCTGTCATTTATCGACCCTGGCTTTGTCTATCATTCCGATCCTGGCTCAGCCGAGACTCATCTCACACTTCCGGCTGGTAAACCGGCTTTGATACCAAATGTAATGACCCGGCCCGCTAGCAATAATAACTCGTTGGATTCAAACCACCGGCCCAAAATGCCTAAGCCCAGTTATTATGTCTAACCTAATCAAGCTTATATACCCCCACATCTAGCCATAACTATCCGATGTTGGATTATTGGGGTGTCACACCTCCGTGCTCGTAAGAGCACAGGAGCCCTACTCTCTATATATATAATCTGAGTACTATTTTCTAGACACTTCAAATACGATAGATCAAGTCTAACGGAACCGATCGTAAATTCGGAAGTTACATTATCGAAAATGGCTTAGGCCTCCGTGCTCCTAAGAGCACAGGAGTCCTACTCTATATATATATGACTCGAATACTATGCTATCAATAGCACCAAGCACTTGGTGCTACCAAATTTTCTGTCATTAGATCTACCCTTTGATCATTTTCACCTGTTAGATCATACTGTTCAATCAACCACCCACTCAACCCTAAGGGATCACTATCATCCTAATCGCATATCCCTTTATCCAAGGTCCAAAAATCTGATAACACCAATGACTTGGTACTATTAATAGTATAGTAGCCTAGTTTTATATATATAGAGGCATCAATTAAAAGAAAATAGCAAGGGATGTGTCTCAAAATGACATATAGCTGAAGTGGTCCCTTACATTATAAAAATATGCTAGGATGTCATCTAGAGAGGTGTAAATCATGAAGAACATGTGAAGCGTAACTGTACAATTAAATACTTTCAGACCTTAGCAGGAGAAATTATTTGATAGTGAAAAGAATTCAGTTAATTCATCTCATTTAAACTGGTCCAATAGATCTTTAAACTAAATCTTTGTGTGTAGTTCACATGAATAATTTTATTTTAGCCTGGGTTTAACATTTAACCTCTGTATCCTGTAAATCCTAAAATTTCAACATCTTTACTTAAAACTACTGAGAATATAACATGTTCGGTACTGCAAATCCCAGGATTTTCTTATTTCCAGAAAACTTAATTGCAGTTCTTACCGAACGGTTATTGTTGATCTATATGTCTTCAACAAAACTCTCCCTCGACTAAGTTTCTAAGTATAATGGACTTTTAGTTTCAGTAGCTCTACCAGATTTAATGTTTTCAACAACTATAACTACAAGTCTACAGTCACTTTAAACCTAAGGAGCTGAGTACTACTGTATAATTTGTTAGTGAAAACCCAAACTTTTTATTTATTTATTACATATTTATTTTATTATATATATATATATATATATATATATATATATATATATATATATATATATATATATATATATATATATATATATATATATATATATATATATATATATATATATATATATATATATATATATAACCTCTTCTACTGTTGTTCATGTGACACATGAACACAGAAGAAAGAGAAAGAAAAAAAAAAAAAAAAGAGAGAGAAGATTTATATTTTTTACTTCTTTAATCTCATTTGAAGTTTTTCTTTACCGTCGGATGTTGAAAAAAGCTCCATCGACCTTCTCCACGATCGTGCTCGCAGGAAGAAAAAATTTCGATCGTACCTTGGGGCGGTATTTTCCATTACTCCGCACGAAGAACGAAAATACGTCTTAGGGCAGTGGTAGGCACGCTTCCGAATCAATTATTTTTCGACTTTCTCCTTCAACAATTTTTTTGAATTTTAGCGATCACTTGTAAGTTAATTTTATTATTTTTATCATAAAATTAGTTAGATAATTAATCACAATCGAATTTTTAGTACGGTTTTCCTAACATAATTGATACTAGTGTAATTACCCGCGCGATGCGGCGGGTAGATATTATCGAAGCAATTATTTTTCTGTCATCGTTGATCATCGATGATAGTCTGGAGAAATAAAGCTGAAATATGCAGTTCATCAAATACATAGAAAGTAGTACTCTAAATATGAAATGAAAAACATTAGTTTAAATAGTTCGCAAGAATTAGTAAAAAACTACTAAGATGGATTTTTTCATTAATGTTCACTAAAAAATATATATGATTAAACTCAAAGTCAAGAAAGTGACTATAAGAAAAGATAAATACATATATGCAAGATATAAACTCTTTAGAATTAAGCAGTAAACAGGATACATGAATAATATAAACAATCATACATACAAATAAATTACAAGACATGTCCAAAATTTATAGATTCTTCCTTATAGAGAGGAACAATAAGGGTACCAAATAAGACTGAGATTCTCATTGTCGATAATGTCGAACCTCCGAAGATATTTGCGAAGAACCTCCCAAATGACATATGCCGCTTTGTTCCGCACCTCAAGGATCCGATCCATAGAGTTGAAAATTAGATTGACCAAAGACGAAATCAACAGAAATAATGCGAAACCCTACCAATCTGAGATGATTTTGAACCGTGGGCGAGATTTGCCAAAAATTCTTAAGCAATTCGTAGAGAGAGAGATTAGTGGTGGATAAATACTAATAATAATTCAACAGAGATGAGGAAATTATATTAACAAAATCTCTAAACCAAAAAAAAAAAAGAATATTAGTATTTTAGTAAGGTTCTTATCAAGGATCTTGGTGAACTGGTTCAAAAGCGGGGAGCACCTTCAACTTCTGCTTGAGGATCCTCCTTTGCCACTGGATCCGCACCACCTTCGGCCACTTCACGAAGCAGGTGAGGTCCCTCTTTGGCTACAAGGCTCCGCCGATCTCGAAGGGGATCATTCCATGACACCGCTTCGAGTATAGCTAGGGTTTTAGAGGGTACAGAAGAGGCAGAAACCCTAGAAGAAGGAGTGTGAGAGATATAAAGAAGAGAGGGTTTATAAAGGGCGCGTGGAAAAAGTGCCAACAAATCTCGTATGATCTCGACCATTGGATATGTTGATGAGAAAATGACCGATCGGTTTATGTCGATT
The DNA here is from genome assembly GCA_016920855.1 of Puya raimondii. Lineage (NCBI taxonomy): Eukaryota > Viridiplantae > Streptophyta > Magnoliopsida > Poales > Bromeliaceae > Puya > Puya raimondii. The sequence continues at coordinate 213,180,738 of JABWPP010000050.1, read as the reverse complement.
GTTCGATTGAAGATTGTACGGGTTTGGATTGAAAATGGTGTGTAGTGTCTCTTTTGCAAATACTCGTAGTGGTTGGAAAAGAATTAGGAGTTACAGAAAAGGGACAAGATGGAGGGACGCGGGGAGGAGAAGGGAAGACGAGGGAACACGAGAGTTACAGGAAGATAGAGTGTGTATGGTGGCTGTGGAGAAAAATGAGGATTTATAGAGAACGGGGAAGACGGAGGGACGCGGGGAGAAAAAGGGAAGACGGAGGACACGGGAATTACATAAAGAGAGAGGGTAAGCAAACCATCTAAATTAGGGGGAAAAAAAACTCCCAAAGTAAGGACCTTGCGCCACGTCAGCAAAATTATTGGAAAATAATATATTGTTTATAGATTGTTTATAGATTTCCTAAAGATTATTATTGCACAAATAAGTTTGATGTTTTTTTCCCCACTGTCACTCAACGACCTGCTAGTTGTAAAGAACAGTCTATTTCATAAGTTCAGAAAGATTTAGAAATTGAATCCTACTCTAAAGTTAAAAAGATTATTCACTTTACTTATTTTTGTCTTCACCCAGCATGGATGATGGTTCAATGAAGAACATATATATCTACTAGCATGGATCTTCAATACAATGTCCCAACATCTATTTGACTATAAAGAATTAGCATTTAGATCTTTCTGAGAGTATTCAATCCTTTTATGTATAAAAAGACGTGCGTGTATATATATATATATATATATATACATACACAACTAGCTTTAATAATCTCAAGTTATTTCAATTTGCTCTACGTATTGTTTCTCAAATTTAACAACAAAGCGTCTGCGAGGGAAATCACAGTAAGTACACTGTAACTTACACCCACAGATGAAATAATTTGCGCATAAAAAATGCCATAGACAACTTCACTTGATGCATGGGATTCAAAAGAGAAAATGGAATGCAAACCAAAGCAGATAAGCGAAAATCAGAATTTACATGGCCACTCAAATGTTTTTCAACATTGAAAAGAGCTACAATAGTTTTTAACAGCAGCTATTACTATTTTTTTGACTCAAAAGTAAAGAGATTTCATATGTACATGCTAAAGAGGCTCAACATCATTCCAGATCGGAAGTGACTGCACATTTAACACTGCTAATATTTATCACCTCCGTTTTAACAAGCCTAGAGATATTAACTTTCTTTAAGAACAAGTCAGCTAATTGGTAACAAAATGGTACCTGGCATCAACAAAGCTCTCCACATCCCATAGAAACGACCCGAAAGTAACAGCTTCCAAAATAAGCCTTCTCAACCCTGCAAAGCTTATCTTAATAATCTCATCTTTTGAAGAATCAATAGTCCCTTGTGGTGTGATAACAATCTCTGGCCTCCCAAATAATGCTTCAGTTTGTTTCTCAATAATGCTAAATGCTTCCTTCGACCTAATCGTCGCGTATCTCTGCAGAGTCTCCGAATCAAACGACATGACATACGATCTTAACGGGCTTGGTTTAAAAGATTGGCTCGGTCCCCCTGCACTAAAACTCAGCCCTTCCATCTCGGGATGAGAACTATCAGCAAATGGCATCTCTTGCTTAGTTTCATTCTCTTCTTCCTCTGATCCCCATGGAAGGGTTTTCATCGACCTCTCGAGTTGAAATCGTTTATCCACTCGCTTGAGAAAGTATCCATACATTACAGAAGCAGCATAGACCTGGCCCACACGAAGCTTGCTAATGGGTGCAACAGAGCTTGGGTCGGCTACCCGCTGGCCCAAGATGAGAGCCAAATGGTTCTTGATCATCTCATATGCCTCGGAAGAATGGAGCTTCTCGAATTTCTCCTCCGTTGAGGACCATTGGTCAACATTTTTAGAAGGGTCGACCGATTGGGATAGAGCTGGAACCAAGGAAATGTCAGCTTCCACAAATTTTTGGACAACCAACGCATAGAGTATCTCCTCTAAAGCCCTTTTCCTTTCTTTAGCTTTCACCTCCGCGATTCTCCTATATTAATACCAATACCCAAAAAAAATTAAATTTTTCTCTACACAACAAATCCCTAGTTTAAATATGGATTAGAGACATATGAACCTAAACTGCATAGCTGATCTTTAAAATTTTGATTTTGGTAACTAAACTTGCAATAATTATACTCCCTGCTGCTTAACAGATATTCTGCAGCTTTGCTGATGGAAATACTAAACCTTGTTTAACTAGGGAATAGTTACTTCAATGTAAATCTTCGATAGATACATTAATACTCATAATCACCTATTCCAGGAAAACATGGATCATGCCAAAAATGAAAATTATGCCTTGTTGGTATTGTTGCCATTACTTTCTTACTTTTTTAAAAATGAATATGTAAAAGAGTGTAGGAGAGAATGGTAGATTGCCTGGATCCCTGCACCAAAGATGTTTGCTAGGCAACAAAAAGAAAAACCTTTAGGCCCCGTTTGGTTTGGGGATAACGAACATTGAGATATTTTTTTTTTTTCTAGGATATCTTACTATTCTGAGATAGTCAGTAATAAAAGTAAAAAATGTGTTTGTTTGTAATATCGTTATTACCAGAATTAACTGAAATTGTATTTGGTTACTTTTATGGAATAATAAAGGATAGTGAAAGAAAAAGTAATGGTTGAATTTAATATAAAATATATTTTAATAAAAATAATGTATTTGAAAAATAATTTTATTATATTACTTAAGTACAAATAATATGCAATAATATAATATAATCAATAATTTTTATAACAAAAATAATTTATTATAATATGTAATATATCATTTCTACATAATTACTTCAATATATAATCTTAATAGAGCTTGGAATTAAACCTTGCAATAGCATTATTCCACCAAATGGGTGAAATAGTTTATCCCAATTATCCCACTAAAAGGGTGAAATAGTTTATCCCAATTATCCTAGAATAACCGGAAATAACAAGGTTTGATTGGGAACGGCAAAAAAACACTCCGTTTGGTGGAATAGTGGGAATAATTCTTATTATCCCTGCTTTATCCCAGAGCCAATCGGGGCCTTAAGTAACAATTATTCGCTTCTTTGTTTTTTGAAAGCTGCCGTCTTGGTCGCGTGGTGCCAAAGTGCGTTGCAAGCTAACTAACAGCAACAACAGAAAAGTGCATATGCCGGCATGTCCAATCACAGAGAATTTCTGCTTGAAAAGAAGGGTAACAACATCAAAGGACTTAAGGTTTTCTCTACTTTATTTTCTTCTTGTTTATTTATAAAATCAAATTCTATGTTGTTCGATGCCCCCCAGGATCATGGTGATAGAAAAACCAAAAAAAATTGTGATGAATTTTCCTTTAATTCCTTGCTGGGTTTTTTTTTTTTTTTTCCTTTTCTAAAGAAAAGGAACACAAGGCTTAAATTCTAACAGAAATTGGCATTCCTTTTTTCCAATTTCAAAGGTAACAAAAGATCAAGGACTAAAAGAAGGGGGGAAAATAACTTTTAAAGCTCAGATACGCACTTAATGCACCATAATTCAGCTAGGTTAGTATGATTTTAACCTAAAACATGTTAAGATATTATTTCAAAATTTTCCTTCTACCTGTACAAGACGAGTTCGTTTCCGGAAGGCGTCGGCTCCTCACTCTTCTTCTCGGCCTCGCGATCGGTTTGAAGCTGCTCGAGCTGTTGTTCGACGGCGGCGGGGAGGAGGTGCGGGTGAGTGACGAGCATCTGTGACAGGAACTGCCCGATCGGCGACTCCAATCGCAGGGGAGCGATCGGAGACGACGATGAATTGCCCGACGAGGAGGACGATGGCGACAACGATGATGAAACCCTAATCGCACTTCTCCTACATGGTCCAAATGGCCTCTGCGACCGCTTCAGCACCGAAATCGAGCCAAAACCCTATCAAAAAGAAACCAATACACACCAAATTCAGATCAAATTTAGAACAGAAAAAAAGAAAACCTTAACATGAAGGCTCGAGCGCAGAAGTATAAACCCATACATACCTTGATCGATCTGGTGGGAAAATGGGGTTTCGGATCGAAGGAGAGGAGACCGCGGCGGTCGAAATCGGGAGCTCGGGAGAAGTAAAGAGGAGAAGGAGGAGATCGAAGCGTCGCTGCAGCTTCCATGGATCGAGATCTCTTGGAACAGAAACCCTAGATTCGGAGAAATTGGGGAGAGGGAGTGAGTAGATTAAGAGGGGGAAAAAAAATTCGATTAAAAAAAACCTGAAATTAGGGTTTGATGATCGATCAAATGAATCGCTCACCGATGGGGAGAATTGGGGATTGGAAATGGGATGGGGAATTGGGGATCGAAGTAGACGAATATGAAGAAGAAGAAGAAGAAGAAGAAGAAGAAGAAGGGTTTTACACGGCCCCGACGTTCAACGAATTTGGGAGTGTGGCGTAGGCGACTACTGTATGTATTGTGAGGTGACACGATTGATACATGAGGAGAGTTTAGAGCAGGAGTTGGACTTTATTACGCAACCGTTAACTTTATAATTTTTTAAATTAAATTTTAATTATATAATATTTGAATTTAGATTAAATATTATAGAAATAGTATTTAGTATCAACTTTGTTTGAATCAATACTAGTATAAACTCCAAAAAGTAAATACTAGAAATTCAAGCTGAAAAGTTTTTTTTTTTATATATATAGTAGAGAAACTAGATGAAAAACTACCCCAGCAAATCAAGCTATTTATATATTACAGTATACACGGGTAAAAAAAGAAAAAATACAAAAATACAGGTATCTCAATCTGTCATACATCACAATATATAACATAGTATTAGATAGCTCACAATATAACTAAAACTAGAAAGTTGATAATTAACACTTTCCTCTGCTACTAAAGTGATGTTTGGATCAAAATAGAAATCACAATCGGAATAGAAATAAGAATGAATTGAAATCGAAAGCAGAATGATGAAAATTCCTGATTTGTTTGGTTCGTAAGAGGAATAGGAATCGAAATCGAAACCATCTCCAAATAAAAATTCAAAAATTTAAATTTAAATTTACTCTTCAAATTAATAATTAGAATTTGAGTCCAAATTTGAACTCACAATGTGAACTCAAAATTTTATTTTTTTACAATTTGGATTTAAATTCAAAGTCAATATTTAAATTTAGAACTAAATTCAAATATCAAAATATGTATTAGAATTTAAATTTGAATCTAAAATTTTAAATTTATAATTAAAATCTAAAATTTATTGTATATAGATTAACATTTAAATTTAAATAATTGTTAGTGAACAAAGAAGGCCTTTTTCTCAATCCTTTCCGGGATCGAAATTATCCCCAACTCTACGGTGGGAATTATTTCGAGGGATTCAATATTTTCAGAATAAAAGTTGAAATATCAATTTCTCAAACGAAACACCGACAATTAATAAAAATAAAATATTTTAATTTTTATTTCAAATCTCAAATCTTTTAAACAAAAACATGCCACATATTTAAAATTTAAAGCTAAGTATGTACGGCGTTAATATCAATATCCCTATAAAATTATATTTTTACAAACAACTCACATACTTAAACATTTCAAATTTACTAATACAAATTAGCAATCATAATACCATTCTATTTAAAGACAAAGAAAACTTTTAAATGGGTTATACTCTCAACTTAATAAGTAGCAAGTTTATATAATTATTTAGTTCCAATATGATCTAATACATATCCAAAATAATAATTCAAAATATAAAAATAAAAATAAAAACCATCTAATATACTACTATTTAACTAAGAGTTCGTAATAATTTGGCCTTGAAATGAAAGGACACTTTGGTAAATGTTGATTAGTGATGGCGACGTGCATGTTGGTCGCTTTGCATGAGTAATTGGAGATCTTTGTACTTACTTCGTGAGTTCACCAGAACACTCCACGTACTATCTAGAGAAATCACTCTTGGATTTGACAACAAAAAACTAAGTTCCCAGCTCTGCGCCACCACTAACATACTTAGAATCCAAAAATATCACACTGTGGGCCAATCAAATATGTGGTCCTTCTTGTTGCAGTGTATGGTCAAAGGAGTCCATGACAAGGCAAGATACACTCCGCAAGTTTTTTTTTTTTTCCTTGTTTTTTTGTCCTTCTCTAGAAGAGAGAATGAGAAATTTTTGGTTTTTCAGTAATGTGCAAATTATTATTTGGGGACTTGAACTTGCACATCTTATTTGGCTAGTCTAAATTAGAATTCTAAAAAATTACAAACATAGATCTTATTTCGCAGTATTATTATTTTTTGTTATCAATATAGTTTTTATTAAAATAATAGAAAAAAGATAATGAATTACTTGCACTTTTTGCATTCAAAATATTTATTTATCACTAAAAAGTAAAACGAGAAACTAATATTATTTTTTTTGCTTACAAATTTTGTTTTAAATAAATTGTACGTTATCTATCATTTGGCAGAAATGTCTTGCAACCTAACTAGTTATGATGCAAAAAAATGAAAGTCTTGCGGTCAATTTATTAAATTATAAAAATTAGTGTTTAAAAAAATGCAATAGGACAACAACATCGAACTAGTCAGATAGAGAGTATTGATTTTAATAGTATATTCTCACTTGTTGTCAAACATAGTTCTGTATATCCATATTTTGCTCTCTTTAGTTGTTACTCATTATACAGAGTTGGAGTAACTTGGTATGGAAACAACTTTCTTGCATGGTGAGCTCGCAAAACAAATTTACATGCGTCAGTCTGATGGTTTTATTGTGTAGGAAAAGGAAGAGCATGTCTGCTAATTGCAGTAATTATTATTTGGTATGAAACATTCTCCCTGGCAGTGGTATAAACGATTCGACTCGTTTATGGTTAGTTGTGGACTCAAGGAGTAAGCATGACAGTTATGTTGATTTTAGGAAGATTGATGATGGCATTTTTATTTATTTGTTGCTTTATGTTGAAAATATGCTTATTGCTTTCGAAGATATGTTTGAAATTAACAGGTTGAAAGTATAGTTTAGTCACGAATTTGAGATGAAAAATATGGGAGCAGCTAAGAAAATTCTTGATAAGGAGATTTAGAGACCGAAGTATTGTATTTGATTCAGAAGAAGTATATTGAGAAATTTTTTTAGCGCTGTAGAATAAAAAATGTTAAGCCTATGAGTACTCGACTTGCTTCTCATTTTAGATTTTCAGTTGCTTTGTTGCCACAATCGGTTGATGCAAAAGTAGTAAAGCTAGAAAGAAATCTACAGCTACAATGCCACTACACTACTAATGCTCAAGTCATACTGTCACTATCATATATGTGTCAACTATCTATGCAAGGAAAACATGACTGACTCAATCCAAATGACCGCCACAAGGCCATTCGAGCCTGTATCAACCTACTACCGTGCACCACCCTCGGGGGTGGCTGGACCAAGGTAGGTCACCCAAAAGGGCTGCTGCAATATTAACGCACTAAAGGCCAAGCTCCGGAACGACACTCGAAGGGTGCGACCCCATCGAGAAATCTGCGTACTCTGTCAAGCTCAAATCTGACTCGTACAGGCTGTAGTTGATACAAATGATCAATCAGATCTCAAAGCTGTAACTCACGTGCCATCGGCACAATCTGATACAAAATCGAAGAGTTGGGACCACCGTCAACCCGAACGGCACCCGACTATGCAACTTAGCCTAAACTCTGCTGTAAAAAATTCACTCGGCCCTTCAGCACGAGCTAAATCCAACCTACACTAATCTGAGTACTCGCAACCTACTAACAGGGGTAAGAAGACAATAAAAATAGCTGACTAAGTTAATCTTTAATGATGGTAATTAACTTATATATAGTGCAGGTTTTCTCCTAAGTTAAACCTCAATTCAGTAATTAAAATTCATCTAAAAATAGGTTTAGCATGTTCAAGGTTCAGATTCCAATAATATTTATGCAAATCTAATGATTAATGCTAAACAATTATAAGTTCATGCATGCTGAATTTCAATAGACTTAAAAAGAATTCCATCGAATTCGGTAAACATCAACCCACCTTGAGTGCTAATCTAACCACGAATCAAACTGGAACTATACGAGCACCTTCCTTCAGCTCCAATTAATAGGAAAATGAAGAAGAATGTCACGCCCCGGGGTCCATTTAGAGTTCATAAAAGATCAGCGGAAAATACAGGATAAATTTTTTTCTTTTTGTTATTACTTTAAAATCTTGACCCCAGAGACGACAGACCCGCCACAAATACAGAGAGTCCACTGTTCACTCGGACAGAACCTCTCCTGTATCTGCACGGCGTCGCACAAGTACATATACAACACATCCATTTCATTCACATCCATCATTCAAACGTATCACCAACAGAAAGATCCTTTTATTTTAAAGAAAAGCTACCACGAAGGGTAGAAGACGGGTTTCGCAAAAGTTATCACAAGTACTTTATTAAACGTTAATAAACCACATGTCCAAAGAGTAAATAAAACTGAACCATAATTCTAAAGTTATTTATTCAGAGTGCAAGTAAGGAAAACTAAACCAATGACCGGGTCGGGAGTTCTAATGACCGCAAATGACGTGCCTCACGTCTCGCCCCGACTCGAACCAGCTGGATCACCTGAAAACAACAAGGTGGGGGGAGTGAGAACATGTAAACATGTCTCCTCCTCCCAGTGGGTACCGCAAGCCGACGAAGGCAAGCGTACACACCGATAACCAGGAGATAGATAGGTATAACAATACAGTAGCTATGAAAGAAGGGAAACAAGGTACAACTGCACTAGTGCTACTGTAAATGACATGCATCAATAAATGAATATAGCAAATATACCCAATCTGAACATGCCACGCCAGTCCGCAGACCGCAGGCTCATGCCACTCCTACTCTGCCTGCATATAAGTGCCCCACTGAGCTCACGGGTCGGACGTACGACCACTTTTTCGGAAAAGAACACCCTCTTGCGGGGATCAACCGCTGGTGTTCGCGAAATGCGCAAGAGTAATGGCGATCAATGCAAGTATGACCAATAAATGTTGGCAAACAGCCAATAATCCACCCCTCCGGGTATACCGACCGTATAGGTCATCAGACAACCGTGTCAAGAAACCGACCAAGAAGGTCACGAGAAAATCATCTCAGATACAAATGTAATCATATCTACTCTACTGCTAGAACAAGTAAAGAATGCAAGTAGAGATCCCAAGGTGCTAGCTCACTATCACATGCATATATGTATACGAAGTATAAAAAGGGAGAGTGGAAGGAACGTCACCAAGCATGCACTACTAAACCAACTTCGGATCGAAGTACCCACCTGTCAAGGTCGCGTCTGCCTCCCTACTGTGGGGGAACGTCTACCGGACCTACGAAGGGTCCACCGGGTTAGTATATAACCCACATATAGTAAATACTAAATCACAATCCCACAACAATTCTACGTAAATCGGTTTCCCCAAACCGATTACCGTAACTCGCCGGAAGTCCTGAACATTGTACTGGAACTTCGCCGGAACTCACGAAGTGTCCCGGAACACACCGACTCGCAACACGAGTCCCTCGCTGCCACCAAACACAGCGTTTTGGTTAACCAGGCAGCAATTACACAAACCATACCAAAACGATTGTCGTCGACAATCGTTCTGAGTCCGGGTTTCCAAAAGTGTCAATTTTGACACCCAAACCCACTGTCGCTCAACCGTCGTCTCGGAACCTTCGAAACAACGTAAATAATCAGCCAACAAGGCTCAGTGACAACACATGTTAACCTTACAACATCGTCGGAAGAAATCCGAACCGAAAACGCGTTCCGACGGCCGCTTTCGCCGAAAGAACGCACCGGAAATCGATATTCGATTTCCGCAAAATACAACGGACCTTGGACAATCAGTCCAGAGGTCGCCCGCAGTCCACACATGCTGTCCACAGCACCCCAGAAATGCAAAATTGCATAGAAGCCCCCAATATAACATAAAATCACATTATTTTATGTGATTTACTGGGTTTTTATGACCCGATACCGCCAACCGAGGGTTTTTAAGGTCGGCCGAGACACCTTCTGGTAGGTCTCGATGTGCTGGAGGCCGTGCTCGGGGTTTGGAGCACAACCGTCCACGGTAGGGTGCTGAGGAGTGACACAAAACTCAGCGAACAACGCGCACTGTAGGGAAAACACACTAATCTCGCACACCGGGGGTTCGCTGACCCCAACGAAGGTGATCACGATGATCAGCACTGATCAGGGATCATCGTGCTCACCTCCAGAAGTCTCGGGGTGACCCCGGGTTGCCGGAACAGTGCACCCAACCCGCACCACAAGCAGAAACAGCATTAATTCAAGCTTACCGGGCAGGGAGAGCTAGGGTACGGCCGGCGGCGGTACGGCGGTGGGCGCGCCGGCGGCAGGTGGATGCGGTCGGTGGGGGGAGGTAGCCGCTCACGCTTGCCGGTGGCGGAAGGCGACGGCGGCGGCGCTGGAGTAACCAGGGCCCGCACAGCCCTATCTCGGGCTCGGCTTCCACTCACGGCCACGATGGTGGCCGGGATGCCTCAGGGCAACGGCGGTGCGTCGTCGGAGGCCGGAGAGGGGCGGCAAGGGTGGATCAAGGCGGCGGCGGCGCGAGGAGGGAGAGTAAGGGTTCCCTCGGGCAGCTTCAGCCCAGAGTGGCCGCAGGTTGTCGCAGCGGCGACGGCGGCACGCGGGGGCGGCGGCGTCCGGCAGGGAAGGTTGCCAGGACACAGGGCCGCAGTCGGAGAAGGATCCCAAGGCGTGGGGCTCCTCAGGTTGCTCCCAAACAAAAGAGGAGGGAGTGGGTGGTGGAGATGATGGTGGAGGGGGTGGAGAACCCTGTTCCGGCGGCCGGCGGCGTGCGTAGTTGGCCGGGGCGCGCGCGGTAGGGGCAGGTGGAGGTGCTGAAGGTGGCTGGGGGTCGGCTGAGGGAGAGGGACAACAGGAATTAGGGTTCCATCCATGCAAACCCTAAGTGCCTATATATACAAGATGGTAATCTTGCACCTAAGTCCTCCGACTCTTGTCATTTTGAGCTAAGTCCCTCACAGCGCATGTAAATTGCGCGTACGCACCTCCACGCTGAGTTTCACGCATTTTAATACATAAAATATTGAAACTTTTCGCGAAACATCAAACACGACATTTTGGCCCATCCTCGAAAAGCGTGCGATATCTTGCGATCCGTCCATCGGATTTCCGAACGGATTGCACCAGCGCGTTTAGCACTATCGAATCATCGAACTCACGATTTTGTTTCATTCGATTAGGCTGTCGATTCGCGACGAACTCATCCTCTTTCCGATTCATCTATACGCCAATTGCTTAACGGCCGATATTCACTTTTAAATCCTCTCGGTTAGCGAACTCGCGATCAAAGTTCATCGTCACCAACTTTCTTTCACATGATAGGTCCCTATCTGAGGGTTCACACGCAAAGCGGAGCTTCGGTAAGCTTTGCATAGCCAACACAAAGAAGAATAAAAGTCTATTTTTCGATAAGGTCCAGTTTTCTCAAAAACCGTGCATCAAATCCAAAATCTGTTAGCGTCATTGAGTCCAGAATAGTCGGACGGTTAAAAACGAGCTATTGGACCACTAAGAATGGAGTCCGATACACTCCGGAAGCCATCTTTAATCATCGGCCTATCCGGAAAACCAGAGTTACTATTCACTTAAGTGAATTTTCGAAATCACGTAACTCTTTCATTTTAAATCATTTTCTTCCGAAACTTGACGAGTGATTATGTAATTAAAATACACACAAAAACATCGTCAACGAAGAGTCAAATTAGGCAGTAAAAATCTCAGTCCTTACAAAGAATCCAACGAATCCCTGCCGGATTTAACCGAATCAAAAACCGAATAATGATTCTAACGAAAATCGACAATGCAAGTAATTTTGACTTCGGAATCAAATTTACTTAACCATGGGTCAATGTACCTTAAAGTTCAGTTGGAAGCAACCTCAATTCAGCTAACATTTAGGTGTGAATCAGCTCGAATCCCCTAAATAGCTCACACAAGAAAGTTGGAGTCAAAACTCCCAAAAGAAATAGCTCAAATATCTAATTTCAGTATTGAATCAAAATTACCTTAATTGGAGCTCAATTCCCCCGCAATTCAGCTGAGTAACTTGCTCCCCCCACTCCTCTTAACCAGATGGTTCATAAATATGCTTGGATGCATTAAAATCCATCAAATTCCACCCTAAAACCCAGCTGCAACTGCTAGTGCTGCTATTGATGCTGAAACTACAGCCTATGCTGCAATTCTTGATCTCTGCTAAGAACCAGGGTAGAAAGACGATGCGGGGCAAGTTCAAGGATGATCCCTGGCTCATAAGTCATAAGAAAAGCCTACTAATCATCACGAAATCCCATCACAAAGATGAAATAAAGTTTAAGAATTCAGCTTCAAAGAAAAATTATTTTTCGGTTTACGATCTCAATGAAAACTGAAATTCTCTCTCTACTTACCTCCAAATTGATCTAAACAAGATTTCAATCAAAAGAGGATGAAGCTAAAATTACTCCCGACCCTTCCAAAGTTCAGCTCCTAGAAGAAATTCAAACGAATTTTATCAAAATCCAAGGTTGGCCCAAAACAGTCCAAAATTCAGAATTTCAGCATCATCTTTGCTCTACTTCAAAATTGGAGCTGCTAACTTGAATTTCTAGCTCAAGAGAGGTACAAGCTGAGTCCCAACATCCCTCTACACAAATTTCGCCTTCAATTTCGAATTGGAGCTTCAAAATTCCTCTAATTTTGGCTCTCCCTCACCACTGCTCTTGCTGCCAGCCTGCAGCAAGGGCTGTTGGCAGCTTAGCTACAGCAGCAGAGGAATTGGCTCAACTGTGGCTTTTCCGCCGAGTACAGTTAAGAAGATGATGAAATGAAGGATAAGGAGAATAGGGAGCTAGCAACTTAGAGATATACCTCAATTCTGTGCTGCAATGGCCACACAACCATTACCTCCTGTTGCTGCTGACTGCACTCCAACTTACTGGCAGCAGTAGCAGCAGTGTGATTGCCTATGCAGGAAAATAGAGAGAGAGACCAGGGGAAAAAAAAAGAAGGAGAAAAGAAAATAGAAAAAGGAGAAGAATTACCTTGCTCCACCAGCAGCCAATGTAAATCACTTCTCCTCCAAGCTTGCTGCTGCCCTTCATTGCTGTTGGCTGCAATTTTAGCCTACGCAGGGCTAATTTTAGTAAGGAGAGAAGGAGGAAATGGAGGAGGAAGAGAAGAAGAAGAATGAGGAGAAATGAAGGGATGTCTGGAGGAGATGCATGGTGAAATCTCAGCCAAGCACAACAGTCCAAACTTCCAATTAGGGTAGTTGGAGCTGGTTGGATGTGCCATTGGCACAACTTAGCAAAAGTAATATCATGCTGAATTTTAAATGAGTTTTGGAGTTATTTACGACGTCAATTTCGCATCCAAATCAATTCAGACTCATCCCGACACTTTCCTGACATGTCGAACAATTCACGAACTATAATCATTCTGAAAAAAAATATTTAAATTTTTTTGTTAGAATACTTCAATTGCAATTCGTCGATCGTAATAAAGTAGGATCAAACCAATCACTCGCTCTAACGGATCAAGTGCAAGATCACAAGATGGAAATTGTACTAATTTCCACAACCCAAATGTCAAATCTTTCAAAAATAGAGAGTAAACTTTTTTAGAAATATTCTTCTACTAGAGAGTGATAGGGAGAAAGTTTTTGAGAGCGTTAGAAGTTTTTCTCAGTTCCTCTATTTCTCTTGGTTGTGGTAACTGCACGTAGTGCAAAGTGATTTCTCAACCAACAAATGGAAACCACCAATTAACTTAATGGGTCGGGTCGAATTTGCCCATCATGGGCGACCCGAAACCCGATTCAAAAAACCAACATCTCCTACTCGCACGTAATGGGCAAACAATTCCCATTATCTTGGCGATTTTCATACTGATAAATGGGTCGTGCGACCCGCGAACCTACTTGTAAGCTTATCTATGTACCTATTAGGGATACATAGTAGTTGTGAAAAATCAAAGACGATATTTTATTCTTACCCATGACTCGCTATACCCTAGACAAACTTAGTTATATCAAATTAAGTGTACTTAATCCCTCAAATGACTACACTTAATCTTTCTTTTCTTACTATATATTCACAATTATATTCAAATTTTTCTACAAAAGCAACATAACTGGTCGACCGGTGAATACAAATGATTGACATAATCTAAATTGTCTTCCTTTTGTTCTCATATTTATCAGCTTTAGACCAACCGCTTTTCCAGACATGCCCCATAAGACTAATTATTTTATCGCTGCTGGAAACATGCCAAAGTAGCGAACATTGATCCATCACATCAAAATATAGATATAAGTTACTAAGGGCATTTAAGAGACTATTTTGTATTTTAGGTCTCAAGGAACTCACACCATGAGAATGTAGGGATCCTATTAATTTAACCTCATTTTCTCATAGTCGCTTTTACACACGCGGTATGAAACACGTGTTACGGTGTAATTTCTTCTCTAAGGAGCATAAGTCAAATAAAATTATAAACACCATAGAGATCTCGGTGAAACACCTCTTTACATCTAACTCAAGTTCTCTATGCGACAATTTTATCGTATTGTCCATCATAGATTTTACATCTGGTAATTCAGGCTAACATGATTGTAGGATTATCATGTTCGGTCCAAAAGGATACAAACAATTCAAGTCCAGACCTCATCTTGACTTTAGTCAAGGCGACATTTTTACTAGTATATATATGTACACTTTTAAACTCTCTCATAACATGTCTCTGATTTTCTTAAGAAAAGAGTGTATATTTGTCTCATCTCAGCACGCCTTCTTAGTGTCTGAGGCAGTCGCTCGTGTGAGAGAGCCGACTTCAGTCTAATGACATACCTTTTAAATATCACATATTTTTATGCTAATATCAATATGTACTCCTCATATAGAAAATGGAATAGAGTACAAATTTTATTAACACAATGTACTAGTACAACATTATATGGTCAGTCTTTTAAAAGTACAGTACATCATATTCTACGCAATCTTAGTAATTCAACATGTGATCTGGACACATCTCTTGTCAAAGGTTTCACGAATGGATCAGCAACCATCAGATGCGTAGAAATATACTGTAGAACCATATCCTTTTGTGCCACAATGTCTCTTATAAAATTATTCTTTATATTTATTTGCTTTGTTCTTCCATAATATTTTGAATCGTTTACAAAGGCAATTGCAGCTTGATTGTCACACCGGATTTTCACAGAATTAAAGTTATCTTTAGTTATTCCCAAACTTTATAAAAATCTTCTCAACCAAATTGACTCTTGTATTGCTACTGAACATACTATAAATTCAACTTCCATAGTTGATAATGCGGTACAATTTTATTTCTTGCTATTCCAAGAGATGGCGGCATGTTAAGTAAGAACACATAACCAAAAGCGGATTTGCGCTCATCCAAATCTCCTGCGCAATCTGCATCTGAATATCCCACCAAACGCAAATCATTTCCTTGATAACATAATGAATATCTTTCTAACCCCCTTCAAGTATTTCATGCCAGGATTCGTTGATAGCGGCTCAGTAAATCTATGGCATAACATATATCTAGCCTCGTACACATAGTGGCATACATTAGACTTCAAACAGCGCTGGAGTAAGGAACTTTAGCCATTTCTTTTCTTTCTTCTAGAGTTTTAGGACACATTTCAAGGCTTAGGCCTTCACCCTTTGCTATAGAAGTATCAATGGAATTACAATTCTGTATATTAAATCGTTCCAAAATTTTCTTAATATAAGGCTCTTGTGAAAGGTCCAACAATTTTCTAAAACGATCTCTGTAAATTTTCACTCCAAGAATATATGCAACTTCCCCTATATCCTTTATTTTGAAATTAAAGTACAACCACTCTATATTCATGAACTGCTTATCATTCTCTGCCAACAATATATCATCAACATATGGAGATAAAATTATAAATTTACACTCTTCACGTTTAACATATACACAATGATCCTTATTGATCATATTAAAACCATAAGATATTACAACTCTATGGAATCTCAAATACCATTGTCTGAATGATTGTTTTAGGCCATATAATGATTTTTTAATTTGCAAACTTTATTTTCTTGTCCATCAACTACAAAACCGGAGGGTTAATCCGTATAAATTTCTTTATCCAACTTACCATTAAGAAAAGCTGTTTTAACATCCATTTGATGTAACTCCAAATCCAAATGAGCTACTATGGCAAGAATTAGACGGATAGAGATAAAGCGTACTACTGGTAAAAAAGTTTTCTCATAATCAATACCCTCTTGTTGAGTATTATAATCTTTCGCCACTAGGCGAGCCTTATACCTTTCAATGGATCCATCTGCCTTGCACTTAATTTTGAGAATCCATTTGTTCCCTATAGTCCTGCACCCTGGTGGCAGATCAACCAAATCCTAGACATGATTGGATTTCATTGGCTCCATTTCTTCTTCCATTGCAATTTTCTATTGTTCTTTTTCTGGACAAGATAAAGCCTCTCTTACGTTCTTAGGTTTAGCTTCATCATGTGAAGCTACCATAAGGGCTTCACCCTCAATCTCAAATTCTCGTCGGAGAATGATTTGACGATTAATTATTTCCAATTTTGAACCATGTGGATCACATTCACTCTTACTCGGTTCAAGTGTGTCGTTGCCAATAAAGTCTTCAATTTCATATAATTGAAATTCCTTGTCAATATCACCTTTATTGATAAATTCGTCCTCCATTAATGTGGCATGACTTGATTCTTTTTCAGTCAAACCTCCCTCAGAATGTTCACCTAAGAACACATAACCTTTTTAAAAAAGATGAGACGACTGTCGTCTGGCTGGAACAACAGTCTAAACCAAAGAGATAACCCGATTGCTTGTGCAAAAGAGAGAGATTGTTCAGAGTATCTTATGAAGATACATTTTTTCCCTCTAGAACCTAATTTTTCATACTTGTGGAAAAATCATGAGCATAGACTGCCGACCCCCATGGTCGCAAATAAGTTAAATCAGGTTTTCTACCTGTCCACAACTCATAGGGGTAGATGTAACTGATTTAGAAGGCACATGATTTAACATATAAGTTGCTGTTAATAAAGCATCTCTCTAAAACAAAATAAAAAGATTTGCTTGTGCCATCATGGATCTAACCATTTCTAATAAGGTCCTATTTCTTCTCTCTGCAACACCATTTTGTTGCGGAGTATAAGAATGGTCAGTTGCCTTTCAATGCCATTACATTACATAATTTTTCGAATTGCTCAGATAGATATTCCCTATCCTTGTCAGTTCTCAAGGCTTTAATCATTCTATCAACTACTAATATAGTGCTTGAAGCAATCCAATACTTCCGACTAGCAATCAGATAGACATAATCAAAATGGATGAAGTCATCTATAAAAGTAATAAAGTATGATGCCCCATGTCTCGCCCTAACTTTCATCGGATCACATATGTCAGAGTGAATTAATTGCAATGGATATTTGCCTCTTGTTCCTTTACCAAATAGTTTTCTGATTATTTTTCCAACTAGACAATGTTCACACCTAGGCAAATCAATTGCAGTGAGTGAACCTAATAGGCCACGTTTCGCAAGCCTATTCATCATCTCTTGACCAACATGTCCTACTCTAGCATGTCATACATTTGTATTCATATTTGTATTGCTATAAGAAGTAATTGAAGAAAAATAACTACCAACGTAATTATACATATTATGTTCACAATCCAACACAAAGAAACTATTTAATAAGTAGCCAGTACCATAATAAACAGACTCATAAAATATGTCTACACGATTGTTGCAGAAACATAAACCATACCTAAACCCAAAAGAATAGATACAGGGACTAAGTTACGTCGAATCTCTGGAGCATATAGGACATCATGTAGGAGTAAGGTTCGGCCACCACGCAACACCAATTTGCACGTGCCTATCCCTTTTATACCAACTTTTGCATTGTTTCCTACATATATCCATTTAGTTCCAGCTTGGATTCGACGGTACTCTACAAATGCACGTCGCTCTCAGAGTCATAAAATATGTCCACACGATTGTTGCAGAAATTTAAACCATACCTAAACCTAAAAGAATAGATACAGAGACTAAGTTACATCGAATCTCTGGAGCATAAGACATCATGTAGGAGTGAGGTTCGACCACCATGCAACACCAATTTGCACGTGCCTATCCCTTTTACATCAACTTTTGCATTGTTTCCTACATATATCCATTTAATTCCAGCTTGGATTCGACGGTACGCTACAATTGCACCTCGGTCTCCTGCTACATGATCTATGGCTCTTGAGTCTACAATCCACAAAGGATAAGAATCGGTGAGCAACACCGTCACGCCCCGCCGTCCCTTCCTCAAATAGGTAGAAGGAGCCCTGCACGGGCACGTGCGCTAGACCCGCCGGACGGACAGAGTTTTTTCTGTTCGCCCAAAGCGTCACAATCAGTACAATTCAAAATATTCCAAATAGGAATAGAATTCGTACACAAATTGTATAAGGAAAGCATCATAATTTAAAACATCTACGCTATTACAAGCATTTCTCACATTCAAATTACATATTATATTTTTTTTCTTTCCAAATACAATCAAATTGTTATTACAATTTCTCTCTTTTCTATACCCTTAAACTACACTGTTCGAGGGTACATCTATCTTTGTCACAATGGCAAGACGCTAACTATCGAGCTACGTCCTTTCCTCGCGCTGCCGCGCCGCTCATGTGTAGACCTATAAAACATGGGGGTGAGAACTATAAACATAGTTACCAATAGGTACGGCCACCCAAGGAAAAAGCTCGACCCACCAGGTCAAAGGAGGCAACATAAGCAGATTAGTATACAACATGTAACTATGTAAGCATATAACTCTACTATATGCAAATAACAAAACATCATGCTTATGCCTCAAGTAAATGCGATAATGAAAATCATGCAAGTAGATCTACATTTTCTACTTTCTATTTCACTATCCATCTCATTTCCAATCCGCTCCTAAGATTTCTCTTACCTTAGCTGAGCTAACCACCTGACTCAATTTTGAGTCAATCATTAGCGGACTACCGCTCCTTGTCCAGGCCTGAGGAGAGGAACGTGTCACATGTACCTCAGCCTTAAATCCACTCGACTATAGGTCATCCGTCGAGCGACGATATACCAACATACCCTTGACCATAAGTCGCTTACCGGGCGAGGAGAACCACAACATGCCCATAATCCTGATTTACTGCTGGGCGAGGAGAACCAACATACCCGCAGTCGTGTTTCACTTGTCGGCCGAGGAGAAACACATACCCGCAAGTATGATTCACTTACCGGGTGAAGAGAACCAACATACTCGCAAGTATGATTCACTTACCGGGCGAGGAGAACCAACATACCCGTAAGTATGATTCACTTACCGGGCGAGGAGAACCAACATACCCGTAAGTATTAAGTCTGGGGATTCCGGAATTCACTTCCCAAGTCTTAAGGGTTCGCCATTTACCCTTGTTATCAACCTCTCTAGGTTCATATTCTCATATCCAAGTGGTCATCCTACCATTATGTTTCACAACCTAGGTTCAACAACACTAGGTCCT
This sequence comes from Puya raimondii, assembly GCA_016920855.1. NCBI lineage: Eukaryota > Viridiplantae > Streptophyta > Magnoliopsida > Poales > Bromeliaceae > Puya > Puya raimondii. The sequence continues at coordinate 213,161,133 of JABWPP010000050.1, read as the reverse complement.
ATGTCTTTCCTACCTAGGTTCACTCGACTCTAGGTTCAATGACATTCCAATCCAAGTGGTCATCCTGCCACTATGTTTTTCAACCTATGTTCAATGACACTAGGTTCAATACCCAGTCATGTTCTTTCTTATCCTAGTTGTCCATACCTAGGATTCATGATTCACGACATCTAGTCCGTGTTGAGTTCACTAATGTCCCTAGTGAAATTCAACCTATGTTCACTGTCCACATCTAGGCATACATATATATATATATATATATATATATATACATATTATATGTATATATACATATAATATGTATATATACATATAATATATATATATATATATATATATATATATATATATATATATATATATATATATACATATTTATATATCTCACATGCCCACTATTCTTGTCCAATGGTGGCTAATTTCTCTAGTAACATATGATTCACACATTCATATTTACTAATTAACCTACTATTACATGCATCAAGTAAACAAATATTAAATTTTACTCTTTAGCATGGAAGTGACCTAATCACTTCGGTAAAGCACAACCCACCTTGTAGTACCCGTAATTGCTTGTAGACACTTGCAATTGGGCCAAACTCTTGGATCTTCAAGCTTGTTCCCAAGCTTTCCTTGTCCTATACAAGAGATCCATTCGTTACCATTTTCGAACCCCTAAACGATTTTTTCTCTTGAAATCAAGTTGTCCCACTTGATTTCCTAACCCTTAATTAGGGTTTTAAAGGGTTAAAATATTTTTAAAACCCTCCATAAGAAAATCTCTCTTTCAACCTAGGGTTTTTCAAAATTTATGGCAAAATCTAATTTCATTTGCTAATCTCTACAATTTGTAGCCAAGATTAGTCTAGGATTTGATAAAAATCTATTTTACAAGGTTTAAATCCAAAACCCTAACGTTAAATCTCAAAACTCACCTTTGCCCAAGGCTTTTCCACTTCTTCTTGCTCAAGAAAAAGCCTCTCCACCTTCAAATTCCTCCTCCAAGCTTGATCTCCCAAGCTCCAAGTGTGGGAGAAGCTCCACTAGAGAGAGAGGAAGAAGAGAGTGAGAGAGAGAGGCCACTCTCTCCTTTTCTTTCCCTGCGTGTGTGCGTGTGGGTTAACAGAGGAAATGGGAGAGGGTTCTCCCCTTTATAAAAGTCCCCTACCTTGAAATTAGCAAAATACCTTTCAAAACTGTATTCTGCAGAACTGCGTACCGGTACTCGAATTGGCGTACCAGTACATGGGCATTTAGCTCCGGTACCCAGTTTCCAGTTCCTCAGAACCCGAACGTTGGATTCTCAAATTTTCTATTGCGTACAAATACCCAGATTTCAGTACCGGTACACAGTTTTTCAGTACCGGTACTCAGATTCAGTTCCTCAGAACCCGAGAGCTAGTTTCTCTCTATTTTGTATTGCGTATCCGTACCCAGATTCCAGTTCCGGCACTCAATAAAAAAATCTGCAGCTTTAACATGTTTGACTTTTTGGAGTCCGTTTTCGCGTCCGGTTTGCGCCGAAAACACTCAAATGCTCCCCAAACTTCACCGGAACTATTTTAATAGCTTTTTAAGCTACTTCCACTAGAACTCCATAATTTAGAAGTTCGGTACACTACAAACACTGTACTAGAAAATAAACAGTATTAAGAAAAATAGAATAAAATACTACCTTTTTCTGCAAGGTACACTCACGAGTAAAGTGATCCAACTTGCCACAGTTATAGATGTGACACCTCAACTTTCCAGGGGGGTCACCCATCCTAGAACTACTCTAGTCCTAGCACACTTAACTCTCTTAACCTCTTGGGCCTAGCTACCACCCAAAATGCTATAGCCGGGTTAAGAGATTTAGTCCTATTATATCTTATATATAGGATTACTTGGGTCTCACAATCTTCCCCCCTTTAAGCCCTAACGTCCTCGTCAGGCTCAGACTCACAAGTACCAGTCGATGTGAGACTTGTCTCGCTAGCCTTAACCGACCTTGTGCGGGAGCCGCGCTCCACCCACAACAGTCAACAGCATGAGAGTTTCGCTCTCCCCGCTGTATAATCTGGCTCAGCCGAGACTCATCTCACACTTCCGGCTGGTAATTGTCTCTGATACCAACTGTGACACCCCAACTTCCCAGGAGGGTCATCCATCCTGAAACTACTCTAGTCCTAGCACACTTAACTCTCTTAACCTCTTGGGCCTAGCCACCGCCCAAAATGCTATATCCGGGTTAAGAGATTTAGTCCTATTATATCTTATATATAGAACTACCTGGTGTCTCACAATAGCACTGCATCTTACTCTTGTTTTTTTTTTCTTCCAGAACCGTTTTCTTTTATTATTTTCTTTGAACTTGTTCTTTTTAGGTCCCTATCCAGTCTCACTCCCTTCTTCTTTCTTTTTTTAAATTTTTTGTGCCCAGTGCCTGAATCACTTTGTGAACTGGTTTCAGTCATATAAGCATGTACGAGACCTCTTGCAGCCCAGAGATGCTCATCTTCTAATTCCACATGGCGAGCCATATCATCAAAAGTTTTAATATTGTCATTGCGAGTTAAGTTAACTTTCATGTTCTCCCAACTGTCAGGAAGAGACTGGATTACTGCTTGAACTTGCTGCTCATCAGTGAGGGTGTGTCCTGCTGACTTCAATTCCCTCATTATATTAGACATCTCTCTTAGATGTTGTTTAATGGTATGATTAAGGTGCTTCTTATAAGTATCAAATTTGATGGTCAACTACCTCAATTTGATTACAGTTGAACCCTAAAATTTTTCTTTTTGATGGACCCACATTGCATGAGCAGTAGAAAGTTGCTCGCACTCACCAATAAGATCATCAACTATTGAACTTATCAGAATTCCACGAGCAGAGGAATTCTTTGCTTTCCAAGCATGATAAGCTTCTTGATCTCTTCTATGCTGAGCAGTGTTTCCTGCACTAGGGTTGGTCATGATATGGCGAATAGCTTCTAGTGCTTCTTGTTCCTCAAGAACATATTGAATCTTAGTTTGTCAGACATTATAATTATCACCATCCAAATTTTTACCCTTATTGAGATCTATTATGACATTCTTTAATGTCATGGCATTTCAAAAAAAATTTATCTAAAACTCATATATCACTTTATGCTACGTAATATACTAAGTTTAATCATAATATAACATAAGAAAAAGAATTGAAAGTTCACTATATTCTCAATCATCTTCTATATTCGAATGTTATAACATCATTAACTTAGCATTTACCATATAAAGAGATAAGTTATAGATAAGAATATATTTTATGATTTCTCCTAATCTAAGAACTCCTACTCAACTAAGCATTTATCAAAAACTAAAGTGCAATCATCATCATGCATAAAAGAAAGTTATGCCATACCATTTATAACTTTAAGTATTAAAGGAAATGCATTTTTATTAATTAACAAAAGAAAATTCTACACATATTTTAATTACATAGTGTTGATTAAAACACATAACAACAACAATATAAAACAAAATGAAAACATCCTCCACGGGTACAAATACAATTTGAACTAACTTAATTTTCATCGTTAAACACTCTACGCCATGATTCCGGAACAATATCATATGATACTCGTTCCATAATGTCAAGTACTGCCTTTTGTAATAATAGGCCTTCATCAGATCTACCAAGAGCAGTGTGCCTTTCATTTCGAAGATTAAAAAATATTGACAAAATATTGGTCTTTCTTATAACACTTGTAATGTAAAGACGATTATATGCATCCCTGAATCTCGATACCAGATCACCATGAGATAAAATGAAATCATACTTATTTCTAAATAAACTTCACCAAATTTTAGCCCAATAATTCGGTATTAAATTTCTCAAAGCAAGTGCTATATGAAAATCTTGAATAATATAATTGTCATTTTCAAGCACATTGAACAAGTCGTTTGAAACCGAAATATGTTGTTCCATGGAATGTGACAGATTCATCTTATAAGTTACGATGGGGCGTAATAATCTATCACCATATCTTTCCCTCAAGACTTTTTAGTCCGAATAGTACGTGCCATATCTAACAAAATTTCAACATTCATTAACATGTGAAATTTTGAATATAAATATTTTATCCACAATATTATGGCATCAATTAATACACATTGTGATGTTAATTAAATGAAACAAAATATAATTCACAATTTGCAAGAATTATGTATGAGTTTAAAATAATTGAACCGTTATAAAATGGTCCATAAAAAAAACATTCATTAACATTCGTTACCATGTGAAATTTTGAATATATATATTCAAAATTTTAACATTCATTAAAATAATTCATAACATGTGAAATTAACATGTGAAAAAATCTCTTAGTTTGAATAGTACGTGTCATATCTAATTAAATTTTAACATTCATTAACGTATAAAATTTTGAATATAAATATTTTATCTACAATATTATGACATCAATTAATACACATTATGATGTTAATTAAATAAAATAAAATAAAAAATAATTCATAATTTGCAAGAATTATGCATGAGTTTAAAATAATTGAACCATTATAAAATGGTCCATTAAAAAAAAACAGCAAATTGCATTGTCTAGAAATTGAATCCACAACCTGTTAATAAGAAAGTCTCTACCCTGCTGCATCTAGCCAATAGATCAAGAATCAAATTGTTAAATATATACTAACTTTGATGTATATATTCAATCGTTTCTGTACTACAATATTATAATATAATAACCTGTTTATATTGGATTAGGTCTCCAAAGAAAAAAAGAGATCTATTAATAGATTTTGACGAACCTATTAAGTCCGTCCTCAATTCATCGTATTTTTTTTTTCCAAAACGAAAGGAAGAAAATGGAGCAATCTTCATATTATCAAATTTTTCATTATAAGCTTGACAATTCAAGTAAAAAAATTTAAAATAAATTACTACTTTAGAGTTAAATCATATGTACAATCTCAAGAGAAACAATTGCATACAAATTTCTCATGCATAAAAAGAAAATCAATATTTATAGTAATCTCCATCACAGAAGAATTCAAATAATCATTCGGAGTCAAGAATTCTGTTTAAATACGCTCTTATACCAATGAGAGTAAGAATAATCTGTTGCAATTCGTAGATCGTAATAAAGTAGGATCAACCAAACCATTCGCTCCAACCGATCAAGTGCAAGATCATAAAATGGAAATTGCACTAATTTCCGCAACCCAAATGTCAAATTTTCAATAATAGAGAGTAAACCTTTTTATAAATACTAGAAGAAGCCCGCGCTTTGCAGCGGATAGACGTAAAATTTTATATTCAAACATAAAATTACAATATTTATTCTAATATAAATGTAATGTTCTTAGACAAATAATTAAGTAGTTATTTAGTTGGATGTAAAACCGTAAAAAAAAAAATTTATTTTCTTTGAAAAAAATTTTGGTAAAAAAAAAATTTTACGTTTTGTAGTATTCGGTTTGAAAAAAATAGTTTTCCATCAACATTTTATTTTTCCATCAATATTTATTTGGTTGAAAAAAAATTCATATTTATTTGGGTTGGTGAAAAAAAAAGCTTTCCTATTTAAGTAGAAAAAGACCTGAGCCCTCCCATCACCACCATTAATGAAGTTAAAAAAAAAAAAAAAGCTAAGAGGGAATATTACCCAAATGAAAGATTTTTTTTGACCGCCTAAGCCACCGCCGCGCCCAATCCGCCGCCGCCACCGTGTTTGCCGCTGTTGCCGCCGAAGCCGGTTTTGAATCTCCCATAAAAAAAAACTTTCACTTAGACCAATTGAAAGAAAAAAATTTCATATTAAAAAATAAATAATACCACTTCTATTTAAGTACAAAAAGACTCGAGCCCCCACCACAAATGAAGTAAAAAAAAAAAAACGCTAAGAGAAAATATTAATTGAATGAAAGCTTTATTTAATGACTGCCTAAGCCGCCATCGCCTCCACTGCCGTGATCGTCATTGACACCGCCCAATCCGCCGCCACCGCCATGAACGCCGCTGTAGCCGCTGCCGCCGAAGCCGATTTAAATCCCCTCACAAAAAAAAGGTTTTATTTAGACAGGTTGAAAGAAAAAAAATTCATATTAAAAAATAAACAATACCAACTCCTATTTAAGTAGAAAAAACCCGAACCACCGCTTCACCACCATAAATGAAGCTTAAAAAAAAAAGCCAAGAGAGAACATTACCTAAATGAAAGCTTTTTTTTTGTGACCGCCCAAGCCGCGGTCACCGCTGACGCCGCCCATTCCGTCACCGCCGCCGAAGCCGGTTTCAAATCCCCTCACAAAAGAGGGATTTTGATGAGAGAGAGAGAAAGAGTAGGGGGCGAGGATTTGATTGTGTGGGTGCTTAAAAAAAAGGAGAGAGACAGAAAGATTTAGAGAGAGAAAGAGAAAGATTTAGAGAGAGAAACATTTAGAGAGAGAAAGAGAAAGATTTAGAGAGAAAGGGTAGGGTAGAGAGAGAAAGGGAAGGGGATAGAGAAAGCCACGAGAGAGAGGAAATAGGGAGGAGGGAGGAATCTGGAGAGAGAGAGAGAGAGAGAGAGAGAGAGAGAGAGAGAGAGAGAGAGAGTAGGGTATGAGAGAGAGAGAGCGATGCATCTGAAGAGAGAAAAATTTGTCAAGAGGCCGCCACGTGGCAAAAGCAATGGTATGAATGCCATGTGGCTTTGGAGGACCGACAAATTATATATTGTTAAGATTCTTCTACTAGAGAGTGATAGGGAGAAAGTTTTCGAGAGAGTTAGAAGTTTTTCTCAATTCCTCTATTTCTCTCGGTTGTGGTAACTGCACGTAGTGCAGGGTGCTTTCTCAACCAACCAAGAAAACCACCAATTAACTTAATGGGTCGGGTCGGATTTGCCCATCATGGGCGACCCGAAACCCGATTCAAAAAACCAACAGTTGAGGATTAAAAGTATAAGTCAAATGTTCCTTACTCTAGTATAATTGTAAATCTTTATGTATGTGATGGTTTGCATTCGTCCAGATACTTTACATGTTGTCAGTAATATGAGTAGATATATGGCTAATCTTGATAAAACACATTGACAGGTGGTGAAGTGAATTCTTAGATACATAAGCAAAACTTCTAATGTATTTCTGAATTTTGGGAGATTTGATGATTTTTTAGTTGGTTTTAATGATTCAAATTTTGTAGGCGACTTAGACAAATAAAGATCACTTACAGGGCATGTTTTCTCACTCGGTGATTGTTCTATATGTTGAAAAGGTTCTTTGCAGTCTATTGCTGCTTCATGCACTACTGAGGCAGAGAACATTATTATGATGGAGGTTGTAAAAAAAGCTATTTGATTAAGAAGCTTATATGAGAGCTTATTTCTAGTCATGAGACTACTATCGTCTATTGTGATAGCTGTATCATATCATTTTGTAAAGATCAAATGTTTTATGAGAGAACAAAACATATTGATGTTCATTATTATTTTATTCATGATGTGATAACACAGGGTGATATTGTCGTGAGCAAGATTAGTACTACAGATAATCCAGTAGATATGTTGACTAAGTCTCTTTCATTGATAAGTTCAAACATTGCATGAACTAGCACTTGAGAAACCCTTTCAGAGTTTTGGTGGAAAAGACGTACAACTAAAGTCAAGATGGAGTTTGTGTTGTAAGCTTGGCACTGTGATTGAAGACTACGAATCAAACCACGATGAAGATTGATAGATTTTGATTAGATGTACAGTTATTTAAGTCAGAATCAAATTCAAATTAAATTAGAATAAAATGAGATTTAAAATTTATTAATAGAAATAAGTAGAGTTTACTTGGGATTTTTATACTTCGTCTTTGACAGTAATAAAAGTTTCGCATCGTCTTCATCTGTCCATGTAGGTCAATTAGTCGAATCATGTAAATATTTATATATTTTATTTTACTTACCTCTTTCTCGATTTTTTTTTTTGTTTTTTTTTGCTCCCCATGAAATAATTTTTTTTCCCTTTTTGTTATAACAAGCTTATTTTTTTAAAATGAATAAATATTATTCTGTCTACTGTACAATTGTTGTCTAGTTCATTTGGTTTTCTATCATACTTAATATTTTTTTTTGCAGAGCAATGAGCCAAATACGATTATAATTCTAAAAAATGTAATTAATTTAATGAATATAGTACTTGCAATATCTTTTTCTCACGCAATTTACAATGTAAAAAAAAACGAATTTCAAATTTCACAAATGGCGTAAAAATTTGATGCGAACACATCCTATATCTTACTCAGCTTAATCTGCATCTCAGGCTATACGATCTTGGGCAGGGCGACTACGACGCTGACGGCGACGGCGAAGAGGAGGATGAAGAGGCCGGTGAAGTTGATGACCTGCGTCTCGGGGACCGTCTGCCCGCCCTTGTCGACCAAGCCGGTCTCCGCAGTGCAGATCGCCAGGAGGAAGATCGCAAGGCCGGCGGAGGCGTGCAGCGGCTTCACCATCGCCCGGTTCACCGCCGGACCTCGCGGAAGCCAAAAGTAGAAGAACCCGAACAACCACTGCATCAAACACTTCAAACCATTATTTTTCTTTAAACAAAAAAAAAGAGGTGTCCCAAACAGGGAGAGGGACGGAGAGATGCCATGCCTAATGATTTAAAAACCGGATCGAACCGGTCGCTAGTCGGTTCGATTAGTACGATCGTGATCTAGTCTATAAAACATTTCAGTTCAATCTTTCAAACCGTAAAAATCAAAAAAATTATTTTGAACCGTTCGAACCGGTGGTTTAATTATCGAATAAGTGAAATGGTCGGTTTAATTTTTTTTTAATCAAATCATATTAAAATTCAACGATTTAAAATCAACTTTTATTTTCTATTAGCATGAATTAGTTTTTTAAAAAGTGAAACTTGAAAACCTATATCTACTTAATTTAGTCTATACGTTAGTATTTTATAATTAAATATTATACTAGAATAATAATATATGTATTATTTTTATATAATAATTAAATATTTATAATGTCATGCTGACTTCTCTGGCTGATTGAACCAATGACCCTTATTTCATTCCGTTTTTAAAACATTGGGCAAACCTTCAAGCAATTATTTATTTTTGGTAAAAATGTATAGAGTTTATCCGAACTATAGACCATTTTAATCGGATATATATATATATATATATATATATATATATATATATATATATATATATATATATATATATATATATATATATATATATATACTTTCAAAATTTTGATTTTACTACCCAACCTCTTAATTTGTTGATTTGATAAAGTCAACGGTATTTTGACTTTAAATTTAAACTAATTACTTATTTTAATAAATTTATAATTACGTGAATTGCATGAAGTATACTAACTTAATTTGTAAAGATAAATAATGCATTCAAAATTTAAAGTCAAATAGCTGTTGACTGACTCGAAGCAAACATATTAAAAGCTTAGTAAAATCAAAGATTTTGAAAAGATTGAATAGCCAAATCAAATGATTCATCGTTCAGATAAGTTCGGTACGATTTACTTCTTTTTTTTAAACTATGGTATTTAATAGTATAACCAAGGTGCATGCATGTATGTTGGGATCAAGTTTTATATTTAAGTTACACACTTCTTTACACAGGTAGAAATTCAATCATGGGAGCCTCAAAAATAAAGATCAGAAAGATAAAATATGATCTACAATATATATTTAAAAAAACCAATGTACAAAAAAGTTATAATTATTTAAATCTTTATCTTAAGTATTCAACTTTGGAAATTTTTTGAAAATTATAATCGGCTGATTTTAATACAATTTTATGCTTAGGAAATACATTTCCAAATTTTGTAAAACTATTGTCAGTATGCTTAAGATGTTTTTGATCTCATTCAGTTGTTTACATCTTAATTTTAAGATATTTAAGCTAAAATTTCACAACTATAAAACATTTATATACAAGCCTATATGGGATTGCCTTTGGAACTACTACTTATCACATTGGGAAAATACTAGTGAAATATTTTGCAAGAAAAAAAAATTCTAGCCTTCCAAATAGCAGAATATTTTGGGACTAGACTACATATCACTCAACCAAGAATTACTGAGCGCTAAAGAGGTGTCTCCCACTAGGGAGCCAACACTACGAAAAAGATTATATTTAAGGACGTTTTTTTCTATAGTTAAAGATGCTTAAAAGCGTCCCAATATAATCTAATGTCGTATTTGAAAGCGTCGGCAAATGAAGAGTCGTTAGGTATATACCGACGCTTATGCCAACGCTTATGCCAAGCGTCGGTAAAATATATTTTGATGCTTTAAAGCGTCAGAATTTTTAAAATTCTGACGCTTTGAAGCGTCAGAAAATTAAAATAATAGTAAAGTTTAATATTTAATAAATTAGTTTATTACAATATATGGTTAATTTGACGACGCTTTTTGAAGCGTCGGTATTTGCTAAATTATAAGAATGCTTGGGGACGCTTACTCCAAGCGTCGTCTAAAAAGCGTCCTTATATTGAGATTTTTTTGTAGTGCAAATCTGTGGAGTAATATTTTGTCTCGCATAATACTTAGCTCTCACACTTGTGGCTGGTATTCGGCATTGATACCAAATGTAACGACCTGATTCACTAGCAATAATAATTCATTGGGCCTAAACCATCGGCTCTAGTTATTATAATTACTAAAGTACTCAGCGCATTTTTTTACATTTTTAATCAGAACATCTTTTCCATCTGATGTATGACTATTAGAGTGCTACATTTCTGGCCAAACACTATTTAAAATTTTAATTAATTAGACTACTGTTCCTCTTATATTTATCTATTACTATTCCACAGGACTAACAATTCTTTAGCCAAGCACTAAGTAGTCGTTTGAGACTTAAAAAAGTTTGGAACTTTCCATTCCATTACATGGTGCAGCTGTTGAGAAAAGCACTTATTGGGCAAACAGGGCCTTAGTTTTCTCAAGTAGCTCGGTTCTAATATTGCAACAGCTTATTATTGGCTAGTTAAGTTCAAAATAGTGGAAAGTTACATTAATAGAGCATTCTATATACTATTAGCTAATAATCGATACAATTGAATCACTCAAATTCGGTCATAATAATGAATAGAATTATTGATTCTATTTATCAATACCAAAGCCATCTGTTGAGCATCGAACCGAATTTCCAAACTATAGACCGAGCCAAACTGTTGACCGAGTCAAAATTCCTTCAATTTGCGATTCAGCTATTAGAATGACCTTGGATGATGTGATCATGTGATAGATTGAGAAGGAATCAGCTTAATCGGGTTCTTTCTCAATACGTAATGATTTTTTTGTAAATGAGATGATCAGAATTGATTCGGCTGAAGCTAATGCCGAAGTATAAAGGAGTGGTCTTCGTATGCGGAAATAACCACTCGCTTTTTACTCTTCTTTTTTCTATTCCTGCATTTACAACTTTTTAGGAGTATGTAGTTACTAATTCTAGAACTTTTAGCCTTTAATTTCTGTATTCAAAGCCTAAGTGTTTGTCTCTCTGTAACATTCTACATTTTGATTAATGAAAACTATTTATTTCAACTTAAACTTCAGCTGAATCAATTTCTCATGAACAAATCTTTACATATTGAGAAAGAATTCGGCTAAGCCGATTCCTTCTCAACCTATCACCTGATCACGTCATCGAGGATCATTCTAAGAGCCGAATCGCAAATTGAAGAAATTTTGACTCGGTTTACAGTATGACTCGGTCAACAATTTGAAAATAATAGACAAAATAAAGCGCGAACTAAAGAGTGAGGTTATAAGAACCTGCAAGCCGAACAAGCAGATGGTGCAGATCCCCAGCCAGGAGTGCAGGCTAATCATGTCAGGTGATACACTCGCCTTGTGGTATTTGAAGGCGGCGTAGATCCCGAATATCCCGAGAGTTAGCGCGACGAAGTGAAGCATCATGTGGACGGATTTCCGCACCCTCTTCTCAGCCGGAACCGTCTTATACGCCATTATAGCTGCGCCAATATAAGAAAAGATCAATTTCTTTTTTCAAGAAAAAAAAAAGCATGCATGATAATATATGGGTTAATTAACTCGCGACAATCTCGAAATTTTATAACATGTAGTGTAATGTGAAAGATCCTGCGTACCTTCTCCAATGACAACAATAAACCCCAAACTCATCACCAAAGGGTGTACCTAAAGAAAGAATTAGAGTACATAAGAGCAAATACATTATACATTATATAGATATATATATATATATATTAAGGGCAAACTTTTGAAAAAGGGGCCAACATATAATATATGTGTCTTGTGATTTCATCTTTACTATTTAGGTGTCTTGGGACAGATATTTAATTATGAAATTTCTAATTAATAGTATAAGTCTAAATATACAATATTAGATTTGCACTTCATATTTTAGTAGTTCACTTCGAACAGATGAAACATCATCAATTAATCTTACACCTCTTTGATTTTAGACGAAAATTTTGATTTGACATGTATTTTTCATATAAATCTCCTAAACCAAGGTTAACCTACTTGAGTCCACCTATATCGGTTTAGCTTTGTACACGACTTGATTATAGGTTTAATTACATATAAAGATAGGGTCAGGATATAGAATGTAGTTAATTGTTGTAGCTATTGTCTGATCTAGTTTTGACTCCAATAAGTTTTTAATCACGCGTAAGGGAAACACAAACTGAGAGGAAAATAGATCAGCAGAATGGAAAAGAAGAAAGAGAAAGTGAAAGAAAAGATAGAGTGAATAGATGACACAAAGACTTGTATAGAACTGATATGACAGTTTACGATCTTTTAAGTAGCGCATCAACTTATGTATGAACAACTTATTTATACCTATATATACATGTCACTAACTTGTACAAAATGAATGAGACACATACATTGAAGATCAACTCCGGGTCATCTGAGCGCAGATTCGCGCCGCCGCGGAAATGGAGCACCCACACGAGCATGAGGATCACCGCCACCAGGGCCAGTACATGAGCCACCGTACGGGCGTGGGCGGCTGCGAGGAGGAACTTAGGATTCGCAGTGAGAGCCATAGAAGTGTAATTGGAGCTAGTGAGGGAGAAAGATCAACAATTAATGAGATCAATCTAAGGCATTAGAGTTGGTTGGTTTTTATGAGTGCCTCTAATAATATTATATAACATTTCTTTTCTTTGTGGGAATCTGCAGTTGCTGCTATTGATAGGTCTAGTATAGTGGGGGACAGATCTATGTTGGGTTTGGTATATTTGAGGGGAACAAGTCTGGTTCAAAAGCAAGGCATCTGAGATATGTACTTTTCCATGGAGAGAAAGTAATCTCATAGTTGTTTAGTTAATCCCTCAGGTCACTGCATTAGTTAATCTAAGGTTTAAAATTAGGCACGGAGACTTTAACTATAAGCCATTTTTCAATTAAGCCCTCCGTAACTTTTAACTTTTTTTCTATTAACAGTCGGTTAACTTTTGACTCTTGTGATTTCAATTCTTTCACATTTTGAATTAGAAATTTTATTAAAACTTTCAAGTTTATTAGCTATCAATAGGATCAACGATTCTTGCGAGAAAAAACTTGGTCTCTCACAAAAAAGGTATTCTATAATATTGTTGATGGATATGGCATAACAAAGCGGTATTTTGAACTATTTATATTAGTGTTGTAACGATCCGACTCGCTAACAATAATAACTCATTGAGTCCAAACTACTGACCCAAAATGCTTAAGACCGATTATTATTATTAGTGTCCATAGTCTCTTATGTATCCAATCACAATTCTATTCCCATTCGATGTGGGACCTATTAGGATGTTACGTCGGATGGGAATGGAGTTATGACTCAGTATATAAGGGACCATGTAAACTAGTAACAATAATCGGTCTTACGCATTTTGAGCCGGTGAGTTGGTCCCAACAAGTTATTATTGTTGGCGGGTTGAATCGTTATATTTGGTATCAGAGTCAATCATCAGTATCTCGGGTGAGCCAGGATCGGAATGACAGGCTACGCCAACGACAAGATTAGCAAGATAAGTCTCACATTACCTGGTGTTTCTGGACTGTGTGTGTGATTGAGCTGATGAGGATGTCAGGACCTAAATGGGAGTAGTCATATTTGGTTTGATTTGATTATTTGCAAAAACTTTTAAACCGAACTGAAGTAGTCGGTTTAAAAAATCTATTCAGAACCAAAACAAACTGACCAATTTTGCATTTTGGTTTCAATTATCCTGCTTTTCTTAAAAAATAATATCTGTAATCTAACAACCAAAATTGAATTATGATAATTGTCAGAGACAAAATTAAAGCTGGATTATACAAGTTTGGATACGCGATAGTGACAAGAAATGCGTATAATATACTGCCATTCTTTTTTCGATTCGATTGAACAAAAAGAAGTGTACGTCAAAGCTGAATCAATACTAAAAAATCGAATTTCAGCTACTTTTAGAACTAAACTAAATTACAAAGTAGGTAAACCGAATTCCGCATTATTGTATTCGGCTTGATTTGGTTTAATATACTTGCAATTAATTTGGAACCAAAAAATCAACACCCTTAACTGTATGTTTAAGTCAATTAAAAATCTAAATATCGTCTCTCTCAAAAAAAAAAAAAAAATCTAAATATCGTATACATATTTGGCCTACCTTTTGAAAAGTAATTTTAAACTCAAAAGTACTTTTTGGCTCAATAGATCTGTTTGGCAACCTCGTTTTCAAAATCTGATTCAGATTTTTTGAATCAGTTTTCTAATTTTCGAGGTCCAAAATCAGAACCACCTAAAACATGCTTCTTGAAATCTCATTCTGATTTTGGACTCAAACTTCAAAGTTTTAATTTAATTTCGATTCAAAATTTAAATTTAAATTTAATTTTAAATTTTAATTTTTAAATTTATTTTTGAATTTTTGAATTTCAACTTTTTAAATTTAAAATTTAGATATTAAATTTTAAATTTTAAATTTAAATTTCATATCTCAAATTTTATAATTTAAATTCAAAATTTTAAAATTCGAATTTAAAATTTAAGATAAAATTTAAAATTTGAAATTTTAGAATTTAAAAATAATTTAAAATTTAAAATTATATGTTATAATTTTTCAAAGTACAAATTTCAAATTTAAAATATAAAATATAAAATTTATTTTTAAATTTGAAATATTCAAACTTTAAATTTGAAATTTTTAAATTTTAAATTTTAAATTTTAAATTTTAAATTTTAAAAAAATTTCAATTTTAAAATTTAGATTTTAAATTTGAAATTGAAAATTTATATTTAGCTTTATAAATTCAAATTGTAAATTTTAAATTTTCAAATTTCAAATTTATTTTTAAAATTAAAATATCAAATTTAAATTTTGTACAAATTTTAAATTATTTTAAAATAAAATTTAGTAAAAATATTATTATATGCAAAAATCAAAATTTTTTTGCCAAACTTTTTTACAAAATCACTTCTGAAAAATTACTTTTATCTAAACTCAGCTAAAAGCTCTGCTGCTTTTAACTAAAATCAATTCATCAAACTAAAATTAATTTTGTAAAAATTATTTTTCCACAATTTAGGCCAAACGGGCCCACGTACTAACACATGAATAGTACATGAGGGTGTGCCATTATGGGGATCTGCTACAATTGCTGTAATAATAATAAGTTCGCATGTACCGACCGTCCCTATCGCAAGTGGCAAAGGGCTTGGTGGTTGGTATCCGAGGTTCCGAGTTCGAATCCTAGTTGATTCACATTTTCAGCTAAGTTTATTTTTAAAAAAAATAAACGAAGCGGATAGCGTGCTACCTTTCTCTCAAAAAAAAAAAAAAATTCGCATGTTTTACATTTTCTTTCAAATAAGTTAAAATATTTTTGAATAAACTTAAGCCAAAAGAAATGAAAATGGCATATGCAGAGAAGCAAACTAAATAGGAAGCAAATGTAAGTAAGGGTAACTTTTATTATGTAGCATTCCAAATTGTATATCTCAAATATTAGAGAATGTGTAACATAGAGTTCTTTTTTGGTTAATCCAGTTAGCATGTCCAAATGTTCATCGTACCTAAATATTTTATTTTATTTTTTTATAAATTGTTTTTTTTTTTTTTTTTCAAAATATCTAATCTTGATGTGTGAGATGGTGTAGTGCGGTGCACAGCTGACAAGGTATGCCGGGTGCAGCAATAATTTTTTTTTTGTTGACTTTTCCTTCTATATTTCAATTGTTTCAATAGTGCGCACTATCTTTTGCATTTTTATTTATTCTCTCAAAAAAAAATCCAAAAAATTTAGCTTTTTTGTTTTGAAAATTATCTCAAACATCCCGTAGAAGCATAGTAGCATTCCAAAATTATTTGAAAGAGATAAACTTAATTATTTTATTCACATCTCTTTGTTAATTAGGATATACTTTATTATTTTGAAAATTATTATTTGTTGGGTTTTATTTTTATCTCATAAATAATTTTAATATTAATCTAATTTATTAGGAGGTTTTGAATAAATTTAGATTGTACTTTCACTACCAAGTCCAAGCCCTATAAATACAGGCAATAGGGTGTGACTGTACTATCAATCAAAAGAAAAATAAAATTCTTCTCCTCTACTTAATTAAGCCTATTTCTTCCTCTCTATTTTTATTTCTCTATTCCTCTATTCTATTTAGTTGCAACAAAGTAGTATCAGAGCGACGTACCTTACATGGAAGCTTCATTCAGCAAGATGTCAAACGGTATGCAACTTCAAGTTTCCCGCCTGATGAAGTACGACTATGACAACTAACTGGAGCATACAGATGAAGGCCTTGCTTAGGTCACAAGATTTCTGGGAGGTAGTTTCTAGAGGCTATGTAGAGCCTCCAGATGAAGCTGCACTTCAAGAAAATCAAATTACAGCTCTAAGAGAGTTCGAGAAAGAAGGATCAGAAGGCCCTCCTCATCAAAACAAGTTTCGGCCGCTACCACCTCAAAACAAGCATGGGAGATCCTCGCAAATATCTACAAAGGCAAACAGAAGGTGAAGAGAGTTTGCTTACAAACTCTAAGAGGTGAACTCGAGATCTTGAAGATGACGGAGTCAGAGACCATCTATGTACGCCAGTTTCGAGCGCCCACTAGAATTTTCGAGCGCCCGATAGAAGGTGTACAGTGCCCCAAAATATGTAGCTACACCTAGAGTTGTCGTTGGCGTCCGCTGGCTCTGCCCGCTTTTCAATCCGAGTGACCGTAGGATATTTGAGGCGTCCAAAAGGTCGACTTCTCGCACGAGGGGTGCTTTCGGTTTGAGCGTCCGAATGTGGTATCGGGCGCCAACAGGGACCGTTCGAAAGTTGTTCCGAACGCCCGCAGGGAATATTGGGCATCCGGATCTTCTGCGCAGGATTTTCCCACTCAGGTTGGGAGTTTGGAAATCATCTGGGTGCTTGTAGATAGAGTCTGAATCCACATCCAGGCACCCGCAGGGCAATCTGGGCGTCCGAATCCCTGGTTTCTGAAATTCCAACTCTCTAGATAGGCGTTAGGAAGATTCAGGCGCAGTGGGGGAACCTCCGAAACCATTTTCGGGTGCTCGATTCTCTATTTCGAGCGACATAATTAGTCAAGAACTCTATTTCGGTGAATTTTTTCAAAAAATCAGTGGATTTAAGTCTCTGAAATGGGTGGTCTCCTCCTATGTCTTCTCCCTTTGTTTTCGTGTTGTTTTACTATCCTAAGTTGCATGAGATGAACCTAATCAAAGTAGAAAATGTTTGTTAAATGATGAACATATATAGAAAATCTAGCCATTGAAGTTGAACTTTCATACATGCATGCGTTGTAGATGATGTTACTAATATTTCTAGAGTAAAATATAGTAGTGAATAAGATATTATAGTGAGACATCAATTGGACAAGGCAAAATAACATGTAGGACTTGATTCATGATAATGCACATAAGGTGTTTGACAAAATGCCAATGTAGCTAGAAAGCTTTCATTTGACAACAAATGTGACATGATTGGGTACGGACTTGTGATTATAGTTTGCAAAGAATCAAAATGAGCTCAACGAGCATTTTAGTTTGTGAGGGTCACTCCCAACAAGTCGTGCTCCTCCGAGGTATAACCAAACGAGGATGCGATTATTCGCCTCGCGCTAGCTGTTAAGAGCTGATGTAGGTTCGTGTGCGATTGTTTGACGTCCCACTAGACAAGACGCAAGCTGGATGAGACCTTGTTTGGTTGGCTTATGTGGCATTGGTGTAGTCAACAAATATTCACGTACGTTGATACATGTAGAGATGACCGGTGACATGGTTGATACAGCAGAAGCATATTAATTGTTATACTTGTTGTTAGAAGTTTTTTTCCGTTTACGCATCTATTATCTATTATTTGACTTAATGTCTCTAGTAGACCTAGTGGGTAGAACGCTCCTTATAGTGATAGTACCCACTGAGAACTATTTCATATAGTTCTCACTCCCTCTTGTTGGTTCCTTTTTCAGAGTACCCTTCGTCCTCCGTGGGTGATCGAGGCAAAGGGATTGTGCCGTAGTTAGCTCTCTACCACTTTGTTTTGGTGAGACTAGTAGTGGGACTCTTTTAGGGCATTGACATTTTAGAAGTGTTGTAATAATTGAATTTAGAACTTCTGCCATTTTCTTTGGTTTAGTAGTTATATTAGAATAGTGTTTCCATACTTTGATACTCCAACTCGTATTTAATCCCTGTTATTGTGTATGAGTTAATTGTGGTAGTTTGTCGCTTCGTGTGCATGAGGGAGCCTTGTGTACATGGCGGGTCTGGGCACATTACGGGGGAAGCTCTTGCTCGAACCCCAGGCGTGACACAAATAAAATCTGGCTAAGACCCCTTTAAAATCATTCAAAAACTTTTCAAAGAGTTATGAGCTTGTTTGTTCAAATTCGATTCATATTGAATCAAATTGATATTAACTTAATTAATTTTAGGTTCATTCAAAGTATCATTTTGATCCTAGCTATTTTGTTCAAACTGACCTCAAATCTTATTCATAGGCTAAAAAGTCTTTGAAATTATTTTCTACTCTTAATATCTTTTTGGTTGAATTTATAAAGCATTACGAAGTGAGCAAATCCTACTAGCTCTTTGAGAAATTAGAGTATAAATCGTTCACCTACAGCGCTGAGGTGTACACAAGTTGCACTGCCCTAGAAAGAAAGTCTTGCTTGTTTAGCAAGATGGCAAATTTCACACAACAAAAGTTTACTTGACTAAGCATATTAATTAGAAATATATATATATTATTAGTCACACTTGAGATACGTTGACCGCATAGATGCCCAAGTCACTTGTGACGTAACTCAGTTGACGAAACTCGATCGTGAAGTAGGAAAAGTGCATGCTTCGTAATCTATTACCAAAAAAAAGAAAAAAGGAAAAAAGAAGAAGAAGCAATTAGAGATGATGCATATGTACGTAGTCCACCACAAACTTCACCTACTCCAACTAATTAAGCCTCTTTGTTGACAAGTCGTGGACCCATAAAAAATGAGAAAAATATGGAAGCACAATTTAGTTCACGTGTTATAGCTTGCTATCTGATAGAATTAATACATATAAAACATGCATCACCTAGATAACGCTAGAAAGAGATATCAATTATCCCTTTATGTGTGATTGGTACATATATATATTTTGCCCATTTGATGAATTAATGTGCAGGTTCATGACAATCTTAAGAAGTACGACAAGAAAATGGTAAAGTTATACGGTCTGAAGCACCGCTATCAATAATCTAAAAAATA
Source organism: Puya raimondii (assembly GCA_016920855.1). Taxonomy (NCBI): domain Eukaryota; kingdom Viridiplantae; phylum Streptophyta; class Magnoliopsida; order Poales; family Bromeliaceae; genus Puya; species Puya raimondii. Next base: position 213,141,399 of record JABWPP010000050.1, on the reverse strand, counting down.
ATCTAATTAGAAGCATGAGATGAGATGGAGAGTTGAGAGATTATTATCCCAATGGATCGAGGAGTGACAGATGTATTACTGTGAAGTTAAATAAGGCATGGTTGATGACTACATAAGTGTGGACATGGTTGAATTTAGGCCTAGTTTGATAGTGCAGTGGTTAAAGCATCACTTTTATACTATAAAATGTTTAAAAAATTCAAAAGCGCTTCCAATATTTTCTTATTTTATAAGAAAAATATTACAATTTTATGCTATGGAGATAAAAATTTTAGCAGCGAGCCATAATTCCGTCGTTGAAAGCAAGTAATTAGTGACTAATTTTAATGTCCGTCTCAAATTAAAAAAGTGAAGACTTTGTAGAAGGTCATTAGCAACAGACAAGAATTAACAGTGACTAATTTTAGTCGCTGATAGTTCGGTGGGGACAATTTATTTCACACTAAATCTATTTTAACAACAGACAAGAATTAACAGTGACAAAATTTGACATTAATATAAATTTCAATAATTAGCGATAAAGTATGTGGTTGCTTTGATACTATGACAAAAAGTACTTCAATGAATTAATCAATGTTTATATTCAACATTCAGTTATTTTGTGATTAGCAAAAATATATACATATGAGTGTGTGCATAATTAATTGGAAAGAATTTGTTGGTTGTCCGTAAACGCATTGGTATATTTTAGGCATAATTTATGATTTTGCTATGGTTGGTCATTCTCTTGTATGGCGTGGTTAACCATAAAATTCAGAAATCTATAAAAAAAAAAAAAATAGTAATTATTCAGAGTCAAACATCATGATTGTACATGTTGAAAAAAAAAAAAAAAATCAAATTTTAAGTATTTTGGTCATTTGTGTTGCAACTAATTAGAATAGAGGAATAGAGAGATAAAAATAGGAAGGAAGAAATAGACATAATTAATTAGAGTAGAAAAACTTTATTTTTCTTTTGATTGATTGTAAAGTGACACCCCAGTACCTCTATTTATAGGGCATGGACTTGATAGGGATAAGTATAATCTAAATTTATCCAAAACCTCTTTATAAATTTGATTAACATTAAAACTCTTTATGAGATAAGAACAAAACCAACCAAATGATAAGATTCAAAATAATAAAATTTATCCTAATTAACAAAAAAGATAAGGATAAAATAATTAAGTTTATCTCTTTCCAACATCCCTCCGTAAACTTAATTCTTCTCCATCAGTAACTACAAGTAACTTAATCATCTTGAAAAATTGTTCGAAGGCGAGGGGCTTTGTGAAATTATCAGCAGCATGATCATCAGACTTGACGTATTCCAGTTGAACCTCTATCTTCTTTTTTTGGTCTCGTATGAAGTGAAACCTCACATCAATATACTTGCTTCGCTTATGGTAGACCCGGTTCTTTCCCAAGGTGATGGCAATTTGTTGTCAACATAGATTGTAGTAGCAGCATTTTGAAGATATTGAATCTCCTTTTCGGAGCCCCACGGCATGACACGCACACCGCTATCACCACATATTCTGCTTCACATGTGGAAAGAACAACAATCGGCTACTTTTTTGAAAGCCAAGCAATTGTCGTGTCACCCATGTAAAATATGAAACTAGTTGTGATCTTTTGGTCATTTAAATCATCACCCCAATAACTGTGTCGAAATAACCAACAAGCCGAAATTCATTAGAAAAAGAATAAAACAAGCCATGGGTTAATGTACCTTTAATGTGGTGTAGTATTCTTTTCGCCTTCCAATGAGTTAATTTTGACTCGTCAATGAACCGGTTGTTTAGCGCGACACCATAGACTATGTCTGGTTTGTACAAGTCAAATATCTTAAACTTCTGACTAGCCTCTTAAATTGCGTAGAATCGGTTGTCTTGCCTTCATCATTTTTTGAGAGCCTAATGCCACACTCCACCGATGTGTGGCCAGGATTGCACTTATACATCTTGAATTTATTGGAATTTCTTTCGCATAGCCCTCTTGTGTAATAAAGATGCCCTCTTTGCTTTATTTTACTTATATTCTAAAAAATAGGACATAAGTCCAATATCCTTCATCTCAAATTCACGTGCCATGATCATGTGTAATTCTTCAAACATAATGAAATTATTTTCTGAAAAAATAAAATCATCTACATATAAAGAAATGAGTAATATATCTCCATTTTCATTCATTTTTATGTAAAGGGCACTTTCTTAACGGCATTGGATATACCCGTTTTACTTAAAATAGACATCAATCCATGCATTCCATGTTCTCTGTGCTTGTTTTAGCTTGTATAAGGCCTTTTTCGAACTGTAAACTTTTGATCCATACCCTCTTTTGATATGTCCCAATGGTTATTCTACATAAACTTCTTCATCAATATAACTATTCAAAAGCACAGATTTCACATCCATTTGATAAACAAACTATTTATTTTATGTAGCAATTAAAAAATATTAATTGATTATTTTTTAAACGGATAACAAGAGAGAATACCTCATCTTAGTTGATGCCGACCTTTGTTTGCAGCCTTTTGTCACCAATCTTGCTTTGTAATTCTCTACCACGCCTTGTGCATTCTTTTTTGCTTGGTACACTCATTTTATTTCGATGATCTTTTGTCCGGTGAGAAGTATAGTCAACTTAGATGTGCGGTTCTTTTCAATAGCTTTAATTTCATCATCCATGGCACGCTTCCATTTTTCTTCGTGGACGGTTCTTCGAACTCTAAAGGTTCACAGTCAACAGGGAGACAAATAACATGTAAGTCACTCATTACTTCATACAGTTCACTTAAATTTCTTGTCTTCTGAGGACTTGGGCAATCATCTAAGGATGATTCTGACGAACTAGAAGTCATCAATGTAGGTGGCGGTCACAATGCTGGTAAATATTCTTTAAGCTCCAATTTAATCAACTCCTCTTCTTGGATTTCTTCGATACTATTCTTCCAATCCCACAAGTTTTCTTCATTAAACTCCACATTTCTGCTTATGATAACTTTGGAATTATCATGATTACAAAATTTTAGCCTTCGATTTTGAGTTGTACCCGATGAAAATGAGTCTTGAACTCTTGTCATCTAATTTAGTCCTTTGTTGTTTGGGAACATGTACATACACAACCCTTTTGAACACCTTCATATGTGATATATTGGGCCTTCTTCCGGTCCTGGCTTCTTGTGGTTTCTTGTTTTTTAGATTCACAGTAGGGCACTGATTTAGGATGTAGATGGCACAAGCTACTGTCTAAGCCCAAAACTCTTTCGACAAGTTCTTACTCTTGAGCACACTTAGCACCATGTCGAGAATAGTGTGGTCCTTTCTCTCCTCGACGCCGTTTTGTTGAGGAGAGTATAGCATCGTTAGTTGATGTGGGATGTTGTACTCTTCACAGAAATCTTCAAAAGAGTTGGAGGTGAAATCGCTGCCCCTATCTGAATGAATGGCCTTGATGGAATAGCCACTTTCATTTTGTATGATCGCCTTGAATTTCTTGAACATGCTGAAAACTTTTGTTTTCTTTTTCAAAAAATACACCCAAGTTTTTCTTGTAAAGTCGTCAGTAAAGATAAGAAAATAACGATGCTTACCAAACGATGCAGGAACGATCGGTCTACATACATCAGTGTGAATGAGTTGAAACAGCTTTCTTGGTTTGTACTTTACTTTTTTCGGAAAACTTTTGCTAGGCTACTTGTTGAGAATGCAACTTTTACATAGCTGATGTGGATGATCAATAAGACGCAAGCCACGCACTATCTTTTTTTTTTTACAGCATATTGAGATATCCAAAATTAAGATGCCCAAGCCTCAAATGCCAAAGTCATGATATATCTTTCACACAAATTTTTAAACACCTTGTTACATCATTTTTTAAATCAAGAATGAACATTCTGTTCTTCGTTATGTCAACTTGCGCAATTAGGTTATTAGCATCATTTCTTAGAAAAAGCTTTTTATCTTTCAAATAAATATCATAACCCTTTTCAAGTAATTGTGCTAAACTCAAAATATTATTTTTCATATCCGGCACATAATAAACATCGAAAATAAACTGATAAATATTATCTTTGAGGCGGATCAAGATTGTATGTTTGCCTTTAACTGGAACTTTTGAAGAATCACGAAAATAAACATCGCATCTCACTGTCACGCCCCGGGCTAGCTTTAGAAGCAGAAAAACGTGCCATTTTTTTTTGAAAGCCTAGCCCGCGCCACGTACAGACCCGCCACAAATACAGGGCCCACTGTCTACACCGACAGAGTCTCCCCTGTATTTGCACGGCGTACACACGATACAAACATGATCACAACCACCATTCATTCATCACACAAACAACAAGCACAATATCCATAGCATACAGCTAACCGTCCTTAACAATTGCATGTATCTAATCAAGTCCTTAGGCGAAGGATGATGCGATGCACAAACAACAGATCATTTTATAAAAATATTTCTTACCTAGAAACTTTACTTTGAAACCCTAATCTCAATAATTTAAAAATCATTTTAAAACTGTTCTCCACACGAGAACTCTCTTTTGAAAATCAAAAGCAGATCGATTGAAAGCCGTTTGAAACCGTTTCCCACACGGAAACCTTATTTTGAAAACCACTACCACGAGGGGTAGAAATCCAAGATACATAGATGATCACAAAGCACAACAATAACCAAAACCACAAGAACGATATACTAAAACATAATCATCCACAATATCTACGCATGCAATCAACACAAATTACTGAACCATATCCATAAGTCTACTAGGTAAAGGGAGAGTGTCAGGATAGCAACCAAAACGGTGGTAACACAAGTCGGGACCTCTAATGCAGTTATCTAGTCGCGTCTCACAACGTCCCGACTCCCACCACCCGGCTCACCTGAAAAAAACAACGATGGCGGAGGGTGAGAACATGATAAACATGTCTCCCCTCCCAGTGGGTACCGCAAGCCGACGAAGGCGAGGTGTACACACCGGCGTGAGGGTCAACAGATAGATAGATAGGTAAAACAGTAGCATAAGTAAGCATGAGAATGAATCATACATGAACGACTACGCTACTGTAAGCAAATAATATATACATCAACTGTAGATAGATAATGAAAATCCAATCACCACCAGGCCACAGGGACGGATCCCTGGCACTGTCACAACCGCTCACTCACAGGCACATAACCTCCGTAGATGCACATGTCGAGAGGCTCACGGGTTGGAAGCACACAACCCTTTTTCGAAAAAGAACACCCTAAGCGGTGGATCAGACTGCTGACGTACGTGAAGTGCTAGAAGAGCTGTGACGATCGATGCAATATGCTCAAACCACAGAATGACAACTAGCCGAGAATAGCAACGGGACCAATTCCAAGGATCGCTCGGAACAATAGGCGATCACCACTGACCAACTAGATCGTCTCAATAACCATGCAATCACACTACTCTACTAATGGCAAGCTCACAAAAGTAGAGGAAAGGAAGTCTAGTGAACTAATAATCAACATGCAAGAGAAAGGGATAGAAAGGTATCACCGCTAGTCCACTGAACCGACTCCGGATCGAAGTACCCACCTGCAGAAACGAGGCGTCTAACACCGACGGCTCACGGGGAAGTCGACCGAACCTACGAGGTACCAACAGGGTTAAGACCCACCGAGTCGACACTAACAACAAAAGCACACAACCTGAAACCGTCGGATCGTCCGGAAAACCCGCCGGAACGATCCCGAACTCAAACCAAGCACCAGAGGGGTACCAACAAACCACGCGAGTGTTTCGCTGTCCACAACCACACCAAACAAGGTGGTTGGACAGCGGGCACAAGGTCGGGATGCCACGAACACCAACGCATCCCAAAACGACTTTCCGGGTTCCCGAAAAATGCCGATTTGGCACCGGAACCCTCCGTCACTCATCCGCTGCCCTCGAAACTTCGGGACAGCGATGAAGAATAGCCAACGAGGCTATACGACGAAGCCAAGTCGCTCACGAAACCAGCAAGTGAGTCGCACGACCAAAACGCGCGTTCCGCCGACTATTTTATCGGAAAACGCACAGGAAATCAATCCGGATCTCCGCGAAGGGCGAAGAGGTTGGACAACTAGTCCACAGGGCCTCAAGGGTCATGCCCTTGCTGCCCGCAGCATCACAACTGTCACGCCCCGGGCCCTCGAGGGAGCCTACCAGGCACGTGCACAGACCCGCCGTGTACCTCAAACAACACAATGTACACAAGGCGTCTATGCTAACAACCGTCAAGAAGGATAAAGAATACATCCTAAACAAGGTAATCAGAGCGAGAACGTATGTCTACAACTAGAATAAAATCAACACGACTAAAATCTCAAGATATACAATAACATTATACATCTTATCGACAATAGATCAACCAACATCTATACACCTTTCATATAAATACAATGAAAGGACAACATGGTATGCCTACAATAATAACACCGTAGAGGCTCTAGCTAGCTGCTAACCCCTCGCTGCGATCCCAAGCCTCTCCTGCTGCGGAAGGCTCTGAAAAACCCAACAACAATGGGGGTGAGAACTATTATCAATAGTTCCCAGTGGGTAAGCCGCCGAGAGTGGCGAATTACACCGCTAGGTCAACTGAGGCAAGATAGTAAAATTTAAACATAAAGCAGAAAGCATATAATATTTAATGCTAAACAGGTAGTTCTACACCTATCTTGCCTCCAATGACTAAATCATCTACATGAACATGAACATGCTCTATGTCATAAGTTCAGCATTTAATTTCACAGTTTACATGCATGTCAAATTAATGCTATGATCAACTACACATATTCTAATGTCATAAACTTACTATATGTCAAGTTTACTAATACATAATGACTTGTCTCTAATTACAAGTATGTAATGTATATTCACTTTGCCACTACATGTATGAACTATGTGACTTGTTCTCAACAATATAAAAGTTATGTTCACTACATGTAATGCCACAATATCACCACCCTATACTATGTCCATACACTACATGTATATGCATCAATTAATTAGGGTGTCAACTGTCACATTCCTCACGATATTTCCTACCATAAATGACTTTTTGAGTCTTGGCTTGAGCCGTGCCTAATGGCCCCGTGGTAGTCAACATTCTCGCTAGAATGAGCCTCCCCCACGACAATCCACTTCGGCGCCCATATAACCTGCACATAAACGATCGACGTCGCGAAAGGCCCACTCCGGAGCTGCCTGCTTGTAGGGAGCGACCCTCACAAGCGTGTGCGAATGAGCACAATGGCATACAAGCATAGTCAACAGCATAGGAATAGGAAATACGTTCGTCATGTCTCTAACATGGAATAGTCAACCGATGTCCAAGGGTCTAACACTAAATCATAATGTCAACCTTGTTGTTCACCTAAGTGAAAGTCATATGTTTAACCTCTCTATGTCAAAACATGTCATTTTATGTTTACTACATCCAATAGCCAATATGCTAAATATCAACAATATCATGTTATTCTCAATGTTTGATGGTATGTCCCTACCAATGTATCCATGTCTCTAACATGTAAATGTTCATCTCTTTGGTTACAAGTTCATAATCCTTGCATTCTTCTAATGCTACATATCATGCATTCTACAAATGCCAAAATCATGCATACTACAGTGCTATAACAATGCATTCTACGATGCCAAAATAAGTCCATAATCATGCTAAATATGAGCTACAACAACCTCTATATCTAGAGTATGAAACTATCATGCAAGTGTTTAATCAATTATAATATCAATGCCAATATAATCCCTTTCCTCATGTCTTAAACATGGAATCAATCCACGACCAAAAGGTCGAGCCAAAGCCAACGATGCCCGTCAAAGTTGCCCACCTAAAAGAGGTGCAACAACTTATCCTGCATGTGCTATAATCTCTCCTTTCTCTATACAAGCATACTTTAGTATGCGAAGAAGATCCACTAGATCAACAACCAAATAATGTCTTCTATGACACTCTTTTCTAACATGCATAACTTACTTAGCATTTCCAATGCATCAATGCACTATTTGTACAATCACCCTAGTATGCATGTTATTCTCATAATACCACTCTATATGTACTATGCCTTTTGCATACACAATATATATATGTCTCATGCAATTACAACTATCATAACATAAACTCTACCATATAGAGTATGCAATTCTCATATGTGCTATACATATATCATGATCCCAATATTTCTATCATGTCAAAATAAGCATGATTATGCAACAATTCAACTCTAAATATTAGAGGAGACATAGGGGGGGAGTTCACCCATTTCGGTGAGGTCAAACCCACCGGATACCCATCGAAACCTCGCAGTACTTCGAAACGAAGTCGTCCCTCGAGCTTCTCATACCCTAAGATATTTTCCAAGGGGTTAAAAGTTTCGAACAAACAAATTCGAAAACCACCAAAATCTATGAGGTAAAAGGGTGAAAAATACCTTGAGCAAGTAAAACTTGTTCTAAGTCCAAATTGAGGTTAGGGATCATCAAATCCAACCTACAACAACGTTTTACACCCATCAATTTCACCTCAAGAACTCTCATTCAAGAAACCCCAAATTAAAACCCTAATTTCAAGAAACTAGGTTTACAAGCTAAATCTTAAGCAAAACACAAATAGAGGTTGTAAAAGAGTTTACTAACCTCAAAACAAGCTTCCACTCAAGCTCACACAAGCTAGGGTTGAAGATCCATCCTCCAACAAGCTTCTCTCCTCAGCCCCGAGCTCCCTCCAAGCCTAGGAGCACTCCTCCACGAAGAAAATGGAGAGAAAAGAGATCAAAACCATGATCTAAGGGGTTGGGAGCAAGAAAACCTAGAGAGAGAGAGAGACCTACCTTCTTCCTCTCCTCCAACCTCAGCCAACAATGGCTGTGAAGGGGTGAAGGGGTAAGTTATAGAGATGTAACAATATCCCCATAAGCCCTTCCAAAGAACAAAATCACAAAACTGCACAAATGGCATTCTGCAGCATTGTATACCGGTATGCGCATGGGCATACCGGTATCCAACCAAAATCCCGCAAACCCGAGCCTCGGCCAAGCGGTCTGCGCAAAGGGATTCCGGTATGCGCCTTCCCCATACCGGTACTAACACTCCAGTACCGGTATGCGCATTGAACATACCGGAATGCCAGTGTATTCCGGTATCTCCAGCCAGATTCCGCAGAACCCGAGAGCTGCGCAAACCAGTTCTCACTGGATTCCGGTATCCTTAAACCAGATACCGGTATGCGATTGCAAAATCTGCACTTTTGCAGATTTTGACTCCCGGAGTCCGTTTTCGCACTTTTTAAGTCCCGAAAACACTCCGAAGCTCACCAAACACAACCCAAAACTCCAGAATAGCACGAGCCACTATTCTCACACTAGAACTCCGTAATTGCAAAAGTTCAGTGTACTACAACAACACTGCCACAACTCACAAAGGCCGTAAAACAAGCAACATACGCACAATAACAAGCATAAAGAAGGCCGATAGAGCACTCCGTTCGTCCGCGCGACCCTCCGCAAGCACCAGCGGATAGGGAACGACGCAACGGAGGCCGTGCTCACAGCCCCCCTGCGACAGGGACAGTCGCAGGCTCAAACAACCACAAAAACAGCAACAACATGCGATAATAAAGCCCGACAAAGGCTAAACAGCGAAGCGGCGCACCAAAACAGTGAAATGAGGTGAGCACGGTGATCAGCGCATCGCCGCGATCATCGGGCTCACCTTCCCGAGGTTCGGGAGGCAGCCAAAGGCTCAAATCCATGCATGCGGCCCAAACTGAGCAAAAACAAGCCTGGCCAGAGCAAGCTTGCTCCGGTCGGCTGCCGGCCGACATGCAGCGGGCGCGGCGGCTAGGGTCGGACGCGGGGTAGGTGAGGAAGGGGGAGCTCACCTCAACCGGCGGCAGGAAGCGACGGCGGCGGCGCGGGGAGAGCACCAGCTCTCGAGTGGTTAGGGCACGGCGGTCGGGACGGCGAGCACCGGCAAGAGGGGCTCGCCGGACGTCGGGTAGGAGGTGACCGCGACAAGAAAAGGCGGCGGCGGCGGCCCAAGGCCCTCGGCCGCGGCTGCCCTAGCAGCCCTAGCGGCAACAGCGGCGGCTGCGGCGGCGCACCGGCGGCACGGGGGCGGCGGGAGGTGGCGGCGGCTCGGGCCAAGTGCCCACTGCCCGCACTGCTCCAGCAGCAGCTTGCGGCACCGCGGCGGCGCTCGGCGGCGGCTCCCGACGGCGGGGCAGGTCGCCGGTGGCCGTGCAACCTCAGGGGAAGACCTAGGGCATGGGTTCACCCTGGGTGCACACAGCAAGGAGAATAAGAAGAAGAAGAAGAAAGAAAAGAGAGAGAGAAGGTGGAGAGGAAGATGGCCGGAGCTCCCCGCCGGCCAGGGGAGGTCGGCGGCGATCGGCGGCGCACAGGGAGGTGGGCAGGGAGCTGTGGAGAGAGTGGGCACTAGCTGGGGGAGAGCTAAGGGAGAAAAACACAAAAAAATGGATCTCTTTCCTCTCTACACACTAATATACAAGTGGTAAAATTGCGAAAAAGCCCTCGAAACCAGAAAGTTCGTCCCGAGTCCCTCACAACAAGCGTAAAAAGCACAGACACCCCTCCACACAAGATTTCACGCAAAACGGTGCGTGAAACAAGGTCCAATTCACGAAACGATCAAAACACGTATTACGACCTCTCGGCGATGATCTCGCGATATCTCACGATCCAATGGTCGCATGCATGAACGGATCGCGCCATCGCATTCAGCACTGCCGAGACATCAAATCTACCATTTTGGATTGTCAGAAACGGTCGCCGAATTGTGACACAATCCATCCTCTCTCCTCCAACACAACCACAACAACATAAAAAAAACATATACAAAATACACGTATATATATATACTTATATACCTATATATATATATACACATATGTATACCAGTATAGATAGAGAGGGGGAGAGAGAAAGGAAAAAACAAATTCAAATTTCAAAAAAATTCGAATTCTCACACTTACCAACTCATCTAACTCCACGCATATATTCTTGTGCCTGGACATATGATTGCTTGCTCTAGTGTCCAAATACCATCTCTTGTGCTTATCAATCTCATCTTCTTTATATGCTAGCAATAAAAGAGGATCTTTTTCTTTTTTGTTCCAATAAGGTTATCTTTTTTATCTACTTTATTATCTTTATAATAATAATCAGATGCATAATGACCACATTTTCAAATATAACAACGAACATTAAATCGGTACCCTTGTCTTCTTACTTCTCCCTCTTTCATCTCTACCATTTTGATTTCTTCTCTTATCTCTCTCTCGACCTCCTCGTCCATGGCAACGGCCATGGCCACGGCCGTAACCTCGACCGCAACCTTGTCCTCGACTTTAACCATGATCTGTTGAATATCTGTCGATCTTCGATCCTTCCATGTCTTTTTTCATTGAAAACTTTGTTTAAAGGGTTTGTTCTAGATTTTCTTCATTTTCTTTTTTCATCCGTTACTTGCGAACTTGCAATGAGCTCAATAGTTGATCGACCATCAATGCATCTAGATCTTTTGCCTCTTCGATTGCTATAACCACATATGCAATTTTTTAATTTAATGAATGAAGAATTTTTCAAGTACTTGTACCTCCTCTAATTTCTCACCATTTTGTCGAAGTTGATTCCCAAAATAATACAATACTTTAATTGTCTAAAAATAAATGGTTCATCTAGACCTCTCTAGGTCCACTACTCCGCGACACCCTTGCCGATGTCACTTACCTCGCTGGCGATGCTCGGATTTGAAAAATGGTAAACCACAAGGAGTAAGAATTATAGTTAGTTCTCAGTAGCTGCAACCACCAAAAGTAGCACCACTAGGGGTGCAAACGAGCCGAACACGAGCGAGCGCGGCCTTGCTCGAATTCGGCTCGTATTAGATTCGAGCCGAATTCGAGCTGGCTCAAATTAATTTCGTGCCAGAATAAGGCATGTTCGAGTTCGGCTCGAAATTTAAATCGAGCCGAATTCCAGCGGCTCGAAATAGTTTTTTTTTTCGAGCTAGTTTCAACCCATGTTCGAATTTGGGTCGGAATTGTTCGATTCCGAGCCGGCTCGTTTATAGCTCGAAATTCTTTTTTCTTCTTCTTTATTTTTTTTCTATTTAAAAATCTTTATGAATATTTGTTAATATTACATTATATAATTTAACTGCAATTACCATTATAAATACAATCCAAATAAAATACTAATCCTGAAAATTACAATCAACATAAAATAAAACTACAATCAACATAATTATAATCAACATACATGCTCAAATTAATATTCCTAATTTATGCAATAGATTTTTGAGTTAGGGTTTGCTATGTTTGTATATGAAAATATGTGAAGTTGGGTCCGTGCCTATGCGGTACATAAAGAATGCATTAAAAGGTGGGTATTTAAATTAAAATATTTAATAAAAAATATTTAATATATATTATTAATAATATTAATATTTTTTATTTTATATTTTTAATTGTAAATATATATATACGAACTATTTCGAGCCGAACACGAACGAGCAGAGGCCTGCTCGTGCTCGGTTTGAAATTATTTTCGAGCGAAAAAATTCAGCTCGTTTTATATTTGAAATTAATTTCGAACGAGCCATTTTCGAGCCTATTTCGAATCGAACACGAGCTAGCTCGCGAGCGGCGAGCTAGACTTGCAGCCCTACTCTACACTCACTCGGTCCAAAGGAGGTAATAATAGATAGATAATAAGAACAATAGATATTTCTATACGAGAAATACGCAACTACAATGCCTCAAGTATTCAGGATGCTACTATGCCACTAGTTATATGTTTACCCAAGTACCTTATGTACATAACCACTGGTTCAATTTAACACTACACCTCATGGAGAGCTAAGGGAGATCGTACTATTCTTCAATTAGTAGACTACGCACCTAATGAAGAGACGAGGGAGATCGTACTACTCTCCAATTAATAAGCACTTGGAGTCGAGGGAGATCGTCCTTCCAAATACCACATATGGAGTCGAGAGAATCGGCACTCCGATGCATAGTAGTAGTCGAGGATGATCAGCCCTACCAATGCACGAGGGAGTGGAGGGTGATTTCTGGAAGGTCGCGACATAACTCATCTTGACACCCTAAGTTCAATGACTTCTAGGATTATTGCACATGTCCATTATACACAAACTTGTTCACATTTAACCTAGAGTTCATATGCCTCTATGTTTCACCTTAAATGTTGACCTAAGTTTAGAAGGTACACATGTTTAACCTAAATTCCTATGTTCTCTTTAAACATATATGCAAGTGTCCAAAATCTCATTATCATGCAATGGGATCAAAATCCTATTTTTTCTAGCATACAACTAAAATCATGTAGTTTAATAATAACTATGAAAGATACTATAAAATCGAAGAAAATAATGGACAAAGGGAAGATCTAATCTTTTTCGGTGATATTCTTCATCTTTGCTAAACTCTCCTACAAAAAAATGAACTTAATCTCTCAAACTCCAAAGAAAATCCTAAAAATGGTTCTACCAACATTAGTCCCCCAAAACCCCATAAATCGATCTGTTGGATAAATCCTAAAATCCAAACACTAAAATTACGAACTCACCTCTCTTCTTCAAGTACGGGAGAAACGGGTCGAGAGGGTTGCCTTCAACCTCATAGAGCTTCTTCTTGAAGCTCCTCATTATTTCCTAGCTTCGAATGAGATCCATCCCAAGCTTGGAGCTCTCCAACAATGGTGGATCATTGTTTCTCTTCTAGTAAGAGAAAGAGAAGAGAAAGAGTGAAGGAGAGGGAAAGGGTGACTGTGGATTTTTATATTACAGTTGCAGTGAGTGGATAAATGACTTTAGTAATTTTGCCCTTTCAAATTAAAATATTAAGTTTATTTTTAAAATTTTGATCATGAAGGTCATAATAATGGACCAAATATCTGACAATAATATGTGTGACCAAAATCTAACAATAGCTACCAATCCAGTCTTTTATGAGCGAACTAAGTATATTGAAATAGACTGCAACTTATTCGTTAAAAAAAAAATCTAGTTCAACATAATGCGCATAGTTTTTGTTTGAAAACTCATCAAACTGGGTAAAAGATAAGTTTGATTTTTCAATATCCAAATTGGGCATTTCAGATCCTCACTCTCTAGCTGCGAGTTAAGAGTCTTATGAATTCTATGATCAACCATGCCATAGAAGAGCATAGCCAGTTATAGCAATATTATATCAACAAAGTCTAAAATGCACTAATGTGTGAATTGACTGCCAACAAATTCTTTCAAATTAGTTATCCTTAATGCTTATTTCAGGTGATTCTTTTCCTTTATTATTGTACCAATTAACTTGTTTTGATTTGGGATATCACATCTTTATATGTTGTAATCACAAAATAATTGAATCTTGGACATGAACATTTAGTAAAGAATTTTTTTTGTCATTATTTCTATCTGTAATCTTATTTTTTAAAATTTTGCAGGATGTTTGTGACACTACAGGAAAAAGCGCATGTAGAGGCGGTTGTGTAGAGGCGGTTATTGCAACCGCCTCTACGTTAAACAGTAGAGACGCTTTAGAGGCGGTTTAGCACAACCGCCTCTATATGTGAAAAAAAAATTCTGAAATTTTTTCTTTCCCCCCAATCTTTTCCTTCTCCCAAAAAAAAACCCTAAGTTTTCCCCTCAAAACAATCTCCTCCCACCCACCCACCCACCCACCACCCCTCTCCCCAACCCTCGACGGCTCCTCCTCCTCCCCGGCGGCCACGAGTCCTCGCCGGCTGCCGTGCTCAGGTGTGGTCCCTCAACCATGTCCCTCCCCCGGTCTCGGCCACAGTAGCCCCCCCGCGGAACCCCCCGCCGCCCCTCGATCTCCCGCAGCGAGCCCCCGCCCTCGATCTCCCCCCGGTCTCGGCCACAGTAGCCCCGCGCCCTCCCCCTTCCCGGGGCGCAGGAGACCCCCCAACCATGGCCTCCACCCCCCCCACCCCCCCCCCCCTGGCGCGACCCCGGAGCAAGGCAAGGCCCCCCCCCCCCCCCCCCCCCCCCCCCCCTCCCCCCCCAACTTGCTTGTCTTTTCTAAACAATACCTTTGTCTCATCCTCGATGTTTTTGTATGCTGATTTATCTTGTTGAACTAAATGGATCTTTTCTTACTATGGTCAAGAATTGATCTAGTTAGTTATAAGGCCTATTAGAATTTTTGAATACAAAAAGAGATTGGAATTGTTTGGGAAGTAGTAACGCTTCAATAATGGTTATAGGAATACTAATTTCCTTTAAATTGTTGATGTTATTATTACCAGGTCGAATTGAGATAGGCCTATTCGGGAAGACCGTTCCTAAAACAGCCGGTATGCATGTACTAAATAGGACTTTACTTTTCCACTCATTTGGCTTCTTTATTGTTTTTATTGTTTTGCCTGTAGTAAATTACTAATAAATGTGCTGTTGAAATCAAGGTGAAGCTGTCTAATTGTTTGTTGTACTTTGTTCATCTTGCAGAAAACATCCGAGCTCTTTGCACAGGTACTTTGCTCTTCCGCCTTCACAGTAGATACAACCTCTGATTTCATGGATCAAAGCACAAAAAACACTCTGCTATAGTCTACCTATTTAGATACAAACTCTGGTTTGAATTATTTTGCAAATTTTTCACTATGTTATTATGCCGTGATACATAACCATCCAATGATTATTCCAGAAAATACAATAAACTATGACGAGTGGCTGTTGAATACTTGCAAACTGTGTGAAGATTGAATGTGTTTACTGCTATTACAAAAATATCTATTTTCGGACTGCTTGGCATAAATACATTCTCTTCTTAATATTATTATGTAGGTGAGAAAGGTATTAATAAAAATATCTATTTTCGGACTGCTTGGCATAAATTTCATGCCTTTAACGATAAATATATCAGAGATAGAGATGCTAATTTTAATCAAATTTCTAAATCAATTACTTGACCTACCAATTTTATTTTTAATTAGAAAGAAAAAGTGAGAGAAGAAGTCATTTGTGGGACTGTCGCGGTTGAGGTCATCTTCTACATTTCTTCTGTTTGAAGATTAGGTAAGTTATATTATATCCCATTTTTTATTCTTAGTTTTTATTAATATTTTAATTTTATTATTATTAAGTTAATTATTATCGCTAAGTTAGTCGTTAGCTTTAGGACTATGCATTGGTAGTAAACAAAGCTTTTGTTGTTTTTCAGAACTTTTTCTATAATGGATAGGAGTTGGATGACAAAACATAGAAATAGTGATGATTATAAAAATGGAGTCTCACAATTTCTTGAATTTGCATTTTGTAATGCATCCTATAGTGGAAAGATATTGTGCCCTTGCATACGTTGTGTTAATTGTTTATTACAAACTTATGAGGATGCGAAAATACACTTGATATGTGACGGCTTTTTAAGAGGATATACTAGATGGGTTTGCATGGAGAGGAACCTTTATCATTTACTTCCTCAATTAATACCGTTGATAGTATTTCAGCTTCTCAACTTATGCAAGAAGTTTCGCATGTGCAAGAGTATAATCCTATCACCCAAAATTTTGGAAGGTTGGATGATGTACATGAACTTTTACGTGATACTGTTGGTCTTAATGGTGTGACAACTAATGAAGCAGAAATACCCATGAATAAATTTGATGGAATGGTAGGCCCACAACAGGATCAAGTGGGAGCCAATCAGAGGAGGTAGAAAAGCTAAAAGGGGAATTGGAACGTATGAATGAAAAATTCGATGACGCTCTCAATTCTGCCATTAGAGAGATGCGAGAGGAAATGCGACAGGAAATAGATCGCCTAAGGACACTACTATCAAATACAAAGGTACACTAATTTGATCGCAAGTCATTACTAGTAAAATACTTAACTATTTTTGTATTTTCATATCATTAACATATATATTTTACATTGTTTGATAGGGTGCGGGTGGCAATATCAATCCGATTGATGCGTTCTCTCCCAATCATCAATCATCGAATGCAAGTCATGAACCTACAAGTGAAGGAAATCGTCGAACCATTTAAATTTTTGTAAACTAGAAAACTCAAATGTTGACTACCTTTAAAACTATTTAGACTTTTTGTTATTTAGTATGTTGCTATATACTATTGGATATACATTGAATGAGATTGTGTTTTGGATCTTTTGATCGAAAATTGGAATGTTAATTTCTTGTTGAGACTTGTGTTAATGTTTATCTTGTTGATGATATATCTTTTTTGTTGTTGTTGAGACTTGTGTTAATTTCTCGTTGAGACATGTGTTAATTATGTTTTTTGTTGTTTGATGAGAAATATAATTTTTTTCTTATATATACAAATTAAATTAAATATTAATATAATTTTTTATTATGATTTGTATGGTAGAGGCGATTGAAACCGCCTCTACATATTGCCTTTCCATATTAATATGTATAGAGGCGGTTGAAACCGCCTCTACAGATTAATATCTGTAGAGGCGGTTTAAACCGCCTCTACCGATTAATTTTTGTAGAGGCGGTTTAAACCGCCTCTACAGGTAAAAATTTATTAACAGATTATAAATAAAAAATAATTAAATAAAAATGTTGGGGCGGTCATAACCGCCTCTACATACCGCCTCTACGCTCCCCTAAAACCGCCTCTACGTTGTAGAGGCGGTGTCTACGCCGGCGGTCTAGAGGCGGTTGCTGGAACCGCCTCTATAATGCCTAAAAACCGCCTCTATGAGCGTTTTTTCCTGTAGTGTGAGCACCTCCTCGCGAAGAAAGTGCAAGATTTTTATTTTTAATTTTTTTTTTAAAGTTTGTCAGGCCCCTACCCTCAATCCTCTCTAGTACATATTTTACTTTTTAATACCTAAGAAGTTATGAGACACTTTCTTTTGAAAGAAAAAGTGAAAATCAAATCTCCAACCTCAAGAACTGTAGCATACTGAACTTTAGCAAATTGTGGAGTTCTAGTGAGAGAATAGTGGCTTGTACTATTCTGGAGTTTTGGGTTGAGTTTGGTAGACTTGGGAGTATTTTCGGGACTTGGAAAGTGCGAAAACGGACTCCGGAAGTCAAAATCTGCAAAAACTACAGTTTTGACATTGCATACCGGTATCTGGTTTTGGGATACCGAAATCCTGTGAGATCTGATTTTTGCACAGCTCTCGGGTTCTGCGGAATCCGGCGTCTGATACCGAAATTAGACTGGCATACCGGTACTGATGTTGGCGTACCGGTACTGAAGTCTTTTGTTCCGGTACTGAGGGTTGCATACCGGAACACTGTTGCGTAGCTTTTGTGGCCGAGGCTCGGGTTGCGGGATTTCTGGCCTGATACCGGTATGCCCATACGCATATCGGAATACAGTGCAGAAATTGCTTTTTGTGCAGTTTTGCAATTTTGGTCTTTGGAGGGACTTATGGGGATATTGTTACAACCATTACAACTTACCCCTTCACCCTTCACTGCCCTCATTGTGCTGAGGCTTGGAGAAAGAAAGGTAGGGTTCTTCCTCTCTCTCTCTCTCTAGGATTTCTCTCCCAAATCCTTGAGATCTTGGGTTTTGATCTCTTCTCTCTTCTCCTTTTGCTTGTTGCTTGCTAGTGGAGCATTGGGGAAGACTTGCATGTGTTGAGGAGAGCTTGTTGTGATTTTATCTCCAACCCTAGCTTCTTTGGACCTAGATTGGAGATCAAAGAGGTGAGTAACTCTCTTGTAAACCCTCTTTTGTGGTTTATTTGGATTATTATTGATGAAACCTTAAAATGGTAAACCTAGGGTTTATTTTAGGGTTTCTTGATTGTGAGCTCTTGGGGTTGAATTGATGGGTGTAAAATATTGTTGTAGGTTGGATTTGAAGATCCCTAACCTCAATTTGGACTTAGAACAAGTTTTACTTGCTCAAGGTATTTTTCACCCATTTACCTCATAGATTTTGGTGGTTTTCGAATTTGTTCGTTCGAAACTTGTAACCCCTTGAAAAATTATCTTAGGGTATGAGAAGCTCGGGGGACAACTTCGTTTTGATGTACTGCGAGGTTTCGACGATTATCCGGTGGGTCTGACCTCACCGAAATGGGTGAACTCCCCCTATGTTTCCTATCTTGTTATAGGATTGATTAGATGCATAATTATGATAATTATGGCATGATGGAAGTTGTGATTGCATGGGGTATATATGTTGTATATAAAAATAGCATTTTTCCATATAGTATGGCTTTATGAGAATAACATGCATGCTAGAGTATTTGCACTAGTAGTGTAATGATGCATTTATGAAATGCTAATTAAGATATGCATGCTAGAAAGGAGTGTCATATGAGACACTACTTGGTTGTTGGATTAGTGAATTCTCTTCGCATACTAAGGTATGCTTGTATAGAGAAAATAGAGGATATGACAAGGCAAAATAAGTTTGTTGCACCTCATCTAGGTGAACAACTATGACGGGCATTGTTGACATTGAGCTCGACCTTTTGGTCGTTGAACGATTCCATGTTTAAGATATGAGGAAAGGGATTCTTTTGTGTTGATAATTATAATTGGCTAAATATAAATTTACTTGGTTAAACGAATACTTGCATGATGACTTTTATTCTCTATGTAGTAGAGGTTGATGTAGCTCATGCATGGCATGGATTATAGCACTTGTAGAATGCATCGATTACGGCATTGAAACGTATTGGTTATAGCGTTAGTATAATGCATTGGACATGGCTTTAGAATAATGTATGGTCTATGAACTTTATAAACCGAGAGGTAAATATTTACATGTTAGAGATATGGGCATATTGGTAGGGACATACCAATGGACAATTTGAGAACGACATGACACAATGTATGTCTTGACATAGTGTGAGGTTAAGTATATTACATTTCACTTAGGTGAACAACAAGGTTGACATTATGACATAGTGTTAGATCCTTTAGACATTGGTTGGCTATTCCATGTTAGACATGACGAGCGTGACTTTGGCTATTCCATGTCTAGACATGACGAGTATAGTATTATGTGGTTGATTATGCTTGTTTGCCATTGTGCTCATGTGCACATGCTTGTGAGGGTCGCTCCCTACAAGCCGGCACTCCGGAGTTAGCCTATGCGACAGTTATTTCGCTTGCGACAGTTATTTCGCCCGCGCAGTATTGAGACGCCGAAATGGAACCGCCGTGGGCAAGGCTCATCCTTAGCATGAGGGTGGTGACTACCACGGAGCCATTAGGCATGGCACAAGCCGGGACGTTACCATGTGTAAGTCCCTCGTGGATTGGGTAAAAGCTAAGTAAACTGGTCCTAGTACATCACAGTCGGTTGATGCATATACATGTAGTGTATGGACATAGTAGTGAGTTGTTATTTGGTGGTATTACTTAGCTTGACACCTTTTGAATGCATGCATCATAGTTGGACATTCATTTTAGTCATTATTTGCATGGGCATCCATAGTGGCATTATCCTATACTCATGATGATTAGTATAGAGGCATGGTATTATGATGATAATAAAGAAATTCTTTTAACTAGTATCCATGGCATTAATTTGACATGCATGTAAACTGGTGTGATTAGATGTTGAGCATATGATAGTAGGGACATATTCATGTTCATGTAGATGATTTAGTCATTGGAGGCATGATAGTTGTAGAACTATTTGTTTAACATTTAATATTTTATGCCTTATGTTTCAGTTATACTATCTTGCCTCAGTTGACCTAGCGGTGTAATTCGCCACTCTCGACGGTTTACCCACTGGGAACTATTGTTTAATAGTTCTCACCCCCGTTGTTGTTGGGTTTTTGTTTCAGAGCCTTCCGCAGCAGGAGAGGCTTGGGATCGTGGCGAGGGGTTAGCAGCTAGCTAGAGCCTCTACGATGTTGCTATAGACATACCATGGTGTCCTTTCATTGTATTTTGAGTGAAAGGCGTATAGTTATATTGTTGGTTGATCTGTTAGTACATAAGATGTATAAATTCTTTTGTATATCTCAAGATTTTAGTTGTGTTGATCTTATTTTAGTTGTAGAATTATGTTCTCGCTCTGATCACCTTGTTTAGGACGTATTCCTTATTCTACTTGATTGTTGTTATTATAGATGCCTTGTGTACATTGTGTGTTGTTTTGAGGTACACGGCGGGTCTGTGCACGTGCCTGATAGGCTCTCATTAGGGCCCGGGGCGTGACAAGAACGATACTGATTATCCCCAGCGTAAGTGGCAAAGGACTTGATGGTTGGTATTTGAGGTTCCAAAATTCGAATGCTAGTTGCTTCATATTTTTAGTTAAATTTATTTCTAAAAAATAAAAATAAAAAATAACACGCTACCTTTTCGCTTAAAAAAAAACTCAGACAATCGAAGCAACAACCATTGGACAAGACCAGTGGTCGTTGCCAGGTTCAAGGATTGAACATTTGACCTCTAATAACTTCCCCATCGAAATACCCACCAGGATGATAGCTGTGGATGCATGCATTGATTATATTTTGTTGACTAATTACTTGGAATATAATATGTAGGTTTCAGTCAAGGATACACGGATTATCTAGAAAATCTTAGAAGTTTGATTATTAGTTTCCTGCTGATTCATACAGGAAAAGAGAGATGGAGGGGTCCAATTTCCTACTTTAATAGGTCCACCATTTGAAAGATATTGTGTAAATTGAACTATTAGTTGCCCAATGGTAAGTCGAGTTTTTTTAGTTCTCAAATCATTAAATTCGAACTTTATAGTCAAAACTTCTAAAAATGTTGCGATATTTAGTTTCTAAACTGTTAACAATGTTTTCTTCTAATTCGTAACTTATTAAAAAATTGTTACTTGCATCAAATTTATCTGTAAGTTTGTACAACGTAAGTCCGTTAGTCCTTCATCCATCTCGAACTTTTAGTTTAATGCTCAATTTATAAATAAAAGGATCTTAAATCAATGGGTAGAGGTAGATAAATATATGAAGTATAAATATACAAATGCAATACATATATGGAATCAGTGGCAGATGCACACTACAAGAAAAGATAGTATTGATGGCTAAAATAAAATGGCGACAAAATTTATCGCCACTATATATTTACCTATGATGGCGATAAAAAAAGTCGCCACCGATTAATTAACTTAACGCGGCGAAACTAGTTTCACCACTAAATGACTATTTTATCGCCACTATTTGGCTACATATGATGGCGATAAAAAAAATTGCCACCAATTAATTAACTTAAAGTGGCAGTAGTATTTTTACCACTAAATTACTATTTTGTCGCCACAATATATTTACCTATGATGGCGATAAAAAAAGTCGCCACCGATTAATTAACTTAACGCGGCGAAACTAGTTTTACCACTAAAAGACTATTTTATCGCCACTATTTGGCTACATATGATGGCGATAAAAAAAATTGCCACCAATTAATTAACTTAAAGTGGCGGTAGTATTTTTACCACTAAATTACTATTTTGTCGCCACAATATATTTACCTATGATGGCGATAAAAAAAGTCGCCACCGATTAATTAACTTAACGCGGCGAAACTAGTTTTACCACTAAAAGACTATTTTATCGCCACTATTTGGCTACATATGATGGCGATAAAAAAAAATTGCCACCAATTAATTAACTTAAAGTGGCGGTAGTATTTTTACCACTAAATTACTATTTTGTCGCCACAATATAGTTACCTATGGTGGCGATAAAAAAAGTCGCCACCGATTAATTTAACTTAAAGTGGCGATACTAGTTTCACCACTAAATGACTATTTTGTCGCCACTATTTAACTACATATGATGGCGATGAAAAAAATTGCCACCAATTAATTAACTTAAAGTAGCGATAAAAAAAATTGCCACTAATTAATTATCTATGGTGACGATAAAAAAAGTCGCCACTAATTAATTAACTTAAAATACTATTACTTTTATTAACATTTCCAAACTTTTATTTTATATATTATTTTATTCTAATTAATTTAGTTAATTTTTAAATTAATTTTTTAAAATTTAAGAGCTTTGTTAATTAGTGAATAGCTATTAACTATTTTAATTTAATTTTTAAAATTACTTAAATTTACTTTGATTAAATCAATTTATTAATTAATTATTAATTAAATTAAATTATTAATTATAACTTTTTAAAGATTAGATTAAATTATTAATTTGAAAAATTAATTTAAACTAAAAATTAAATTAAAATATAAATTTAATTTAATTTTTAAATTGAACTAAATTAATATTCTGATTTAATATTAGTAATTAAGTTTTTAAAAAATTGAAAAAAAAAAAATCCTAACTTCCTCAGCTCACCCCTCCCCTTCTACTTCCTCTATTAATTTTATAATTTTTTTAAAAGATTCAAAAACCCTCACAGTAAAGCAAAAAAACTCTCTCCCCCTCAAAACCCATTTTCTAATCCGCTCCCATCCTCTCCCTCTCCTCCTCGACGATCTCTCGCCGGCGAGCTCGTCACCGGCGAACTCCTCGCCGGCGAGATCCTCACCGGCGAGCTCCTCGTCGGCGACATAGGCGACAAGCTCCTCGCCGGTGAACTACGCAGTGAGCTCCTCGTCCTTGTAGCTTGAATAATTAGTAACTGCAAAGCAGAGAGAGTGAGAGAGAGAGAGAGAGAGAGAGAGAGAGAGAGAGAGAGAGAGAGAGAGAGAGAGAGAGAATATGAATTACATACATTGCTCAATAGCAGTAGTTGATGGATTATCGAGCGAATTGTGCAAATTGATCGATCATTCATTTCCTCATTTGGTAATGAGGTCTTCAGATTTTGATAGTTTATGAAATTATATGCAAATGATGTATTGTACAATGCTCTAGATTAAATTGACACCAATTTGTTGTTGAATCTTGGGTTATGCTCATACCAAGCAGGGTATAATCCTGCGTCTAGCTTGAGAATGATTCAACTGAGTTGAGCTTCATTTAAATTGGAATACAGTTCAAGCTCAAATTCTGTTTAATTTTACCCTGAGTATATGGTTCATTGCTTAATTCAAGCAAATATAACTCTTGTGATATCGCGTTTGTTCGTGTTTGATCGAGCTAAAGTTTGTTTCAAGTTGCAGCTCGAAACAAATCTCAATCATAATTAGAAAGATTGGGACTGGTTTGTTAGTTTTTGAACCTGGGATTTATTCGGCACAAGTCATTCATGATTCACTTAAACTATTTGGCATACGCAGCAACTGTGCATAGAAATTTAGATGTTTCTTTAGTAGTCTTTCATTACTATTATTTATTTATTTGTTATTACTTGAGAGTTAAGTAATTAGCAAGATACTTGAAATTTAGGATCACCAATAACTACAGTACTGCGCTTGGCTTCAGAGAAAACTACGACAACTTATCATCCGTGGTGTTTCCCTCACCGTTGGATCAAACGATCGGCGGAGTCACTCACTCCTCAGACTCCTATCTTCCTGCTGGGAAATTGGGGTCTTTTGGAAATATAATTAAGTCTATCATGCAACTGCTCTATTAGAAACCAGTATAATCATTTTTTTCATTTTTTTAAGATGTTCATATGTCACACGTATGCACTCTCTTTTACATGTGTATGCTCTGAAATGTGGCTATTGGTATTAGCCATTGGAGGAAAGTCTCTACCTTCCTGGAACTAGTCTAACAACACTAGTGTTACAGGACTACTGTTTGATTGGATATGCATTTGTGGGCATTCAAGCGTGTCACTGTGTGTATCTTGCGTGCTTATCACTCTGCTTGTACTCGCTACTACATTCTCTCCAGTTCGAACTAAAAGGTTTACCACCACTGAGTTTCAGTTTATCTAATTGTAATCTGATTTTTGTTTTTTCTTGCTCTTACCTATTGTGTTTGATTCCATGTTGTTGTACTGCATGCTTAGGTCACAATTCTTGTTGCCGCCGAAGGTGTACACAAGCTACCTGTTATCAATAGCAGTGCGGACTTGAAGGAGGCACTGCAAAAGCTTGGCTCGATTCCTCCCAACAAAACCCTAGTATTGTTTTAGCCTTAAGCCTAGTTTGATAATGTGTGGCTAAAAGCATCTATTTGATACTATGAACTGCCTCCAAATTCTGAAG
The DNA here is from genome assembly GCA_016920855.1 of Puya raimondii. NCBI lineage: Eukaryota > Viridiplantae > Streptophyta > Magnoliopsida > Poales > Bromeliaceae > Puya > Puya raimondii. The sequence goes on along the minus strand of JABWPP010000050.1, from coordinate 213,116,326 downwards.
TGCTTTTAATTTTTTTTCTCCTTTTATGTTATCAATATAATAAAAGTTAATGTCAGAACCTTTTTCCCCCTATTTAGCATTTTGGATCTAAGAAATTCTTACTTTAGTGGGAATTGACGTTAGGAGCTTTGGGCTTTGGATTTGGGTTAGATGATTTCCATTTTACCGAATTTGGATCGATATTGAAAGTCAAGCTGAAATTGAGAGTCGTATCAAATTTGCTTGTGATTTTGAATTTGAATCCTTACAGAAATAGCAGGTACTGTTACTACACATGTGTATTTTTGCGAGTATCTCTACTCAAAACAGTATTTCTGCAGGAGCTCTACTAGGGCCAAACATGCCCTAAGTAAGAAGTATATAATTTGACGAAAGTTTAATTAGATACTAATGAATTGCGCGCGTAGATTTTTTAACATAAATATGTTGCGCTAGTTTTTCCTCATTTTACTCCGAACATGATCCATTCTTTTTTGTAATTTAGTGGAAACAATGATCAGTGGTTTTGCTTCTGCAGGTAATTACTTTCCCTAAAAAGATCGCCGCAAAAAAGGTAAATACTTGAGTGGGCAGGGTTTGTTTATACTGTGTACTCCACACAGCTAATTTCTAACAGAATGTACACTATATTTTGTATATAGACATGGTTGCTATGTAACATCGTATACATATTATAAGGTTTGAACTACTATGTTTATGTTCATGACTTAATGTTTAGTTGTGTACATATCACAAGCTCAAAGGATTGTTGAACATTTAATCGTATCTGTAGATACTTTTAGCATAATAGTTTTTTTGGTTAAATTTCACTATTCAGCTGTGTCTGGCTGAAATTACACATGTGTTTCCTCAATGCATCACCCCACTTCTCCTAATCCTTCTTTTTCCCTTGCTCCTTCAATTCCTTCCCTCCTCCCTGCTGAGTTTCACCCTGCGCAGGCCACAAGTTGCAGCCAATAGCAGGAGCAGCAGCAGATTTTGGTAGGAAGGTGAATTGCTTTAGAAGGAGGTGGAGTGAGGTAATCCTTCATCTTTTCCTTCTTCTTTTCCCTCCCCTCCTAATCTCCCTGGCTTCCTCCCTCTCCCTGCGCAAATGCAGGTTGCTGCTGCTGCCAGCAGAATTGGTGCAGCTAGCAGCAGCAGCAAGCCCAGCTAAAGTGCAGCAGGGTGAAGGGCAAATTCTTCTCCTTCCTGTTCATCTTGTCCACGAACTTTTTCTCCTTTTTTTTTTTTGCATCCTATTGCTGCAAATTTAGGTTAATAACTACAATTTTGCAGTGGAGTGATGATGGTGCTGAAGTTCTGAATTTTTGGACTGAATTGAGTCAACCTTGAATTTTGATTAAATCTGTTTGATTCTCTTCTAAGAGTTGAACTTCGGAAGGGTTGGGAGTGATCTTAACATCATGTTCTATTGACTAGAATCTTTTTTGGATCAATTTGGTGGTAAGTAAGAAGAGAATTTCAGTTTTTATTGAGATCGTCAACCAAAAAATAGTTTTTATGTTGAAGCTGGATTCTTGATGTCACGCCCCGGGCTAGTTCTAGATGCGGAAAAACGTGGCAATTTTTTTTTTTTTTTTGAAAGCCTAGCCCGCGCCACGTACAGACCCGCCACAAATACAGGGTCCACTGTACACACGGACAGAGCCTCCCCTGTATTTGCACGGCGTCCACAACTTACAACAGGATCACAACCACCATTCATTCATCACAACAGCACAACAACTCAACGAGAGATTTATACAGCTAACAGTCCTTAAACCTGTATGAATCTAAGCAAATCCTTAGGCGAAGGATGATGCAATGCACAAACAACAATCATTCTAGAAATCTGCTCCTTACCCAGAAGCTTTCTTTGAAATCCTAGATCCAATCATTTAAACCCTTTGAAAACCGTTCCCCACACGAGAATCTTTCTTTTGAAAACGCTACCACGAGGGGTAGAAAACCAAAGTATGCGATAAATGAAAGATCTAGAACATATATACAACCAACCAGCCCAAGCATGCAATCATCACATAAGAATAAAGAATAGGTCCACAACACATAAGCATGCTAGAATATATCCCAAAAGGGTAGCTGAACCACCAATCACATCTATCAGATAAGGGTAGGGTGATAACCAAATCCGGGGAAGTAGCCTCACAAGTCGGAACCTCTAGAGCTACTATCTAGGCGTGCCTCGCAGCGTCCCGACACTCACCACCCTGCTCACCTGAAAACAACAACGAGGGCGGGGGGTGAGAACATGTAAACATGTCTCCCCTCCCAGTAGGTACCGCAAGCCGACGAAGGCGAGGTGTACACACCGGCACGAGGGTCAACAAAAGCTAGATAAGGTAGACAGTAGCACAAATAAATATGAAGCCAACATATAACTGAACAGCTATACTACTGTAATCAACTAGTGTATGCATCAATGGAGATAACCACAAGGTAAACCCAATCCATAGCCACCGGGACGTATCCCTGGCACTGTCACCTGCTCAACACTTGGCACATAAACCTTCTGGACGCACTGCGTCAAGGCTCACGGGTCGGCACAAACTCAACGACCCTTTTCCGGAAAAGAACACCTCCAAACGGTGGATCAGACCGCGGTGTACGTGAAGTGCTAGGAGAGCTGTGACGATCGATGCGAATGCTCAATCCATAGAACGGCAACGAGCCGTGAAGCAACCAATAAACCACAACTAGGATCGCTCGGAACAACAAGCGATCACTACCGACCAACTGGGTCGTCTCAAGAACCATGCAAACCACAACTACTCTACTATCCAAGCACGCATATAAGTAGAGTCAACGGGAGTCAAGTGAATTAATAACTGAAAAGCAGGAGGAGGGATAGAAAGGTATCACCGTAGTCCACTGAACCGACTCCGGGTCGAAGTACCCACCTGTCGAAAGATCAAGTCTAACACCGACGGCTCTCGGGAACCGCGACAGGACCTACGAAAGACTCGCAGGGTCAAGGTCCACCAAGTCGACGCTAAACACCAAGCTCACACAATCCCGACTCGACGGATCGCCCGGAAAACCCACCGGGACGATCCCGAAACCGCACACAAAGCCCCAGAGGGGTATTAAACAGTCGAACAAGTCCCTCGCTGTCCCCGAACACATAAAACCAAGTGCTGGGACAGCGAGCACAAGCTCGGGGTGCCACGACTACAAACGCACCCGAAAAGGCTTCCCGGGCTCCCGAAAAATGCCGAAATGGCACCGGAACCCTTCGTCGCTCATCCGCTGTCCTCGAAACTTCGGGACAGCGATGAGGAACAGCCAACAAGGCTAAACGACGAAGCCAAGTCGCTTGTGAAAACAGCGAGCGAGTCGCACAACTAGAAACGCACGTTTCGCCGATTATTTCATCGAAAAACGCGTCGGAAACGAATCTGAAACTCCACGAAGGGCGAGGGAGTTGGACAACCAGTCCACAGGGTCCCGAGGACCAAACCCTTGCTGCCCACAGCGTCGCAACGCTGCCACAAACGCCAAAGTCCCAAAACAAGCACAATTCCATACATACAAGCAATAAACGGAGCCGCTAGAGCAAACCGTACGTCCGCACGACCTTCCGCAAGCACCAGCGGATAGGTAACGACGTCACGAAAACCGTGCTCACAGTCCCACAGCGACAAGACTAGTCGCAAGCTGGGAAATCCCATAAAAACAGCGAGCTCAAGCACAAAAGCAAGCGTAACTAAGGCCGTGTGAGCAAACCGTACATCCGCACGACCTTCCGCAAGCACCAGCGGATCGGCAACGACGTAACGGAGGCCATGCTCACAGCCTCACTGCGACAGGAACAGTCGCAGGCCGGGAAAGTGCATAAAAACAGCACAACAAACACTAACGAAGCTCGACAAAGGCCAAACAGTAAAAATAACTCACCAAAATGGAAAACTAGGGTGAGCATGATGATCAGCGCATCGCTGTGATCATCGTGCTCACCTTCCCGAGCTTCGGGAGGCAACAGGGAGCTCAAACCATCAAGCGCGGCCAAAACAAGGCCGAAACTCACCCTGGCCGGAGCAACTAGCTCCGGCCGGCTGCCGGCCGACATGCAAGGCCGGCGGCGGCCAGGGATGGGTGCGGGGGACCCAAGGAGAAGGGGGGCTCACCTCAGGCAGCGGCGGGAAGCGGCGGCGGCGGCGGCGCGGGGAAGAGGACAGCCCACGGGTCGGCTAGGGCACGGCGGCGCCGGCAACAAACGGCGACGGCGGCCGGCGGCGACCTGAGCACCGGCGAGAGGGGCCCGCCGGACACCGGTTGGCCGGTGACCGCGACAAAAACAGAGGCGGGTGGCGGCGGCGGAGCTGGCCCAGCCGCGGATGCCCTAGCGGCCCCGCCGATGCTTGCGGCGACTCCGGCGGCTCTCCGGCGGCACGACGACGGCCGGGGAGGCAGGGTCCGGCAGCGGAGGTCCCGAGGGTGACCATGCTCACCCTCTCCGGCGTCGGGAGGCGGCGGCGGCGCGGCCCTACCAAGCTCGGCCAGCAGCACTCTCAGCAGTGGCTGCTGCGGCTCCGGCGGCCCACGGCGGCGGCGCTCCACTCCGGCGGTCGTGCCACCTCAGGGGAAGCCCAAGCATGGGTTTCCTCTGGGTGCACACCACATGGAAGAAGAAAAGGAAGAAGAAGAAGGAGAAGAAGAAGAAAATGGAGAGAGAGATGGCCGGGGGGGTAGCTCCGGCCAGGCGGTGGCCGGCGGCGGCCGGCAGGGCTCGGGGAGGAGGCCAAGGGGCAGGGGAGCCTGGTGCTCACCTCTGGGAGCAGGGGGAGAAAGGAAGTGAGAGAGGGAGAGAGAGGGAGAGAGAGGGAGAGAGAGGGTGTGAGGGGATAGCTCAACTACCCCCACCTACTACACCCACACACACACTCCACCACCCACTCCACTCAATTACACAAAAGCCCCTCACAGCAGGCATAAAATGCTAAAACACCCCTCCACAAGCAACCTCACGCGAAACGGTGCGAGAACAGGGTCCAAATCGCGAAAATACAAAAATGTGACATTCGACCTCTCGGCGAAGAAGATGGAATAACTCTCAAACCGTCCGTCGCACGTCGACACGGATCACGCCATCGCGTTCAGCACTGCCGAGACATCGAACTTACCATTTTGGATCGTCAGATTCGGACTCCGGATCGCGCCGTTAAGCTGTTCTCTCTCCGCGACGAAAATCCAAAAACTATAAAATCCACTAAAACTCACTTATATACATATATATATATAAATACCTGTATATATATACGTATACTGACCAAAAACACAGTATCAGGGGAGAGGAGCACAGAATTTCAAATTTCTAAAATTCGAATTCTCACACTTGAGCATTATTCCACCTTTGGGATGGAATTTTGTATTGATGATTGGACTTATCCTGTGGCATAGGAACCTGTGATCACCCTTGGATTGCCCCATACCCTCTTCTTGCCCTGGTTCTCTTTGTGGGTCAAAGAAACTGCAGCTACAGGCTGCAGTTTCAGCAGTAGCAGTTTTCGCATTTCAGCAGCGACATCATGGCATTGAGGAAGGATTTGATGGATTTTAATGCATCCAACTACAAAATTGGAGTATGCTTGTGAACCATCTGGTTAGGAGGAGTTGGCGAATCAAGTCGTTCAGCTGATTTTCAGGGGAATTGACCTCCACTTAAGGTATTTTTGATTTAGTGCTGAAATTAGATGTTGGAGCTATTTTTTCTTGGGAGTTTTGACTCCAACTTTATTGTGTGAGGTTTTTAAGGGATTCGATCTGGTCTACACCTAAATTTTAGCTAATTTGAACTTGTTCCCAACTAAACATTTATGCTGAATGTGGACTTGACTTGAGAGAAAACCGATTTATCTAATATTACATGTCTCTTTGTTCATATGGATCTTCGTTCTAATGTTCTAGTCATTGGCCATAGCATGTTGTCGTATTAACTCGGTACGTATTCCTTTTCTTTGCATTTGCTCTTGGTTCTTTTCCATTAGTTATGCGCTATGCAGATACATTGGCATTGGAAATTTCTGTGCTTTCAAATTGTTCTCTACAAACAAAACTTTAGAATTTTAGTTTCAATCATACCAGTAGGATTTAAATCTACATATTGAGCTTCTGCTCAGTTGGTCTATATTTTTTTTAAGTTTTAGCTGAAACTTGTGAATCTTCAAAATTGGTTAACAGGATAACAGTAATGTTACATAGATTGAGTAGCTAGAGGAAGTGAGCGGCGGTTAGCGAATATTTGGGCCCTGTATGTGGTCAAATCACTTTGATCCAAGAAGCTTAGGCTAGTGTTTATCAATATTTCCATGTATGTAGCCACTTCTTATCATTCTCCAACCAATGTGGGACTATTCAATCTCGCACATGTTCTATCAACTAGACAGAACATCAAAACAGAAACTGTTGAAACCACCGGAACAAATGCTTTCGGAATCAGTAAAGTTTTGCATCCATCCGTAGTCTCACATTACGTAATCATTGAAATTTATTTTTAGTGAATGATTGATACTAGTGAGCAGCAAGTCTGGAGAACAAGTTTGAAGTGGAGAATGCATTCAATATAACAAATCTGTTGGCTAGATCCATCTTACTACAGTAGAGTTTGGTTTTGCGAGTTCTTCCATTAAGATTTTTTTTTTCTATTTTCCAGCAAAAACTTTTCTGTAATGATAATGTACATATTAGCGAGATCATTAGCTACAAATGTCATGAGTGCATTGGTTTTATACTTTGAGTTGACTTGATCAATTCGTCATCCGGTCATTGTCGTTATCATCATCACTATTATGAAAGTAAATTACATCTTTCGCTCCTTACATTTAGTCCTCAAATTTCAACTCGTTGTAATTTCTGTCTCAAACTACAAGGCGCATGGCATTTTAGTCTTCAAAATTTAATTAGTTATAATATCTAATTATAGAGGTGTATTTTAACTAACCACTTTCCAATTACTCTATCTTTTGTTGTAGATATTTAACTTATGTAACTTATTTTTCTCATTTTTATTTTCTTGCAGGAAAATAATGGCCGTTGAATTAGGAGACTGAAGCATTTTTTTTTATTTTTTTAAGCATTTTCTATTCCTAAAGTAGGGAGTCATGAATGATATTAAACTGTATGTCGAACATTATTACTCTTTTGCCTTTAAATTGATATTGCTATTGTTTTATTTTTAAGCTGTTGTGGATGAGAAGTTACTTAGCTTCGTAAATTATTGTTAAAAGATTAATTTTGTTTACTTAAATATTTTGCTTGTTATTTTGTGTCTTTTTTTATTATAAAATATAAATAGTGTATTTTTATATTTTATTTTATTACATATTTACTATTGGTGGTTATTTTATTTACAAAGTGGTGGCGATAAAAAGTTGCCTCTTTATATTTAACTAAGGTGGCAACTATAATTATTGCCACCTAAATTGTACATTTGGTGGCAAAAATTTATTGCCATGTTATTTCCACGAAAGGTGGCGACCAATAAGGACCACTAAAAGTCATATTTGGTGGCGACAAAATATCGCCACGCTATTTGCAATAAGGTGACGACCAATAGTGGCCACCAAAAATGATATTTGGTGGCGACAAAATATCGCCACATTATTTTTAATATAGTGGCGGCGTATAGTGGCCACTAAAAGTTATATTTGGTGGCGATAAAATGTCGCTACTTTATTTTTAATAAGGTGGCAACTCCTCATATTTCGCCACAAGTTCAATTAGTGGCAAGACTTTCGGTGGCAACTTGTGGCGACTTTAAAAGTCGCCACGTTTTAAAAAGGTGGCAATTTTTTATACATATAGTGGCGACATTAGTCGCCACCAATATATAATATTCTTGAAGCGTCCTATTTTTTCTCTCAACAACTCCATTTTGTGAAGGGGTTCTAGGAGCTGAAAACTCATGCTTAACACCATTTAAAGAACAAAAATCATCAAAATCTCGATTTGAAAACTCACCACCATGATCACTTCGAATTTTTGAGACTTTTAAATCCTTTTCGTTTTGAACTCTTTTAAGAAAAACTTTAAAAGATTCAAAAGCTTTATTTTTATGTGACAAAAATAAACTCCAAGTAAAACGAGTAAAATCGTCAACAATCACAAAAACATAATTTTTGCCGCCTAAGCTAGTGACACTAATAGGACCAAATAGATCCATGTGAAGGAGTTCTAATGGTCTATTAGTAGAAACGACATTTTTAGGCTTAAAAGAGGATTTGACATGCTTTCCTCTAGCGCATGTGTCACAAAATCTATCTTTCGAGTAGTCAAGTTTAGGGAGACCCTTAACTAGTTTTTTTCTCGAAAGTTTAGATAGGACATCCATGCTTGCATGTCCAAGCCTCCGGTGCCATAACGAAAAATCAGTATCCAAAACCGAAAAATAAATCTCTTTACTCGGGAAAATCTTGCTTAAATTGATTGTGTATACATTTTCAGTTCTACCACCCTTAAACATAATGCAATTTGAGTTGGAGTCAATTATGCTACAATGGGTTGACTCGAATTTAACGATCAATCCCTTGTCACATAGTTGACTAATACTCAATAAATTATGTTTAAGTCCTTCTACTAAATAAACATCATTAATTTTAAAATGATTGTTACCGATTGAGCCTTTTCTGATGATACGATCTTTGGAGTTATTTCCAAAGATTATATGCCCCGCCCTCTTCATACTCAAGCGACGATAAATTTGTTGGGTTGTCCGTCATGTGCCTTGAGCACCCGCTGTCTAAGTACCATTTGTCGCTTGACTTTGTTGAGTGCAGGCATACCTACAAAAAATTCAAGTTAAGAAGGGTACCCAAGTGGGTTTGGGTCCACTTGTGTTAGAACCTTTCACCACCCAAAGTTGTCTAAGTTTAAACTTATTTCTAAATTGACATTGGGTTACATGATGCCCTATTTTATTACAATAGGTGCATAACACAGTCTTATTGCCATTTGAATATTTTGCAAATAGCTTAAAAATATTTTTCTTTTGACTTGTGTTGATATCCAAGTCCGGTCTTATCCAAATAGGATCTTTGATTGCCCAACATCATATTTAGAGCTTTTGTACTACCAATGAATCTTTCTAAAGTGTTTCTTGAATCGATCAAGTCCCTCTTTAGATATTCATTTTCAGTTTTAACTAAACTAGTTTCTTTATGATTCTCGCCATCACTTTTGGTCTCAAGTTGCTTCTTTAATAAACTTAACTCAATTTTTAAACTTTTATTTTCAGATTTTAATATATTTAAATTTGAAATTAAAGATGTATTTTCTTTTTTAAAAGAAGCATATTTAGGACCAAATTTTTGGAGATCATCGTAAAGATCATAAAAAGCTTCTAAAAGTTCATCATAGGTTAAATCATTTACCTCATCTTCTATGTTTGCCATGAAGCAAAGATTTGAAAGTGCATCGTCATAGGTGAGGCTTAAGTTGGAGACCTCCTTGGTTGATTCCTCCTTGTCGGAATCACTATCATCACTCCAAGTGGCGGAGAAGGCTTTCTTCTTTTTCTCCTTTCGGGGAGATTTACTTTGATTTTCGCAATCATAACTTATGTGTCCTATCTTATTACAATTGTAGCATTTGACATCCCTTTTAAAAAAGTTTGATCTACCATTACCTTTGCTGAACCACCTAGCTCCGTGCTTTCTTTGTATGATTTTCTTTACTTTTCTGGTAAGAAGTGAGATTTCGTCGTCAGTGCCATTGTCGGAGTCGCCTATTGTTGGCTATTTATTATTGGGCTAAAATAGGTCGAACTTCCTGCCCCGTGACAATAGGCCCAGGAGACAAATAAGTTGAGTTGGGTGAGCCTAATAAGTTTAGTGGAGGTGTGATCCACAAGAGACCCAACGGCAAGAGGCCCAACAATAGACCCAACGTCCAGGTGGGTTGAGTCAGGTCGAAGCCCGCGAGCGCTATGGCTGAGCCCTTAAGTGCGATGGGTGTGCCCTTCCTATCAGCACGTGCTTTTGGGATAGTTGGTTAGCGCTTACGATCCACAAGTGGTATCAGAGCCAGTGGCGCGGGTTCGATTCCCACATGCTGCATTAACGGTGTAGGTGTTGGGGGGGGGGGATTGTTGGCTATTTATTATTGGGCTAAAATAGGTCCAACTTCCTGCCCCGTGACAATAGGCCCAGGAGACAAATAAGTTGAGTTGGGTGAGCCTAATAAGTTTAGTGGAGGTGTGATCCACAAGAGACCCAACGGCAAGAGGCCCAACAATAGACCAAACGTCCAGGTGGGTTGAGTCAGGTCGAAGCCCGCGAGCGCTATGGCTGAGCCCTTAAGTGCGATGGGTGCGCCCTTCCTATCAGCACGTGCTTTTGGGAGTTAATTAGCGCTTACGATCCACAGTTGGGGCGTCACACTTTCACACAAATTTTTAAACACCTCGTTACATCATTTTTGAAATCAAGAATGAACATTCTGTTCTTCGTCATGTCAACTTGCGCAATTAGGTCATTAGCATTATTTCTTAGAAAAAGCTTTTATCTTTTAAATAAATATCATAACCCTTTTCAAGTAATTGTGCTAAACTCAAAATATTATTTTTCATATCCGGCACATGGTAAACATCGAAAATAATCTGATAAATATTATCTTTGAGGCGGATCAAGATTGTACGTTTGCCTTTAACTGGAACTTTTGAAGAATCACGAAAATAAACATCGCATCTCACCAACTCATCTAACTCCACGAATATATTCTTGTGCCTGGACATATGATTGCTTGCTCTAGTGTCCAAATACCATCTCTTGTGCTTATCAATCTCATCTTCTTTATATGCTAGCAACAAAAGAGGATCTTTTTCTTTTTTTGTTTCAATAAGATTAGCTTTTTTATCTACTTGATTATCTTTATAATAATAATCAGATGCATAATGACCACATTTTCAAATATAACAACGAACATTAAATCGGTACCCTCGTCTTCTTACTTCTCCTCTTCATCTCCACCGTTTGGATTTCTTCTCTTATCTATTTCTCGACCTCCTCGTCCACGGCAACGGGCCACGGCCGTAACCTCGACTGCAACCTTGGCCTCGACTTTAACCATGATCTGTTGAATATCTGTCGATCTTCGATCCTTCCATGTCTTTTTTCATTGAAAGCTTTGTTTAAAGGGTTTGTTCTAAATTTTCTTCATTTTCTTTTTCATCCGTTACTTGCGAACTTGCAATGAGCTCAATAGTTGATCGACCATCAATGCATCTAGATCTTTTGCCTCTTCGATTGCTATAACCACATATGCAACTTTTTTATTTAATGAATGAAGAATTTTTCAAGTACTTGTACCTCCTCTAATTTCTCACCATTTTGTCGAAGTTGATTCCCAAAATAATACAATACTTTAATTGTCTAAAAATAAATGGTACATCTAGACCTCTCTAGGTCCACTACTCCGCGACACCCTTGCCGCGGTCACTTGCCTCGCTGGCGATGCTCGGATCTGTAAATAGTAAACCACAAGGAGTAAGAATTATAGTTAGTTCCTAGTAGCTGCAACCATCGAAAGTAGCACTCTACACTCACTCGGTCCAAAGGAGGTAATAGTAGATAGATAATAAGAACAATAAATATTTCTATACGAGAAATGCACAACTACAATGCCTCAAGTATTCAGGATGCTACTATGCCACTAGTTATATGTTTACCCAAGTACCTTATGTACATAACCACTGGTTCCATTTAACACTACACCTCATGGAGAGCTAAGGGAGATCGTACTATTCTTCAATTAGTAGACTAGCACCTAATAAAGAGCCGAGGAAGATGGTACTACTCTCCAATTGATAAGCACTTGGAGTCGAGGGAGATCGTCCTTCCAAATACCACATATGGAGTCGAGAGAATCGGCACTCAGATACATAGTAGTAGTCTAGGATGATCAGCCCTACCAATGCACGAGGGAGTGGAGGGTGATTTCTGGAAGGTCACGACATAACTCATCATGACACCCTAAGTTCGATGACTTCTAGGATTATTGCACATGTCCATTATACACAAACTTGTTCACATTTAACCTAGAGTTCATATGCCTCTATGTTTCACCTTAAATGTTGACCTAAGTTTAGAAGGTACACATGTTTAACCTATTTTCCTATGTTCTCTTTTACATGCAAGTGTCCAAAATCTCATTATCATGCAATGGGATCAAAATCCTACTTTTTCTAGCATACAACTAAAATCATGTAGTTTAATAATAACTATGAAAGATACTATAAAATCGAAGAAAATAATGGACAAAGGGAAGATCTAATCTTTTTCGGTGATATTCTTCATCTTTGCTAAACTCTCCTACAAAAAAATGAATAATCTCTCAAACTCCAAAGAAAATCCTAAAAATGGTTCTACCAACATTAGTCCCCCAAAACCCCAGAAATCTCCGTTGGGTAAATCCTAAAATCCAAACACTAAAATTACGAACTCACCTCTCTTCTGCAAGTACGGGAGAAACGGGTCGAGAGGGTTGCCTTCAACCTTATAGAGCTTCTTCTACGCTCCTTATTATTTCCTAGCTTCGAACGAGATCCATCCCAAGCTTGGAGCTCTCCAACAATGGTGGATCATTGTTTCTCTTCTAGTAAGAGAAAGAGAAGAGAGAGAGTGAAGGAAAGGGAAAGGGTGATTGTGGATTTTTATATTACAGTTGCAGTGAGTGGATAAATGACTTTAGTAATTTTGCCCTTTCAAATTCAAATATTAAGTTTATTTTTAAAATTTTGATCATGAAGGTCATAATAATGGACCAAATATCTGACAATAATATGTGTGACCAAAAATCTAACAATAGCTACCAATCCAGTCTTTTATGAGCGAACTAAGTATATTGAAATAGACTGCAACTAATTCGTTTAAAAAAAAATCTAGCTAGTTCAACATAATGCGCATAGTTTTTGTTTGAAAACTCATTAAACTGGGTAAAAGATAAGTTTGATTTTTAAATATCCAAATTGGACATTTAAGATCCTCACTCTCTAGCTGCGAGTTAAGAGTCTTATGAATTCTATGATCAACCATGCCATAGAAGAGCATAACCAGTTATAGCAATATTATATCAACAAAGTCTAAAATGCACTAATGTGTGAAACTGCCAACAAATTCTTTCAAATTAGTTATCCTTAATGCTTATTTCAGGTGATTCTTTTCCTTTATTATTGTACCAATTAACTTGTTTTGATTTGGGATATCACATCTTTACATGTTGTAATCACAAAATAATTGAATCTTGGACATGAACATTTAGTAAAGAATTTTTTTTGTCATTATTTCTATCTGTAATCTTATTTTTTAAAATTTTGCGCAGGATGTTTGTGAGCACCTGCCTCGCGAAGAAAGTGCAAGATTTTTATTTTTAATTTTTTTTTTAAAGTTTGTCAGGCCCCTACCCTCAATCCTCTCTAGTACATATTTTACTTTTTAATACCTAAGAAGTTATGAGACACTTTCTTTTGAAAGAAAAAGTGAAAATCAAATCTCCAACCTCAAGAACTGTAGCACACTGAACTTTAGCAAATTGTGGAGTTCTAGTGAGAGAATAGTGGCTTGTACTATTCTGAAGTTTTGGGTTGAGTTTGGTGGACTTGGGAGTGTTTTCGGGACTTGGGAAGTGCGAAAACGGACTCCGGAAGTCAAAATCTGCAAAAACTACAGTTTTGACATTGCATACCGGTATCTGGTTTTGGGATACCGAAATCCGGTGAGATCTGATTTTTGCACAGCTCTCGGGTTCTGCGGAATCCGGCGTCTGATACCGAAATTAGACTGGCATACCGGTACTGATGTTGGCGTACCGGTACTGAAGTCTTTTGTTCCGGTACTGAGGGTTGCATACCGGAACACTGTTGCGTAGCTTTTGTGGCCGAGGCTCGGGTTGCGGGATTTCTGGCCTGATACCGGTATGCCCATACGCATACCGGAATACAGTGCAGAAATTGCGTTTTGTGCAGTTTTGCAATTTTGGTCTTTGGAGGGACTTATGGGGATATTGTTACAACCATTACAACTTACCCCTTCACCCTTCACTGCCCTCATTGTGCTGAGGCTTGGAGAAAGAAAGGTAGGGTTCTTCCTCTCTCTCTCTCTCTAGGATTTCTCTCCCAAATCCTTGAGATCTTGGGTTTTGATCTCTTCTCTCTTCTCCTTTTGCTTGTTGCTTGCTAGTGGAGCATTGGGGAAGACTTGCATGTGTTGAGGAGAGCTTGTTGTGATTTTATCTCCAACCCTAGCTTCTTTGGACCTAGATTGGAGATCAAAGAGGTGAGTAACTCTCTTGTAAACCCTCTTTTGTGGTTTATTTGGATTATTATTGATGAAACCTTAAAATGGTAAACCTAGGGTTTATTTTAGGGTTTCTTGATTGTGAGCTCTTGGGGTTGAATTGATGGGTGTAGAATATTGTTGTAGGTTGGATTTGAAGATCCCTAACCTCAATTTGGACTTAGAACAAGTTTTACTTGCTCAAGGTATTTTTCACCCATTTACCTCATAGATTTTGGTGGTTTTCGAATTTGTTCGTTCGAAACTTGTAACCCCTTGAAAAATTATCTTAGGGTATGAGAAGCTCGGGGGACAACTTCGTTTTGATGTACTGCGAGGTTTCGACGGTTATCCGGTGGGTCTGACCTAACCGAAATGGGTGAACTCCCCCTATGTCTCCTATCTTGTTATAGGATTGATTAGATGCATAATTATGATAATTATGGCATGATGGAAGTTGTGATTGCATGGGATATATATGTTGTATATAAAAATAGCATTTTTCCATATAGTATGGCTTTATGAGAATAACATGCATGCTAGAGTATTTGCACTAGTAGTGTAATGATGCATTTATGAAATGCTAATTAAGATATGCATGCTAGAAAGGAGTGTCATATGAGACACTACTTGGTTGTTGGATTAGTGAATTCTCTTCGCATACTAAGGTATGCTTGTATAGAGAAAAGAGAGGATATGATAAGGCAAAATAAGTTTGTTGCACCTCATCTAGGTGAACAACTATGACGGGTATTGTTGACATTGAGCTCGACCTTTTGGTCGTTGAACGATTCCATATTTAAGACATGAGGAAAGGGATTCTTTTGTGTTGATAATTGTAATTGGCTAAATATGAATTTACTTGGTTAAACGAATACTTGCATGATGACTTTTATTCTCTATGTAGTAGAGGTTGATGTAGCTCATGCATGGCATGGATTATAGCATTTGTAGAATGCATCGATTACGGCATTGAAACGTATTGGTTATAGCGTTAGTATAATGCATTGGACATGGCTTTAGAATAATGCATGGTCTATGAACTTTGTAAACCGAGAGGTAAATATTTACATGTTAGAGACATGGGCATATTGGTAGGGACATACCAATGGACAATTTGAGAACGACATGACACAATGTATGTCTTGACATAGTGTGAGGTTAAGTATATTACATTTCACTTAGGTGAACAACAAGGTTTTGACATTATGACATAGTGTTAGATCCTTTAGACATTGGTTGGCTATTCTATGTTAGACATGACGAGCGTGACTTTGGCTATTCCATGTCTAGACATGACGAGTATAGTATTATGTGGTTGATTATGCTTGTTTGCCATTGTGCTCATGCGCACATGCTTGTGAGGGTCGCTCCCTACAAGCCGGCACTCCGGAGTTAGCCTATGCGACAGTTATTTCGCCCGCGCAGTATTGAGACGCCGAAATGGAACCGCCGTGGGCAAGGCTCATCCTTAGCATGAGGGTGGTGACTACCACAGAGCCATTAGGCATGGCACAAGCCGGGACGTTACCATGTGTAAGTCCCTCGTGGATTGGGTAAAAGCTAAGTAAACTGGTCCTAATACATCATAGTCGGTTGATGCATATACATGTAGTGTATGGACATAGTAGTGAGTTGTTATTTGGTGGTATTACTTAGCTTGACACCTTTTGGATGCATGCATCATAGTTGGACATTCGTTTTTGTCACGCCCCAGGCTAGTTTAATTGCGAAAAACGGGTCTTTTTTTTTTTTTTTACAAGCCTAGCCCGCACGGCGTACAGACCCGCCACAAATACAGGTTCCTCTGTCTATGCGGACAGAGTCTCCCCTATATTTGCACGGTGTACCATCAACATACAACAGGATCACAATCACACTTTCATTCACCAGTCCCCATACACAATTATTTGAATACAGTAGTAGTCAAAAGAACAAAGATCACTTGAAAAGCCTTTTTATTTAAAAACGAACTATCTCGAAGGGTAGGATATATCATTTGCAAATCCAATAAAACCATTCCAATTCATTTATTAAAATATTCATACAGTGTTAAGAAAACAATATCCACTGAACCATAATAAGTCTAAGTGCATGAAAGTAAAGGGGAAGGAGCTAAACCAACTATACTAGTCGGGACCGAAAGATCGATCGTCCACCGCGCCTCACGCACCGTCCCGACTCTCACCTCCCAAGTCACCTGAAAAATGGTGGTGGGGGGGATGAGAACATGTAAACATGTCTCTCCCTCCCAGTGGGTACCGCAAGCCGATGAAGGCCGGGCACACACTGGCAGACAGAAAACTGAAAGGAAGATAATACAGTAGCAATGCAAGTAAGTAGAGAACAAAACAAATATACTAGTGCTACTGTAAATGTGATGCATCAACAAATGAATACAACAAATATACCCAATCTAAACATGCCATAACGGTCCGCAGACCTCAGGCCCATGCCACTCCTACTCTGCCTGCATATAAGTGCCCCACTGAGCTCACGGGTCGGACGTACGACCACTTTTTCGGAAAAGAACACCCTCTTGCGGGGATCAACCGCTGGTGTTCGCGAAATGCGCAAGAGTAATGGCGATCAATACAAGTATGACCAATAACTGTTGGCAACCAGCCAAATAATCCACCCCTCCGGGTATACCGACCGTATAGGTCATCAGACAACCGTGTCAAGAAATCGACCAAGAAGGTCACGAGAACATCAACTCAGATACATATATAATCATATCTACTCTACTGCTAGAACAAGTAAGGAATGCAAGTAGAGATCACAAGGTGCCGGCTCAACTCATCACATATACTCATATAAGGAAACGAAAAGGAAAGGGTAGAAGGAACGTCACCGAGCATGCACCACTAGACCAACTTCAGATCGAAGTACCCACCTGTAATGATCGCGTCGGAATCCGGAACGCGCTGCGAATCAACCGGACCTACCACAGGTCCACCGAGTCAGGGACAAGCCACAAATGACTCAAACAAGACATAAACACACAACCCACAAATCCCGAGACTCGGTTTCCCAAAACCGATCTCCGTAAATCGCCGAAAGTCCCGAAATCACACCGGGACGTCCCCGGGACCCACAACCAGTCCCGAAAGGCACCGACTCGCTCCATGAGTCAACCACTGACCCGGAACACATCCATTTGTATATTCCGACAGCGAACATAAGCTCGAACATCATATTAATTAGTATCGGACCATCGTTCCGATCTGGGTTCCCGGAAGTGACGATTTCGACACCGGAACCCACCGCCGCTCACCGGACGTCTCCGAACACACGAGACGGCCCCGACAACCAGCCAACAAGGCTCAGCGGCAAACCCAAATGCATTCAAACAGTGTCGGATGAACTCCGAACCGAAACCGCGTTCCGCCGACGACTTTCGTCGGGAAATGCTCTGAAAACTCTTTTTCGAATGAACGAAGGGCAGCGGACCTTGGACAATTAATCCACAGGTCACGCGTAGCGTGAACATGCTGCCCACAGTGACTAAATTGCATCAAAGCCCCTAAACATGCAGCTATTCGCATAATAACAAGTATTTTTAAGATATTTAGGGCCGTTACCTCGTTTCGAACGTTATCGAGGCCCGCCGAGACACACCCTGTTAGGTATCGACGAGGCGAAGGCTGTGCTCACTGTACGGGGCATAGAGAACGGCCGAGGAGCATGCTGGATCAACCAAAACCTCACCCAAAAAGGCGGTCCAGGAGCGACATACGAGAACTTGCTGTTTAAAGCCCCGCATATAGCGGAATAGGTGAACACGGAGGTAAATGACACACCGGGAGGGCCGTACTCACCAGCTGGATTGTCGGAGATGGCCAGAGTCGCCGGAACAGCGACGCGGCCAAAGCTCAAGTTCAGCTCGGGCTGAGCCGAGAGCAAGGTGTTACTCCGGCCGACGGCGGCGACGACGGCGGGTACGTCGGTGGGAGGCAGGTGCGGCCGGCGGGGGACTGCCGGGGCTCGCACCAGCCGTCGGCGGGAGGCGGCGGTTGCGGCGGGCGGTGATGCCCTAGCCCGCACGAACCCGGGGTGAGCTCGAGTTGGTCTCAGCGGTGGCGGCGGCGGCAGGGCGGAACCGGACGGTGACGGGGGATCCCTCCGGGGTCACGAGGGAGGAGGGGGAGGTCGGTCCAGGCTGCATCGGCGGCGCGCAAGCTCGTACGACCGCCCGAGCAGATCCATACTCAGGCGCGGCCGCGGCGGCTCTCAGCGCGAGCGGCGGCGACGGCGCCGGTCCAGGTCGGACGCGGCGGAAGGGGGTACTCCGGCGCGCGCGGCGGCTGCCGGCGGGAGGTGGCGGCGACAGATCTGGAGCAACTCGATCCCGCAAGAGCCTGCTTCGGGTTCAGGCAGCGCTTCCGGCCACGGCGCGGGTCGAGGCGCCTCGGGGCGGCGGCAGTCGGCGGGGGAAGGTCGCCGGGGTCTCAGGGACACAACAGAGAGGGAGCCCAGAGGTAGGGCCTCCCTTGTTGGTCCCTAGCAGAGAAAGGGAGAGAGAAGGATGGTGGTGATGATGGTGAGGGAAGGTGAGGGTGGTGCTACAGTCCCTGACCGGCCGAATCTGGGTCGCCGGCGGCGGCGGCTGCGTGCAGCGACAGAGCAGGAGGGCGGGTCGGCTGGGATGCTAGGGCTGTTAGGGTTAGGGTTGGTATAGGAAACCCTAGGAGCTCTCAATATATACACATGCACAATTGCACCAAAGTCCACTAGTTTCTATTTTTTTCTTCTTAGGTCCCTCACAGCGCGTGTAAATCGCGTGAACACACCTCCACGATCGATTCCGTGCGAATCGATACATAAAATACTGGAACTTTTCGCAGAACATCAAAATTGGCATTTCGACCCTTCCTCGAAAAATGCATTATATTTTGCGACGTCCGTCGGATTTCCGAACGGATAGTACCAGCGCGTTTAGCACTGATAAATCATCAAACTCACGATTTTGTTTCGTTCGATTAGGTTGTCGATTCGCGACGAACTCATCCTCTTTTCGATTCATCTATACATCAATTGCTTAACGGTCGATAATCGCTTTTAAATCCTCTCGATTAGCGAACTCGCGACCAAAGTCCATCGTCACCAACTTTATTTCACAGATAGGTCCCTATCCGAGGGTTCACACGCAAAGCAGAGCTTCGGTAAGCTTTGCATAGCCAACACAATGAAGAATAAAAGTCCATTTTTCGACAAGGTCCAGTTTTCTCGAAAACCGTGCATCAAATCCAAAATCTATTAGTGCCATCGAGTCCAGAATAGTCGGACAGTTGAAAACGAGCTATTGGACCACTATGAACGGAGTCCGATACACTCCGGAAGCCAACTCTAATCATCGGCCTTACCGGAAAATCAGAGTTACTATTCACTTAAGTGGATATTCAAAATCGCGTAACTCTTTTATTCCAACTCATTTTCACCCGGAACTTGACGAGTGATTATATAATTAAAATACACACAAAAACATCGTCAACGGAGAGTTAAATTGCATAGTAAAATTCTCGGTCTTTACAGTTTTAGTCATTATTTGCATGGGCATCCATAGTGGCATTATCTTATACTCATGATGATTAGTATAGAGGCATGGTATTATGATGATAACAAAGAAAATTTTTTAACTAGTATCCATGGCATTAATTTGACATGTATGTAAACTGGTGTGATTAGATGTTGAGCATATGATAGTAGGAACATATTCATGTTCATGTAGATGATTTAGTCATTGGAGGCATGATAGTTGTAGAACTATTTGTTTAACATTTAATATTTTATGCCTTATGTTTCAGTTATACTATCTTGCCTCAGTTGACCTAGCGGTGTAATTCGCCACTGTCGGCGGCTTACCCACTGGGAACTATTGTTTAATAGTTCTCACCCCCATTATTGTTGGATTTTTGTTTCAGAGCCTTCCGCAGCAGGAAAGGCTTGGGATCGTGGCGAGGGGTTAGCAGCTAGCTAGAGCCTCTACGATGTTGCTATAGACATACCATGGTGTCCTTTTATTGTATTTTGAGTGAAAGGCGTATAGTTATATTGTTGGTTGATCTGTTAGTACATAAGATGTATAAATTCTTTTGTATATCTCAATATTTTAGTTGTGTTGATCTTATTTTAGTTGTAGAATTATGTTTTCGCTCTGACCACCTTGTTTAGGACGTATTCCTTATTCTACTTGATTGTTGTTATTATAGACGCCTTGTGTACATTGTGTGTTATTTTGAGGTACACGGCGGGTCTGTGCACGTGCCTGGTAGGCTCTCATTAGGGCCCGGGGCATGACAAGAACGATACTGATTATCCCCAGCGTAAGTGGCAAAGGACTTGATGGTTGGTATTTGAGGTTCCAAAATTCGAATGCTAGTTGCTTCATATTTTTAGTTAAATTTATTTCTAAAAAATAAAAATAAAAAATAACACGCTACCTTTTCGCTTAAAAAAAAACTCAGACAATCGAAGCAACAACCATTGGACAAGACCAGTGGTCGTTGCCAGGTTCAAGGATTGAACATTTGACCTCTAATAACTTCCCCATCGAAATACCCACCAGGATGATAGCTGTGGATGCATGCTTTGATTATATTTTGTTGACTAATTACTTGGAATATAATATGTAGGTTTCAGTCAAGGATACACGGATTATCTAGAAAATCTTAGAAGTTTGATTATTAGTTTCCTGCTGATTCATACAGGAAAAGAGAGATGGAGGGGTCCATTTTCCTACTTTAATAGGTCCACCATTTGAAAGATATTGTCTAAATTGAACTATTAGTTGCCCAATGGTAAGTCGAGTTTTTTTAGTTCTCAAATCATTAACTTCGAACTTTATAGTCAGAACTTCTAAAAATGTTGCGATATTTAGTTTCTAAACTGTTAACAATGTTTTCTTCTAATTCGTAACTTATTAAAAAATTGTTACTTGCATCAAATTTATCTGTAAGTTTGTACAACGTAAGTCCGTTAGTCATTCATCCATCTCGAACTTTTAGTTTAATGCTCAATTTATAAATAAAAGGATCTTAAATCAATGGGTAGAGGTAGATAAATATATGAAGTATAAATATACAAATGCAATACATATATGGAATCAGTGGTAGATGCATATATATATCTCAGTGGGGTCCATTGACCCCACTAAGGAGGATGCAAAATATCCTATTTTGTGGGCTACACTTGAGAAAAACCTTTTAGTTGGGCTTTTTTTTTGTATAAATTGACCCCACTTTGGAGTCCAAGTTGACCCCAAGTGGGGTGCAACAAAATTTTCGTATTAGACAAGAATGCTATAGCGGGTCCGATGACTCGCTAACTTCTTTTTTTCTTAGCCCTAGCAAAAAAGTTAAAAAAAGATTCTAATAAAAAAAGTGTAGGTAGAAAAAATACTAATGACTAGTTCATTTTTTTTATACAATACTAATGATTAATTCACTTTTTTATTTATTTGTATATATTTTCTTCCTTATTTATTGACCCCATGAGAGAAAATTTCTAGATCCGCCACTGTATGGAATAATTTGCCCTCTAATAACAAATTTACATGAACTAAATTTAAACTTTTGTAAAAGTGCACGATCCGTAACTTTGAACTTGAAAGTTTGAGAGATAAAGTGAAACTTGGCTGAGGGCATGTTTAGATGCATGCATATCTTGTTCAACACATCTATTTTATTTATTCAAGAAGCTTATAATATATGGTGGGTAAGCAGTATAAACAAATATGTCTCCTAGTCATTTTTTGAAGGAACTGGCCAAGAGGTAATAGAGCACAATT
Organism: Puya raimondii; assembly: GCA_016920855.1. Taxonomy (NCBI): domain Eukaryota; kingdom Viridiplantae; phylum Streptophyta; class Magnoliopsida; order Poales; family Bromeliaceae; genus Puya; species Puya raimondii. Next base: position 213,094,270 of record JABWPP010000050.1, on the reverse strand, counting down.
CAAACCCTCACAACACACGACCACAGTAGAAAACCGGATCTTATGTAGAGAAAACATGACGAAAACAATTGAGAAAATAACGGCAAGAAAAACAAATAAATAAAGAAAATAAGAACACAGAATTTACGTGGTTCAGCCAACGTTGTGCTAACCTACGCCAACGGGTAAGACAATCTCAATACTTTATTTCATTAAGCCACGCCACAAAGTACAAATATAGATTGGATACAAGAAATGTAGTACATTGAATTTCAGTGCATCGTACCGAACTTCTACAAATTGTGGAGTTCCGGTAAGAATGTAGCATGAGAGGCTACGTGAGCGGCTTCGGCCAAGTTTGGGGCTTGTGCGAAGTATTTTCGGCGCAAATGAGGCGCGAAAACGGACTTCGAAAAGTTAAAACTGCTGAACTTGTGAAGTCTGCAGTAGATTCTGGTATGAATATGTCCATACCGGTACTGAAGTGATTAATACCGGTATGGAGTGTGGTATACCGGAATACGAGGGCTGAATCCGAGAACCCAGCTCTCGGGTTTTGCGGAATTCCTCGTGGTATACCGGAACTAACACCCGTATACCGGCATGCCAGTGCGAATACCGGTACGCAATGTTGCGAAATGCCAGCTTTGGCTGGTTGTTAGTGTTGAATGGGGAGAGGGGCAAAATGGTCTTTTCACATTCGAGGGAGTGTTAGAAAGGCAGGGACACCCCTCTTTTCTCAGTCTTCTTCTTCCTCTACTTCTCCTCTCCATCTCCCTCACTTTCTCTCTCTAGAGATCTCTCCAAAGCTTGTAGAAGTGAAGGACTTGACCTTGGAAAAAGCTTCTAAGGTGGATTTGGAGCTTCTTGGTGCAAGTAGAAGCTTAGGAAACTCGTGGCTAAGGTGAGTTCCTCATGTTTTGGGTTCAAACCTTGAAATTGATCTAGTATTTTGAGGTTTTTTGAAACCCTAGGCAATCTAAACCACAAAACGTGGAGATTGGCCAAAAAATTTTGAGGTTCTACATGCATGCATGTGAAACCTAGGTGAAATGAGGGTTTTTGCCATGGGAGGTTCTAAAAATATTTGAACATTCGGAAATTGCAATTGAGGCATAGAAAATTATGTTAGAACAAATGATTTCATGTATTGAGTTGATTTAAGGGTTCGTAACGAGTAACGAACTATTTTCTTGTAGAAGCTTGGGTTGAAGCAAGAACTCAAGGCTTGGAGACTTAGGAGCTCAAAGAAATCAAGGATTTGGAAGCTCTTGAGGTGAATTTGTGTTTACCGAAATGATTAGGTCACTTCCATATCTAGGGTAAATAATCATTTAAAGATAAAATAGTGTGTAATGTGAACCCCAGAACTTGCATGTTGGCAAAATGAGAATCATGATAGATAGAGCCATGAGCTCCTCTTGCATGTTAAAGAATTCAAGTATATTTTTATTATCTATACTTGTTACGTGATTGCATGTATGAATTGGAACCTAGTGTCATTGAACATAGGTTGTAACAGGAGAATTGGAACCTAGTGTCATGGAATCTAGGTTGAGAATATAAAGTAAACCTAATATTGAGAACATAGGTTGAAAAGTGCAAATGGAACCTAGTATCATTAAACATAGGTTGGAACAGGAGAATTGGAACCTAGTGTCATGGAACCTAGGTTGAGAATGTAAAGTGAACCTAATGTTGAGAACATAAGTTGAAAAGTGCAAATGGAACCTAGTGTCATTGAACATAGGTTGGAAGAAGAGAATTGGAACCTAGTGTCATGGAACCTAGGTTGAGAATGTAAAGTGAACCTAATGTTGAGAACATAGGTTGAAAAGTACAAATGGAACCTAGTGTCATTGAACATAGGTTGGAACAGGAGAATTGGAACCTAGTGTCATGGAATATAAAGTGAACATAATGTTGAGAACATAGGTTGAAAAGTGCAAATGGAACTTAGTGTCATTGAACAAAGGTTGGAACAGGAGAATTAGAATCTAGTGTCATGGAACCTAGGTTGGGAATGTAAAGTGAACCTAATGTTGAGAACATAGGTTGAAAAGTGCAAATGGAACCTAGTGTCATTGAACATAGGTTGAAACAGGAGAATTGGAACCTAGTGTCATGGAACCTAGGTTGAGAATGAAAAGTAAACCTAGTGTTATTGAACATAGGTGAGACTTAGTGACTTGAACCTAGGGCCATTGGACTTGGGTTGGTAAGTGTAAAATGTGAACAATAGGGTATGCGACGATTTCTCTATCCCGGGTGTGCGACGATTTCGCTACCCGTGCCATGAGTTGGCGGTGACAGATTGGGATATGCGACGATTTCGCTATCCCGGGTGTGCGATGATTTCGCTACCCGTGCCATGAGTTGGCGGTGACAGATTGGGATATGCGACGATTTCGCTATCCCAGGTATGCGACGATTTTTCTACCCGTGCCATGAGTTGGCGGTGACTGTTTGGGATATGCGACGATTTTGCTATCCCAGGTATGCGACGATTTCGCTACCCGTGCCATGTTTGGCGGTGACAGATTGGGATATGCGACGATTTCGCTATCTCAGGTATGCGACGATTTCGCTACCCGTGCCACGTGATGACGGTGGTGAAATAGGGTATGCGACGATTTCGCTATCCCGGGTATGCGACGATTTCGCTACCCGAACACGGAGGTGACGATTTCACTCCTTGGACGTTGGAAATATTATGGTGATGCGGCGATTTCGAAACCATAAGTTAATGAGAAGTAGTTGAACTTGGTCAATGTGAGACATAGGATGAACCTAGGCGAAAATGAAAATTGACATTTTATTTGGTTGCATCATTTATGTTTATTTACAAGCATATAAATAATTGTTGCATAGTTATTTGTGATCTAACTTATGCATATGGTATTTCTTTAGACCTGGTGGGTCGAGCTTCTCTCTTGGGTGGCCTTACCCACTGGGAACTATGTTTATAGTTCTCACCCCACGTTTTTCAGGTCCTTCCGCGAGTGAGGCGGCGGAGCGAGGCAAGGGTTTGGCTCTCTAGATAGCGGCCCTTCCATTTTGGTGATACATAGAGTTGTACCCCTAGTTTTGGACATGGATAGTATAGGGGTTTTCATTAAATGTATGCAACTTGTATATTCCATAATTTTGGAACATGATGTATGAAATGGAATTGAAAGAAAAGAAAATTTTGGGCATGTATAAATGTGAAAATGTGTTGTAATAGAAGTAGAACTTTTTTATGTTGATGCTTTTCTTGTGCAACTCTTGTACTCCGTTCCTAGTTGGAACATTGTGGATATGCTTGTGTTGTGACGCCTTGGGCGGGTAGAAGAGACTCTATCCGTTCGGCGGGTCTGGGGCATGCGCCCGTGCGGTTATCCTTTTCACCTAGTTGGTGTTAAAGGCCCGACGGGGCATGACAGACTGAGGTGGTATCAGAGAGTAGAAATGGTTTAGGTGGACCTAAGAAATCCTAGGATGGAAAAGACCCTAGGAGTGTAGGCTCGTGAGTGACGAGATCTTTGACTGTGGCGAAAGATAAGTGATTGGGTTATGTCCTTATACCTTTAGTTGGAAATAGAGGTAGATTCGAGGTGTGTCTTATTCTTCACCAAGAGAGTTCATGTTGGCGGCCGACAACATGAAACCAAGTGAGGGGAATAAGAACCCTTGTGTGACTTTCGCCTAGATTGGGTTCACGTTTATGTTCGTGAAATGTTGTGTCGTAAATGACTTTGAATGTCACGAGATGACCAAAGTCGTTGTGTTTTGAAGAGATAATGGTACATGGATGGCCTCCTACGAGGGCTGGGCTCGGAGGATCGAGCGCGGCTTCCGAACAACTCGGGGAGGGCGAGAACTCGGGTGCAAGAGTTCGCTCTTTGCGTCAATGGTGTCCACGTCGCAAGCAAGAAAGCTCATTGCTAGTGGTTGCATCGCTTACTTAGCGACGGTGGTGGATGACCGAAAGGAAGTGTTGGGACTCGAGGACATTCCTGTGGTCCAAGAGTTTCCGGATGTATTTCTGGCGGAGTTACCCGGAATGCCACCGGATTGGGAAATAGAATTCGTGATCGATTTGCTTCCGGGTACGGCGCCGATTTCTAAGGCCCCGTACAGGATGGCACCCGCGGAGCTAAAAGAATTGAAAGCACAACTACAAGATTTGATGGACAAGGGTTTCGTAAAGCCAAGTGTGTCACCTTGGGGAGCCCCTGTTCTATTTGTGCGGAAGAAGGACGGTTCGCTGCGTGCGGTTATGTGTGGATTACCGCGAGTTGAATAAAGTGATCGTCAAGAATAAGTATCCGTTACCCCGAATTGATGACTTATTCGATCAGTTGCAAGGGTCTCGGGTGTATTCAAAGATTGATTTGCAATCCGGTTATCACCAATTGAAGATCAAACCTGAGGATGTGCATAAGACCGCGTTTAGGACACGGTATGGACACTATGAATTCACGGTTATATCTTCCGGGCTTACCAATGCCCCGGCAGCGTTCATGGATTTAATGAATCGTGTGTTCAAACCGCTACTAGATCGATTTGTGGTGGTGTTCATAGATGATATTCTTGTCTACTCTCGAAGTGAAGAGGAACATAAAGAGCACCTAAGGATTGTGCTTCAAGTTCTTCGAGAGAACAAGTTGTTCGCCAAGTTAAAGAAGTACGAATTTTAGATTCGTGAGGTCGCTTTCTTGGGTCATGTGATTTCCGCGAAAGGAGTATCGGTGGACCCTATGAAAGTTGAGGCAATCAAGGATTGGCCTCGCCCGACCAATGTCACGGAAGTAAGAAGCTTTTTGGGTCTAGCGGGGTACTATCGGCGGTTCGTGGAGGGATTTTCAAAAATCTCCGGTCCACTAACGCGTCTTACCCGCAAGGGAGCCAAATATGTTTGGAGCGAGAAATGCGACCAAAGCTTTAAGGAGCTAAAGAAAATGTTGACTCAGGCTCCGGTTCTCGCCTTGCCGATTGCGGGGGAGGGCTTTGTGGTGTATAGTGATGCATCACGGCGTGGTCTTGGGTGTGTGCTTATGCAAAGAGGACAAGTAATAGCATATGCCTCTCGTCAGCAGAAGAGCTATGAGCAGAATTACCCCACCCACGACCTAGAGCTTGCAGCGGTGGTCTTCGCGCTTAAGTTGTGGAGACACTATTTGTACGGGGAACATTGTGAGGTGTACACGGATCATAAAAGCTTAAAGTACTTGTTCACTCAAAAGGAGTTGAACTTGAGGCAACGGAGATGGTTGGAGTTGATAAAAAATTACGACTTAACCATCTTGTACCACCTCGGTAGAGCCAATGTGGCGGCCGATGCGCTCAATAGGAAATTCATGGAGAACTTCGCAATTGAGATGACGGGACAAATACCGTTGATTCTGGAAATAGGCTGATTTGACTTGGAAGTCGTGGCCCCGGGCGTCCCCGCTAGACTCATGAATCTCGAGATTTAGCCAACCTTGTTGGAGCAAATAAAAGAAAAGCAATCCGGAGATCCGGAACTCCAAAAGGTGCGGGGTGCTATCGAGAGCGGGCGCGCCGGTGATTTTCATGTGGATTCGGAGGGCGCCATTCGATTCCGAAATCGATTGTGCGTGCCTAAAGTCGAGGACATTCGTGGGGAGATCTTGAAAGAAGTTCACACTTCTCCCTATGCGATTCACCCGGGCGGCACCAAAATGTATAAGGATCTTAAATTGCATTATCGGTGGCCGGGGATGAAGCTTGATGTTGGACGCTTCGTGGCACAATGTCTAGTATGCCAACAGGTGAAGGCCGAGCGTCGCTTTCCAGCAGAGAAATTACAAGGGTTGCCCATTCCAGTTTGGAAGTGGGAGAACATAGCAATGGACTTCGTTGTGGGCCTACCTCGATCGCATGGTGGCCACGACGCGATTTGGGTGGTGGTGGATCGTTTGACAAAGTCGGCACACTTTTTACCAATCCACACCACTTGGTCGGGAGACAAATTAGCACAAGTCTACCTGGACGAAATTATGCGGTTGCACGGGGTCCCGACCTCGATAGTTTCAGATCGAGATCCCCGTTTTACATCGTATTTTTAGAAAAGCTTGCAAGAAGCTTTGGGTACACGGCTCGATTTTAGTTCGGCATTCCATCCTCAAACTGACGGTCAATCAAAGAGGACAATTCAGATTTTGGAGGATATGCTGCGAGCGTGTGTGTTGGACTTCAAGGGTGCATGGCCTACTCATTTGCCGATGGCTGAATTCGCTTATAATAATAGCTATCAATCTAGCATCGGTATGGCACCGTTTGAGGCCTTGTACGGAAGAAAATATCGCTCTCCTATCCATTGGAGCGAGGTCGGCGAAATAAGGGTCTTAGGACCGGATGTGTTGCGTGAAGCGGAGGAAAAGGTCCGCTTGGCACGTGAACGTTTATCGACGGCGCAATCCAAGCAAAAGAGCTATGCGGATAGACGTCGACGAGATTTGGAATTCGCGGTAGGAGACCGCGTCTTCTTGAAAGTATCGCCCATGAGAGGGGTAAAGCGATTTGGTGTTCGGGGTAAGTTGAGTCCCCGTTATATTGGACCTTATGAGGTTTTGGAGCGTGTGGGATCCTTGGCATATCGGCTAGCCTTGCCGCCAAAACTTGCGGGGATACACAATGTGTTTCATGTATCGACGCTCCGCAAGTACGTGTATGATCCGGCGCACGTCCTCGAGTATGTGCCTGTGGAGCTTCATGAGGATATGACTTATGAAAAATTTCCTTTGTGTATCATGGATCGCGAGGTGAAAAATTTGAGGAATCATAAAATTCCTTATGTAAAGGTACAATGGACGAATCACGGTGAGCGCGAATCTACGTGGGAATTGGAAAGCTCAATGAGGGAGCGGTTTCCTTACCTCTTCGCTGAGTCCAGCTGAGGTATGATTTAGTTTCGCGGCCGAAACTCTCTTTAAGGGGGGAGGAATGTAGTACACTGAATTTCAGTGCATCGTACCGAACTTCTACAAATTGTGGAGTTCCGGTGAGAATGTAGCATGAGAGGCTACGTGAGCGGCTTCGGCCAAGTTTGGGGCTTGTGCGAAGTATTTTCGGCGCAAATGAGTCGCGAAAATGGACTTCGAAAATTTAAAACTGCTGAACTTGTGAAGTCTGCAGTGGATTCCGGTATGAAGATGTCCATACCGGTACTGAAGTGAATAGTACCGGTATGGAGTGTGGTATACCGGAATGTGAGGGCTGAATCCGAGAACCCAGCTCCCGGGTTTTGCGGAATTCCTCGTGGTATACCGTAACTAACACCCGTATACCGGTATGCCAGTGCGAATACCGGTACGCAATGTTGCGAAATGCCAGCTTTGGCTGGTTGTTAGTGTTGAATAAGGAGAGGGGCAAAATGGTCTTTTCACATTCGAGGGAGTGTTAGAAAGGCAGGGACACCCCTCCTTTCTCAGTCTTCTTCTTCCTCTACTTCTCCTCTCCATCTCCCTCACTTTCTCTCTCTAGAGATCTCTCCAAAGCTTGGAGAAGTGAAGGACTTGACCTTGGAAAAAGCTTCTAAGGTGGATTTGGAGCTTCTTGGTGCAAGTATAAGCTTAGGGAACTCGTGGCTAAGGTGAGTTCCTCATGTTTTGGGTTCAAACCTTAGAATTGATCTAGTATTTTGAGATTTTTTGAAACCCTAGGCAATCTAAACCACAAAACGTGGAGATTGGTCAAGAGATTTTGAGGTTCTACATGCATGCATGTGAAACCTAGGTGAAATAAGAGTTTTTGCCATGGGATGTTCTAAAAATATATGAACCTTCGAAAATTGCAATTGAGGCATAGAAAATCATGTTAGAACAAATGATTTCATGTATTGAGTTGATTTAAGGGTTCGTAACAAGTACCGAACCATTTTCTTGTAGAAGCTTGGGTTGAAGCAAGAACTCAAGGCTTGGAGACTTAGGAGCTCAAAGAATTCAAGGATTTGAAAGCTCTTGAGGTGGGTTTGTGTTTACCGAAGTGATTAGGTCACTTCCATGTCTAGGGTAAATAACCATTTAAAGATAAAATGGTGTGTAATGTGAACCCTAGAACTTGCATGTTGGCAAAATGAGAATCATGATAGATAGAGCCATGAGCTCCTCTTACATGTTAAAGAATTCAAGTATATTTCTATTATCTATATTTGTTACGTGATTGCATGTATGAATTGGAACCTAGTGTCATTGAACATAGGTTGGAACAGGAGAATTGGAACCTAGTGTCATGGAACCTAGGTTGAGAATGTAAAGTGAACCTAATGTTGAGAACATAGGTTGAAAAGTGCAAATGGAACCTAGTGTCATTGAACATAGGTTGGAACAGGAGAATTGGAACCTAGTGTCATGGAACCTAGGTTGAGAATGTAAAGTGAACCTAATGTTGAGAACATAGGTTGAAAAGTGCAAATGGAACCTAGTGTCATTGAATATAGGTTGGAACAGGAGAATTGGAACCTAGTGTCATGGAACCTAGGTTGAGAATGTAAAGTGAACCTAATGTTGAGAACATAGGTTGAAAAGTGCAAATGGAACCTAGTGTCATTGAACATAGGTTGGAACAGGAGAATTGGAACCTAGTGTCATGGAACCTAGGTTGAGAATGTAAAGTGAACCTAATGTTGAGAACATAGGTTGAAAAGTACAAATGGAACCTAGTGTCATTGAACATAGGTTGGAACAGGAGAATTGAAACCTAGTGTCATGGAACCTAGGTTGAGAATGTAAAGTGAACCTAATGTTGAGAACATAGGTTGAAAAGTGCAAATAGAACCTAGTGTCATTGAATATAGGTTGGAACAGGAGAATTGGAACCTAGTGTCATAGAACCTAGGTTGAGAATGAAAAGTAAACATAGTGTTATTAAACATAGGTGAGACTTAGTGACTTGAACCTAGGGCCATTGGACTTGGGTTGGCAAGTGTAAAATGTGATCAATGGGGTATGTGACGATTTCGCTATCCCGGGTTTGCGACGATTTCGCTACCCGTGCCATGAGTTGGCGGTGACAGATTGGGATATGCGACGATTTTGCTATCCCGGGTGTGCGACGATTTCGCTACCCGTGCCATGAGTTGGCGGTGACAGATTGGTATATGCGACGATTTCGCTATCCCGGGTATGCGACGATTTTGCTACCCGTGCCATGAGTTGGCGGTGACTGATTGGGATATGCGACGATTTCGCTATCCCGGGTATGTGACGATTTCGCTACCCGTGTCATGAATTGGCGATGACAGATTGGGATATGCAACGATTTCGCTATCCCGGGTATGCGACGATTTCGCTACCCGTGCCACGTGATGGCGGTGTTGAAATGGGGTATGCGACGATTTCGCTATCCCGGGTATGCGACGATTTCACTACCCGAACACGGAGATGACGATTTCACTCCTTGGACGTTGGAAATATTATGGTGATGCGGCGATTCCGAAACCATAAGTTAATGACAAGTAGTTGAACTTGGTCAATGTGAGACATAGGATGAACCTAGGAGAAAATAAAAATTGACATTTTATTTGGTTGCATCCTTTATGTTTATTTACAAGCATGTAAATAATTGTTGCATAGTTATTTGTGATCTAACTTATGCATATGGTGTTTCTTTGGACCTGGTGGGTCGAGCTTCTCTCTTGGGTGGCCTTACCCACTGGGAATTATGTCTATAGTTCTCACCCCACGTTTTTCAGGTCCTTCCGCGAGTGAGGCGGCGGAGCGAGGCAAGGGTTTGGCTCTCTAGATAGCGGCCCTTCCATTTTGGTGATACATAGAGTTGTACCCCTAGTCTTGGACATGGATAGTATAGGGGTTTTCATTAAATGTATGCAACTTGTATATTCCAAAATTTTAGAACATGATGTATGGAATGGAAATGAAAGAAAAGAAAATTTTGGGCATTTATAAATGTGCAAATGTGTTGTAATAGAAGTAGAACTTCTTTATGTTGATGTTTTCCTTGTGCAACTCTTGTACTCCGTTCCTAGTTGGAACATTGTGGATATGCTTGTGTTGTGACGCCTTGGGCGGGTAGAAGAGACTCTATCTGTTCGGCGGCTGGGGCATGCGCCCGTGCGGTTATCCTTTCCACCTAGTTGGTGTTAAAGGCCCGACGGGGCATGACAAGAAATCTCTCTCACAGGGCTCTACTACATTTTCTCTCTCAATTAGGTTTTTACAATGAAACTCTAAAGCTCTAAACAAAGATTACAAGTTTTATAAAACCCCCAAACCCAAAACAAGTAGAAAAAAAAAATCACCACTATCCATCTGAGACTCCCAATTCACTTCTAGCTGTCGATCTCTGCTTACAACCCTTTACAAGATGATCCTGGGCCATCTCAAATCTTAAAGCATAAGATTAGAGCGATTTGAAGTTGAACTAAACTCAACATGCTCATCACGGTTATGGGTTTGAGAACCTAAATTTGACGTTCCGGAACCTGACACTTTTCAAAGTGTCATGTTTCAAAACCTAGTTCTGTGTTCCGAAACCTAAGTCACCAGCCTAACTTCATGCCTTTCCGTTCTACGAACATGCTCCTAGGTTCAGAAACCTAGTCCAGGTTTGAAACACGAATGTTGAGTTTCAGAACCTGCATCCAATAACCCATATTTCTTAATGTTTGACCGTGAAATCAACTTGGAACACGGCTTCAACTTGATCCAACAATTCTCCCACTTAAAAACATATGTCGAATTCCATTGAATGCCAAATCCGGAGGCCTTGTCAACCTCCCACTGCTCGCTTAGCTCTAGGTCAGAGAGAAGTCTTACTTTAATTGAACTACTCTTGACTAACCGGCTTCGTCAATATATCCACTGGATTTGCATCGGTATCAACCTTCAACAACAAGATAATATCTTCCTCCACCTCGTCTCTCACAATAATAGAAAATATCAACGTGTTTCGCCTGAGAGTGAAGCGTCGAATTCTTTTATCAGGTATAGCCACTTTGACTATCACAATTTACCCTTACCACATTCTACTTCACCATCAATTCTCCAAGAAGCCTCTTCAACCAAGTGGCATCCTTACAAGCCACTGCTATGTACTCCGCCTACGTCATTGACAACGCCACCTGTCACGCCCCGAGCCCACAGCGGGAGCACTCATCGGGCACGTGCATCAGACCCGCCGAACGGACAGAATTTTCTCTATCCGCCCAAGACGTCACAAACATGTATACACAACATATTCCAAGCAGAAAATGAATATATGGATTGCATAAGGAAAACATCACAAGAAATAAAGTAAATACTACTTTTATTACATCTTTTTCCATTTGTATTACATACAAATTTTTACATTCCAAACACAATCCAAAATGAGCTTTATATATTTTCTTTGCATTACATTGTTCCAAAATGGGGATACAACTAGAAAAATAACCAAAATAGAAGGACGCTATCTAATCAGCTACGTCATTTTCTCGCTCTGCCACGTCGCTCGCGGATGGAACTGAAAAACATAGGGGTGAGAACTATAAACATAGTTCCCAGTAGATACGGCCACCCAAGGAAAAAGCTCGATCCACCAGGTCCAAAGGAGGCAACATAAGCATGGGTTAGTTCAATATATAATCATATGAGAAATAACAAGCGTATGCCTCTAAACAAGATCATGCAACCTACTCATGTGACGTAAAAGTATATTTACTCACTAGGTTCCATCTTCTAGTCATGTCACCCGACTCACTCTTGAGTCAATCACAGGCGGAATTGCCGCTCTCATCTTGGCATTAGGTTAGGAATCGCCGCACCACTTAGCCATAAGTGAATAATTTGCGGAATCGCCGCATTCATTGTGTCACGCCCCGGGCTAGTTTTAGAAGCGGAAATACGTGCCAATTTTTTTTTTTTAAAGCCTAGCCCGCGCCACGTACAGACCCGCCACAAATACAGGGTCCACTGTACACACGGACCGAGCCTCCCCTGTATTTGCACGGCGTACACGACATACAAACAGGATCACAACCACCATTCATTCATCACACAAACAACAACAACACAATAAGATTCATACAGCTAACAGTCCTTAAACATGTATGAATCTAAGCAAGTCCTTAGGCGAAGAATGATGCGATGCACAAACAACAGATCATTCTAGAAAACTGCTCCTTACCCAGAAGCTTTATTTTGAAGCCCTAATATCAAACATTCAAGAATTATTTGAAAACCGTTCTCCACACGAGAACTCTCTTTTGAAATCCCAAAAATCGACCGATCGAAAATCCATTTGAAAATTATTTCCCGCACGTAAACCCTTATTTGAAAGCGCTACCACGAGGGGTAGAAATCCAAGATATGTGATATAAAGCCGTAATAAAAGATCTAAGAGTATCGACATCCAAAAAGTCTAAGCATGCAATCCACATATGAATACTAAACTAAATCCACAAGATCTAAGCATGCAAGACAGAACATCCAAAATGTAACTGAACCTCATCCATAACTAGCTGAATAAGAGGATAGGGTGATAACCAAAATCTGGAGAGAGAAGCCTCACAGGTCAGGACCTCTAGCACCACTAACTAAGCGTGCCTCGCTGCGTCCCGACTCCCACCACCCTGCTCACCTGAAAACAACAACGAGGGCGGGGGGTGAGAACATGTAAACATGTCTCCCCTCCCAGTGGGTACCGCAAGCCGACGAAGGCGAGGTGTACACACCGGCACGAGGGTCAACAGATAGATAGATAAGGTAAACAGTAGCACAAGTAAGTATGAGGCTGACGTACAACTGAACAACTATGCTACTGTAAGCAACTAGTATATGCATCAATGGAGATAACCACAAAGTATACCCAATCCATAGCCACCGGGACGGATCCCTGGCACTATCACAACCTGCTCATCTCTCGGCACAAAAATCTTCTGGACGCACTGCGTCAAGGCTCACGGGTCGGTCAAACACACGACCCTTTTCCGAAAAAGAACACCCCAAGGCGGTGGATCAGACCGCTGGTGTACGTGAAGTACTAGAAGAGCTGTGACGATCGATGCGAATGCTCAATCCACAGAACGGCAATGAGCCGTGAAGCAACTGAAAAGCCAATATACGAGGATCGCTCGGAACAACAGGCGATCAACACCGACCAACTAGGTCGTCTCAAGAATCATGCAAACCACAACTACTCTACTATCCAAGCACACATAAGTAGAGTCAACGGGAGTCAAGTGAACTAATAACTGAAATGCAAGAGAAGGGATAGAAAGGTATCATCGTAGTCCACTGAACCGACTCCGGATCGAAGTACCCACCTGTCGAAACGATAGAGCCTAACACCAACGGCTCTCGGGAACCACGACAGGACCTACGAAAGACTCACAGGGTCAAGGTCCACCAAGGCGACACTAAACACATAGCGCTCACATCCCGAAACCGACGGATCGCCCGAAAAACCCATCGGGACGATCCCGAAACCACGCTAAGCCCCAGAGGGGTACCAACAGCCAAACCAAGTCCTCCGCTGTCCCCAAACACACAAAACAAGGTGGCGGGACAGCGAGCACAAGCTTGGGGTGCCGCGAACACAAACGCACCCGAAACGGCTTCCCGGGTTCTCGAAAAATGCCGATTTGGCACCGAAACCCTTCGTCACTCAACCGCTGTCCTCGGAACTTCGGGACAGCGATGAGGAACAGCCAACGAGGCTAAATGATGAAGCCAAGTCACTTGCGAAAATAGCAAGTGAGTCGCACGACTAAAAACACGCATTTCGTCGACATTTCATCGAAAAACGCATCGAAAATAAATCCGGATCTCCGCGAAGGGCGAAGGGGTTAGACAACCAGTCCACAGGGTCTCAAGGGTCATGCCCTTGCTGCCCGCAGCATCGCAACACTGCCACAATCGCCAAAGTCCATAAACATGCAATATATACACACATAACAAGCATAATTAGGGCCGTTTGAGCACTCCGTTCGTCCGCACGACCTTCCGCAAGCACCAGCGGATAGGTAACGACGTAACGAAGGCCGTTCTCATAGCCCCACTTCGACAGGACCAGTCGCAAGCACAGAAAACCCATAAAAATAGTGTCAACATGCGATGATAATACTCGACAAAGGCCGAACCACTGCTCACAGCCCCACGGCGCGCGGCGGCCAGGACTGGATGCGGGGGAGGTGAGGAAGAGGGTGCTCACCTCAACCGGCGGCAGAAAGCGGCGACGGCGGCGCGGGGAGAAGAGGAGCTCTCGGGTTGGCTAAGGCACGGCGACGCGGCAACGAACGGCGGCGCCGGCGGTCGGGACGGCGAGCACCGGCAAGAGGAGGTCGTCGGACGTCGGGTGGCCGGTGACCGCGACAACAAAACGCGGCGGTGGCGGCGGCGGAGGGTGCTCGGCCGCGGCTGCCCTAGCGGCCCAGGCTGAGCCCGCGGTGGCTCCGGCGGCACGGGGGCGGCCGGGGAGGAAGGCGACGGCGCCGGAGGACCAGAGGGTGGCGGCGCGCACCCTCCAAGGCGACGGGAGGCGGCAGCGGCTCGGGTCCAGCAACCTCGGCCCGCAGCTGCCCTAGCAGCAGCTGGCAGCAGCTCGGCGGCGCTCGGCGATGGTTCCCGGCGGCGGGGCAGGTCGCCGGTAGTCGTGCCACCTCAGGGGGAGCTCAGGCGTGGGTTCACCCTGGGTGCACACTGCAGAGAAGGAGAAGAAGAAGAAGAAAGAGAAGAAGAAGAAAAGGGAGAGAGAGAGAGTGGCCGAAGTTTCTGCCGGCCAGGGGAGGTCGGCGGCGGCCGGCGGCGCTCGGGGAGAGGGCAGGGAAGCTGAGGAAGATGGGTGGCCCTGCTGGGAGCTGAGGGAGGAGAGAAGAAGAGAGATCTCACTCTCTCTCCACTCACACACACACAATACACATATACACACATGTATAATTGCACAAGGGTCCCTCACAGAAGGAACAAAATGCCCAGACACCCCTCCACAATCGATCTCACGCAAAACGGTGCGTAAAACAGGGTCCAGATCGCGAAACAATAAATGCACATTTCAACCTCTCAGCGAAAAACATGCAATATCCCTTGATCCGTCTGTCGCATGTCGAAACAGATTGCGCCATCGCGTTCACCACCGCCGAGACATCGAATCTATCCTTTTGGATCGTCAGAAACGGACTCCGAATCGCGTCGCAAACCATCCTCTCTCCGCAGCAAAAACATAAACAATAAAAAAAACACTATTTATACATATACATATACACTTATATATGTATATATATATAAATATATATATATATATATATATATATATATATAAAATACAGATAAAAACACAGTAAAAGGGAGAGGAATCACAGAATTCAAGTTTCATAATAAAAATTTACAAATTTGAATTCTCACATCACTCCCACCATACAAGAAGTTTCGTCCCCGAAACTTACTCACACATCATCCGCGAACAACTGCGGATACCTCTCTCGCATAACAGACTCCAGCTCCCAAGTAGCCTCGCGCTCCTCGTGATTCGTCCACTGAACTTTCACATACGGAATGCTCCGGTTCCTCAACTGCTTCACCTCGTGGGCCAAAATGCTCGTAGGCACCTCGTCGTAGTTGAGATCCTCCCTCAGCTGAACCGTCGTCGGGTTGATCACGTGAGAAGGGTCGGGGATGTACTTCCGAAGCATGGACACATGGAAGACATTGCGCACCCGAGCAAGACTAGGAGGAAGAGCTAACCGATAAGCTACCGGACCCACACGCTCAAGGATCTCGAACGGCCCCACAAATCGCGGACTAAGCTTGCTCCGTAATTCGAACCGCTTGATCCCTCAAGACGGCGACACCCTGAGCAGCACATGCTCACCGACCTGAAACACTAGGTCCCGTCGTCGCTGGTCCGCGTAGCTTTTCTGTCGGCTCTGCGCAGTCAGCAGCCGCTGCCTCGGACTGCGAATTCTGACCTCTGCGTCCTCTAACAAGTCAGGCCTGATCACACGACGCTCACCCACGTCATCCCAACAGATCGGTGATCGACAACGACGTCCATACAAGGCCTCGTACGGTGCCATACCAATGCTCGCCTGGAAGCTATTGTTGTAGGCGAACTCCACCAAGAAAAGGTACTTGAACCAACCCTCACCAAAATCCAAAACGCAAGCTCGGAGCATATCCTCAAGAGTCTGGATAACACGCTCCGACTGCCCATCACTCTGAGGGTGGTAAGCTGAGCTGAAGTTGAGCCTCGTTCCCAGTGCCTGCTGCAAGCTCCTCCAGAACTGGGATACGAAGCGAGAATCCCGATCATAGACGATCGACACTGGCACTCTATGCAGCCTGACGATCTCATCCAAGTAGAGCTGCGCCAGTCGATCCCGGGACCAAGTCGTGTGTACCGGTAGGAAGTGAGCAGCCTTCGTCAATCGGTCCACAATAACCCAGATCGCATCGTGACCTCGCTGAGAACGAGGCAACCCGGTGACGAAATCTATGGTGATCTGCTCCCACTTCCATACAGGTACAGGCAACGGTTGAAGCTTCCCCGCTGGTCGCTGATGCTCAGCCTTCACTTGCTGACAAATCAAACACTGAGCCACATGCTGAGCCACGTCCATCTTCATGCCAGGCCACCAGAAACTCTGCTTCCAATCGCGGTACATCTTCGTCCCTCCAGGATGAACGGTGTACGGCGACCGGTGTGCCTCAGTCAAAATCTCTCGCCTCAAATCTGGATCACTGGGCACACACCTCCGTCCTCGAAAGCGAAGAGAACCATCTGCGTGGATCATGAAGTCACCATCTCTGCCCTGCTCGGCCTTTGCTCGCACTCTCTGCAAGTGCGGGTCCAACAGCTGTCCACTGGCAATCCGATCAGATAAGGTGGGCTGCACCACCAAAGTCAACAGCTGCGCGGTAGCTCCAAAAGGTAGGATCTCCAACTCGAGTCGACGAAACTCCTCCACCAAGCGCTCCTGGTCGGTGATCATGAGAGATAGCTCCGCCGAAGGCTGCCTCCGGCTCAAGGCGTCCGCCACAACGTTCGCCTTGCCCGGATGATACTGGATGGAGA
Organism: Puya raimondii; assembly: GCA_016920855.1. NCBI lineage: Eukaryota > Viridiplantae > Streptophyta > Magnoliopsida > Poales > Bromeliaceae > Puya > Puya raimondii. The sequence goes on along the minus strand of JABWPP010000050.1, from coordinate 213,077,275 downwards.
TGTCGTAATCCTTCAAAAGCTCAAGCCACCATCTCTGTCTGAGGTTCAGCTCCTTCTGGGTGAAGAGGTACTTCAGACTCTGATGATCTGTGAACATCTCGCAATGCGCTCCGTACAAGTAGTGTCTGCAAAGCTTGAGAGCGAACACCACTGCTGCTAGCTCGAGATCGTGCGTCGGATAGTTCTTCTCGTAGTCCTTCAGCTGGCGCGAAGCATACGCGATGACCTTCTCCTGCTGCATGAGCACGCACCCCAATCCTATCCGAGATGCATCGCAGTAGACCACAAAGTCCTCACCAGGCTACGGCAATGCTAAGATAGGGGCACGAGTCTGTCTGTCCTTCAGCTCCTGGAAGCTCATCTGACAAGCTGGAGTCCACAGGAACTTCTCACCCTTCCTCGTCAGCTTTCTCAAAGGGGTGGCGATCTTTGAGAAACCCTCAACAAATCGCCGATAATAGCCAGCCAAGCCGATGAAGCTCCTGATCTCCGTCACAGAAGTCGGGACAGGCCAGTCTACCACAGAGTCCACCTTCTTTGGGTCCACCGCAATACCAGACTGCGTCACGATGTGACCCAAGAAGGAAACCTCTCGAAGCCAAAACTCACACTTCTTGAGCTCAGCATAAAGCCTATACTCTCGAAGCGTAAGGAGGACTCGCCGAAGGTGATCCTCATGCTCCACGTCGCTCCTCGAATAGATCAGTATGTCGTCAATGAAGACCACGACAAACTGATCCAAGAACTGCCGGAACACCCTGTTCATCAAATCCATGAAAGCTGCCTTCGTCAAACCGAACGGCATCACCGTGAACTCGTAATGCCCATAACGAGTCCAGAAGGCCGTCTTCGCAACGTCCTCGGCCTTGATCTTCAGCTGATGATATCCGGACTGCAGATCAATCTTCGAGAATACCGAGGCTCCCTAAAGCTGGTCGAAGAGATCGCCGATATGCGGTAGAGGGTACTTGTTCTTCACCGTCACCTTGTTGAGCTCTCGATAGTCAATGCACAAGCGCATACTACCGTTCTTCTTCCTGACGAAGAGGACTAGAGCTCCCCAAGGAGAAACACTCGGACGGATGAAGCCCAAGTCCAGAAGGTCCTCAAGCTGAGCCTTCAGCTCTCTCAGCTCAGCGAATGCCATGCGGTAGGGGGCCTTCGAAATCGGGGTAGAGCCCGGAACCAGACCCCTGACAAAGGCCTTGGAGCAGATTGGTGGACTAGGGCTTGTCCGATGTTGCTTGGTGACCAGGTGTTCTTGGCGAACTTGGTCGTGTTACCGCTGACGGAATTTGATGTGGTGCTTGGGATGGACTGGCTCACCAAGCATCACGCCACCATCGACTGTGAGCAGAGGACGGTGACTTTTGCGGAGCCGGGCGAGAAGGAATTCATCTATCGTGCTTGTAAGAGTTCTTTCTTCGCCTTGACTATCTCGTCTGCTCGTGCTAGGAGTTTGTTGATCGGTGGATGTGCGGCTTACCTGGCTTCGGTAGACGGCATTCATCGAGCTGTACCGGCTCTGGAGGATATTCCGGTGGCTCGAGACTTCCCCGATGTCTTTCCTGTTGAGCTACCCGGGATGCCTCCGGACCGTGAGATTGATTTCTAAGCATTTTGGGTGGTGGCTAGGCCCAAGAGGTTGAGAGAGTTGAGCGTGCTAGGACGGGAGTAGTCTTAAGATGGGTGACCCCCTGGGAAGTCTGGGGCGTCACAGTTGGTATCAGAGCCAATTACCAGCCGGAAGTGTGAGATGAGTTTCGGCTGAGCCAGGTGTAGTTATGGGTAGAGCATGGCTCCCCCGGTTTATGGATAGAGCGTGGCTCCCCCGGTTTAGGCTAGCGAGATGAGTCTCACACCGCTTGGTACTTGTGAGTCTGAGCCTGATGTGGACGTCAGGACTTAAAGGGGAGAGATTGTGACACCCCAGGTAGTCCTATATAAAAGATATAATATGGCTAACCTCTCAACCCGGCTTAAGCATTTTGGGTGGTGGCTAGGCCCAAGAGGTTGAGAGAGTTGAGCGTGCTAGGACAGGAGTAGTCTTAGGATGGGTGACCCCCTGGGAAGTCCGGGGCGTCACACATTGGGTGCTGGGCAACGGAATCGCCATCCCCATTTCTTGCCCCAATCTCATAGATAGCGAAATCGCTGCTTTCACGGTCTCGTCAAGGGTCCATTCGTTCCACCCTATGTGTTAACCTCTCTAGGTTTAGAGTTATTCATGTCAAGTGGTCATCCTACCACTATATTCTCCACCTATGTTCAATGACACTAGGTTCTCTATATTCACATGTTGAGTTCTCTACCATTCCTAGAGAATGCCAACCTACATTTATCACAAGCATGCATTTATTCATAATTCATACATAGGTAGTAAGATACATTTCACATAGCATATGACTCTAGCATGCATATCTAACATTTATAGCACCATGCAACAATAAAACACTTATGTCAAGTTACTATGCTCTAGACATGAGAGGTGACCAAGTCACTTCGGTGCGCACAACCCACCTTGGTTCTTTAGTACACTCATAATTGCTTGTAGACACTTGCAATTAGGTCTTCTCTTGGGCTACAAGCTTTTACTCCAAGTTTCCTTACCTTAAATATAAGAAAAATGGTTCGTTACAATTTTCGAACCCTAAAACGATTCATCTCTTGAAATCATGTTGCCCCACATGATTTCCAATCCATCAATTAGGGTTCTAAAAAGTTAAATAATTTTTAAACCCCTCAAATCCAAAAATTCTCTTTTAACCTAGGATTTTTCAAAATTCATGGCAAAACCTATTTTAAAGGACTAATCTCTAGAATTTGTAGACTAGAATAGCCTAGGGTTTAATAAAAATTCATTTACATGGTTTAAATCCAAAACCCTAACCTCAAATCCCGAAATCTCACCTTTGCCACAAGTTCCTCAAGCCTCTTCTTGCTCCAAGAAGCTTGCCCCCACCTCCAATCACTCATCCTAGCTTGATTCTCCAAGCTCCAAGTGTTGGAGAGGCTCCAATAGAGAGGGAGGAAGAAGAGAGTGAGAGAGGGAAGAGAAGAGAAATGTTTTTTCTTATGTCCAAAGTGGGGAGAGAATGGCTGGGGTCCTACTTTTATAGGGTGTTACAATTGCCACCAATCCCCCACATTTCACTCATTACAACTAGCCAAAACGGGCATTTCGCAGCACTGCGTACCGGTACCCGAATTCACGTACCGGAACACACGGACAGTTAGTACCGATACCCGAAATCCAGTTCCACAGAACCTGAACGTTGGATTCTCAAATTTTCTATTGCGTACCGGTACCCAGATTTCAGTACCGGCACACAGTGTTTCAGTACCGGTACTCAGGTTCAGTTCCTCAGAATTCGAGAGATAGTTTCTCTCCATTTTGTATTGTGTACCCGTACCCAGTTTTCAGTACCGGTACTCAATACAAATTCTGCAACTTAGGCAGAATTAACCCTCTGGAGTCCGTTTTCGCGCTCGATTTGTGCCGAAAATATCCGAATACTACTCAAACTTTACCCGAACTATTCGAATAGCATCTAGGCTCATTTCCACTAGAACTCCACAATTTGTAGAAGTTCGGTGCACTACATCCCTCCCTCCTTAAAAGGAGTTTCGTCTGCGAAACTAAAACCATACCTCAACTCGAATTGACGAAGAGGTAGGAAAAATACTCCTTCATTAAGCTTTCCAATTCCCAAGTGGCTTCACGTTCATCGTGATTAGTCCATTGCACTTTGACATACAAAATTGTGCGGTTCCGTAGTTCCTTCATCCTGTGATCAAGAATGCATACGGAAAACTCCTCATACGACATGTCCTCTTGAAGCTCAAACAGCTCAAATTCGGATCATGTACATACTTGCGGAGTATGAAAATGTGGAATACGTTGTGAACTCCCACAAGCTTCGGTGGCAGTGCTAGTCGATACGCCAAAGGCCCTATGCGCTCCAAAATCTCATACGGTCCAATATATCGGGGACTTAGCTTGCCCCGAACTCCAAACCGCTTCACCCCTCTCATGGGTGACACCTTCAAGAAGATGCGGTCACCCACCGCGAATTTCAAATCTCGCCGACACTTATCTGCATAGCTTTTCTGTCAGACTTGCACCATCAATAACCGTTGACGGCCAAACGGACCTTTTCTTCTGCATCTTGCAAAACATCAGGTTCCAAGGCCAATTTCTCGCCGACCTCGCTCCAATGTATCGGAGACCGATATTTTCCTTCCATATAAGGCCTCAAATGGTGCCATACCAATACTTGCCTGATAGCTATTGTTATAAGCAAATTTCGCCATCAGCAAGTAAGTGTGCCACGCACCTTTGAAATCCAAAACACACGCTCGAAGCATATCCTCCAAAATCTAGTTTGTCCTCTCTGACTGACTATCTATTTGAGGATGGAATGTCGTGCCGTGTGCCCAAAGCCTCGTGCAGACTCTTCCAAAACAGAGATGCAAAACGAGGATCCCGATCCGACACAATCGACATGGGAACCCCATGTAGACGCACAATCTCATCCAAATAGACTTGTACCAACTTATCCGTCAACCAAGTGGTGTGGATTGGCAAGAAATGAGCCGACTTCGTCAAATGGTCCACAACCACCCCAATCGCATTGTGGCCTCCTTGAGATCGAGGCAGGCCCACAATAAAATCCATCCCTAAGTTCTCCCACTTTCATACCGAAATTGGCAAATTTCGTAATTTTTCCGCCGGGAGGCGATATTCCGCTTTTACTTGTTGGCACACCAAGTATTGTGCCATAAAGTGTCCAATATCCTTTTTCATGCCCGGCCACCAATAATGCATCTTGAGATCCTTATACATTTTGGTGCCACCGGGATGAACAGCATACGGGGATGTATGAGCTTCTCTCAAAATCTCCCCGTGGATCTCCTCGTCCTTGGGCACGCACCAACGATCCCGAAATCGAGGAGTGCCCTCCGAGTCCACACTAAATTCACCGTCCCGCCCACTCTCAATATCACTCCGCACCTTTTGGAGTTCCGGGTCCGAAGACTTTTTTTTTTACTCGCTCCAACAAGGTCGGCCGAATTACAAGAGTCATAAGCGTAGTGGGGGTATCCGGAGTCACGACCTCCAAGTCGAACTGCCGTATTTCAGTAATCAACTGCGGCTGAACCGTGATCATCGTTGCAAGGTTCTCAACGAATTTTCGACTGAGTGCATCGGCCACCACATTTGCTTTGCCTGGGTGGTATAAGATGGTTAGATCATAGTCCTTCAACAGTTCCAACCACCTCCGTTGCCTCAAGTTCAACTCCTTCTGAGTGAATAAATACTTCAAGCTTTTATGATCCGTATAAACCTCACAACATTCTCCATACAGGTAGTGTCTCCACAACTTGAGTGCGGAGACCACCACTGCAAGCTCCAAGTCCGTGGGGTAATTCTTCTCATAACTCTTCAACTGGCGGGAGGCATACGCAATGACCTGCCCACGCTGCATAAGCACGCACCCAAGACCATGTCGCGATGCGTCGCTATATACCACAAAGTCCTCCCCCACAAGCGGCTAGGTAAGAACCGGAGCTATGGTCAACTTCTCTTTCAATTCCTTGAAGCTTTGATTGCAATCATCGCTCCACACAAACTTGGTCCCCTTGCGGGTGAGGCGTGTTAGCGGACCAGAGATCTTTGAGAATCCCTCCACGAACCGCCGATAATACCCTGCAAGACCGAGAAAACTACGTACCACGGTGACATTAGTAGGTCGGGGCCAATCCTTTATCGCCTCCACTTTCTTCAGGTCCACAGATACTCCATTCTTGAAAATCACATCACCCAAGAAGACGACCTCACGAATCTAGAATTCGCACTTCTTCAGCTTGGCGAACAACTTGTTCTCTCGAAAAACTTGTAGCACTATTCGAAGATGCTCTTCATGTTCCTCATCACTCCGAGAGTAAATAAGAATGTCATCAATGAACACCACCACGAACTGATCCAACAGTGGTTTGAATATACGGTTCATTAAGTCCATGAACACTGCCGGGGCACTGGTGAGCCCAAATGGCATAACTTTGAATTCATAGTGTCCATACCGCATCCTAAATGCGGTCTTATGCACATCCTCCGGCTTAATCTTCAGTTGGTGATAGCCGGACTGTAAGTCAATCTTAGAATACACCCGAGACCCTTGTAGTTGATCAAACAGATCGTCAATGCAGGGTAACGGGTACTTATTCTTGATGGTCATCTTGTTTAGCTCATGGTAGTCTACACACAACCGTAGCAAACCATCTTTTTTCTTAACAAATAGCACCGGGGCTCCCCAAGGTGATACACTCGGTTTGATGAAGCCCTTGTCGAACAAGTCTTGCAATTGAGCCTTCAACTCTTTCAACTCAGCCGGTGCCATTCTATACAGTGCCTTTGAAATTGGCGCAGTTTCGGGGAGTAGATCTATAACAAATTCAATCTTCCGATCCGGTGGCATTCCAGGTAATTTTCCCGAAAATACATCCGAAAACTCTCGGACTACTCGGATGTCCTCGAGAGCCGGAACCTCTTTCCGGTCATCCACCACCGTCGCTAGGTAGGCAACACAGCCACTATTAATCAATTTTTTCGCTTGCGACGTGGATACCGTAGTTGCAAAGAGTGAGCTTTTACACCCTCGATACACAAGCTCCTTTTGACCTGGTTCCTTAAAAGTCACCACTCGCCACTCGGCTCTCACAATCAATTATAGCATAGTACTTGGAGAGCCAATCCATTCCCAACACCATGTCATATTCAACCATTCGATTCAACACTAGCAAATTCGCTGGCATGATCCAATCCCCTAGTCTAACAGGGCATGCATGACATATGTTTCTAACATAGAATGCATGCTCGGGTATTTGTACCCATCTAGTGTGCATGGTGTCTGCTATATCTATTCCATGAGTAATAGCAAACGACCGACTAATAAATGAATGCGATGCTTCTGTGTCAAACAATGCTCTACATCTTATGCCATTAAGTAAAATGATACCTGCCACGACATCCTCGGGGGGTAGAAGGCTCCTCCACTTGGGTCGCGAACACACGGCCTCTCGACACTTGCCGTGCACCCTCAAGCTATTGTATCGGCGGCGCACGCCCCGCAGACATCGCCGCGGGTGGGATGCCCGCGAGCTGCCTCGGTGAGAAGAGAGTCGATGCAACCGATGGAGCCCGACCATTGCCTTGTGGGCAATCAAACCGCATATGTCCCAGCTGCCCACACTTGAAGCACTTGCCCTCCCGTTGATCACATTGATTCGACTTGTGAGGGCTACCGCAAATCACACACCTCGTCGAGGACCAGGTGGGTTGGAACCCTTGAGCTCAGGATTGTGAATGCGGATGCCTCGAGGGTCGCTTAGAGCTTGATTGACCACTCGAACCACCCGACGATCGCTTCTTCCCTTTGTCCTTCTCCTTCTCAAAAGACTCACGCTCCTCCCGCCTTGTTCCACCCATAAGGCTCGGTCCAAAATCTCCGCAAAGGTTTGCAACTTGAGCGAATGCACAATCTTGAAGATTTTCGGCCGAAGTCCACGTTCAAAACAATCAGCCTTGTCCTTGTCGTCCCGAACTACATATGGGATACAGTTGATAATGTGAGAAAATTTTCGCTCATACTCTCTCACCGTGCGGTTCCCTTGCCTCAACTTTCGGAATCTATCTTGAAGCTTTTTCTTCTCACTATCGGGGAAATAGTTGGAAAACACCATTCCCCGAAACTCTTCCCACGTAACCGGCAGAAGGCTAGAGGATCGATCCCGCTTGATCCCCTTCCACCACACCTTCGCCGACTTCCCCATGCAATGTGCGGTAAGGTGCACTTTATCCCTCTCCAATGTATAGAGGTCCTTGAAGAGTGTTTCCATCGAATCGACCCATGTCTCCACGACCCACGGATCGATCGTCTCCCCGTCGAAGGTAGGCGGGTTAAAACTTCTTGAACGTCATGAGGGCCGCAAGAGCGCGCTCCCTCTCCGCCTCCATCGTTGCATGATTGGGGACCGAAGTGCCCGAATCCACCGAGGCTACCGACGGTGCATGGCACGCCGTCACCGGTACGGCCGCCGCCGCCACCCGATCCACATCAATCGGAACGATGATCGGGGGCGCATGCTGCCCTTGGCCCGCTTGGGCCGCAGCAGCTTGTCATGCCATAATATCTTGGAGCCTCTTGATCTGCTCCTCTTGGCGCTGTGCCGTCTCAGCTTGCCGCTGCACTACTCCAATAAGTGCGACCAACTGTTTACGGAGATCCATGTCCCCGCTCGCCCCGGATTGCTCGGGGGCCAAGCTCGGCTCCTCCGGTCTAGCCCTTGTCGAGGGCCTATCGCATGTCGTCGCTTCCTGATACACAACGACCTTGGTCAATATCATGACCCTCAAGGTCGAACACAAAATAACATTCGATAAACGAACTCAATTTAGGCGAAAGTTATACAAGGGCGCTTATTCCCATCACTTGGTTTCATGTTGTCGGCCGCCAACATGAACACCCTTGGCTGAGAATAAACCACGCCTTAAATCTACCTTTAACACCCTATTAGAGGCATACACAACTTGACCCAATTGATTCAACTTCCACCACAAGTTACAAACTCTCGTCACTCACAAGCCTAGGTCATTATGGTTTTCCATCCTAGGGTCTCCTAGGTCTAACTAGACCGTTTCTACGCTCTGATACCACCTTAGTCTGTCACGCCCCGAGCCCACAGCGGGAGCACTCATCGGGCACGCGCACTAGACCCGCCGAACGGATAGAGTTTTTTCTATCCGCCCAAGACGTCACAAGCATGTATACACAACATATTCTAAGTAGGAATTGAATACATGAATTGCATAAGAAAAGTATCACAAGAAATAAAGTAAATACTACTTCTATTACATCTTTTTCTATTTGTATTATATTACATTCCAAACACAACCCAAAATGAGCTTTACAATTTTTCTTTTCATTACATTATTTCAAAATGGGGATACAACTAGAAAAATAACCAAAATGGAAGGACACTATCTACTCAGCTACGTCCTTTCCTCGCTCCGCCGCGTCGCTCGCGGATGGACCTGAAAAATATGGGGGTGAGAACTATAAACATAGTTTCCAGTGGGTACGGCCACCCAAGGAAAAAGCTCAACCCACCAGGTCCAAAGGAGGCAACATAAGCATGGGTTAGTTCAATACATAATCATATGAGAAATAATAAGCTTATGCCTCTAAACAAGATCATGCAACCTACTCATGTGACGTAAAGTATATTTACTCACTAGATTTCATCTTTTAGTCATGTCACCCGACTCACTCTTGAGTCAATCACAGGCGGAATCGCCGCCCTCATCTTGGCATTAGGTCATGGAATCGCCGCACCACTTAGTCATAAGTCAACAACTTGCGGAATCACCGCATTCATTGGGTGCTAGGCAATGAAATCGCCATCCCTATTTCTTGCCCCAATCTCATAGATAGCGGAATCGCTGCTTTCACGGTCTCGTCAAGGGTCCATTCATTCCACCCTATGTGCTAACCTCTCTAGGTTTAGAGTTATTCATGTCAAGTGGTCATCCTACCACTATGTTTTCCACCTATATTCAATGACACTAGGTTCTCTATATTCACATGTTGAGTTCTCTACCATTCCTAGAGAATGTCAACCTATATTTATCACATGCATGCATTTATTCATAATCCATATATAGGTAGTAAGATAAATTTCACATAGCATATGCCTCTAGCATGAATATCTAATATTTATACTACCATGCAATAATAAAATACTTAAGTCTAGTTACTATGCTCTAGACATGAGAGGTGACCAAGTCACTTCGGTGCGCACAACCCACCTTGGTTCTTTAGTACACTCCTAATTGCTTGTAGACACTTGCAATTAGGTCTTCTCTTGGGCTACAAGCTTTTACTCCAAATTTTCTTGCCCTAAATACAAGAAAATGGTTCGTTACCATTTTCGAACCCTAAAACGATTTTATCTTTTGAAATCATGTTGCCCCACATGATTTTAAATCTCTCAATTAGAGTTCTAAAGGGTTAAATAATTTTTAAACCCCTCAAATCCAAAAATTCTCTTTTAATCTAGGGTTTCCCAAAATCCATGGCAAAATCTATTTTAAAGGGCTAATCTCTACAATTTGTAGACTAGAATAGCCTAGGGTATAATAAAAATTCATCTACATGATTTAAATCCAAAACCTTAACCTCAAATCCCGAAATCTCACCTTTGCCACAAGTTCCTCAAGCCTCTTCTTGCTCCAAGAAGCTTGCCCCTACCTCCAATCACTCCTCCAAGCTTGATCTTCCAAGCTCCAAGTGTTGGAGAGGCTCCACTAGAGAGGGAGGAAGAAGAGAGTGAGAGAGGGAAGAGAAGAGAAATATTTTTTCTTATGTCCAAAGTGGGGAGAGAATGGCTTGGGGTCCCACTTTTATAGGGTGTTGCAACAATTGCAACCAACCCCCCTATATTTTTTTCATTACAACCAGCCAAAACTGGCATTTCGCAGCACTGCGTACCGGTACCCGAATTCGCGTATCGGAACATGGGCATTTAGTACTGATACCCGAAATCCAGTACTCAGAACCCGAACGTTGGATTCTCAAATTTTCTATTGCGTACAGGTACCCAAATTTTAGTACTGGTACTCAGGTTCAGTTTCTCAGAACCCGAGGGCTAGTTCCTCTCTATTTTGTATTGTGTACCCGTACCCAATTTTCAGTACCGGTACTCAATACAAATTCTGCAACTCAGACAGAATTAACCCTCCGGAGTCCGTTTTCGCGCTCGATTTGTGCCGAAAACACACGAATACTCCCCAAACTTCGCTGGAACTATTCGAATAGCATCTAGGCTTATTTCCACTAGAACTCCACAATTTGTAAAAGTTCGGTGCACTACACCACCGACTGAAGTTTCGATTCCCAGCAAAGAGCACCACTGCTCATAAAGAATACCAGACCAGTGGTAGACTTTCTCATGTCTCTATCTCCTGCAAATCTATATCCACATATCTGATGTACTCAAAACCTGTAGAACCATAACAGAATGAAAAATCTATCGCCTCTCTCAAATATCGAAGGATCTACTTTACTGCCACCCAATGATCACAACCATGATTTATCATATAACGACTCATAACTCCCACTGCTTGCACCATGTCAGGTCTCGTGCATACCATAGAAAACACAAGGCTACTGCCGATGAGATAGTGCATTAGCCATGTCCATCATTTCTATTTCCATGCTAGGAGATTGCTTACTCAACAACTTCAAGTGAATAGGAAACGGCGTAAACACCAGCTTCGCGTTCTGCATACTGAAGCGCAATAGAACCTTCTCTACCGAACCTTTCCATGAAAGCAAGACCTTTATATTCTTCCTCTCCCATATACTCTCATCCTGAGTATCTGGTTCATGGCTTCTAAGTTCTTCATATCAAATTCCTGGCCGGTTTCAAGCCATACAATGATTTGTTCAATCCTTACCTTTTTCCACAAAGCCTTCAAATTTTGCCATATAAATCTCCTTCTCCAGGTCATCGTACAAGAATGTCATTTTAATATCCATCTATTCAAGCTACAAATCTATGACTGTAGCATCGCCAGAACAATTCGAAGTTAGACAAACCTGAGAAGATCTCATTGAAGTTAATTCCCGACTTCTGAGCAAATCCCTTCGCTACCAATCTTGCCTTGAACCTTTTCATATTCTCATCCATGTCATTCTTCACCTTGTAAAGTCACCGACATCCAATCGCATCCTAATCTTTCGGTAATTTCACAAACTCCCATGTCTTGTTCCTTCGAAGTGATTCCATCTCCTCTTCCATCGCGTACTGCCATTTTCCTGCATTGGCTGACTCACAAGCCTCCTTGTACAAAGTTAGTTAATCTTCCTCCTCCAAATTGACATATACAATAACATAGTTAGCAGAAGAAATAAGAAAAGTGATGTAGTCATTATACCTCACAGGAGGTCTAATGACCTCCAACGGTGAACTTGTTGGGGAGACTCTGAGTCTAGTCATCACCAACCATCTCGTCGTCTAGTTGTGTTTGTTTGACTTGCACCCTCATCGCGTGCTTCAAAGTGCTCAACTCGAACCATGGCATCATCATCTCGCTTCTCCCTAGTACCTAGAAAGGACTCCTCGTTAAAGACAACGTCACGGCTTACGACAATCTTATGGGTAGTAGGATCCCACAAATGATAATCCTCAACACTTTTTTTGTAGTCAAGATCAAAAGTTTTTATTCAAGTTTGACCTCTTCTCCTTCGGTATCCATGCATACACGACATATCCAAAGACACGAAGATAGGAATAGTTAACAAACGTACCGCTCCACACTTCTTCCGGAATCTCCAACTCAAGAGATCTTGTCAGCGCTCAGTTTATAAAGTAGCAAGCCGTGCTCACAACTTTCGTACAAAATCTCTTATCGAGCGTTGGAGTACTTAACATGCTCTGAGCCCTCTCTATGAGTGTTCTGTTCAACCTCTCTGCTATATTGTTCTGCTGCAGTGTCTCGGGTACTATGAGGTGTCGCTTGATCCAGTGTTCACTACAAAAACTCGTCAAATTTTCTCAAGCAATTCTCCTATTAATTATCAAAATGTATGCGCTTAATCTCAAACCTTTCATTTCCCACAAAGGCCCTGAGCTTCTTAAAAGTCTTAAATATGTCGGACTTCCGATTTAGGATGTACACCCAACCCTTCCAAGAGTAATCATTAATAGAAGAGATGAAGTAAGAACACCCGCCCAACTATCTATTAGACGACTCCTAAGTATCCAAGAGAATCAGCTCAAAAAAAATTCTTACTCCTTTGATGTGATAGAGAGAACGACAACCTTCATCGCTTCCCGTAAATGCAATCTTTACAGAACTCTGGTGGTGCGAACTTGTAACCTAAAAAAAATTTCGATTAGATAATACCTACAGTCTGCGCTCGCTCATGTATCCCTAGCGATTATGTTACATCGTTGGAGATTCCATCTTCACACTGCCCACAACCTCCTCCCACTTGAGTCTCACCCAACAATCTATATAGACTACCTACTTGGTCCTCTTTCATCAACACCAAGTATCTTTGTCACATCGTTAAGCAATCCTTCTCACTGACAATTCTCAGCCCTTACTTGCAAAACTTTTCAAATAATAGGAGATTTTTTCGGATCAGGAATATGCCAAATATTAGAAACCGTCCGAATAACACTATTGAATATTTTGATTCAAACGTCTCCCACTCCAACCAAATGCCACGTTATTATCCAAGTAGATAACTACACTATCCCATAATTTGTAAATATGAAACCACTCCCTAAAGGGAGTCATGTGGAAGGATACTCTTGAATCCAAGATCCAATGGTAAAGAACCTTAGATCTCTCCAATGCTGCCAATGCATCTCCACCCCCTAAAGTAGTAGACCTAGTATCCGCTTTTGCTATATTACCTTGTAAGTTGCTTGATTCCAATTTACCATCAACTCCCTTATCCACTCGGCAATCCATCTTTGTATGCTCCGAGTTTCATATTTGTAGCACTTTACTTTTTTACTCTTGAATTTTGACCTTGATCTCTCCTTATCACTATGCTCTATCTCAAAAGGTCTTTCCTGTGCTACTATAGCCTCTCCTAAAGAGCTTTCTTGGCTAGACTTACACCTCATCTTCTTAGTAAGAAATGGTGCTACAACTGACTCCCTCTCAAAGGTTTTCATGTGGCCCAAGTTCATATCAAATTGTCCCAAAATTCCAGCACTGAGCAAAGTAAAATATTACGCTTCTCTTCTTTATCGATTTTCACATCAAGGGGCGCGAGCTTACTCATAATAGAGTTAAATATACTCAAGTGTTTTGAATAGGTGCCTCATCCTCCATCCTTAGATTATATAATTGTCGTCACAGTAAAACCTTATTCACCAATGACTTCCCTTCATAGAGGTTCTTCGATTTCTTCCAAACCCCTTTCAAGATTGTCTTGGTCTTTACATTGAATAGTGTTGAGTCGTCAAGTGCCGAAAACAGGTTTGCCAAGCCATCTTGTCCTTCTCTTCTAACTGTTTATCTGTCATCTATTTCAGCTTGCTCTCTTTTCCTTGCAGGGCAATATCGCAATCATCTTTTATCAGCACTGCTTACATCTTCAGCTTTCATGGTGTAAAGTTTGTCCCATCGAAGCAAGGGATTTCAAACTTAATCGCATGGTTCCTGGCCATCATTTCACTGTCAATCTCAAACTACAAAGAACCTTACTCCGATTCTAATTAAAAGAACCTTTTCCGGCCATCGTTTCATCGTCAGTCTCAAACTACAAAGAATCTTGCTCCAATACCAGTTGAAGAAACTAGCCGAGGATAACAGAGAACACCTCAAATCCTCAAGACACATGAGCGCAACGAAAAACCAGATCTTATATAGAAAAAACTTGAGGAGAACAATTGAGAAAATAAGTATGAGAATAATGAAGCTATTGGCAAAAATAGACAAAACCAAAAACTGTAAAACCTCATACTTATAGTAGTTCCAGCAGAAGAACTTGTCGGATTTTCGTACTTGTCTTACAGCCTCTTGGATTTGTGACGGCCTTTTGAATCTTGTGACTAACATCATGTCAGGATCTCTATGCTTGATCATCGTAGAAGGCTACTAGAGTCTCTACAATCATCCACCCCTCAAAACCCCGGAAAGGTAGGTAAAAATTTCAGAGAGAAAGTAGAGAGAGAAGAAGAAAGAAGTTCCTTTATTTTCTCTTACATACCAATTCAGAAAGAAAGGGGTTCATATTTATAGATTATCAGGATCCTTAACATATCCCAATTCTCACATAGAGAGAAAGATAAAAATACATGTTAAGATATTAGAAAATATGTTTCTTAACTAATAAGAAATATATAATTCATTCTTATCCTTAATATATTAGCATGAATAACAATCCACATCTCATATGGATAAGATTAAAATAGAACCGGATAATATGGACATACCATATAGCAACAGAAGCAATAAAGAGAACAAAAACACAAGAATTTATGTTGTTCAGCCAATGGTATGTTGACCTACGTCCATAGACAAGACTTCCTAAATGCTTTCTTCCATAAATCCATGGCACAAAGTAAAAGGAGTAGATTGGATATAAGAAATCTCTCTCTCAAGGCTCTCTCACGTTTCTCTCTCAACTAGGGTTTTAGAATGAAGCTCTAAAAGTCCTAAATATGGATTAAAGGTTTATAAAATGTTGGGGAATATGAATAGAGATTAAGTAAATTATGATCTTGAGGCGTGTACGTTCACTTTTTTTAAGGTGATATTTGCCACTCCTCGAATGTATGCAGTCGGATTACTGGCAAATTACCTCCAGGATACAACAAGACCGCTGAAAAACTGCAAACAGCACTTTTGCGTGATATTTGCCCCTATTCGAATGTATGCAGTCGGGTTACCCGCAAATTACCTCTAGGATACAACAAGACCGCTGAAAGACTGCAAACAGTACTTTTGAAGACTTTTTTCTTAAAAACTTCTTTCTTAAGAATTAGTATGAAAAATTAGGAAGGAGAAAGGATTCATTATATTGCCCTTGAAGCCTTCAAACATCTTTTATTTATAGGAGATAAATAGTTACGACGAAAGGACACAACTTTTGACGTTACATCCCTTTACAATAGGATACATTCTTTCACGAATAGTGAAAATGCATATCCCTTCACAATGAAAAGTTATATTCTTTCACAAAGGGTTCATCTCTTTGTGAAGAAGCGTATCTCTTTGTAAAGGGAGACATCTCTTTCTATTAAATGAAAAGACATCTTTTCATAAGATTAACTAATACACCAAAGAGGCACAACATATTTAATTTTAATTTTAATTCTTCAAGTTATCTTTCATATCCATTATTACAATCTACACTAACATAAAATTCATAAACCCAAGCCAAATAAAAATCACTACCTTCCATCTGAGTCCCTCGATTCACTTCTAGTCATTGATCTTCGCTTAAAAACCCTCCACAAAATAACTTAAACCATCCCAAATCTTAAAGTATAAGATTAGAGTGATTTGAAATCGAATTAAACACAACTTGCTCATCATGGTTTTTAGTTCCATAACCTAAACACGGTGTTAGGGAAACTGACACTTTTCAAAGTGTCATGTTTCGGGACTTAGTTCTACGTCCTGAAACCTAAATCACGAGCCCAACTTCACACCTCTAGGTCCTGCAAAACACACTCTTGGGTTCCGAAACCTAGTACGAGTTCCGAAACACCAATGTTGAGGTTCGAAACCTGCGCCCAGGAACCCATATTTCTCGACGCTTGACCGTGAAATAGACTCGAAACGTGGCTTCAACTTGATCCAACATTTTTTTTTTATATAAAATAGGACAAAATCAAACACCTAACTTATGATCACACAAAAATATCTTTATAACATATAAGTTATTCCTAAATAATTTATTTCGACATCCAAACAGTCAAAATACTTTAAAAACAGTTGTACAATTTACCCAAAAGTTTCAACTAATAAAGATAAGTATAAGCTATGGACACAACTGATCAGATCTGAAACTCACCAAACACCTAGTATTTTATGGGCCTAGATGTACTTCTTTTCAATTTATGCAGCAAATGTAGATGTGCAATTTAAAAAGAGTAGTCATTTGGAAACTCCTCCAAATTCGATTTGTCATAATCTATTCTTCAAACTGTCAAGCAGTAGCAATTAATAATTCTCAACGATTGTTTTTTTTTTTTTTTTTTGTAAACTAATGGTAAAATATCAAACATTTATCCGTAGTATAGAACATTTATAATTTACTATCATGCGATTCAAAATATAGCATTTTGCAATATGCTTTCATGGCGTGACAATAACGACTCGTTGAGCAAAAAACCTTTAACAAATTAAAGAAATTCTAGAACTAAAGTTCAAACCACGCGGTAGTTTGAAGACCGTTGGTGTTATTTATCCAATAAAAATTCCATAATGTTGAAAAAAATAAAGTATTTAAATAAAAAATACATTAAAAAAAATCACAACATAAAAATAGTTTAGGAACTACCCATAAGTTGGCATAGAAAGTTTCCGTAAGAATGCACGGAAAGTTCCCTAGTCCTATTAATTTAATCATATCACTAGCTTGGTGAACTCTCACAAAAATTTTATTTTGGCTCTCATTTATTTTAAGTGAATTTAAAATTCTCTAAATTTTTATAAATATATTAAATTAGCTTATTATATCATCTCATTAATTCTATTTAATTATTAAAAAAAAGATCAAGGTCTCAGATAAATATATTTTGAATTTATGTGTACATCAAATGTGCATCCTGGAACTTAATAATCTTATAAAATCTTTAATATCTTATACAAAAGCTCATTTTCGTAGCAAAAACCCGTTTTGGGTTGGTAGAAACTTTTTGATCCCTCCATTAAAAAAAAAATTTAAAATTATTTTTTTAAAAAAAATGCTAACCTAACGTCCACATTATCATTCCGTTAGTAAATTTATTATTAGATAAATATTTATAAAAGTTTTAATAAAAGTATAGGACTTTCTCCCAAAGAATAAGGGAAAGTAAATTTTTCATAAAAAGTTTAGGTGCTGATAGCGAAATTTATCTAAAAATCAAAAAAAAAAAATCACTAAGATTTGATTATCCTTTTTTGGTATTCAAAAACAAAAAGTTCGCCTAATTAACCTTCTAGAAGGATCCCACATGTACCTAAAAAATAAAGTTAATTGCATATATATATATATATATATATATATATATACTCCTCCAAAGCAATAAAAGTACAAATATATTCACACAATTTTTTTTTTTGTTAGATATATTCTTCCAAAATTATATAGTTTACAAATAAATATATTTCCTTAGTTCACCGGTCAGAATTGAGGGTATATTATACTTTTGGTTCTCAAACTATGAGACACGTAACACTTAGTCCTTTAACTTTAATTTTTTTATATTTTTTGGCTCAAACTATGAGGCGCATGACATTTTAATTCTCGAACTTTAATTCGTTAGATTGTCTAGCTCGAATAATAAAGTACGTGACGTTTTAATTCTCGAATTTTATAAATTATAGTAATATTTTACTTGATGATGCAATAATAATTAAAATATTATATTGCTTCGATATTAGTAATTGATCATCAATACTTATTCAAAAAATTTGAATTGTGAAACTTGATTGCAACAATTCAGAAAGTTCGAAGGCTAAAATATCACATGCTTATTATTCGAGCCAGAAATTACAACTAATTAAAGTTCGAGGACTATAGTGTCAAGCACTTTATAGTCGGAGCCAGAAATTACAACGAATTAAAGTTCTAGGACTAAAATGTCATGCGGCCAATAGTTTGAGGACCAAAAGTGTAATTAACCATGGAATTAACTTTTCTTATATCAAATAATCATCAATACTTGAATAAATATAAAACATTTTATTATGTTTAATACCATTTAATTATTATTTTTTATATTTTTATTCTAATTTTATGTCATTCTACATGAATTATAAATTCTAAATTCTAAAATAAAAAAAAAATTGCAAGGGAATACGGTCCATATTTTGAAGGAATAAATTTGCAATATCAAAACTTCATATATAGGAATATGTGTAAAATTATTACCAGAAATATACAATTTGATCAATATTTTATTAAAATTTTCTGTATAATTTTATGTTAACACTACAATGTAAATGAGCCGAGCTCAACAAAAGTTGCATAACCTAAAATTATTTTATAGAAAGGATGAAAAATAACAAATTATTGCTTAACACTGCAAGGTTTCGAATCTGAGACAAGATTAAGCAACCAAGCAATTAATGCGTTAACAAATTTTTTTTTTTTGAGAGAAAGGTAGCACGCTACCCGCTTCGTTTATTTTTTAAAAAAATAAACTTAGCTATAAGGGCATGTTTGGTTCGCGATTGGAATAGGAATAGGAAATGGAATTGGATTGCTTTGGAATGGAAAATGGAATGACGAATCATCCTAAGACGTTTGGTTCATTAATGGAATGGGTATCGGAATGAAAATCTAGAATTTTTTAGAGGGTGTTTTGATTAAGAGAGAGGAAAGTGATGAAGGGAGAGGAGGGGAGGTGTTGGTGGAAGAGAATTTTTAGTAGTTTACTTGGGAATGGGCCAATCCGGTATTCAAGGCCGGATTGGACCATCAATAGATTTAGTCATTCCCATTCCAAAGTGGAATGGGAGTTGGAATCCGATTCCTTTAAAACAAACAACAATCATTGGAATCAATGAATCTCATTCCGATTCCATAGTCTAAAATAGGTGAACCAAACATGCCCTAAATGTGAATCAACTAAGATTCGAACTCGGGACCTCGGGTACCAACCACCAAGTCCCCTTTACCATTTGCGCTAGGGACAGTCGGTATGTGTTAACAAATTTTAATAAATATTCAAATATATTCGAGCATTTTCAAGCAGAGCAATTTTTTTCTTGTGTTTTGACGTTTTCTGAGATTATATGCAAGATATAGGATCAAACTAAACGTATATAATTAGTAACTTCAGTGAAAGAGAAAGATTTATTGAACTAAATTAGAGATGCATGTTCGGAAAAGAGCCAAAAACTTAATTATATAAGGAGTCGCTGTACACTTTTCTCTTTCGTTTAATCAAACATGTAGAAAATTTTGGACGCGTGAATCCACGTTATTGTTATGCCCCCAGCTTGCATTAAGACCAATTAAAAACATGATAAAGAAGAAAAAAAAAAAAAAAAAGAAGAAAATTTGAGTGTCACGTGTACGTTGGGTGAGAACTCGAGGAACCGCGAATTCAAGCCGAACCGGTTCACCGACATGTATAAAATTAAGACGTTGACCACCCATCATAGTTTCGTCAACCACCGGTCAGATTAATGCAAAACCCGGTCGTTACTCGTTACTTTATACAAATTCTTTATTTATTATACTGTCGTCGCCCTCAGCTATCCGAGTTTTTCAAATAGGTCCTTCAGCTTTTTTTTTTCTTTTTTTTTTCTTTTTCTTTTTTTTTTTTTGTGGGGGGGGGACTTTTGTGCTTTCTCTTTTGCAAACAGGTAGGGCTGCAAGTCTAGCTCGCCGCTCGGTGTTCGATTCAAAATAGGCTTGAAAATGACTCGTTCGAAATTAATTTTAAATATAAAACGAGCTGAATTTTTTCGCTCGAAAATAATTTCAATTCGAGAACGAGCAGACCTCTGCTCGTTCGTATTCGGCTCGAAATAGTTCGAATATATATATATATATATATATAATTAAAAATAAAAAATAAAAAATATTAATATTATTAATGATATATATTAAATATTTTTTATTAAATATTTTAATTCAAATACACCTTTTAATGCATTCTTTATGTTTCGCATAGGCATGGACCCAACTTCACATAGAATTTTGAGCTATAAACGAGCCGGCTCGGAATC
Organism: Puya raimondii; assembly: GCA_016920855.1. Lineage (NCBI taxonomy): Eukaryota > Viridiplantae > Streptophyta > Magnoliopsida > Poales > Bromeliaceae > Puya > Puya raimondii. The sequence goes on along the minus strand of JABWPP010000050.1, from coordinate 213,056,793 downwards.
GAACAATTCCGAGCAAAATTCGAACATGGCTTGAAATTAGCTCAAAAAAAAAAAAAACTATTTCGAACCGCTCGAATTCGACTCGATTTAAATTTCGAGCCGAACTCGAACAGGCCTCATTCTGGCTCGAAATTAATTCGAGCCAACTCGAATTCTGCTCGAATCTAATACGAGCCGAATTCGAGCAAGGCCGCGCTCGCTCGTGTTCGGCTCGTTTGCACCCCTACAAACAGGCGCCTGGACTTTCAAATTTGATAATAAAACCATTACTTTTTATCAAATAGTTTAATAAATTTGCCTCCTACAGTGACATCACTAGTTATGCAGCCGTTTCGATCGGATTTCGTGCACATATATAATTATGCAAGACTTAAAAAATATAAAGAAATCAATAATTTTTTTTTTCTTCCAATTTTGATAATTCAGTAGGACAACGGAAGAATAGGTTAAATCGAACTTCAATTTTTGTCGCTTTCCTTCTACGTGAGAATACAAAAAAATACTTTTTTTGGTGTGTTTTGAAACTTTATAAACTATTTGTAATATATTATCATAGATAAGACCAAAAAAATTGTGTAATTAATAAATTTTATTAATCTGTTGCAAACTTTCAGAATTATTACAATCAAGTCCCACAATCTAATTTAGTTGAGTGAATATTGACTCATCACTAAAGCAAAAGTAATGTAGTATTTTAATTGTTAGCGCATCATATATCATAATAATACTTTATCGATCATTTCTATATTAGTGATGCATGAATATTTAGTCAACTAAATTTGGTTATAAAATTTGATTACAATAATTTTAAAAGTTAGAAACAAAAATTATAATAAATTAAAGTTACCAACCTCGTAGTTTGAGGACCAAACATGCAATTTTTTTTTTTTTTTTTTTTTTAAGTAGTGCTATAGATAACGAGGAGGGATTTGATTGGTTGATTCATGCGCTCTAAGAGTGGGGAATTAGTTAGATTACGAGCACATAAATAATACATGGAAGCAACATTTTAGGACCTAAACCGTATCCATTTTTTTTTTTTTTTGGAAAATTCTCTATGGATCCTTAATTTACAATGTTGTACTTATATGTTATTCATTTGTTAGAATCCTACGTGGCACTTTTGGATTGAGTGCATTTACTCAACCAAGATCCTTTACATGGTATCGCTCGAATAGCAACAACATATATAGAACAGTAACACTGTGAGAGACCCTGTATTAATTAGTATACTATTTATAGAATAAATTTTAATTAGCCCCAAGTGGTTTAGTGCATTTATATTTTCTCATCTTAAATAGTGGTTCATAAATAAAATGGAAATAACGAAAGTTACCCTAACTATTCCATCAAATAAAATATTTTTTTAGTCGAGATAAATATTTCGGCCAGATTTGTTATTTTGAATTATTCCGGAATAGCGTGAGATAAATTATTCAATCTTTTTTTGATAAAATAGTGTTATTTCAAAGTATAATTATATATTTTTTAAAATTATAAATTAAATTAAATTAAATTATGTAGACATGATATATATTACATATTATAATATAATAAATTATACTAAAATATTATAATAGGTTATTTTTGTTAAATTTAAGTTTAAGTAGAATATAAAAAAAAATATTTTTACAATAAATTATTTTATTAAATATTCTAATGAATTGTTTTTATTAAGTTATTTTTATCATAAATTATTTTTAATTAAATTATATTTTTTATAAAATTCAACTATTAATTTTTTTCACTATCCTTTAATATTTTATAAAATTAACTAAATATAATTTTTGTTATTCCTGCGAATAGCAGCATTATCAACCAGACACAATTTTTACTTTTATTTTGGACCATTTTGGAATAGTATATATCTCAAAAATAAAAATTTTATTCCAATATTCGTTATTTCCAAACCAAACCGAATCTTAGAGGACAATTTAAATATAATTTATCATTAAATAGAATAGTAAAGTGCAATAATTGTAAACTATAGAGTGATAATATATATATAAACCATCGAACGATAAACTTTACATATTAACATTATGTGGATTATAAAAAATTAAAATGTTGCACGTGTTAGATAGATAGAATAAAAGTAACAAACTTGTAACCTCATAACAACCTATTTACAACAAACCCTATTCTTATCTATTTACAACAACCCGATTGTTATTCTATGTAAATCCGGGTTGTTATTCTATGTAAATCTTGGCGCACTTTGTCGCCCTATATTAACACGTAGGTAGCACACAAAGGAGTGTGTGACTGCTTCCACCAAACTGCTCTGCTTCTTTAATATTTATCATGGTATCAGAGCCTCTAGGATAGATATAATCTACATCAACATGGCCGGCACCTCTTCCTTCTCTCCTGGTCTTGCTTCCATGATCTCTCATCCCGTACAAGAGAAGCTCGCCAAGAACAATCATGCTACCTGGAAAGCCCAGGTCCTCGCCACAATTCGTGGTGCTCGTCTCGAAGGATATCTCACCGGCAAGGCTGTTAAGCCTCCCGTGCAGATCGATGGCAAAGACGGTGACAAGACCATCAAGGTGGACAACGCCCTGTATGAAGATTGGCTGGCGGCTGATCAGCAGGTTCTCAGCTACCTGCTCGCCTCCGTGTGCAAGGAAGTTCTGGCTCAAGTTGCCGCAAAACAATCTGCGGCCGAAGTCTGGATGGCAATTGAAGTAATGTTTGCGTCCAAGACGCGAGCTCGTGCGGTGAATACGCGCCTTGCCCTAGCCACCACTCAAAAAGGAAACATGACGGTGACTGAGTACGTTGGGAAGATGCGTGCGCTTGGGGACGAGATGGCTGCAGCAGGGCGGCCACTTGAAGATGATGAGCTGGTTGAGTACATCCTCACCGGCCTTGATGAAGAATATGACCCGATCGTGTCCTCCGTGATTGGCCGGTCAGATGCAATCTCAGTTAGCGAGCTATATTCTCAGATACTTGCATTTGAGACTCGACTGAGCCTTCGCAACTCCGGTGGGCACTCCTCTGGATCCTCCGCCAATGTTGCCAATCGGCGTGGGCGAGGGGGGTTCGGGCGGCGCCGGGCCGTGGAGGTCGTGGTGGCCGCTTCAACAATGCTCCGGCAAATAGGGGTGGTCGTGGACCTAACCCCAACAACCCTCATCCAGGAGGGAATGGCGCCCACAACAACAGCAACAACTCCTCCGATGATCGCCCGCAATGTCAAGTGTGTCGCAAGTTTGGGCACACGGCGGACAGGTGCTGGCACAGGTACGATGAAAATTTTGTTCCAGATCAAAGATATGCTGGTACTGCTGCCTTAGGTGTCGACACAAACTGGTACACTGATACCGGTGCCACCGACCACATCACTGGTGAGTTAGAAAAGCTCTCGCTCAGGGAGAAATACAATGGCGGCGACCAGATTAACACAGCGAGTGGAACAGGTATGAATATTAGTCATACTGGTATTACAAAATTCACACCCAGCATCGAGATCTATGTCTAAATCACGTCTTACATGTCCCACAAGCCACTAAAAACCTTGTGTCTGTTCATCGTCTGGCCTCAGACAATAATGTTTTTCTTGAATTTCACCCCAATTTCTTTTTGATTAAGGATCGGGACACGAGGAGCACACTGCTTAAAGGGAGATGCCACAAAGGCCTTTATCCCCTGCCATCCATCCCTGGAAAACAAGCTCTTGGAGTCACCACCAAACCATCCTTTGACAGGTGGCATAATCGCCTTGGTCATCCTGCGGCCCCCATAGTTCAGCGAGTTATTAGTAGTTTCAATCTCCCGTGTCATGTTGAGTCCAATAAACAGGTCGTTTGTGATGCTTGCCAACAGGCAAAGAGCCATCAGCTACCTTATCCTAAGTCGCCTCATGTATCGAGTCATTCTTTAGAACTAGTCTTTTCAGATGTATGGGGGCCTGCACCCAACTCTATTAGCAAGTACAAGTACTATGTGAGTTTCATTGATGATTATAGCAAATTTACTTGGATTTATCTATTAAAATTCAAGTCTGAAGTGTTTCAAAAGTTTCATGATTTTCAAGCCATGGTTGAACGCCTTTTTGATCGCAAAATCATCACAATGCAAACTGATTGGGGTGGTGAATATGAGAAGCTCCATTCTTTTTTTACTAAAATAGGCATCTCCCATCATGTTTCTTGTCCTCATACACACCAACAAAATGGATCTGCCGAGCGTAAACATAGACATATTGTAGAGGTTGGGCTATCTCTCCTTGCTCAGGCTCGAATGCCTCTCAAATTTTGGGATGAAGCTTTTCTAGCCGCCACTTTTCTCATAAATCGTACACCAAGCAAAGTAATCTCCTATGCTACACCTCTTGAGTGTCTATATAAAGTCAAACCTGACTATTCCTCTCTACGGGTTTTTTGGGTGTGCATGTTGGCCACATCTCCGACCTTACAATCATCATAAGCTTCAGTTCCGATCCAAGGAATGTGTATTTCTTGGGTACAGCAACATGCACAAAGGGTTTAAATGTCTTGACCCTGCTTCTGGCCGTGTTTATATCTCTCGTGATGTTATATTTGATGAAAATGTCTTTCCTTTCTCCAAATTACATCCCAATGCAGGAGCCACACTACGGTCTGAAATCCTTCTCCTTCCTACACAGCTTATTCCACATAGTCCAACCTCGGCTGGGGCTGAATCTGTTGGGAATCCAGTGACTAATATTTTGCCTGCTAATGATTTTTCTGGAGAAATATTTGGTATACAGGAAGGCGCTCAGGCCACAGAGGATCCGGTCTCACCTACCGAAGCTGCTCTGCCGACCGACTACTCCCCGGAATCGCCACCTCGTACGGCAGCAGGCTCTCCCATACAGGACCTCAGTACGTCGGCTCCGCCCCTACACGACGGCGACTCGTACCCTGCTGCGGTCGCTCCTGTCCCGGCTGACGGGGGCACTGATGCAGCAGCCGACATTCCTGCGCCGTCGATAATCACGCCTGGATCTTCTGCGTCGCCGGGATTGTCTGTGGAACCGGCGCCAGTGTTCACCGAAGCAGTACAACAAGAAACTCAGCCGCGACCTCGCACCAGACTTCAAGCTGGAATCAGAAAACCTAAGGTATATAGAGATGGCACTATTCGCTATGGTCTCTTTACTGCAACGGGTGAACCCCAGAGTCTTGAAGAAGCACTAGTAAATAAAAATTGGAAATCTGCAATGGATGACGAATACAATGCTTTGATGCAAAATAAAACATGGCACTTAGTTCCATCTAAAAAAGGTCGTAACATAATAGATTGTAAGTGGGTCTATAAAGTCAAACGTAAAGCTGATGGCAGTTTGGATAGATATAAGGCCAGACTTGTTGCAAAAGGTTTTAAGCAAAGATATGGTATAGATTATGAGGACACATTCAGCCCTGTTATCAAGGCAGTCACTATTAGAGTGATTTTATCTATAGCAGTATCTAGAGGGGGAGTCTTCGACAACTTGATGTTAAGAATGCGTTTCTGCATGGTCTGTTGGAACAAGAGGTCTATATGAAACAACCACCAGGCTATGAAGATAAAACCAGGGTTAATTATGTGTGTAAGCTAGATAAGGCTCTATATGGGCTAAAGCAGGCTCCAAGGGCATGGTATTCAAGGTTAAGTGAGAAATTACAAAGTCTTGGTTTTACTTCTTCAAAGGCCGACACTTCTCTGTTCTTCTTTAATAAAGGGGGTGTTATCATGTTTGTGCTAGTATATGTTGATGACATCATAGTAGCCAGCTCAACGCAGAAGGCAACAGATTTGTTACTAAAGCAACTTGGTCAAGAATTTGCCCTTAAAGATTTGGGAACACTTAATTATTTCTTGGGGATAGAAGTAAATCCAGTACATGGTAGTATAGTTCTGACACAGGAAAAATATGCATCAGATCTGCTAAAAAGAGTTGGCATGTCAAAATGCAAGGGTGCACCTACACCCCTAACCAGCCAATGAAAAATTATCTTCGGTCAAAGGATCTCCTTTGGGATCTAATGATGCAACTAATTACAGAAGTATAGTTGGTGCTCTCCAATATTTGACACTAACAAGGCCAGACATTGCATTCTCTGTTAACAAGGTATGTCAGTTTCTACACAGTCCTACTGTTGATCATTGGGCAGCAGTCAAAAGAATTTTGAGATACTTAAAACAGTCCATCAAGGTAGGGCTGAAAATTAGGAAGTGCAGTTCATTGTTAATCAGTGCCTTCTCGGATGCTGATTGGGCCGGATATATTGATGATAGGAGATCTACAGGAGGTTTTGCTGTATTTCTGGGATCAAACTTAGTGTCATGGAGTGCACGGAAACAGCCTACTGTGTCAAGATCGAGCACTGAAGCTGAATATAAGGCAGTAGCTAATGCAACGGCAGAAGTAATGTGGATACAGACGCTGTTACAGGAAATTGGTGTTAATGCACCACGAGCTGCTAAGCTCTGGTGTGACAATATTGGGGCAAAGTACCTTTCTGAAAATCCTGTGTTTCATGCAAGAACTAAGCATATTGAAGTTGATTACCACTTCGTGCGAGAACGTGTTACAAGGAAGCTTCTTGACATTGACTTTGTTCCATCAGGAGATCAGGTGGCAGATGGTTTTACAAAGGCCCTTCCTATACAGAAGTTAGAAAATTTCAAACGCAATCTCAACCTAGTCTGGTTGTGATTGAGGGAGGGTGTTAGATAGATAGAATAAAAGTAACAAACTTGTAACCTCATAACAACCTATTTACAACAAACCCTATTCTTATCTATTTACAACAACCCGATTGTTATTCTATGTAAATCCGGGTTGTTATTCTATGTAAATCTTGGCGCACTTTGTCGCCCTATATTAACACGTAGGTAGCACACAAAGGAGTGTGTGACTGCTTCCACCAAACTGCTCTGCTTCTTTAATATTTATCAGCACGTTCTTACTCTATTCAACACCAAATTATGTGGTGTAATAAAATAATTAAGAACACCGGCTGATACGCTTCTCTTTTTAATCAACACCCTCTTAATTATTTCTAACTCTTTTATTTCAGTCATTAATTGTAGTTAGCTAAGTTAGAATTTTATCAAATTTAATGGTTCTGTTACGAAATTAATTATCAATTATTATAATTTCATTAAATAAAAATAATTTAAATTATTAAATTTAGTGCAATCACCAATAAATTAATAAACTCTTCAATTTAATAAGCTAAAATCACTAAATTTGACGAGCGAAAGTCAATTAAATAAAATTAATAAAGTTGAGGAGCGATTTCACAATAGCCAAAAGTTGGGGGAGTTTTCTATGCATTTACTTTCATACTTATATGAGGTAAACGTAGTAATTCACACTCCTCTACCGTTTCCTCCCCGCGGTTTACAAATTCAAACGTTCAACGGTCAACATTCAAATCAAACCCTTCCCCTCCTCTCCAATTCTCTCCTCCTCCCCTCTCCCTTTGAATCATTCTTATATATAATATATAACCTAACCCACATGCTTACTTAATATGCCCCGCCATTGATTACCCTTCTCGTCCCTTCCTCCACACTGCATAAACCTCTCTCTTCCTCCAAAGCTCTCTCTCTCTCTCTCTCTCTCTCTCTCTCTCTCTCTCTCTCTCTCTCTCTCTCTCTCTCTCTCTCTCTCTCTCGTGTTGAATTCGATCATGGCGTCGATGCGTCGCGCCCGCAAACCCGGCTTTAAGGAGCTGGAGCCGCCGCCGATCCCGGCCCACTTCCGATGCCCGATATCTCTCGACTTGATGATGGACCCCGTGACCGCCCCGTCGGGGATCACCTACGACCGCCGCAGCATCGAGGCGTGGCTCGACATGGGCAACGCCACTTGCCCCGTCACGAACCGCGACGTCGGCTCCGAACCGGAGCTCATCCCCAACCACTCGCTCCGGAGGGTGATCCAGGATTGGTGCGTCGCCAACCGGTCGGTCTACGGGATCGAGCGGATCCCCACCCCGAAAATCCCGGTGACCGCCGTCCAGGTGACGGGGATCCTATCGGAGATCGCCGCCGTCTCCGGCGGGGCGCGCGACGAGTCCCGAGCCTCCGAATTGGCGGCGAAAGTGAAAGGCTCAGTCGGAGAGAGCGACCGGAACCGGCGGTGCTTCGTGAGGAACGGCGCGGGGCGGGCGCTTGCCGAGGCTTTCGTGTTGTGGAGCTCGGCCCGGCCGGGGCCCCTCGAGGGCATCCTATCGGCTTTAATATCCGTGTCGCCGCTCGACGAAGAGACTCTCCAGGCGATCGCCGTCGGCTCGCCTAGCACCCTCCGATCTGTCGTGGCGATCCTAAAATCCGGCGGCCTGGCGGCGCGGCTCAATGCCGCGCTACTTATCAACCAACTCCTCGTGTCGTCGAGCCAAGAGCGCGCCGCGGAAGCCGACGGGCTCGTCGAGGCCGTATTCAGCCTCATCAAGAGGCCCATATCGGCGCAAGCGACGAAGGCGGCCCTCCTCGCCGCCTTCCGCCTCGCTACCTACAACAAGAGCATCGCCGCGAGGTTCGCAGAGTTGGGCCTCGTCCCGTTGCTCCTCGAAGCCCTCGTCGACGCCGATAGGAGCTTCTGCGAGAAGGCGCTGGCGGTGCTCGACGCGGTGCTGAGCTCCCCGAGGGCGAAGGCGGAGTCGCGCGACCACGCGCTGACGGTGCCGGTCTTGCTGAAGAAGATGTTCCGGGTGTCGGACATGGCGACGGAGCTCGTCGTCTCGGCACTTTACAAGCTCTTTAAGGGCTCTAATATTGGCGAAGCACAAGAAGCAGTAGCAGTAGTAGTAGTAGAAGAAGAAGAAGAAGAAGAAGAAGAAGAAGAAGAGAAGAGGAGAAGAGAGTGTGTGATCGTAGAAGCTCTGCAACTGGGGGCTTTTCAGAAGCTGCTGCTGCTGCTTCAGGTGGGGTGTAGTGGGGAGACAAAGGAGAGGGCCACATGGTTGCTTAAGATGTTGAACGGGCACAGTGGTGGTGTTGGGTGCGTCGATTCTATGGATTTTAGGGGGATAAAGAGACCAACTCAATCATTTAATAAGTGAATTAACGATAAGATCAATTAAGCTCTTCTTTTTTTTCCCCCATAAAAGTTTTGGATACATAGTGTGATTGGTATACATGTACAAACACAAACTAATGTCTAGTTTCGTAAACATGCATTACAATGTTTGGTCATTTCATTAGTTATCAGATAATTCCATTGGTTTGTATTAATTTTCATTGCTTATTTAGAGAATTGATCACAGTACGTAGGATGAGATTTGCTCTTCTTTCATCTTCCGAAAATTTGGATGAGAATAATCAAAGATATGTATTATGAAAAGTTTATGATTGGTTCCCCACGCTTGCCATGCATGGAATTGATATTGCAGTTGTCTTAATCAAATTCAATTGTGTATATATATATATATATATATATATATATATATATATATATATATGTATATTTGTTAATGAGAAATGCTAAGTCTACGGCCAATGAATAGGATTCTTTTTTTTTAAAGAAATGAATTTAGCTGGAAATGTGAATCAACTACAGTGATAAATTTTTTTACTGTAATCTTATTAATTCTTTTTTAAAAATTCTAAACAAGTGTTTAAATCCTTAGATGGAAGTGTATCAGATTTACACCCAACTTTTTAATGTACAAATAGTATTTATCTATAACATATGGGGGTATTACTTAAGTTTTTGAATTGGTTCAAGCTCTTAGGCAGTATATGTATTGGTTTCATGTCCATACGATCCACAATAACTTAACAAATTTGGTTAGATTGGGAGTATATATAATTGAAATATCTATTTCACCGTTCTTGATTTAATACGTAATAACTAATCATCCTACAGTTATATACAAGCTATTTTGCTTCTTTTTTTTTTTGTTAGGAATAAAGGGAATAACATAAAAAGAAGTCGTGAGAAATAGAATATGCTGATCATTAAAGCAGTCAAAATTTCGCGTTTGCTTTTTGGAATTAGAGAACAAATCAAAAACTATAATAAGAGATAAAGCTTTACGTAAGTACTGATCATTAAACCACTAAAAAATAGGAGAATCCACAAAGTTTGGGGCTAAATCACTATCCATAAAGAGTGTATATAGCCACGTGGATAACATGGAGATTTGATTTAACTTTTTTAACTCTATGATAACCTAATTGTAATTAAAGCAAAAAAATTCTCATCCGAACAACCCAAAAATTAAGATATAACGAACTATTATATTCGAAGTATAATTATAGGTACTTTTTGTCTAGAATCTTAAAGTTACAATTGTAAATATATAAAAATATATAAGTAATATATCTCCAATTTAATAAATTGATCTCCTAGGGCCACAAATAACTAAAATCTACAAAATAAAATTTTATATATTTTTATAGTTATAAAACATGGCCAATTTGCAAAAAAAATTCACTGGTTTTGCGTTTTTGCAAAAATAGTTTATTTTTTTAGATTTTGCATATTAGGTATATATTTTTAGTAAACTGATCAAAATATTTTTATTTCTCTTTCGATTCACTCTCCTTTCTCTCTCGTTTGTTTTTCTTTTTTCTCTTCCACTCTCTCCTTCTCGCCGTCCCTTCCTCTCCGTCTCCTCTAGCTTATTCCTACTCCTCCTCCTCCTCCTCCTCCTCCTCCTCCACCGCGCCCAAGTCGATGCCGTACTCCTCTCTCCTTCCTCGCCCACATTTTTGCTGAAGCCAGCAGCAGAGACACGGGTCGGATATGACTCAGATCATGGAGGTGAGACAACGATGACGATACCACAGGATTTGACAACTTAGTCTTAAATAGTCAACTTTCTTTCACTCTCCGTTGTCCTCAAATCTTATGGCACCCTCGTTGTCATCAACGTCCATGGCCATGTCCCCTGCCGCAGCCTCACCTCTGCAATCTGTGACATATTTGAGTACGCCTCGCCATCGCCGGTGTTGGCAGAAGTGTGGACGAGATAGGAAAGAGGAGTGCAGCATCAATATAGAGGCAATAAAGAAGAAGGAGGAGGAGAATGAGGGAGAGGAAGCGGGAAAAGTAAAGAAACGAAGGGACGACGAAAAGAAGGGAGACGAAGAGGTAGGAGAAAAACCAATAAGAGAGAAAAGAGAGAGAAAGAGAACGAAGAGGCAAGAGAAAAAACGAACGAGAGAGAGAGAGGACGAAGAGGCGAGAGAAAAAACAAACAAAAGTGAAAGGAGAGAGAAAGAGGAATAAGAATATTTTGGTTAGTTTATTAAAAATTCAGACATAATCTACAAAATTCAAAAGAAAGGCCTATTTATGTAAAAATGCAAAACTGGTGGATTTTTTATGAAAATTTTTCTCAGGAGATTTTTTTATAATTTATGACTAGAGATACCGAAAATGCCCTTGAAAATGGTGGAAATATTAAAATTATTATTTTTCCTATAGAACAAATATTGACAGTTTGGTCATTTTGCTCTCTTCATTAACGTCATAATCACTTAAAAATATTTCTGAAATTTTAAGGGGGTTAAATATAGATTTTTAAAAGTTAGAGAAGGAAAGTAAAAAAAATCGGTTATTTTAACTTACTTCGATCTAGTATTTTTAGCTAATTGATTATTTTCTATTTTTATCTACGTCTTGAATTTTTTTGGCCTGTGCAACAGTGAAGTTACTAATTAAATAACTATTTTTGAAAAAAAATATCTTTTACATGATTTTGTGAAGCTTTAAAACACAACAATGCTTCTTATTTCTATTCGAACATTTGAAAAAAGCAATAATCAAAGATAAATTTATCATATTCTTAAATTCTAATGCTTTACTTTCATCTATGAGAAGAGAAGTTTTTATGTTTTGTATTTTAAAGTTTTGCATAATTATCTATAAGATATGTCATCAGCACTTGGCATGTAATTTTTATAATTTTGTATTAGAGTAAAGCTACACATAAACTTAATACATAGGTGTAAAACTTAACACCCATAGGCCTCTTGTAAAACTTAATCTACTTGCCTTATTATTTTTTTCAATTTAACTTTCAAAAATATTGTATCAATCCTTGGATCAAAGGTGTAAACTGTACACCAACCCCCTGTAAGAAATGCACAGGGAGCGTTTTGCTTTGGCATTCCTACTGTTACTAAGTTACTAAAGTATTTTATTTTATATGAATGAAAGGAGAAGAATAGAAAATTCTCTCCTTTTTTTGAATTTTGGAATTTTTTTTTTACATTTTTGGTTTTTTTTATACATATACATATAAAAGCTAGCATATATTAATATGTATAAGGCTATTTTTAAATAACTCATTTAAACTTTAGTTATTTTTATTAAGATAAATTATATTAATTTTTAAATTTTTTTTTCTTATACAAAATAATAATTAGAGTAATGAAAAGTTGAAATGTGCTATTACATTCAAATCAACCGTCGTAAATATCATGGCTACTTTTCTAACCAATGTGATATGACTGATTTGATAAATTTTATAAATATAACAGGTTGAAGGAGAAATTATAAAAATGCAACGTGACGGTTAACTGTACTAAGAAGAGTTAAGTTTTGACAAGTAGACACATAGGCTCACTTGAGTGGTTTTGTTGTAACTTATAAAGTATTTACAAACATATGATTGCATATCAGTTAATCTATAAAGTCTTTTAATATTAGTTATTTAAAAATTAAGTTCTAAAATTAATTAGATATTAATAATAATAATATTAATCAACTCTTACATCACACTTTAATATCAGTGTCGTAAGTGCCGCATAAACTTATCATACATAGATTAAAGGAGAAGACTAAAAAGTTACCTCTTTTTAAAATTATTCATTTTTTAATATTTTTTATTTTATATATATATAAATATTAACATATAATAACACATATAAAATAAAGCAATGCTAGTCCTACAACCTTTTGTGATTGTGATCTTTACAACCCTCTCATCCAAGGACTTATATTACAAATAGATGCAAACCCCCTCAACTAAAGGCGCGCTCTACTAAACTTTAATTATTTTTATTAACATAAATTATACTATTTTTAAAAAAAAAATATTACATAAAATAATAATTTGAGAAATGAAAGATTGACATGTGTTATTAGATTCAAACCTATAAACCTAAAATATCGTGCTTATTTTTCTACACAGTGTGATAGGACTGAGTTAATAAATTTATTAATCTGAAAATTTAAGAAGAAACGATAAAACTATAATATGGATGTATAGCATACTAAAAAGAGTTAAAATTCGGAGAGTAAGCATATGGGATCTAGTGAGTGAGTTTCTAGTAACTTATAAAGTGCTTATGGAGCATTTGGTTCGCATAATCTATCAAGCATTATTGAGAATCCAAGACCGATTACTACGTTTGGATAATATAGCTAAGTAATTCGATACATACCATTTCATTCCGAAAGGAACAGAATTTTTCCAAAGATGAATCTTATTAACATTGAGAGAAGCAGGTATATTTTATTTTCGAGTGCGGAAAATGCAAAAAAAAATTTCAGAATTTTCAAATTGCCCTTAAACCCTCCAAACCCTCGTTTCACTTTCATTCTCCATGTTTTCTCATTCTCTCATTCTCTCTCTCTCTCTCTCTCTCTCTCTCTCTCTACAATAGGTATCTCTTCTTTTTCATTTTTTTTCTTCATTATTCTCTCCATCTCTCTCTTTTTTCTTTTTTTCTTTTTTTTTTTACTGATGTGGCCGCACGGCCAACACCATGTTTTTATATATTTTTGCATGTTATTTTTTTTCTCTTGTATACTAGATTTTTTTTATTTTGTTATGTTAAAATTATATATTTTTTTATATTTATCTATTATTGATTTAATTTTTTTATTTAAATTCTAATGATTATACATAAATAAAATTTTAACTATATGGGTAATTCTGAAAACCCATGTATATTACTGTCTAAATTACTATAGTTTTAGTGTTAATCCAAACACTATAATTTTACATCCCTAGTATTGTTTGATGAGATAACTGTACAAACCAAACGTAAGAATCATACTTTTTAGTAATCTTATTGCTATGTATATAATTTTCCTTAATTTTCTTTTTTTTTTTTTTGAGGAAAGGGTAGCACGCTACCCGCTTCATTCATTGAAAAGGTGAACTAAGCTACATGGGTGAGGCAGCAGGGCCTCGGAGGGGATGGAAAAAAAAACAAAAACAAAACAAAACAAAAAAAAGGTGGTCAGCAGTTAGGTTAGGGTCCGTCTGAATCTGTCGAGAAGGACCTCGCCCACAGGTTGTTCAACTGTTTAATCTTAGACACAGCTAGGTTAGGGTCCGTCTGAATCTGTCGAAAGATTACTCCGTTCCTGATTTCCCAAATGGCCCACCAGCCAGCTACCAGTTCGTTAAGCCTAGCCCTCTTTGATTGCACATTAGGCCTTGCCTCCAGTCTATCCCAGGTCCAATGTACGCCGTGCCCCACGTATGATAGCTGGACGTACTCTAAGGTCATCACCATGAGAAATCTTGAAAAGACACACCGAGAGAAAATGTGGTCAGCAATTTCCTCTTCTCCACCACACAATACGCAGTCGGCGTTACCCGTCCATCCTCTCCTAGCTAAGTAATCTGTGGTACGAATTCTCTTATTAAGGATGAACCAGCAGAACACTTTCACTTTAAGGGGGATTCTCAGGCTCCAAAGCTTGGAAGCGGGGGCATCCCTTGTACCCCCGTCGCTCAAAGCGACATAGGTTGATTTCACCGTGAATCGTCCGTCAGGGCTCCAACGCCAGTGCACACTATCTAGTCTCGGCTCGAATTTGAAGGCAGAAATCTTATCCCTGAGAGCTGCGAAGCTTGGTCCATGTCCATGGCCACTACTAATATCCTCGCGAGGTAGCATGTTCCAATCCCAACCTTCGCTCGTCAGGCATTCACTGATTCTCAAGTGTTTGCGGGTTGCTAAGTCAAAAATCTCTGGGAATGACTGGAACAGAGTAGTTTCTCCACACCAGCGATCGAGCCAAAAGTCAATCGTACTCCCGTCACCCAGCTTGTAGATAACTCCCCATTTGAAGATATCTCTTTGGTTGAGCACGCCCTTCCACCAAAAAGATTGGGGTCTAAAAGATCTACCTTCTTTCAGGGGTCTTCTTCGTAGGTAGTATAATGCATGGATAATCTTGTTCCACTGTAGCTGGGGAGCAGTGAGGAATTTTCACCACCATTTGATTAGCAGAGCACGATTCATGATGGATAGATCCAAACTCCCGAGTCCTCCCTCTTCCTTGTGCCGACAGACATTTTTCCATGCGACTAGGCAGCCCTTACCTGGATGGTTGCTTCCTCCAGACCAGAAAAAATCATGATGCAAAGATTCAATGTGGTAGATCACCCATTTGGGCGCCTTAAACATAGCTAGGAGATAGAGGGGTAGGTTGGTTAACACAGAGTTCACCAGAATAAGTCTACCCCCTCTGGAAAGGAGTTTCGCTTGCCAGCCATCTATTCTGCTCTGGATTTTTCGGATAATCCCCCTCTAATTCTCCGCAGATGGGGGCCTTGTTGATAAAGGCAAACCGAGGTACTTGGTAGGCAAGTTCCCAACCCTACAGTCGAGTAGGTTCGCAAGCCTAGTTGTCTTCCCCTCAATCAGCCCAGTGTAGTAGAGTTCAGTCTTCGCTCTATTGACCTTCATCCCGGAAGCCCATTCAAAGAGGTGCCAAAAGAATTTTAGGTTTTTCATGGATCTTTTCTTGGCCTCACAAAAAAAGAAAGTATCGTCCGCAAATTGAATAAGTGAAACCGCCGATGCAACCGAGGGGTCTAGGCCTCTAAGGAGGTTGTTAATAACAACCACATTCGTCATCCTAGTCAAACAGTCTGCCACCAAAAGGAATAAGAAGGGAGAAAGCGGGTCCCCCTGCCTTACCCCCCTTTTCGTCTTAATCCAATTAGTAGGCTCACCGTTAACGAGGATAGCTACCTTGGCGTGACAGACGCAGAGTTTGATCCAGCCACACCACGTATCATCGAAGCCCCACCAGTTTAAGATACGAAACAGGAAAGGCCAGTGGATACGGTCAAAGGCCTTTTCGAAATCCACCTTTACCCCTACTCCTTCCACGTCATGCTTACTTCCCCAACCTAGGAGTTCGCGAACAGTTGCGTAAGCGTCAGTGATGTTCCTTCCCTTCATGAATGCCGCTTGGTTGGGGATATCAGATTCGCCATAACCCCCTTAAGGCGGTCGGCCAAAACTTTAGATATAATTTTCTGAATCCCATTTAAAAGGCTAATTGGCCGAAAGTCGTTCGCTCGCTTGGCCCCTTCTATCTTCGGCACCAGACAGATGTAGGCAAAATCGATAGGGTAGGTGGTCAACATCCCCTCCCACATGTCCTGAAAGATATTCGCGATGTCCTCCTTTAGAGTATCCCGAAAGGTTTGGTAGAAACTTAATGGAAAACCGTCTGGTCCCGGCGCCTTATCTCTCCCAAGGTGGAAGACCGCGTTCCTAATTTCCACTATAATGAACGGTCTAGTTAAGGACGATAGTTTAGGTGCGGATACACGGTTCGAACGGAAGAGGTCACTCCAATCCCCGAAAGAATTGGGGGCCAACACCTCCGGAGTAAAACGCTCTTTAAATTTACGGTAAAAGTAGTGCTTTTTATCCTCTTCCGCGTAGAGAGCTAAGCCATCATCCTCGAGCGGGCCAATCCCGTTCGCTCTTCTTCTTCCGTTCGCTATGGTATGGAAGAATTTAGTATTACCATCGCCCTCTCTCAACCAGTGTTGTTTCGTTCTGGTTCTCCATAATGACTCTTCATCTTTTAACACTGTATTAAGTTTGATTTTTAGCTCCTCTCTCTTTCTTGGATCCTCCCTATTAAGGTCTCGGATTTCTTCTTCTATGTCGAGCTTGTGTAATGCACTCATGAGTCTATTTTTTTCGCCTCTAATACTATAGTACTTGGCCGCGCACCATTCCCTGATTCTATCTCTACAGTATCTCAGCTTAGCCATGAATGTAAGAACGACCGACTTTTTCTGGTTACCGTCCTTCCACCACTCCGGTAGTTTGGAAGTAAAGCCCTTGTGGTTCAGCCAAGCATCCTCGAATCGAAATAGCTTCTTCTTTTTTCCTTAGCTCAATCTTCTCAACCACTAAAAGGATAGGGCAGTGGTCCGAAGTAACTCGGGGGAGCGCTTCGACTTTGGTAAGGGGGAACTCCAGTTCCCATTCCGTCGATACAAGGAAGCGATCAAGTCTAGCCAGGGTCGGGTTACTTTGGAGATTGGACCACGTGAAGGCTTGGTTCACCATAGGTAGGTCTATCAGAGATAGTTCGTTGATGGCCGCATTAAATAAAGTCGACGCTCTAGCACTCCAGGTCTTACCCCTCCGCTCCTCTTGATTCCTGGTGCAATTGAAGTCTCCGCACATGATCCACTTACCCCTACAACACGTCTTAAGTTGAACCAGTTCCTCAAAAAATATCCTCCTTGCCATCCCAGCTTGCCGGTCCATAGACATTAGTAATACATAATCGTGTCCCAGTTTTAACGTGAGAGAGGAGTACTGTGATTGAGTATGTTCTCACAATAGTTTCGTGACAGGTGAAATCACAGGAGCTCCAACACGTGATCGTACCCCCCGAAGCTCCGTTAGATTCGAGAAAGACACGTTTGTCGAGGTGGGAGCCACCGAAGCTGCGTAGGAAGGATCCCGAAACATGACTCACTTTAGATTCTTGTAGACAGACCACCACGTTAGAAAGCTAAGAGATTACATCCCTAACGACAAAACGTTTAAGCGGGTCGTTAAGACCCCGCACATTCCAGCTACAGACTCGCAACATCAAGGACAATAGACACCAACACCCAAAAAAAAGTCAAAAAACTGTCTACCATCCAGCACAAACCCTCCTCCTACACACATTTGGACACGAAATTGACGAGACCCTTCGCCTCGACCTCCCCCAACTCCACAGAGGCGGCTCTTAGAGATGATCTTTGGTAAGGAAGGTACGCTCGAGCAGGCGGCGCCGCCTTCCCGCATCCGCGCCTTACGAGCCATAGCTCTGTGCAGAGTAGGGGTCTTGTCAGTGGACATAAGTCTCTCACTAGTGCGACGAGGACTGGAATTCATCGTTGCGGCCTGTCGATCCGACGTCACCTCCGTCAGCCAAGTCAAAGTCAAGTGGCACTCCTTGTGCTGCATCCTCGAGTCCGAAATCTGGGTGTTGGGGGGCCCCAGCATCGCATCCAAGAGCGGGAGAAGCGTGCGAGGCGTCGATCCCCAGGCAAGTGCGTCGCAAACTTCACCAGGGGACTGCCCGAGGTCAGTGCAACTAGCCTCTCGTCCGCCTGCAGGAAGCGCGGTCAACGGCCTAAGAGCGCTACTGGCCATGGTGGGGTCCAGCCCGAAGCTCACACGCCCGCTCAACGAGAGGCGCGTGCCAGTTGGGCCAGGAGTAGGCTGCCCGGTCCAGCACAACAGGGCCCCCACAGCAGCCCACACATGGGCTTGGGAATCGGTCCACACAAAAAACCTGGCAGAGATAGTGAGAGGGTGCTCAATAAATGAAAAGCAACCTCAGCCCCCTACAGCGGTGGGTTATCCAAGGTTTGACCCAGATCCAATGGGGATCCGAGCCCGCCAACTGTCTTCGTGCTATCCTTCACTTCCCTAGGAATTTTCCCAACCCCATAATTTGAATAGCTGCCCTCAATCAGGGAAGAGGGAGGATGGTTCATCGAAGCTCCTTCCAAGTCCATTTCCAAAAGAGTGAAATCCACCATGGTCATCCTCTGATGCTGATGTCTCGGGCTCCGGGTACGCACCCAACGTTGCGAAGTCTCGATTTTCGCGTCCCTCAAGCCCGTTGGGCTGCCGCGCCGCCGGCCGTCTGTCGGGATGGATCTCACCTCCGCCTTGCGACGTTGGGGCGCCGAGTTTCGCTAGTTCCGGTTGGTCGATCTTTCAATCCTCACCTCCTCCCGTCCATCTGCTTCCTCACCCCGTGCCTCGCCGACGCTTTCCTGGTCATCAAGTACCTGGGGAGCGCGATCTCCGCCCCTCGCCTGGGCGTTCTCCTCGTCAGGTCCAGGTTGGAGGGCCATCGTCTTCGCTGCTCTCAACCCTCTCCCATCGCTCCAGGTGAACCATCACAGTGAAGATTTCCTCTCCCAGCACCAAAGACAGATTCTAGGGGATATCGTGGAGAGAATCAGTGGCGATCTTGCAGCGGAACGCCGAATATCTGTTCCAGCCGTTGTAGTATCGTCAGCCTTGATAAATCTTCCGAACCCACTCACAATGGCTGCTACTCAAACCACCGTCCAGCACTCGAAAGGCAGGTTGATAAGCCGGATCCATGCGCGGAAAGATGCTCTATGGGGTTGTGCATTTCTGTATTGTCCCCACGGGAAGCATTTGATCCAAAAGCCGTCCAGGGTGAGGATTTCTTGTCTAACAAAGACCTCCGCCGAGACCCATTCTGGTAAGAAGATCGCAAAAGCTCTGTCTTGATGCCGCGCAACATAAAAATCCATGTTATAGCCCCCGAAGTGACGAGCCAAAGCACCCTTGATGGTGCGGATGGGGTCCGGTCCAAGGTGTGCCGGTGGTATCACATTCGCAAGGATCGCGTTGTGCCGCAGCTCCCTACGTCTTAGGAATTCCTCAGTGTGCGGCACGTAGATCTTCGGTTGCGGAGCGCGCCCCTGGTGATGGATGGCTCGGTTCATTCTGTCGTTGTTCCTTGGGTCCTTAAATTTGCAGGTGGAGGCGCGGTGTCCGGACTTGCGGCAGCGAAGACACCTAACCGGGTCTCTACACTCGGCAACCCGGTGGTCCGACGCTAGACACCAGAAGCACTTCCCTGCTAAGTGAGTGAACGCAGAATTCCCTGGCCTCTAGTCTTCAGTTTTGGAGAAACGATAGTAGGAAGGCACAAGGGGTTGAGGACTCTTCCTTCTCAGGAGAGCATCTTTATAGGAGACAGAGGTAGGAGGGTAGTAAATACGTCCTTCCTCGGCTCTTGCGCCAACAGCCCTCCTATTTCCTCTTAGTTCCTCCTTATTGATGTCGTCCCGAAGCTCGCTTTTGGAGATTTTGCCCGAAGGAGGTAAGGTCACTTCAGCATCATCATGGTAGAACTTAGTCTCCACTAAAGATCTACCTACCTCATCCCCCCACGCCACTCGCTTCGCCACCTTCTTCCCTCTCTCTTTGCAAACTGCTAGGTGATCTGCCGAGGGTCTACCTGCCTCTCTCTCCCTTCTCTGCTCTGTCCTTCGCTGCATTTCAGGCGATCTTGTAACCGAACTTTCGACCCTGAATCACAATATTATTATTTAGGAATAATACATAACGTGAACTAAACGGCCCCTTAGGGCGCGTTTGGTTCGAGTTATGTATCATTACAGATTATTTCAACATAACCAGATATCCGATATTTCTGAATCAGATTACTATTGATACTGCATTACCGCGTTTGGTTTAATACAATATGTAATGCTGGATTACAGTGTATATTGAATTATTATGATTAGTTCAATTTATAAAATTTAGTGATCCTAACAGTAAAATATAGTCTATTCCAAAATTACCCTATAATTATATTTAATATATATTTTTAACTAAACTATAATTTAATATAATTTACACTTACATTAATTTTATTAATAAGCAATACAAATAAAAAGAATACATAAAAAAAATTTATAAAGCCAAAAATTAACTTCAACCCATATAAAAATAAATTTAAAAAAGAACATATTGCATAATCATTCGATCATTCAAGAACAAATAAATTTCAATTTAGAAACTCATTTATAAGGATTTGTACGAATAGGAATAGAGGAAGAGAGGGAGAGAGAGATAAAAATGACATATTGAAAGGATTTGTAGGGTTAGAGGAATAAAATTGTAATTTTACGTAACAAAAAGAGATAAAAATAAAGTATTAAAAGCGTTTGGAAGGGTTTGAGGGGTGAAATTTTAATTTTACCTAACATGCAAGATTATCTGCCATCAGCAATACGAGATACTCACCCCTGCTCGGTAATATTTTCGAAGTAATCTTGCACCATTTGTAATGCTACATTATCGACCAAATTACTGATTGGATAAACCAAACGCGATAATCCTGTCAGAATTGCCTATAATTTTAGTAAGATAACCCAAACAAAATGCGCTCATATATTTAATATATAATTTTTTTATTATTAATTATTTAAAAATTAAATTTTGATATATATTAATAATAACTAAATTAATCAACTATTATGTCACATTTTTATGTAAGTGTTGGCAGCAATGCAGCGTGTTGGTAGCTCGTTTCAAATGAAAGTGGGAAATTGGATAAGATGGTGCCATGGCCATTATCATTGATCCTGTTGACCTATGCAGGTATCTATTATCTATCCAATATCATTAAAGGGCGAATGCTTAAACCCTTTGCGCTGCTCTCCGT
This sequence comes from Puya raimondii, assembly GCA_016920855.1. Lineage (NCBI taxonomy): Eukaryota > Viridiplantae > Streptophyta > Magnoliopsida > Poales > Bromeliaceae > Puya > Puya raimondii. The sequence goes on along the minus strand of JABWPP010000050.1, from coordinate 213,035,372 downwards.
GATTTCGGACCCCCCCCTAAGTTGTGGGCCCTCTCCTTCTCTTCCTCTCTCTCCTGCTACTCCCTCTTAGCCTCTCTCCCACTCTCTTCCTCACCTCCTCTCTCACCGAACCCTAACCCCATCTAGGGTTTGTACCCTCCCCCGATTTTCGGGGATCTCCCTCACCTCCCGCCGTCTCTCCCTCTCTCTTCCTCACCTCCTCTCTCACCGAACCCTAACCCCACGTAGGGTTTAACCCTCCCCCCGATTTCCGCGGATCTCCCTCACCTCCCGCCGTCTCTCACCTCTTCTCTTCTCTCTCATATCCTCTCTCGAGTGCTCTCTTTTTTGCTCTCTCTCTCTCTCCCTCGCACCGAACCCTAAGTTCGCCCAGGGTTAGTACCCTCTCCGGTGCATTTAATGCCGCCGCGCGAACGTCGCTTCCCGGAGGCCGTTCCTTCTCGCCCGTATCCTGTCGCCATATGCCTGTATCCATCGCGGATCCGGCGTTCGCGCGGCCGTACGCCTGCAACCCCCGCGGATCTGCATGTATATGCCGGAAATTTGGGGTATTTAATGCCCCCTTCTCCGAAGATGGTACGCCTGTACCTACCGCTACTCTGGGTAATTAATGCCACCGACAGCCCGCCGCTCAGCGGCGCGGTTCTCCCACTCTTCCTCTTCCTTCCCTTTGTATCCATCGCGGATCCGGCGTTCGCGCGGCCGTACGCCTGCAACCCCCGCGGATCTGCATGTATCTGCCAAAAATTTGGGGTATTTAATGCCCCCTTCTCCGGAGATGGTATGCCTGTGCCTACCGCTGCTCTGGGTAATTAATGCCGCCGGCAGCCCGCCGCTCAGCAACGGCGCGGTTCTCCCACCCTTCCTCTTCCTTCCCTTTGTCTGCTGCTGGTATGTATATATAGCGTTGGCAGAGAAGGTATGAGGTCCACTTCGTACCAACCTTCCAACTCTTATCCCTCATCACTGTTCTTCTTCGTGCTGTTCCTGACTGTACAGAGGAGGTCTGGCTCTTAGCAAGTCTCTCTGCTTATTTCTTACTCTCATGAAGCCTGTCTATGTATATTTTGAGCTTCTTGCTGTTTGGGTGCTCGGATGTCTCTGGTGGTTTTACGTTGGGGGTCTTCCTGGCTTGGCTGTGTTAATCTCTCATGAAGCCTGTTTGCATATATTTTCTGTACTGCCAAGTGCTTGGGTGCTCTAATGTTTGGATGCTTGGCTCCTCCTGCCTTGCGTGCCCTCGGCTGGCATTTCCTACCTTGCGTGCCCTCAGCTGGCATTGGGCTTATCTGGATTTAATAGCCTGAAATTTGCAATTTCTATTTTATTTCCTCTCTGAGTTTTGTGGAATTCTAGCATGTTTATGTATATCTATGGGTTTCTTGGCGTTTGCATGCATTGGTCTTATCTGCAATTTAATACCCTGAAATTTGTAATTTCGTTTTTACTTTTACACTTGGTTTCAGATGAGGTTCTATCCTCGCTATGTATATTCTTGGATTTCTTAGCGCTTGCAATTTGGGATTTTTTTCTCTTAATGCTTGTAATTTTTGCCTTCCTTTTTCCCTTATTTGGTTTTGCAGGCGAATGCCTTGCAATTTTATGGCTGCTTTTCTTTCCCCCATGGGATGAGGCAATGATGATATGGGTTATGGTTGGGACCTGACTTCTCTGTTGTAATTACTCTCCTCTTTTGTGTTGGATTTCACCTTCCCTGGTAGATTTCGCCACTCTCTGCTGGGGTTGCTTTCTCTGCAGCCTTTACCTGCGATTGCATGGATGTGTCCCCCTTCCGAAGTTGCCTTCTCTCCTAAATTTGCACGCAAAGGCATGGCATGCTGGACGGCCTCATGGCAACCGCTGCAGCCTGCGACTATTGCTCCTGAGTTCCAACCCATACAGCGTTAATCTGAGCGTCGCATCAACTTGCGGCTATGACTGCTGAGTCCCAACCCATACAATGTTACTCTGAGCTTCACATGGATTTTTTTGCCCGTCGGTTATTACTTTTCTTTGGTTTTTCTTGCGCATGTCTTCCCCTTGAATTCTGCCTCTTTTTAAAGTACATACTGCTTTGTATTAGTCTCCTTAGTTCTTAACATTTTTCTCCTGTGGGTTTTCTGCTGATAGTCCAGGAATGGATGTGGTTAGTTCTTAACATTTTTTCCCCTATGGGTTTTCTGCTGATAGTACAGGAATGGATGTGGTTGACATTTCATTCAAGCGCTTGTTGCTCGAAATCACTCAGAAGCTATCTATGCCCGTTCCACGATATGACCTTGCTGTCGACTCAGCGGGCCAGTTCAGCGCTTACGTCGACGTCGACGTCAACCGTGGTGACACTGTGGTTGAAACTATTCGTTCTTGGGGCTCTCCTGCCTGTGTCGCTGGTCCTTCCGAGGAGGACGCAGCACGTCTCAGCATTAGCAAACTACGTGAAGATCTGGGGTTCAATGTCCGCGATATAAATTTCGAAGATCTTAAGTTCTACAAGAATTTGTACAATGAATTAGCTGAGAAATATAATGGCTTGCTGGCAAAATACAATACCCTTAAGTGGGATTTCAAGTTCTTGAAAGAATGTTACGGGAAAGCTATGGACGAGAAGGAGCGTTCCTGCGCCGAACGCTCCGAAATTCAGCAGGGTTTGGAGAGGCTCCTTGATGTGCTTATTCATCCTGGTATGGTGGTCGATGTCCCTGCTGAGGGAGCTGCGCAGGAACCATCTACCACGCAAGAACCCTCTGTCGCTTCGGAATGATTGGATAATATCCAATCTATTCACTTTTGGTTCCACCAGGCTCGGGGCTCATATCTACCCTTTTCTTACTTTCATTTTTACCTTCTTTTTTCTACGCAACTTTCTAGCAAGGATCATACTTTTTGTACCTCCAAGAAACTCATAATTTTTTGTGCTCCCTGGCTCCTTCACCCCCCGAAGTGTACTGTCTGCCTTATGTTTGCTTTAAGACTAAATGTTATGCCCTTTTCTTGACTTCGTTCTTTTGCTTTATGTGTGGGAATACATGCAGAAATGTATGCTGCTCTTTTCCTGACTTCGTTCTTTTGCTTTATGTGTGGGAATACATGCAGAAATGTATGCTTACCTCTGTTTTTTTCCCCCTGCTCTCTGCTGCTCCGCAATGGCTACTAATTTAATCCTGATCCTCTTCCATCTACATGAATACATAGTTTGGCAAATGATGTTAAGTTTTGTTGTATGTTTTGTTGAAATTATCCAAAAAAAAAGGATGTATTCTTCTTCCACTAAAGATAATCCTAATATCTTCTTCTTTCATGCTGCAGGTTTACTTCCACCCAGTTCTTATTTCACAAATTGACTAAGCTATTTTTAATTCACTGTTGTTGTTTCATACCTCAGATTTTTTACGAACTTCACAACTAAGACTTGAAATGTATGGATGCATTTGTATAACTTTCCCCCCAACGGTATGCTGCCTGCTACCTTTATGTTGTGGTTGTTTCCTTTATTTAACTTTTTCACTTTACATCTTCTGTAGGTTTCTCTCCTATTTGGTGTTCCTTTTCTACTCTTTTCTGCAAGGCAACGATGATAGAGACAGGGCTTGGAGACTGCTTCTTTGCTGAATTTCTTCATGTGTACTAACTTCTCTATTAAAACTATCCGTGATGGCATGGCACGCCGAATGGCCTCATGGCAATCGCTGCAGCCTACGGAGCCTTGCTGAGTTTAAATATACTAAGTATGGAGATATCTCTCCTATTTACTGTTTCCTCTTGCAGTTTGCTTTTGTCTGTAGTTTTTTTCCTTACTCCCTGCTCTCGAATACTTTCTGCTGAATGTCTTGCTGACTATCTCGATTGTTTGCAGATTAGAAATTTAGTTTGTCCTTGACTTTGAAATTTAGTTTGGAAACTTCGGCCCGTGAATTTGAAATTATTATGAACTGATCTACTTCTGAACCAGGCGATGATGATACGGATAGGGCTTGCAAAATGCTTTCTTACTAAATTTGTCCCTACGTACTATCTTCTTTACTAGAACTATCCGTAATGGCATGGCACGACGAACGGCCTTAGGGCAATCGCTGCAACCTACAGATATTTCTGCAGATAGCTATCCAAATCTGAGCCTTCCATGAATCTGTTGTGTTCGTTGTTTATTGTTTCATGTTCCTTCTTCCTTGCGCTGTTATCATTTTATTCTGTTTTTTCCTGCGTCTTCATTTACTCTGCAGTTTTTTTGCGTGCTCTCTGCTCTTCCTTGGTTTTTTGCTTATTGTCTTGCTGATTGTCTTCATTTTTTCTTAGAATTGAAATTCAGTTTGTTTTCTTTTTTAAATTTGAAATATAGTTTTAGGGCTATAGGGCTTCAGATCTTGGATTTGATATTATTTTCAAGAGTTTCTATTGATATCTGTTTACTCTCTTATATTTTTCCAGGCTTTCCTTTCCTCTGCACCAAACTTCTCGGTGATCACTCTCTCTGCTTCTACGCTGCAGGTTTACTTCCCACGTTGTCAAGACGACACCGGTGATACAAATTTCACTATTTTCGGAAGAATTGCTCAGGATTTAATACGTGTGCCTGCACAAAAACTTGCTACTGCAGATGCTTCTGATCAATATACTCTCCCTCCTGTTATTAATAATATAATTGGCAAAAAGTATATTTTTCAAGTAATGATCGATTCTCATAAATTGGACATGGGTATTAGATCATTCAAAGTAATTAAGAATTTCTCAAGCGAATTTGCAACAAAGGCTCAAAAGGAAGCATGTCAGAAGGATGGTCATGGAATCCAAGAGCAATTGGCTTTGACTCCTCCACAAATTATAAGCCAGTCCAGGTATTATTTTCTTTTCCCCCTCATTATTCTGTATAAAAGAAAAGCTACATTTCAAATGCTAATATAATGGAAAATTTTCTACCAGGTTTCTTGAAGATAAAACAAAAGAAACTTCTGATGTCGAACAACCGACGAGAAAACGTCTTAAGTAATTCCCCTATAATTACCTCAATTTAATAGAAGTTGTTTAAAGAATCTAATTTAATTTTTCATGACTTAACCTTACAAGTTTAATTTAACAGAAATTATTTCAAGAATCTAATTTATTTTTTCATGCCTTAACCTTACAGGTTTGCAGAAGATGATGGGCCAAGCAGCAGCAATAATAAATAAAACTATTTTCCTATTAGCTATGCATCTTTTTGGGTTTTCTATATGTTATGCACTTTGTTGGTACAATACAAATAACATATGGACTTAACTTAATCTTATATATTTCAACTTCCTTTGCCGCTTACTACTGCATGTTAATTTACTGTAAGTCTTTCAGCCCGCCGCGAAGCGCGGGTCCTTAACTAGTACTATATACTAAAGTGCGTGGGGTATTATTCTTTTATTGACATGTGTCCGGCTCCAATACTCGGTGCATCTGGTGCACCGTACACCACTGATTGTAGACATATGTATGGTCTATGGCGAACTCTTGGGTGCATCCGGTGTACTTCGATTTATGAAACTCTAAACTTTCTCGGAGAACCCCAGCTATCAATGTTGTGTTTTACGAGTCCACAGATTTTTTTTTTAGTACTTCTTTTGGTTCGAAATAAATTATTCTTTATTTATTTTGAGCACTTTTTAATTCGAAATACGTTATTCTTATTTATTTTTGATACAGTTACAATTTTTAATATAATCAGAAATTAAACTAATGTAATGTTTGACTGAGAATTAAGTTATTTTTAGAAATAAGAAAAATAGTGTTTGAATGATTAGACCAATACACTGGGAATAGGACTAATTATAATTTTAAAATTAAAATATTTTATCTAATTAATTAACATTGAAAAATTAATTAAATTGTAATTTAATAAGCTAATAAATTAATTAACTATGAATAATTAAATATTGTATAAGATAATGGACACTTTAATTAATTAGTTAACTATAAAAAAATTAACATGTTAAGTAACTATTTTATTAATTAATTTGTTGGTTAGAAACCAGTTAAGAAATCAAATTAGATCAGTCAAAATATTAACTGGTTAATTAATATGATATTAGTATTGGATAAGCTTGTCATATAGTTAATTTCTAATTAGCTAATTAATTATAATAAATAACTTAATTGCTCAAATAGTTAATTAAATATTCAACAATTTATTTAATTGTGGTTAATTAGTTAGATAGTTAATAAATACGTAAATAAGTTAAAATATAATACATTAACAAAATATTATAGTTATAGGGAAAACTTCAAATACCACTTGTAGTTCAGCATTTTTTCACTGTAGTATCTTGTGATTTAAAGTGTATCATTTTAGTATTCTGTGGTTTTATTTTTCTCTTTTCGTTACCACTCTCGTTGATTTTTTCGTTAAGTCAGCAAGAAAGTTAAAACCATTGAGTATTAAAGTGAAAATTCAGTAAATCACAAGATACTACAGTGAATATTCGATAAACTACAGGAGGGGTATCTTAAGTTTTTTCTATATGTTTCAATGAAAAGTTAACGAAGGTGCTGACGAAAAATAAAAAATAAAAACGTAAGGTACTAAAGTGATACACTTTAAACCACAAGATACTAAAGAAAAAAAAGTTGAACTACAGGAGTAGTAATTAATATTTTTCCTTATTTATATTTAATTAATAGAATTAATTAATATATAATGATTATTCGATAATAATCTATTAGGAGTGGTACAAGCGTTCTCCATGGTATTTGGATGAATAAATGGGAGTGAGGACCCTTCCTAACAGTGTCTCCCTCTTTTACTCATTCCAGGTATTTTGCCCTTAATGCTTTGCCCCCAGAAGAAAGTATTTTATTTGTGATCCGTGCGAACGTGACTTCAGCTGCAAGTTTAATGCACACACATTTGGTAGTTGCAGCAGACTCGCAGTTATAAACTGCAGAGAAGTCTCCTCCATGTCAGGAGCAATAAATTGTTGCCTAGACTTGTTTACCAAGTCAACCACGGCCTGCCAAGGATTGGAACTAACAAATATATCTTATGCACTGTATTCCTAAAAAGATAAAAATATATAAAAATTATCTGAATTATAAATAATTTTAAATCGACTATACGATTTTTAAAATTTTGATTCTGCTATTCGATCTTTTGATTTACTTGATTTGATCACTCAACGGTAGTTTTGACTTTGAAACTTAACCTAATTATTTACTTCAATAAATTTATAGTTGCGAGGGTTGGATGAAATATACTAACTAAAGTTGTAAAGATAAACAACGAATTCTAAAGTCAAAATATTGTTGACTTACTTAAATCAAATAAATTAAAATATTGAATTGTAAAATCAAAAATTTAAAAAATTGTATAACTAAATGAGAATAATTTATAGTTCAGATAAATTTTGTATATTTTTGTCTTTCTAAAAAGTTAGGGTAGAGGCTTAAAAATTAAATCTAATAAATTGTACATATTTAATGGCATTCAAAAGATCTATGTCTAAAAAATTATAAATTATAACGACGTATTTTTCTGTAGGCCTTCTTCTAAAGAATTAAAATATGATTTTTTTAGAAGCACCAACTTTTAATTTTTGAACCCTTAGATCCATACTATTGCCAACACGGACCGGTAAACACTAAAAATCCAAAGGTTCCGTTCAAAAGTAGAAAGTCTATTTCTAAAAATATAATAGCCCCACTGTATACATATAATACCATAGTGCATTTCTCGCCTGTTAAATTAATTTTGATTAGGCAATTAATCATATAAATATTAGAACAAGCTCTTTCAATATGTTTAATTATTTCATCAGATAGACAGTATTAACAAACAATTTATAGTTTACAACGACAGCTTAACCAGCGAACCACCAGTCAAATCAATGAATACTGAACAGTGACTTCCCCAATTTACTGCAAAATCCAGTTTTCAAAACATTGTTTCCACAGGTATCGTCTGGTTCGGATATAATTAAGCAAGAACTGCTTATTACAAAAATATGTACAAATTTAGGCATAAGCAAAAACTAGACCAATTTTACGTTTCGATAAAAATTGAGTTATTTTTTAAAATAAAAATTAAAAAAAATAACGTTTGGATAGATGAGATAGAATAAGAAGAATAGTGAGTAGTTATAAATAGAAAATAATAATATTACCCCTCTCATTATATTTGAATTTAAATTTTTAAATTTTATATTTATATTTTTAAATTTAAAATTTAAAATTTAAACTTTTAAATTTCGAAATTAAAATTTAAAATTTAAAATTTAAAACCAAGCAACGTAGACCTGTCACATAGGCCGGTCGAAGTGATTTTCACACAATTTTAAAACCAAATTTAAGGTTGATCAACCACCTCTTTCAATATGTGATCAATACAGAGAATTGACTTGACCACAGTCAATAACTTCTTGTTTAATGAAAACACTCCGAGTCACAGATATCGACATTATCAGTCTCCTCCCAAAATTATACATCTCTATTTACACTATTTGAATGCTTCAACATGCATACCAAGTCATAAGAGGATAAAAAGTATATTCTTTTCATAGTTATAGACCTGCTACTGTTGATCGTTGAACAATTATTAGACATTTCTTGCAAAAGTGATTTGCGGTAAAATAAATACCAACTATTCAAACAAAACCAGTGTGAGATGCTACAAGAAACAGCAGAGATTATGACGAGTTACATACATTATGGAGAAGAGGAGACTTTGGTATCCTGTAAGATATTGTAAATGAACAAGGGCAAGACCAGCCGACGGGGCCAAGACCAGCCGACGGAAACCATATTCACCTGTAGAAGAGAACAAGGAAAGAAATTACGAATTAAAATTGGCACCTTCTCAATAGTTGCGAGTACTAGTGCAATAAATCTTTTTTTTTTATTTCTAGTATATATTATGACATTGTCGACATTGAAGTATTGACTCAAACATATGAGCATGTTACCTTCCCACAGGATTCTACAGAAGCTTATACCTGTCACATCATAGAGAAGACTTGTTAAGATTCTGCAGCTTTCCCACAAACAGTTAAAATTTTCAAAGCAGACGCTGAACAAGTTGAGGAAACACATCAAATGAAGAAGAGAAAATTAATTGCGTGGAAACTTTGGGTCTGCAGACCAAAATGCCAACCACGTGAATTCTAGGGCAACATCCACATTGACGATTTAACTAATTAGCTCATTGTTAAGTAAGTTTCAGTTTTACATTCTTTTCTATATCAACCAAAGCTTTAGGCAAAGCAGTTATTAATTAATGAATAAGCTCGATAAATGGTAATAGGGGAAGTTATTTTTGAAAAGTCCCTAAATGTAATCTAGAAAAAGGATACTTTGTAACAACAGCCTGTACATATATGTACAGGAGTAGATATTTCAAGTGGTCTAAACTTAACTGAAGACAATGGGAGAAGAAGATACAAAACGATCCCCAACCTAGCCCACGAAGCCTATTTATTAAGGCCAAGTGAATATAAGACCCACAATACAACATGTGAAAAAACACTAAAACCCTAACTAACAAAGACTGCCCCCACGGGCAAGGCTGAGTAAGTTTCAGGTGAACTTCACTATGAACCCAGATTATGGTAGTCCCAACAACAAAACCATCAACCGACTGTCCCTAGTGCAAGTGGCAAAGGGCTTGGTGGTTGGTACCCGAGATCCCAAGTTCGAATCCTAACTGATTCACATTTACAGCTAAGTTTATTTCTAAAAAGAAAATAAACGAAGCGGGTAGCATGCTACCTTTCTCTCAAAAAAAAAAACAACGAAACCATCAAAAGCACATCAGCCACTGCCCGTACAGGAAGGTGGGCCAACATAGACAGCCAAAAAAAAAAGGATGACAGCCTGCCACCCACCAAAATCAATGATGGATTGAAAGCCAAGAATGGTAAACCCACATCAATGAGCACCTAACATCAAGGACCTGGTTCCATCGAAATCTGATCCGCCCACCAATATGCAACTGGGCAGCAAGGAACACTGGCGGACAACTGAATGGGAAGCTCCAAGTGAAGCCTGATCAATAATGAATAGTGTTTGAATTAGCGGCGACTATGCATGCCATAGCAGCCACTACGCCTGCCATAGCGGCCGCTACAACGGATTCACTATGATACCGCTACGCCATAATATTTAGAGTGAGATTTAGTGGAGCGGCTTTGTAGCAGCCACTTTAGCAGCACTAGGCCTACTAAAGCGGGCGGGCGCTGTAAAGCGGGGTCGAAGCGGGCGCTATGGGTCCAAAAGCTTGAATATTGCAAACGAGTTAAAATGTCATATCAGGATGGGTTTTGAAGATAAAGAAAATGATCGAAACACGTTAAATGGATTATAGATTTTCTAGTTTTTTGTCCTTTTGGCGTGCTAAATCATAACATTTTGAAGTTAGACATACAGATAATGACACCAGATATATATAGGCTTGCGATATTAGAAAAAAGTAATTGTCAGTTGTCTTTTCTTCAAAATCATGTGTATTTCCCATAAGAAATATAGACGTATCGAGTAGTTTCTTGTGAAACCCGCTATGGCATCGCTATCCACTTTCCGCTATAAGAATCTCCAAACGCTAAGCGCCCGCTATGCGCTATTTACAATCTTGATAATGAAATGAGAGAGTTGGCGGAGGGAAAACTAAAGTGCAGGAAGGAGGGAAACAACAACGTACAAAACCTATCCATGAGGTACCCACGGGGAGGGAAGACAAACATCAGGGGAAAAGGAGGAAGAAAACAGAATGTACAGGTGGAGAGGATGTTGGAGATTTACTTTCCCTCCTCGACCGGTTTGAAACTAACCAGCGAAGGAGAGTGCACGTCAGCAAGGACGGTTTCTAAAGTCCTTGAGAAAACAGGTTATGAGAAAGAGGGACAATTTCGTCCTAACATTCTGCCTAAATTTAATTAAAATAGTACCACAAGGTATATTCAGTCAGCTTCAGAAAAACATGGCCTCTTCAGAAAAACATGGTTATTAATATGTGGAACTCATTAGTACAATTTGTTAAAAGAATCTCCATAATATTGTTTTTTCTTGGTGACAAGTGTGATATTGCCGAATGAGAGAGATACGAACATTGCATGGAAAAGCACAGTTTTCCTAAATAAAACATTGAAATACTTAATTAGATAATGATGACATAAAGAAATATATTATGGTCATGCTGACAACTCCAAACCTCTGAAATCATTTTTTCTGAGTCTTGGTATAGGTCCACAATTTATTCAAACATATCTGATACCCAAAACAGCCAAAACAACAAACTACTTGAACAGCAATACTGCATAAGACCAAAATCACCCATTAAATTACCCAACAAATAAATTTGAGAGGAATTCCACCGATATCCAAAAGCAAATAAACATTAATGTTTTCATCTCAATATAATCAACTGTTACAAACCTGGAACTCATCAGTTACTCAGCTTTAAGGCGCTTTTCAGCCTCCTCCAACTGCTTAATATCCCTGTGATACTTGCAAATGCGGTAAATGCACCTGTTCGTGCAATACAAAAACAATGACTTTTAAGCATGATAGTGGCAGAAGAGCTGCATGCCAGCTTGCAGGAATATATTATTGTTACCAATAAAGGAGGCATGCTGAGACACAGAGGATGACATTCCTTTGAGCTTTGAACATCTGCAGAGAAAAATATTAAATTCATAGTTCTTAAAATATGAAGGAAAGAAACAGCAATATCACATGATAGATAGAATAAATCAATAATACTCATTATCTAGGAGCTTTACGACACTTAGTATACTGCATAAGAATCGTTGGATATATTATCCTAGAAAAGATACCAACGAGTACTATCTAAACAAGTAGTTCTAATCCTCTCCCAATTACACTCAAATCAGTTATTTAAATTCCACCCAAATCATCTATTTTACCGACCTTTTGGGCCCTTTGTGAAAGATCCAAAATCAGTGGAACCAACATAATATACAAGCTACACAACAAATTTCCATTGCCAGCACGTATTCCTATTCATCGATATCAAGATTCGCCGTACTTATATGCATGCGCATAGAAAAAGGCAGAGAGCTAAGTTGCTCTCATTCGTCATTATTTAATGCATCAAATTGTTTTGCAGCTTCTACCGAGAACAGAGAGGTCATTGTTCTCTTTAAAATAATGAAGCGTCATTTAGTGATAGTTGTAAAACATTCGAAGGTGAAGTTATGCAATACCAAACACAATATCACGCAAGATAATCTAAAAATACAGGAGCTTGCAGGAAAGGATTTGTATAATGCCTAACTAGCACACTAGTATTACCAACTTGATGAAACATACCACATAACCAAACTGCTTAAGTCCAAATTAACAAACTAAATTCCAGACATCATGTACTATGAGCTTTCCAAACATATGTAAATGTGGGACTCTTAGCTTGTGAAATTATAGTTGCATTCACAGGAATGTAATCTTCTGATTACCATAAGGTAATTCAACGAGATGGTAAAAGAACAAGCTACCTACATATCTTTCCAACAAGATAGGGCTCAAAGAAAATGTTTATTGCTATTTCAGTTTATTTGCACTCACCTAAAAAATTTAATGGCTAAGGCTGCCAAAAATGATCAAAAAAATTATGATAAGAAGAGGGAAGAAAGAATAGAAGGAGAGATACTATTATACTAATGAAACGAAATGATCAAAATACTTGCAAAGAAAATGTCCAGATTCATTGTATAGACATTTGTTCAATTCAACCAATTGTTCCTTTAGAATCTAGCAAGATAAAAGTTCTTGAACTGTCCCAGGAAGCCTCAACCAGGATCATTCATATGGAAACAGTAAAAAAAATGAGGTCAACAGAAAATGAACAAACGCCAGTCCCAATATTTCCATTCAACTGGGAAAACTATATTTGCTAGAACTTGGCATAGCACAATCCGTCATTACTTGGGACTTCAAGCCAGTTAGGTCTGGCTGGAGCTCCTAGAGAAGTGTTATGCGAGTAGAGTTAATTGAGAAAGCACTAAAAGTTTCTTTACGTTAAAGATAGTTTCACCATGCGTATATTCTTTATATGGTCATTATATAGAGTACATACATGTAAATTAGGACTTTTAAACATGGACCGCCTATTTGACTCCATACATACTTGCTTTCTCTGTAAATGGTATGGGGTCCCATCATGCCACATATATAGAAGCTCCCTTTAATTTCAGAAAAATTGTTTAGTTTATAGTTGAGAAAAGTTCCTCAAATATTGAAAATATATAACAAATACTTGAGGAAATTTGGAGCTTTAACAACAGTTTTACCAATCAAAGTCAAATATTGAATCTCCAAATATGCATCCTTGTTCAATATTTAAGCATCAAACTAACCATAAATATCCAACTTATTGAAAATACCAAAAGAAAAACCAAGTGGTCGCCATAATGTATTAGGAAAGCACAAAAAGCTTGGTATGATTTAACATGTTTGCAATGGGCTCATTGATGTCAAATGATTAAGCTTACCTAAAAAGGTATCTCAGATTTAGGCCTTAAGAAGTGCTACTAGCTTTTTCCCATTTAACTTAATATTGAAGAAACGGAACATAACATAAAAGGAATTTTCCTACAACTCTATGTAAAGAGCTACCCTCCCAAATTTATCCCTTCGAAGTTTAGATTATCAGATTTATCACTCTAAAAATTCTGAGTGATGCAAATATGCCCCTCTAATTTGTTGTCGTTAGTATTTTAACTAGTGAACCTATGAAATGATCCTTTTGCCATTACAAATTTGTCTCTCCAAAAAGCCATTTTCTTCTTCCTCTCTCTCTCATCTCTATAGCAGAGTCCGCCATATCTAGTTTTGAAAAGGCGTGCCTGAGGCGCAAGGTATCCAGTTTTGAAAAGGCGCGCCTGAGGCGCGCGCTCCTGGCTGCCCCAGCGCCTCAGGGCTGTTGAGGCGCAGCGCCCTCTATAAGGGTGCGCCTAGGCTCTAAGGCGCGCGCCTCAGGCGAGGCGCAAGACGTGCGCCTCAGGCGAGGCGCAAGACGCGCGCCTCAAACACGCCTCGTGATATTTAAGTTTAATAGGTATAGGGCTTAGATGTTTGGGTCTTGGGTTTTTTTTAATATATTCTAAAATATTAAGGGATTGAAAAATATCCCTAATTTGAATCCTTTCCTCCCCTTTTCTCTTGGTCGTTCTCTCTTTCGGCCCCCCAGTGGCAACAAGTGCAGCAATGGTGAGAAGCAAGAAGCAAAAAGCAATATACAGCAACAAGCATTTCTAAGTTGAAAGTTGAAACATAATTTTTTTTCTTTTTAGCTTGAGAACATTTATGCATGTGATTTCTTTACTTTTTTATAATTATTTTGTTTTTGTATGGCTATTTGAAATTTTTTTTAATGCAAAACATCAATTTAAACTAAACTTGTTATATTAAATGTGCGCTCACCTTCTTAAGGCGAGCGCTTTGCGGTGCGCCTCGCGCCTAGGCTCCAGAAGGCCTTCGCGCTTTTTTGCGCCTCATGTCTTTTCAAACACTGGTTGTATCCGACGCCACCGCCACCGCCACCGACGATGCCACCACACTAGCAAGATGGAGAAGATGCTGGGGGACACTGCAGCGCGCCTTGGCTGCAGCAATCAGAGAGAGCGGCGTCGTCACCAGCAACAACGACAGCGGCAGAGGCGAAGGGTCGGAGATCATCCGATCAAGCTTCGTCGGCGTCGAGGCGCCCGATCTCGTCACCAAGGCGCCCGATCTCGCCACCGTCATCATCCTCCTCGGCGACAGTGGCAGCACGCATCAGGGCAATCGTCGGATCGAGCGGTGGGAGCACGAGGGTGATGCTCGAGGCCAAAGATTGCAAGGTTGACGCCCTCTACAGCCACGTTGCCAAAATCGGTGGCGGCGGCAGCGGCGGCGGACATAGAGGCGTCAAGCCGTCAACGACGACACGGTAGGTGGGGTTTGCAAATAAGGGGTAAAATAGTCTTTTTACTTTTAAACTAACTAGTGTTAAACATTTGACCCATGGTTAACCGCAACTTTCTAAGAGAGATCGAAAGTATTTGAATGCAAACAATAGAACTTTTGGAGAGATAAATGTGGTAACTTAAATCTTGTAGGGATAATTTTGGGGAGGCATCTCTTTAGAGGGAGTTGTATGAAATTATCCTAAAATTAATAGAGAGATTGCATGAAGAATGATCATAGGGAGCTGTATTAATCGAGAGATTGTCATGCGGAAAACTATATGTTCCAACCCATTGAAATGGACATGACTTCTACTCCTCAACTTAAACTATTTAGAGTCATATCCTCTACCAACTTAAGACCCAACCACCCCGTTTGGTTCGGGGTTAAAGGGAGGGTTAAGGGGGTTAACCCCCCCTTTAACCCCAAACAAGAAATTAGGGGGGTGGGGTTTGTTAACCCCACCCCTTTGGGGCCCCCCCTAGAATTGGGGTGGGATTAAAGTTAATCCCACCCCAATTTATTTTTTAATATAAATTTAAAATTTTAATTTTAATTTTTAAATTTTTAAAATTTATAATTTGTAATCTTAAAATTAATATTTTAAAATTAATATTTTATATTTTATATTTTTATATTTTATATTTTATATTTTATATTTTAATTTTTAATTTTTAATTTTTAAATTTTAAAATTTAAATTGTTATTTTAAATTATTTAAATTTTAAATTTAACATTTTATATTTGAAATTTCAAAAATTTATAATTTGTAATCTTAAAATATATATTTATATTTTTAAATTTTAAATTTTAAATATTAAATTTTGAATTTTTAATTATTTAAATTTTAAATTTGACATTTTATATTTAAAATTTTATACTTGAATTTTTAAATTTTATAAAAGTTATCTATTTAAATTTTAAATTTTAAATATAAAATAAAAAATTTAAATTCAAATACAATAATTAGGGGAAAATCATTATTTTCTATTTATAATTACCCACTATTCTTCTTATTTCATCTAATCTATCCAAACGCTATTTTTCTTATTTCTGGAAACAACTTATTTTCATCCAAACGCAAAATTGGTCTATTCCAGGCTTAACCCTGAACTTAACCCTATCCCTAGAATAACCAATTCTTACTTAACCCCGAACCAAACGAAGCCAACAAGTTCTTCATCAACTGCTTTAATCAAAAACCTTTTGCAATCTTCTTGACCAGTCATACATAAGTCCTGCTCTGACCCTCTATAAAAGCAACCTAAACATTGCCAATACATCTGTTCTTCATCTCCATATAATAGCCTCACAATAAAATACCTTTGATAAAACTAGTCACATATTAAGCACTGCAATTTCTCTGCTTATATAATAGCAAAAGACTATAATCCTGTTGAGAGGATTTGGGATCAATTCCTTCTCAAAATCTTTTTTGGAGCGTTTGATCGACAATCGGAGTTGTTAGCGTTTTAGAGTATTAGAAGATGCTAGAAACCAAATTTCATGGAATTTCAATGCATTCTGCTCATCCATCAAGCCGTCTCAAATTGGACCATTTTAGTGGTTGATTGGATGGAGTTGCTAGTTAACTGTTAAATATGATTCAAGTAAGTCGAAATTTTGCTAGAAAATACTTTTTGATTTCTTCATAAAAAATGACGACTCATGACTTTCATTCCAATAGAGATCTTTCATGCTATGGCTTTTAAGCCTATTCAATTTACATCATTCATTTTTCTCTTTGCTCGATGCATATGTAAAAGGCATCAAAATTTCATGATTTTTGGCTTCAAGTAAGTTTACGTGCTCTAGATTATTTCCAAAAGCACCAATCATCATTTTTATCACACTAACATTGAATTTGAGAAGGCTTCGCGACCAAATCCTCTCAAAATGATCCTAGTCTTACTCTTTGTAATATCAACATATTGCATCATACAAATATCCACTATTTTGACTAAGCAAGGCAAGTTTTACATTCCTCGCCAAAAAATGTTCCTTTCAACTCAAGAAATATAAGATAGTGACATCAAGGAACAATCCTAGACATTGTACAACATAGCATCATGCAAACAAGCAGTTTCTATGATGTTTGATCATAAAACACAAAAAAAATTCTGGAAATCAAAAGTATTTATACCGAAGTCAATTTCCATATATCAATAATTTAATGTACCTCTTTTACTAGATATAGTTTTTGAACAGATAAATTTCAAGTACAAACTACTTTGTAGAGCAACCTTCAAATGAAATAGACACGATACTTACCTATTGTACAAGGTAGTACATACAACATCACAGCAGTATCTAGTTGTTTAATCTCACAAGCCTCACCGATTTAAAAATTCAAAGTAGAATGAACCATGATATATGTCACGACCACAACATTTTATCTAGTTTAGCATTCATATAGCTAACTACGCCTAACAGGAATTGAAGGGTAAATTAGGGAAAAGTGAAAGTAGGTTTTTTTATTGTTTCTATATAGTATAATGTACATTTGAATGAATCAAGGCCCTTAAAGCCTAGAAATACGTAGTCCTTTGTTGCAGGAAATCATTAAGGAAAGACTCCTTCCTTACCTAACTCCACTTTTTTCTTCATCAGCTCTCTCACTTTGGAGGTTAAAGTGCTAACCTACTAACTTTGATACGACACGATCAAATAATATAGGCATCATATCAATGGCTAAAGGCATCCCTGATATTGTTTGGTTCGAGAATAATCTATTTTCGCTTATTTCTGGAAGAGGTACAATTATTGGAATAAGCAAGAAGCCAAGAACTAGACAAATTTTATGTTTAGCTAGGAACTAGGTTATTCCCGGTGGTAAGAAAAATAACATTTGGATGGCTAGGCTAAAACAGTTTGAGTAGCATAACATCAATTCGGCGCCACCTTTCTTTTTCAAGGTGAGTGACCGAGTCGGGACGAGGGCCTTCCTCTGCTCTTAGTCGAGTAATTATATAATAAGTTAACTGATTAGCAAGCCAAACATTAATAGATAATTATTAGCATTAATTGATGGATAAACGTGTTAACTTAATTACTTCATTAGCTATTAACTATGGACAATAAGTTAGCTACTTAACTGGTTAGTAGCTGCTTACGAGTAAGTAATTTAATAAGTTAACTATTTAATTATTTAGCTAATTAGCAAGTTATGTTAATTAGTTGTTCTAGGGGGCGAAAAGAGTAGAGAACATTAGTTTCAGTGGGAAGGGCCGAACAACCGTCCTCACCTCTTAACAGGTTATTTCAGGATAACCCATTAATAGGAGAACTATAATCTAGGGAGCGTACTTCGGAAGAACAAGGGGGTAAGACCCCTTGTTCCTGCCTTATCCCTGAACCAAACAGGGTCAAAAGAGATGTCAGGAGAAACTAGATAGTTGGACTGACAAATTTAGTCGGCAGCACAAACAATGTTAGAAATCTTTTAGCAAAGAGGAAAAAACTTTCTTCAACATATGATAGGAATTAATCATGGTAACGGATTGCAGTTACTACTGAGTCTTTGCTTCATAGACAAAATGCAAGAACAGCTAGTTGTATCTTCAGACCGTCATGGTTGGAAAAGGCAAATATACAAGATGTCAACAATAGTTAAATGCTATCATCTTTCTCCATGGAGGGGGGTAAAACAAATCTGTCTAATTCGTCTTAAAGAAAAGAAGTCCCCAACAGAGTGTTTTTAATTCAGAATTCATTTCTGCACGAAAATCTGATCAGATTCACATCACTTTCTCCCTACAAATTTCACACCGTCTATACCACAAAACTCACCCTTCCCCAACCAAGATATTCAAATCCTTTTATAGATCGAATCAACGGGCTTAAAACACAACCAAGGCCCGCACACAAACACCCCCCAAAAGATCGAATTCTTAACAATCCACACCTCAACCCGAACATAGTATTACGCAAAACCCAGCTCTTAATCATAGAAAAAAGATGAGAAAAAAGAGAAAAGAAGCCACTAGTTAAAGGCCCTCTTACCGATTTCTCGTACCGAATCCTCTCCTCGGCGGTGCAGATCTCCGAGGTGCACATCAACCGGTGCTCGTTCTTCCAATACAAATCTACACCGACAGA
The DNA here is from genome assembly GCA_016920855.1 of Puya raimondii. NCBI lineage: Eukaryota > Viridiplantae > Streptophyta > Magnoliopsida > Poales > Bromeliaceae > Puya > Puya raimondii. The sequence continues at coordinate 213,016,361 of JABWPP010000050.1, read as the reverse complement.
GATCAAAATCCACCAAGAATCACGATTCGATCGCGGGTAAAGAGAGGAAGGGGGGGGGGGGGGAGGGGGCGAAACCCTAACCTAGAAGCTGGAACGCGACGAAGGGGAGGATCCCGGAGGCGGGTTGAAGCACGAGGGCGATGAGGCCGACGAGGCTGGACTTGAGGGGCTTCGGGGCGGGGAAGGTGAGGAGGAGCGCCACCACCGCCTCCGCCGCGACCACGTACGACAGGATCACCCACTGCAACCCCATTGTTGCGCTCTCTCGAGCTTTCTCTCTCTACTCTTTCTCTTTCTCTCTCTCTCTCTCTCTCTCTCTCTAGGATGGGACGGTTGGAAAAGGCCACCGGTTGTTTTTATAGCTCGTCCTTCGTTTCTTAGTCGGCAAGGGTTTCGAGCGACTTTCGAAGCAAGAGAGTGAGAGAGCAGGGATAGAAAAGGGCAGGGAGAATGCCGAACGGGTTCTGTTGCATTACCCGGTGAGATTACCACCTCCCTTCTAGAATCTAGACTTCTACGGAATTTTGGATAGCCTGAAATGTACATTTATAGAGGCCATTTTGGAAGGAGAAATATAATTTGTACATCCCTAAAATTAACTGTAGACCTTACTCTTAATTTATTCAAATATTACATAATTTTTTTAATTTATAATATTGAAAGTAAATGAGTATGATAAAACTGATATGAAAAAGTAAATCCTAAATGAAAAGGTGTAAAATTTTTATGTTCATTATTTGTTCTATAAATAGCATTACTTTTTTGAAATACGCAATTAATCGTTAGCCCGCTTAATTATATTACAGTATATTTTAGAATTTTTATTATTTTCTATATTATATTTTTTTCAAACCACCAATAAATTATTTTTCTTTTTGTCAAAATCTACACTACAAGCAACAAACTTATTATTGTAGATGAAAGATCGTATTCCATTAAAAAATACTAGTTGAATATATAGCATATTATATATTCAACCCATATTCAAAAGAATTAACAAGAAAACATAAATTAGTGGAAAAAATAATTAAAAATAATTTGATAGAATCATTTAATAAATCTATCTTGATGACCCTTTTTTTACTTACTATCTAATTGATGTCTCTTAATAGAGTTGTTAATTTCAATCTAAAATAATAAATTTGATGATACTTGTATAAAAATTGGTTAGAAAATGATGGTTTCGTTATCCTTTGAAAAAAGATAATAGTGCATAGTAACAAATAAGAATAAATCTATAGTACAGTATAGAGATTCATAAAAAAACTTCGGTGGTGTCTTTGAAAAAAGTATTATATAATATAGCAAATCAAAATAACGCCAAAACACAATATAATAGAGCAGAAGTAAGCCATTGTTATTCCTATATTTTTTTATTGTTCTAATTTAATTTTTTTTAAAAATAATTAAAATTGATAGTTTCATTAGATATTTGCAATTAATTGTTAATAAAATTCTCTGTCTCGTTAATTAAAATTATTGGAAATAATTAAATTCAATAAAATTATTATCTGATTTAAAATTTTGAATTTAATTAATAAAAATAATTAATTGAAAAAATCGAAAGCTGACAGTATTGAACAAAGTAGTTTATGGGTATATTAAAAGTAGCATACATATAGTTGAGCAAATCTTTATAAGTTTTTTACAATAAGAAAGTAAAGAGATTTCGTTAAATAAAGAGATTTCGTTAACTACAAGCCATTTTTACTCTAAACTAGAAAAATGTCTACAAAAGCAAAAAAAGAGGAGGACTGGAGATAAAGGTGATTAATCTAGCTCTTTTAACAAAGTAGTGATGGAGACTCTTTACAAAGCTAGTCCTTCAATGCAACACACTAGTTAGATTTCTTTACTACAACAGAAGGAAACCCTCAAGAGAAGAGGCTACTTTCAAACCTTGCTCCTAATGGTATCGGAACAAACTAAAAGTAGACATTTTTTTATATGGCATAACTTTCAATTTTGGGGACGGTAAGAATATTTTCTTTTGATCTGATACTTGAATTGGAGAATCCCTCTGAAAATTACTTCTCCTGCTACCTTCAATAAAGCTCTCTACAAAAATCTCTGTGTCAAAGATTGTTGGGACTAAAAGGTTTGGAAGTGCAACGTGATTATTAGAGGACTGGATGATATCTTCGCGGCGGACAGAGCCTTAGTTCAGAGCCGTAAAGACATGGTAGACAATGAATGTGCTGATTGCGAGTCGGATTCGGTCAAATGGAAGTGGTCGATAAATCTATATTTCTCGATAAAATCTCTCTACTATTTTCCTCTCCGACAGAGATCTACGCGACCCTCTACACCCTCATGTGTGGAAACTACAAATCCTAAGGAATGTCAAAAATTTTGTTGGTTACTGCTTAGGGAAAGGCTCCTTACTGCAGAAAATCTCATTAAACGGGGATTGACAGGGAAACCCTCATGTGTACTCTGCTTAACTGGAATGAAAAACTGCAACCACTTGTTCTCCAGATGCAGTTTACCTCTGGTTCATATTGGCAAGCTCCAGCAATATCGTCCTTGTAGCCCTAAATGCATAGGATGTGCGAGGGCTCAAGGAGACTGTAGCCAAACTGAGTAACATCGAGGGGCAGAAAAAAATCCTCACTAGGGGTATGTTTGTTTGGGTGGAAGTGGGGTGGAAGTGGAGAAGGGGGAAGTCGTTTTCGCCAAAAATGACCACTTCCGTCATTTGGTTCGCCGTAAAAAAGTTACGGTCGAAACTCGAGTTAACCCGAAACGTCGTAATTGACTTCGGCCCACCGTGGGCCGAAGTCAATTACGGTAAAAAGAGGTGAAGAAAAAATATTATTTTTAATTATATAAAAATATAATTATATAATTATATTATTTTTAATTATATATTTAAAATATTATATAATTAAATTTTAATTATATAATTCAAATATTATATAAAAATATAATTATATAATTAAATAATATTATATAATTAAATTTTAATTATATAAAAAATATTATATAATTAAATTTTAATTATATAAAAATATAATTATATTATTTTTATTTATTAAATTATTTATTATTTATACATAAATTATAGTTTTATATCATGCACTTCCTACCAAACAAACAGCAGAACTAATAAAACTTCACTTTCATAACTACGAAACAAACATCGAAAAAAAAGTAGTTTTCACCGAACTCCACTTCAACCCAAAGTCCACTTCAACCCAAAGTCCAGTTTCGACGAAACAAACATGCCCTAGGCTGGCTTTCAGTTACCTAATGGATGGTATGGCTTAAAATAAACAACATCATCTTAAGAAGTAAAATGTCACGCCCAGGGCTAGTTGATTGCGGAAAACGGGTCATTTTTTTTTTTTAACAAGCCTAGCCCGCACGGCGTACAGACCCGCCACAAATACAGGTTCCTCTGTCTATGCGGACAGAGTCTCCCATGTATTTGCACGACGTACCATCAACATACAACAGGATCACAATCACACTTTCATTCACCAATCCACATATACAATTATTTGAATACTTGCATTCAGTTATCCCTATATGCCTCTAAGCACTCCTTAGGCGAAGGATGATGCAATGCAAGTACAACAGACATCCTATTAAAAATGCTTCCTACCCGAAAGCTTTTATTTTGAACTCTAATAAGCATTAAAGAGAATTCACAAACCCTTTTAAAATTGTTCCCCACACGAGAACCTCGTTTTGAAACACTAGTAGTCAAAAGACCGAAATTCACTTAAAAGCCTTTATATTTGAAAACGAGCTACCTCGAAGGGTAGGAGACATCATTTGCAAATCCAATAAAATCATTCTGAGTCATTTATTAAAACATTCGTACGGTGTTAGGAAAACAATAACCGCTGAACCACAATAAGTCTAAGTGCATGAAAGTAAAGGGGAAGGGACTAAACCAACTATACTAATCGAGACCGAAAGATCGATCGTCCACCGCGCCTCACGCACCGTCCCGACTCCCACCTCCCAAGTCACCTGAAAAATGGTGGTGGGGGGATGAGAACATGTAAACATGTCTCTCCCTCCCAGTGGGTACCGCAAGCCGACGAAGGCCGGGCACCCACTGGCAGACAGAAAACTGAAAGGAAGATAATACAGTAGCAATGCAAGTAAGTAGGGAACGAAACAAATATACTACTGCTACTGTAAATGTCATGCATCAACAAATGAATACAACAAATATACCCAATCTAAACATGCCATAACGGTCCGCAGACCTCAGGCCCATGCCACTCCTACTCTGCTAGCATATAAGTGCCCCACTGAGCTCACGGGTCGGACATACGACCATTTTTTCGGAAAAGAACACCCTCTTGAGGGGATCAACCGCTGGTGTTCGCGAAATGCGCAAGAGTAATGGCGATCGATGCAAGTATGACCAATAACCGTTGGCAACCAGCCAATAATCCACCCTCCGGGTATACCGACCGTATAGGTCATCAGACAACCGTGTCAAGAAACCGACCAAGAAGGTCACGAGAATATATCTTGTCAGATACTGATGCAATCATGTCCACTCTACTGCTAGAACAGATAAGGAATGCAAGTAGAGTAAAGTAAAAAATCTCAAGGTGCCGGCTCAACTCATCTCATATATATATGCGGAACTGAAAAGGAAAGGGTAGAAGGAATGTCACCGAGCATGCACCACTAGACCAACTTCGGGTCGAAGTATCCACCTGTAACGATCGCGTCGGAATCCGGAACGCGCTGCGAATCAACCGGACCTACGATAGGTCCACCGAGTCAGGTGTTGGGTCTCTTAAAATAACATTAAAAGGAGACCCAACTTAAGCTAATTTTGACTTAAATCCAAACTACCCAAACAAAATAATAAATAAAAAAAAAAAATTGAAAGAGAGAAAATCTGCTTCTCTCTTTCTCTCTCTCTTTCTCTCTCTTCTTCTCTCTTTCTCTCCCCTACTCTCTCTTTCTCTCCACAGGATCTATGCATCCCACCCCAACAGGATCCCGAAAAAATCGGAATTGGGATTTCTTAGGATCTCTTTAAGATCTAAAGAGATCTTGGTTTATTAGTGAGGAGGATATGAGCTTGGAGCTCTATAAATAGCTCAAGGAGAAGGCTGTGCAAAGAGGAGGAGAGGGGCCCGGTAGCAACCAAAAAAAAAGAAAAAAGAAAGAGAGAGAGAGTGAGGGAGAAAAGGAAGGTAGGAGAAGGAGAAGAACCTGTAAGGAAACAAAAAAAAAATTAATTAACAAAAAAAAATGATGATGATAAATTAAAAATATATATATATAGTAGAACGGTGCTCCTCCTCCCTTCTTCTATCGGCCGCTGCCATACTCGCCGGCGCCGGCGCCGTCCAACGCCGCTGCTGCCGCCGTCCTCGTCGACACCGCCCAAAGCCGCCATACTCGCCGCTCCGAGACGCCGCCTAACCCGTCGCCGTCGTTGTGTCCATCGTCGACGCCGGCCAAACTCGCTATCAGCCGCTGGTCACCCGAGCCTTCACCCCCAGCGAGGTCGGGTGCTGGAATCCTCAACCATTCTTGCTTCGGGAGCAAGAAAGAGCAAAAGTGAAAGTGGTGGATTACTTTCTCAGCATGCTTACATTAAAATGTACCCAATAACATGCCTTTGGTAACGAACTATCACATTTTGTGTTCTAAAAAAAAAATCGGGCATGCTACTTGCTCCATTTCTTATATAAAAATGATTCGGCCGGAACTCAAAATTATTTATGAATGTCTCGTTTATTTGTTTGTTAGTTGGTTAAGAGTTGTGAACTGCTTAATGTATGCAATCGAAAACTGCTAAATATTTTGCACTATATTAAAAACGGCTCAAAAAAAAATAATTCTTTCTTTGATTATTTTCATAGTACTACATAATGGTAACTCATCCTATTACACTTATTATAGCTTTCACAATATATATATATATATATATATATATATATATATATATATATATATATATATATATATATATATATGTGTGTGTTAAATAAATATATATGATGAACATGTAGTGGGCACCTATTATAGTTATTATTATTATTATTTAATTTTAAAAAAACTATTACTACTATCTAGAAGAGGGTATTTTTTTATTTTTATTATGACCAGCTTAATCGGAGGTAGCCCGAATGTAATAAGGATGGCGTAATTAACCGGGTACCTACGGGTACCCGGGAAGCATGAACCTTTTTATTTCTGATAATTATATATTTCTTTTCTCATTGTAAAAGAGTATATGATCCCAAAAAAAAAAAATACAAAAACAAAAAAAAAAGCATAAAAAAAAAGTTGCACCCCTAAATAAATATCCACACTCACCACACCTTTTATTTTACTTTAAATGTTCTCGTTTTCTCCGTTCATTAATTTTTTTGGGAAAACATCAGGGACAAGCCTCAAACGACTCAATTAGAAGACACATGCACACACTCCCAAAATCCCGAGACTCGGTTTCCCAAAACCGATCTCCAAACAGTGTCGGAAGTCCCGAAATCACACCGGGACGTCCCCGGGACACACGGACAGTCCCGAAAGATACCGGCTCGATCCACGAGTCAACCGCTGCCCCAAAACACATCCATTTGGGTGGTCTTGGCAGCGAGCACAAGATCGAACATCAAAACGATCATTCGCGAATGATCGTTCTGATCTGGGTTCCCGGAAGTGCCGATTTCGACACCGGAACCCATTACCGCACACCGGGCGTCTCCGAATACGCAAGACGGCCGGGACAACCAGCCAATAAGGCCTAGCGGCAGCCCACGAGGTACAAACATCGAGTCGGATAATTTTCGAGCCGAAAACCACGTTCTGCCGACGGATTTTGTCGGGAAACGCTCCGAAAACCCATTTTCGGACAAACGAAGGACATCGGACTTTGGACAATTAGGCCACAAGTCACGCGTAGCGTGAACACGCTTCCCACAGCGACTAAATTGCATTAAAGTCCTTAAACATGCATCTATTTGCATTAATAACATGCAGCTTAACAATATTATGCGTTGTTACCTTGATCCAAGCATTATCAAGGCCTGTCGAGGCACACCTTGCAAGATCTCGACGAGGCGGAGGCCGTGCTCACTGTCCGGAGCACAGCGAACAGACGAGGAGCGCGCGGGAGCGACCGGAACCTCGGTCGGAACGGTTGTCCGGGACCGATGTTCAAGAACTCACTGTTTCAGGCCTCACTGACAGTGTAACATGTGAGCATGGAGGTACTCGGTGCCTCAGGAGGGCCGTGCCCACCAGCGGGGTCGACGGAGGCGGCCCGGATCGCCGGAACGGCAAGGCGGCCAAAAATTAAGCCAGTTCGGGCTGAACCGAGAGCAGGGAGCTGGCTCCAGCCGGGAGCGGCCTCGGCGGCAGGCGCGCCAACGGGAGGCAGGTGCGGCCGGCCAGGGACGGCCAAGGCACGCACCATCCGGCGCCCAGAGGCGACGGCGGTGGCGGGCATTGATGCCCTAGCCGTGGGGAGGCCAAGGAAAGCGGCCCAGATCCGGCTGACGGCGGCTCCGGCGGTGACAGGGGCGACGGCAGGAGGGTGCGGCAGACGGGGGAACTCCGGTGTGGGCACGGCTACCGGCGGGAGGCAGCGGCGGCGGAGGGCAGTGATGCCCTAGCCACACCAAACCGAGAGGAGCTCGGGTCGGCCTCCTCCGGCGACGGCGGCCATGCGACGGTGTCGGACGGCGTCAGTGGTCCATCCGGGGTCGGGAAAGGAAAAGGGAGAGGGTCCGGGCTGCGACGGCGGCGCGCAAGCCCGCACGACAGCTCGCAAGCCTCAGGCCAGATCGCGGCCGCGGCGGCGTACGACGTGACCGGCGGCGACGGCTCCGGTCCAGGTTGGATGCGGTGGTGCCGGAGGGTCGACGGAGGTCGGCGGCTGGTCTCGGGAGGCGGTGGTGGTGACCCTCTGTCACCACCAGCCCGCACGGGTCCAAGGTGGCCCAGCCAAGGCTGCAGGGGCAGCGCTGACGCGCAGGGACGGCCGGGGGCGACGGAGCAGCATGCCGGAGGTCGGTGGCGGCGGCAGCAATCCGCAGGGAGCGACCAGGAGGTGAGGGGTCGGCTAAGGGTGAAGGGGAGGCGTTAGGGTTAGGGTTTCATGAAGCAAACCCTAAAATCATCCTTTATACACCTTGGCTCTTTTGCACGAAAGCCCACAAAAACTCAGCTTTCTCTCCTAGGTCCCTCACAGCGCGTGAAATACGCGCGAACGCACCCATACTTTCGATTTCACGCGGATTGATACCTAAAATATTGGGACTTTAGCAAAATTACCATTTTGCGACCTTCTACCCCATCACAAACATCATGTAGTTCCAGGAGATCCGTCCGTCGGATCTACGAACAGGTAGCGCCATCGCGTTCAGCACTATCGAATTATCGAACTTACGATTTTATTTCGTTCGATTTGGTTGCCGGTTCACGACGAACTCATCCTCTTTCCGATTCATCTATACATCAATTGCTTAACGGTCGATAATCGCTTTTAAATCCTCTCGATCTCGCGACCTAAGTCCATCCACACCAACTTCCTTTCGCATGATAGGTCCCTATCCGAGGGTTCACACGTAAAACTGAGCTACGGTAAGCTTTGCATAGCGAACACAACGAAGAATAAAAGTCCAATTTTTCGACAAAGTCCAGTTGTCTTGAAAACCGTGCGTCAGATCTGAAATTTGTTAGTGCCATCGAGTCCAGAATAGTCGGACAGTTGAAAACGAGCTATTGGACCACTATGAACGAAGTCCGATATGTTCCAGAGGCCACCTCTATTATTTGGTCTTACCGGAAAACCAGAGTTACTATTCACTTAAGTGAATATTCAAAATCGCATAACTCTTTTATTCCAACTCGTTTTCACCTGAAACTTGACGAGTGATTATGTAATTAAAATACACACAAAAACATCGTCAACGGAGAGTTAAATTAGACAGTAAAAATCTCAGTCCTTACATAAAAGCTCTAAAGCAATGCTGGTCCTTGCTAGCATCTCCTCTCTTGTAAAGTCCTAATTTGAAGTTGATAGTGGTAGTTAGCTTATTAGACACCACCCCAACCCCTCATCCCTCCTCTAAACTTATTTTTCTAATAAAGAAGCAGTTAGCTTGCTACATTTTCCTTTAAAAAAAGAAAAAAAAACTTTTTTCTTTAGTTAAGTTTCTCTCAATGTTTCTAGAATTAAAGTCTTATTTCAATAAGTTAGAGATTTCAAGTTCCGTCCCACTAACATAACAAGTTCAAGCAATGACTTAAAGTTTTTTTTTTTTTGAAAAAGGGGTAACTAGTTACCCACTTTATTCATTAAGGGTGTGTCTGGTTCCATGTAAAACTGTGAAAAAAAATTTCAATGGAAAAAAAAATTTGGCGAAAAATAAATTTTACGCTCTCTAGTGTTTGATTTGTAGGGAAAAAAAAGTAATTTTTCGTTACGGTTGTTTGGTTGAAAGGAAAAGAAAAGAAAAATTATAAATAAAAAACTATTATATGTATTTTTTTATTTTATATATTATATATTATTAATATATAATAATTATCATATTAATATTATAGTTTATATTTGTAAATATATTTGTAAATAAAATATATTTAAAATATATTATACAATAAGTATGTAATATAATATATAACAGTATATATATATATATATATATATATTTATTACTGTAAAATAAATTACTACATATTTAATAAATAATATTTATAAATAAAATATTATATAATTGTATATTTATATTAAAGATAAAATTATATATATATATATATATATATATATATATATATATATATATATATATATATATATATATAAAAGAGGGGGAGAGAAAGAGGTCCACCATGGACCTCTCTCCTGCGGTCCACGAGGCAGAGCGGACCTCGTGGACCGCGCCCTTTTCTTCCCCCACGCGGCGTGCGCAACGCCGCGCGTTTTCGTTTTCCGCTCAAATCGAGCGAAAAACGAAAACTCCCATTTTTCCCCCGATCTGTAAATACGAGCAATCAAACGCCGGAATCTCACTTTTCAACTGAAATTTTTTTTTCAGGGTGATTTTACAAGTAACCAAACACACCCTAAGCGAAATTAACTAAGCTTACAAGGTGGAAGTAGCCAAGGCTTCCGAGTAAAAGAAAGAGAAAGCAAGCAAAAATAAAAGAAAAAGGAAAAAAAAAGAAAAAAACAAAAGTAGAAAGAGAGCAAGAGAAAGAAAAGAAAGGAAACGAAAATAGAAAAAAAGGAAAGAGCAAAATGAGGAGTAGCAGACTGTGCTCAGCAGAATTTACTCCAATTGGTCAAAAAAGGTTTCACATGTTCGAGCGATTGCGAAGGATTGGGGGATATCGTTCGGAAGATAAAGTTGTTCCGCTCAGTCCAGACCACCCACCAAATAGCTGACAATAGGGATAGACTTTTTTGTCTCTTCCCAGCATCTTCTAGGTTGAAAATCCTTCTCCACAATCCTCGAGCCTCCTCCGAGGGCACTAGGAGAATTTTCGGTCCTTCCGGGAGGAGGAGTAGGTATTTGACGTACACGCAGTTACGGAAGAGGTGGTCACAATATTCTAAGTCAATGGCACAGAAGACACAAAGTTGCTGCTCAAGCCATCCCTGGTTACACAGTCTATCAGCAGTAAGGATTATGTTACGAAGAAGTAACCAAATAAAGACTTTGATTTTAACTGAAATTTTCAATCTCCAAAAATATTGACTCATCGGGTCTCTCTGTCCGGCATCGATAAGAAGCGAGTAGAGTTATTTGATGGTAAATTGTTGATTTGGAGTCCAGAGCCAGTTGACCGAGTCCGACCTATTGATTGGACAGAATGGCTGGAGCAGGTCCTTTAATTTCAATAACTGACTGCGTCTTCCTGTAGAGTGAGATGTCACGGAACCATGACAGATGTAGTGCCATCTCCAACCTTTTGGGGTCCAGCACTGCGACACTGTGGCCTCCTTGTTCCTTAAATTGTCAAAAATATCTGGACACTGTGTACGGAGAGAAGTTTCTCCTATCCAAATGTCTGACCCTTGCCGTCTCCTAGCGTGTAGGTTGCTATGCATTTAAACACGTCCCGACAATGCAGCACACTCCTCCACCACTGCGAGTAGGGCACGAAGGCTCTGGCCTCGTGAAACGGCCCTCTTCAAATATAGTACAGAGTTCTAACCAACTTGTTCTAGAGTAGGTTTGGTTCAGTGAAGAAACGTCACCACCATTTGGTTAGAAGTGCCACGTTCATCGATTCCATGTCTTTGATCCCTAACCCTCCTTCTTTCTTACTTTTACAAACGATTTTCCAACTTACTAGGCATTGCCCCCATTAATTTTGGTGCAACCTTTCCAGAAGAAGGCCTTTCTCAGAGCTTCTATACGTTGAAATACCCATTGTGGAGCTTTGAAAATGGAGAGGTAAAAAAATGGCAGATTAGTGAGGACTGAGTTGACTAAAGTGAGTCTTCACCCTTGAGATAGAAGTTTTGCTTTCCAACCTTCAATCCGCTTATCTACGCGATTAATGACAAAGGACCAATCCTCCTTCCTTAGATGCTTATAGTGAAGAGGCAAACCTAAATAGCGAATAGGAAGGTTTCCTACTTTACATCCCAAAATATTGGCAAGTCTGGCTTAGGTCCAAAGTAGTACATTTTAGATTTCTCTTTATTGATTTTGAGGCCCGACGCCCATTCGAAGATTTTCGAATGAACCTAACGTTGCGCAAGATGCTTTTCTTGGGCTCGCAAAAGAAGATTGTGTTGTCTGCGTATTTGATAAGAATTGTCTGACATTCATCAGAAGGGCTAATTCCATGGAGAAGGTTGTTTATCCTGGCGGTTTTGGTCAGCCTAGAGAGACAGTCGACCACCAACAGGAATAGGTAGGGGAAGAGGGGGTCTCCTTGTCTAAGGCCCTTTCTTACTTTCAACCAGTTTGTTGGTGTCTTATTGACTAGGATAGCCACCTTGGCATTACAGAGACACTGTTTTATCCAAGTCCACCATTTATCACTAAATCTAAGCTAGTACATTAAGGGCGTGTTTGGTTCGCCCATTTTTCACCCTGGAATCGGAATGGAGGAATCCGTTTGTTGATATTTGGTATGCGGGATTCCCATTCCGATTCCGGTTCCCGAGTGAATGGGAATCCCCCCAATTACCCCTTTTTCCAATCCGGACGGAATGGATTTGTTCGGATTAAATTTAATTTTTTTAAGCTTATTTTTTAATGGCCTTTTTGCATAAAAAATCCACTAGTTTTGGGCTTTTGCAAAATTGGGTCGCTATTTTCGATTTTGCAGATTCAGTCCGAATTTTCAGCAAACTGACCAAAATACCCTTCTTACTTTTTCTCTCTCCTCTTTTTTTCTCTCTCCTTTTTTTTTCTCTCCTCTTTTTTTCTGTCGCTCTTTTTTTTTTCTCTAGGCGGAGGCGGAGGCGGAGGCGGAAACGGCCCACCTCGCCTCTGCCCCTCACGCCCTCGCCCTCACACGCGCACCCTCGCCCTCCTCGCCTCCGACCCCGCCGAGGCCGCGCCGGGCCGCGACTCTTTTTTTTTTTTACCTCTCCGACCCTCCTCCACCCGCCGTCCCCACCGCCGCCGCCGGCGACGAAGAAGTGTTTCTTGGGGCCGAGAAGCACGCCGGCGAGGGAGGGGAAAAACAATAGTTACACTCCGCCAAAGGCGGTGGGTCGTGACAAAAAAAAATTGTAAAGAGAAAAAAAATAAAAAATAATATTTTTTCTACAGGAAAGATCAAAAATTATAGAAGAAGGAAGAAAAAGATAAAATTGCACTGTTAAAATAATGTTGCACTGTTTTAAAAAAAATTACACTATTTTAAATAACTTTGAGACATAAATTACACTCTTTGAGATGAAAATTACACTTTTTAGACTGAAATTGCACTCTTTGGATGAAAATTACACCATTTCTTTTTCTTTTCTTCTTCCTCGTTGCACTATTTTTTCTCGTTGCACTATTTCTTTGCACTCTTTCTCCCCAACCAAACTCGATCCGGTCACCTCCCACTCCGGGCCGCACGGCGCGGGGTGGATCTCGAGGAAGCACTTGGAATCCGGGGGGAGGCGGGGAGGAGGAGCACGACGACGACAAAGAGGAAGCCTCAAAGGAGAAGGGGAGGCGGGGAGGAGGAGCATGACGACGACGAGGAGGAAGCCTCAAAGGAGGAGGCGGAGGACGAGGACGACGACGGGCGCGGGCGCAGCCGACGGGGGCGCCGGGCGTGGGCGCAGGGGGCGCTCCCTGCGCCCCCTGCGCCAGGGGGCGCAGGGAGCACCCCCTGCGCCCACCCTGGGGGCGCGGGGCGCGAGGCGCAGAGGGCGCGAGGCGCAGGGGGCGCGCCCCCCTGCGCGGGCGGAGGGGACGCGCCCCCTGCGCCCGCCCGGGCCCCGCCCGCCCCCCCCCCGGGTGGGCGCAGGGGGGGCGCTCCCTGCGCCCGCGCCCGGCGCCTCCAGGGGCCGCAGGGGGCGCGTCCCCTACGCCCCCCGCGCCCCGCGCCCCGCCGCCGACGCGCTGCTCTCCTTCTCCCCTCTCCCTTCTCCCCGTTTATCTCTTCGCCCCGCCGTGCCCTCACCGCCGACGCGCTACTCCCGCTCGCCGACGAGATCCTTGCCTGCGGAAAGATGGACAAAAAAAAAAAATACAACGAATGTGCAAAATGGTGCAACGAATGTGCAAAATAATGAAAAATAGTGCAACGAAGGTCCAAATGGTGCAACTAAGGTGTAAAATAGTGCAACGCAGAGCGGCCGAGCTTAGTTGCACCATTCTACACCTTAGTTGCACTATTTTACATCTTAGTTGCACCATTTTGATTTTCGTTACACTATTTTTCATCATTTTGCACCTTCATTGCACAATTTTACACATTCATTGTACTTTTATTTTCCGTCCATCTTCCCGCAGGCAAGGATGGCGAGCGGGAGTAGCGCGTCGGCGACGAAGGCGCTGCGGGGCGAAGAGGTAAACGGGGAGAAGGGAGAGGGGGGAAGGGGAGCCGCGCGTCGGCGGCGGGGGGGCGCGGGGCGCGGGTGCGGGGGGGCGCAGGGGACGCGCCCCCTGCGGCCCCTAGAGGAGCGGGCGCGGGGCGCAGGGGACGCGCCCCCTGCGCCCCTGGAGGCGCGGGCGCGGGGTGTAGGGGGGCGCGCCCCCTGCGCCCCTGCACCCGCCCGGGCCTGGGCCCCCGCCCGCCCCCCCCCGGTGGGCGCAGGGGGCGCTCCATGCGCCCCCTGCGCACGCGCCCCCAGGGGGCGCCCCCTGCGCCCGTGCACGCGCCACTAGGGGGCGCGTCCCGGGGGGAGAGGGGGGCGCAGGGGACCGCGCCCGCGCCTGCGCTCCCACCCGTGCCCGCGCCCCCTGCGCCCGCCCACCACCGCCCCGCGCGCCACTGCCGACGCCTCCTTCTCCCTACTCTCCGTTTACCTCTTCGACCCCCGCGACTACGGCCGCTCCTCCTTCTCCGGCTTCGACCGCACTGGTTCAAAATTGTTTTGGAGTGTGAGGAAAGAGAGAGAGAAATGAGGATGAGGATGGAGAGTGGAGGAAAAAGGAAAAAGAAGAGGAAGAAAAAAAAATGGTGCAACATTATTCTAAATAGTGTAATTTGGCCTAAAGAGTGTAAATTTTATCTCAAAAGAGTGTAATTCCTCTTTTAAATAGTGCAACATTCATTAAAACAGTGCAAATATTTTTTAAAATAGTGTAATTTTTTTTAACAGTGTAATTTCATCAACTTCTTTATTTTTCTCTATTTTTTATTCTTTTCAGTAGGGAAACAATATTTTTTATTTTTATTTTTTTTCTTTACAATTTTTTTTTGTCACGACCCACCGCCCTCGCCGGAGTGTAACTATATTTTTTCCCTCCCTCGCTGGCGTTCTTCTCGGCCCCAAGAAGCACTTCTTCTTCGTCGCCGGCGGTGGCGGCGGGGACGGCGGGTGGAGGAGGGTCGGAGAGGGAAAAAAAAAAGAGTCGCGGCGAGGCGCGGCCTCGGCGGGGTCGGAGGCGAGGAGGGCGGGGGTGCGCGGGCGAGGGCAAGGGCGTGAGGGGCGAGGCGGGCCGTTTCCACCTCCGCCTCCGCCGTTCGGAGAGAAAAAAAAAAAGAGCGAGAGAAAAAAAAAAGAAGAGAGAAAAAAAAGAGGAGAGAGAAAAAAATAGGAGAGAGAAAAAGTAAGAAGGGTATTTTGGTCAGTTTGCTGAAAATCCGAACCGAATCTGCAAAATCGAAAATAGCGACCCAATTTTGCAAAAGCCCAAAACTAGTTGATTTTTTATGCAAAAAGGCCTTTTTTAATTAAAACATAAGTTTAAGTTTAAAAATTATATTTATAAATTTTAATTTTAATTTGAACTTAAATTAAAAATTAAAATTCAATCAAGCATTTCGAATCTAATTTATAAATTTGAATTTGAATTTAAATTTAATTTAAAATCTAAAGTTTTATTCAAATTTTATTTAAAATTTAAATTAAATTTATGGATTGAAACTGAAATTGAAATTATAATTTTAAGTTTGAATTTGAATAAATCAAAATTTATTTTTATATTGAATTATCCGTTCAATTTCAAATTTTAATTTTTTTTAAAAAATATTAAAATTTTGACATCAATTTAAAATTTTGACGTAAATTTTTAATATTAAATTTTCAGTTTGAATTTAAACTAAAATATAAAGATAAAATTGGTATATTAATTTGATTACGTTTTTTATATCTATCTGAACTAAACACCGACGATGAAAATGGTTCATTTCGATTCCGATTCAGGTGACGAACCAAACAGAATAAGGTAATGAATCATTCTGATTTTGTTTCCAGCTTATTCTCATTCCGATTCCTATACCGATTCCGACTTCGAACCAAACGCACCCTAAGTTCTTCAAGAAACACCACTTGACGTTATCGAAAGCTTTTTCGAAATCTGCCTTGATACTTACGCATTCCTTTTCAGTTTTAGTGCACCGAGCGACTAGTTCGGAGGCTGTGAGGAACGAGTCGACCAAAAGACGGTCTTTAAGAAAGGGCAATTGCGTTGGCGTGATAATATATGGCATCACTTGAGCTAGTCTGTTAACGAGGACTGTGGAGATAATTTTTTGTATCCCATTTATAAGACTGATCGGTCTGAAGTCGTTTGCCCTACAAGCTCCTTCTTTTTTAAGGATGAGACATACAAATAGGTAGTCGTGGGGGCGGTGAAGAGTCTGTCGTCCTGGAGGTCGATGACGACATTAAAATATCCTCCTTGAAAGTTTTCCAAAAGATTTGGTAAAAGAATAATGGAAAACCGTCTGGCCTAGGGGCCTTATCACCTCCCAGTTGGAAAGTAGCTTTTTTAACCTCCTCGATGGTGAAAGGGGAAGGTTGGGATTTGACAATCTTCTAGTCTGGTAGAACCCGCTCTAATCGCCATAGGTCTGTGATCTGTCGTCATGCTGTCCAAACAGTTGTCTAAAATTACGGTAGAAGTAGGATCTCTTTTGCTCTTCTTTGTTAATTTGACTCCCGTCGTCTTCGACTATAACATCAATCGTATTGGTTCCTTTTCGTCTATTAGCCACCGCGTGAAAAAATTTAGTGTTACCGTCACCCTCCTTAAGCCAAAGCTCTTTGGCCCTAGTTTTTCAAAGAATCTCTATTAGTAACTAAAATTGCTTTTTAAGATCAGCCCTTTTGCCTTGATACTCCTGGGTTAGGTCCTGCTGTTCCTCTAAATAGTCGATATTTTGTAGTTCCTCTAACAGTAGCTTCTTGGAGTTAGCTATACTGTAAAAATTAGTCTTGCACCATTCCTTTATTCTAACTCTGCAATGTCTTAATTTAGCTGTTAAAGTAAGGATAGCCGAGTTCTTTGCAGTAATTTCGTTCCACCAGAGTGGTACTTTTATATGGAAGTCTTCTTTAGTCAGCTAAATCCTCTCAAATCGGAACCTTCGGGACATAGTTTGGAACCCCATGGAAAGAAAGATTGGGGTGTGGTCGGAGTGATTCTAGGAAGAGCATTAACCTTGCAGAGTGGAAAAGATTGGTCCCATTCCGTGGAGACGAGAAACCTGTCGAGCTTTGCCAGGGAGGGTCTGTGTTGCATGTTCAACCAAGTGAAGATTTGATTCAACAGAGGTAAATCAATTACTTCCAAGGTGTTGATGAGGTCCGAGAACAAGGTCATTGCTTTTCTACTCTATGGATTGCCTTTTGTTCCGATTGATTTTTGGTGAAGTTAAAGTTCCCGCAAACTACCCAACTGTTGGAGCAGGAGTCTTGAGAGAGAGTAGTTCCGAACAGAAGTCTTCCTTTCCATCCCAAGTAGGAGGGCCGTAAACGTTAGTGAGGTAGAAGGCTTCCCCGCTTGCAAGATGGGTTAGGAGTAAAGTAAGGGAGTGATTTCTCGTGATGACCTCGCTGCAAGAGAAGATTTTTAAGCGCCAGCAAGTAATTAGTCCCCCAGAAGCCCCAGATGCCGGTACAAAATGGCATTTGTCAAAGTTTGAACCACAGCAGGAACAAGACACAGAGTCTACTTTAGATTCTTGGAGACAAGCAACAGCATGGTGGAGTTTACACACGACCGACTTAACCAGACATCTTTTACGGGGGTCGTTGAGACCTCGTAAGTTCCAACTAAAAATGTTAAACATTAAAAAAAAGGATAACATACAATGAGACTCGGATAGAGTCAACCAATAACTAAACTCCAACATACAGGAACTCTCGAAAGTCCTTCGCCTCCTCATCAGAGAGTTTGATGCCACATTATAGGCTCTTCATCTTGATCTTCTTGCCAGACAATTTGCGTGCATGTTTAACAAGTTCAATCGTCGCAATCTCTCGGAGTCTGGTTTTCCGAGTCATCGCCCTACGTAATACGTTGTCCTTCGCATGATTCAACATCCGAATGCTTGCCCTTGGTGAATCCTTAACATTATTTTCGTATAAGTCGGGTAGGTGATGTCCAACTTTAGATGAAACGTTCGCTGAGAGTGCAGGAACGGGGGTGGAGCTGTTGTTGGGCTCTGATCCGCTCCAAACTGTTAGGCTCGGAGCCGCCTGGAGCACTGGAACATCTTGAAGAGCCCGACTAGGAGAGGCTGCGGCCGGGCTGTCGAAGGGGCCCAGAGTGCAGCCGACTAGATCCAAAAAGACTGAAGGGCCAACTCTGGGAGAAACAAAGGCTCGGGAATCGAGTGGGCCCAGGGCTATGCGTACGAGACCCGCTGAATCAAGAAGGTCGGTCTCGGGAGGTGGGTTAGGTCGAACCCGAGCCTAGTTAGGCCCGATCCAGGCAAATGAAAGGAGAGGAGCCACTTGTGTCTGATGGGGTCCAGTCCAAAGAAAAGGAAACCTTTTTCCAACGATGTGCAAGAGAGCGTGGGGGCCCAGGGTAAGGAAAAGCTGCCACAATTAATGGTCCAGCTTTTCTCCAAAGGCTCGAAAGTTCCGCCTCTTCCTTCTTTGTGTCTAGTTGTTGGGCTCGGATCCCAACACCTAGCTAGGTGGGCCCTAAGCAGGGAAACATTCAATGTAGGGTTAGAGGGGGGGACTTTCGAGAGTATCCTAACAGGGTTGGAGCACCCTGGCATTCTCGTACATTTCCCATCCAATAAGGCAGGTTTCACAAATAAGAAAAGACCAGATTGTGGGAAATTTGAATGGGTTGACTTGTCAACCCTGGCACCGTCGACCGAAGAATCACTAGCAGCTAACGCCGGCTCCGATACAGAGGAGCCGAGCGCGATAGGCGTGTCTCGTCGCATAGGGTGGCCGACGGGAGGGAGGTCATGCCTTCTGTCTATGATTTCGAAGGAGTTCCAGGAGTCATCCGGATTAGAAGCGGCTCCGTCCGTCGAACGCCTCCCCCCAGCCTCCCCATTGGTGCGGCGATCGACATCGAGGGACCTCTCGTCTGGGTCGTGGTGATCCGATCTCTCGTTGTGGGGCAGAGGAGGATTGTCGCGTCCGTCTACACCCCCGCGATCTCGCCATTCAAGTTGGATTAGAACCAAGATGGAAATATCACCGAAGGTGATCTCCAGATTCTCATGAATGTCTGAAAGATGATTCACAGTGATGAGACACCGGTAGCCAGAGAGGTTGACCATACGCGAACTGAAGTCGTTCGCCCTCAGGAACCTGCCGAAGCCGCCAACTAAGGCCGCTACCGTGCGGGATGACCAGCACTCGTAGGAAAGGCTGACCAGCCGGATCCAAGCTCTGTAGGGGATCGGAGAGTGTGGGGCACCACTGTAGAGGTCCCAAGCGAAGCATCTTAACCTGATTTCCCCCAGGGTAATAAGGATAAGGTAGTCACTCTGGACCCATTCTGGTAGGAAAACGACGTAGTCTCTTTCACTATAGTGAGCTACAAGGAAGTCATTTGGGTAACCACCAAAACGACTCGCTAGCCTGTTAGCGATAGTTTCCTGGGGGAAGTGTTTGAGGTTCGCCGGAGGGACCACGTCAACAAGGATCGCATTGCGTCGACGATTTATCGTGCAAAGAAGTCTTCGGATAAGGGGACTAAGGCGCTCAAGTAGGCCGATCGAGCGCGCATGGCTCTGTAGACACTAATCGGCAAACGATTCATGCACGACCGAGCTTTGTGCCCCACTGTGAAGCATCTAGCACACCGTAAAGGGTCGCGACAGTAGGAGGCTCGGTGATTTCTTTCGGGGCACCTGAAGCACTTGCCTTTGAAGGAATGTTTGTCGAATTTAGAGGAAACGTAGGAAGTGGGTCTCAGGGGAATGCGAGGTGGAGGAGGTGAAGTGGGTGAGAGAAGAGCGTCTCTGTATGTCTTCTTAGGGGATGGAGTAGCAGATCTCTTCCTCTTGTATTGCACTTCGGTTCATTGTTTGTTATCGATATGATGCTTGTCTTGATCCGTGACTTGGGAGCAGCACATGATTCGGCGGCTAAGGGGGGGTCGTCATTGCAGAAGAAGGCGACTTGAGTTAAAGCTAAATTTGTCGTATTCGCCTAGAGAACCTTTTTAGAGATGCTACCATTGCTACTTGAGTGGCGTAGGTAGGTGGTCGCATTAACTTTGAGTCCTAATTTGCGTTGAGGCCTTGGAACCTCTGCTCCAGGTCAGGGTCCAACACTGAGGGTTGAATGCGTGTGGTGTCATTCCGAATCCGTTCCCCGTGCCGAGGATCCGCCTGCTCCGATCGTCTGGGGTCCGAAGTCTCCGCCGCCTTCCCTCTTCTCGTCGGCTCCGTCGTCTTCCTTCTTGTCGTCTTCGCTATGTTCCCTTTTCTCGACGTCTGGAGATTGGGAGGGTGGAGATGAGCGGCGAGTTTCGCGATGCGGTGCGGCGCTTCTCCGCTCGGCTGCTTCATTATGCAGTGTTTACGCCACCCGCCATCATCTTAAAAATTGGTATTCCTTCTTTAGCAATGACTTAAAGTTGTCTAAATAAAAGTTGTTAGGTATAAAGTGAGTATTGGATTGGTTATACAGTGTAATGGTGTTTCTAGAGTTTTTTTTTTTTTTACTTTTTTATTTTTGTGGTCCTTCTTTGTCCAATAGTAGTTATCTATCTGAATAGAATTATTTTTAAGCTTGAATATTTATTTCAATTTTCTCACTGCAACAAAAAAAAGGTTTTTTTTTTGTTTGGCAGACAAGCCATTATATTTGTCAAGCCTAAGAGATACTCAGGGATAGGTATATTTTGTTTACAGCCACGTGCACAAGAAAATTTTATATATGGAACAACGGCGAGTTATATTTGAACTATCCGATTTGAGAGAATTCAATGCATTCTGTCGTAGATAAGTAGCGGAATTATTCTATGCACAGAAAATCACCGATGTACATTTCCGTCGTAGATGAGCATCAAAATTATCCTATGCACAGAATATCACCCACATACATTCCTTAGAGAGTGCTAGTGATCTAAGCTAGATGAATAGACCTGACAAAATCAAAACCGCCGGATTGGAATTTGGGTGGGTCGGACAACGTCCGATCCAGCGTATTGAATTGGAAAGGACTTTTGGTGGGTGAGATGTTAACAGAAGTTTAGGCTCAAGAAAATCCAAACTGGGTGGAGAGTTTGGATTTTCCTGTTCCAATCCGGTCCGGCCCAATTATCTTGGACCGAGTCGACCCGGTTCCGAACCAACCAAAATCGACTCTTGTTTGGTATTTGCACAGGTCCGCTTAGTAATTGCGATCCAACTGAAAGATAACAACCAAACCAACTTTTTCCCTCCAGCCCACCAGTCCCATCACGCCACGTCATCAGCCGAGAGGCGAATCGACGGCCCTAGTTGGCCGCCTTCGCGCACGTGATCAATATCAAACCGTCCGATCACACGGAGGTGAAATCCTCCCCCTATAATTATCTAAATACCCCTCGACTTTAACCTTATTCCCACGCGCATCCGCGTTCGAAATTGAAAGAGCGGCAAAAGGAGAGGAAGAAGACGACGACGACGACGACGACCTAGACAGAGGAAGCGCGTGGCGATGGCGCCGCCGCGGGTGGTGGCGGATCCGACGGCGAGGAAGAGGATGCGGTCGAAGATCTACGGGCTGCGGACGTTCCCGGAGGCGGCGGCGGCGGCGGCGGAGGGGTTCGGGGGCGCGTTCCGGGACAACGTGCGGGAGTTCGTGCGCGAGTGCGGCGACGCGGAGGAGGGCGCCACCGCGGGGATGCCCACCTGGTGCACCCTCCTCGTCGACGAGCGCTCCGGCGCCGTCGCCCCGCTCTACACCGTCGAGGACTGCGTCCGCTTCTCCCCGCGCCCCCTCTGCGACTATTGCAGCTGCGTCGGTCCGATCCCCCTCTCTCTCTACATCTCTCTCTCTCTCTCTCTCTACATCTCTCTTTCCATTGAATTGGGGAACTAGGGTTTTGTGGGATCTGATCGATTTGGGGTGTCTCTCTAATGAATTTGGGGAATGAATGGGGGTTTGATCGAGTTGGGGCGTTTTCGAGCAATGTGGAGGGGAATCGGGGGGGTTTTATTGGTTGGTGTTCTCTTCGTTCTTTTTACAATTTTGCCCTTAGTTGATTAAGTTTCTCCGGGGAGTTTTTGGTCATTTTGTAGCGGAGATTACAATGGCTAGGTAAAATTGTGCTGCTGCCTCTCAACTGTAGCACAATCTCACCTAGACGCCACAATTTGTTTTTTAATTGGCGAATTTTAAATTTTTAAGTTTTTTTTTTTAAATTTGAGTTATTCAGATTAGTTTGGTTGAAGATTTTATAAATTTTGCGGCTCTATGTAAGTTATTACAAATTAATTGTTCCACTTCTATTTGCTAAAAAATAATAAAAATTATTATATTTGACGAAATAGCCAATAGATTTAATAGAATTCTTAATTATTTAACTAAAATTGAAAGATCTTTTTATATAAAAAAAAAAAAAGTCCATAGTCGCAAAGTCTTTACACATTTTATTAAATCTAATTATTTGGAAATAAATGGCTTCATAGTGATTTAATATTAATATTAATAATAATTAACAGAATAAAATTATGGGAAACAGGATGGGGGCATCACTGGGTATCAAAGCGGAGGTATCACCTGATCATACCCACGGATGAGGAGTGGGACCGGCCGCTTAGCGGGGACGCGCTCCTGCGCAACGACCACCTCCTCCATGGGCTCATCCACGGCAACGGGTTCGGCCACCTCGCCACCATAAACGGCCGCACCGGCGGGTCCAAGTTTCTCTCAGGGTGCGATCTCATGGATCTCTGGGACCGTCTCTGCACAGCTCTCCGCGTCCGGTAAAAGAAATGATAACACATATTTCCTGCAGCGCCGAATGAGCATAAGCTAATCGAAGATAATTACTTATTTGTCGGTATTGTATTCCAAATCGAGACAATAGCCTCAAACCAAAACTCGATTGGAAAAATTTCTGTGGCTAGACTATTTTATTCCTTGTACATATGAATTGAAAGTAACACACGCATATAGAATGGTCTCTCGTTGAAACTATCCCTACTAAATTTTTGTTCAGCCCAGTTCTAGTCTTTTGCTCGATCACCACCATCGTTATGATCTGACACGTTGTGTGCTGGTGCTTATTGATCCAGGGAGGTGTCCGTGGAGGACACGTCCCAGAAGCGGTCCCTGGCGCTGCGCCTGCTCCTGGGAGTGGCCTACGGCGCCCCGTGGTTCGCCCGGTGGGGGTACCGCTTCGCCTGGGGCAGCTTCGGCGTCACGGAGGACCACTACCGCCGCGCCATCCACCTCCTCTCCTCCCTCCCCGTCGACGCACTCGCCGCCGACCTCCGCCCCTCCCCCCGCGCCGGCCACCTCCGCCGCGCCGCCGCCGCCTACCGCCGACTCTCCGGCGAGCCCCTTCTGGCAGTGCGCGACCTCCTCCGCCACCTCCTCGACATGAAGCGCCGGAGCCCCCCTCCGCCGCCGCTTCCCCCGCCGGCGCCGCCGCCGCGGGGGCCGAGGAAGCGGAGGCGGGTGCGGGACTTCGAGGAGGCGGCGGCGGCGCTGGAGAGCCGGTGGCCGGTGCGGCGGCTCCGGTTCGCGGCGGAGGTGATCGTGGGGGCGCTCGCGGAGGGCGGCGGGGCGGGGCGGCGGATGACGCGCCAGGAGGTGCGCGACGCGGCGCGGCTGACCATCGGGGACACGGGGCTCATCGACTTCGTCCTCAAGTCCCTGGGCGACTGCGCCGTGGGCGGCCGCGTGGTGCGCCGCGCCCCCCACCCGCTCACCCGCGTCCTCGAGTTCTCCCTCGAGGACCCGGCGGCGGCGGAGGACGAGGAAGAGGACGAGGACGAGGACGAGAAGGCGACGCTGCTGTTCGCGGCGGCGCGGCCGAGCCAGGGGGAGGTGGAGAGGGACGTGGGGGCGGTGTATTGGGGGCTGGTGGAGGGGCGTCGGGAGGCGGCGCAGGCGGTGCTGGACTGCAAGCACTGGGCGAAGCGGTGGGGGCTGGGCGACGAGGCCGACGACCGGCTGCGGTTCCTGGTGCGGTGGAAGTCGCCGGGCAGAAAGGCGTGGGAGGAGGAGGAGGAGGAGGCGCGAAGAAGGCCGCTTCCGCCGGGGGAGGTGGTGGTGGTGGAGGCGCATGCGGCGGTGGGGGAGCTGGTGGCGGAGGCTGAGCGGGCGATGCGGGACACGTACTGCGCCTTCGAGGGGTTCGTCGTGGAGGGGGTGGACGGGGTGGCCGGCGAGGAGTGGGAGCCCGTCATGAACGGCGGTGCCGAGTCCGGGGCGGAATTGTGGGTGAGGGGGGAGTTCGGGCCGGAAGCGGGCGCCTGCGAGCTGCTGCGCGAGGGCGGGCAGGTGGGTGCCGAGGCGGAGGCGGAGGCGTGGGCGGTGGCGTGCGCGTGCGGGGCCAGCGACGACGACGGCGAGCGGATGGTGGCGTGCGACGCGTGCGACGTCTGGCACCACACGCGGTGCGCGGGCATCGCCGACGGAGACCCCGTGCCGCCGGTGTTCCTCTGCGCCCGCTGCGGCGGAGGGCTCGCGGCCGAAGCGGCCGTCGCAGCAGCAGCAGCAGCAGCAGCAGCCGCGGGCGGGGCGCTCCGCGTTTGAAGTCTCTTTTGGATACGGTTTTTCTTTCTCTTTCTTGTTTTTTCCGGAAAGAATGTTGATAAGAATTCGTTGAGATTCTTTTTACACTTTTCTTTTTTCCTTTCTTTTTCTCTTTGATATACATATTTTCTACACATTCATTGGCATTCGTTTGGACGACCTGCGAATTCAGGTTGGCAATAAGAGAAAACAATGTAACATTCTTCTTTTTTCTTTCACCCTTAACAACAACGTAACATTCACAAATGAATAATGTTAGTCCTACACTGCTTTTGGATTGTAATCCTATAATTATATTATTCAAGAATTCATATTTTTCTGCTAATCATATCATTTATTTTTTAATTACTAAATTTATTTATTTATTTTGAACCCTCCTACAACCATTTTGAGTTGTTCTTGTTTATCGTCACTCCTTTTTTTACTTTTTAAACACTAATTATATATAAATTTTTTTCTTTGATTGCTATAGTTAGTTTAACTTGTAATGCATCCGGCTAAGTAATAGATAATAATTTATTTAAAAAATATTTGAAAGTAAAAAAGTTATTTTCATGTCTTTTTTTTCCCAAGTAAATATTTGGGATGACAAAAATTCATGCATTAATTCACTGTCCACTCTAATACTTTTTAATATACAATTTTTTTTTAAAAAAAATATAAAAATAAATACGATGCCAAACCATTAGTGGAACCGGTAAACTTTGAAATTTGAATTTTTGGTGTCTTTTTGGGAATTTTTTTTTTCTCTTGACAATTTGCTTTGAAATTTTTGGAAACCTTTAGGATTGGTCTTAATTGAGCTATGGTGCTTTTTATGAATTTTAGCTTGTGTTTTTACTTGAGTTCATGGTTTGTTTTTAATGAAATTTGACTTGTATTTCTTTACTTGGTTTTGGCTTGATGAAGTTCAGGCATAAACAACAGTTACTGTCTGCCGAATGGTCAATCGTCTGTATGGCCATAGTTGACTGCCAGTGAGGCCCTAGTCGACTGTCCATGAGACAAGGGTTGAATAAAAACTTTTGGGGTTTTTTTTAGATGTATTAAATTTGAAAATTGGGGAGTCCTTAGAATTGACTGTAATCGGATTTTTGTGATCTCTTTAGTCTTTTTCATCGAGGATCCTTTGTCCTTTCATCTATTTCCTTTTTTATAGATCTCGATGATTCGATGAGTAGGAACTATCTTTTTTAAGTTACTTATTATATATATATATATATATATATATATATATATATATATATATATATATATATATATATATATATATATATATATATATATATATATATATATATATATATATATATATATATATATATATATATATATATAGGTCTTACTAATACAATTAAATAAAGTTAACAAATTAGTGAATAAATAATAATTTTAAATAGTAGTGTCTTATTAAAGAAAAATATAAATATTATAAATTATAAACAAAATACATATAAGTATCATAAATAGAAAATATAGCAAAATAAAAGCGTAAATTTGAATACCGATATATGAAAATAGTCTGAACAAAATGAAGTAGACAAAAGAAGAGTTTTGTCCCTTCTAATTCCATTGTCTTCTTCTTCGTCATCAATAATTATCTTTCTTTTCTTAAGGCGAGAGAATTTTGACCTGGTAATATTCATCAGCAAAGATTCTTCATCGTCTTCGAGAATTTTTCGATGAGTATGATTTTGAGAAAATTTCTTACTTCTTATTGATTCAGCTTTTTCATTATCTTCAAGAATATTATCTTGAATATGACTCTGAGAGAAATTCTTGTCTGTGATTGATTCATCTTCTTTTTCATCAATTTTCTCAATTGATATGCCTGTGTAGTTGTAAGTAATTACTTCACCTCTTTTGTTCTCTGCAACTTTAATAGTTAGTAAGTATTATTTTTTTCAAACAACTTTCTAATTTTTTCACAAATTGGTCAATATTATATTCCTGCAAAATTGAATGACAAAGAATAAGTAAATTTATAAAATATTTTTTGTATTATTATAATACATGTGGTACCTTCAATAGCCGAAGTTTCTTAACTTTGCATTTCAACAATTGCTCTACTTCCTTATGAAATAGTGATACCCAAATTTCGCTAGTATCATCAGCAACTTTTAGACGAAACATGAATTTGTAAAAACTTAGTAAACAGTTAAGAGCACAATAGCCCTTATATATATATATATATATATATATATATATATATATATATATATATATATATAGAGAGAGAGAGAGAGAGAGAGAGAGAGAGAGAGAGAGAGAGAGAGAGAGAGAGAGAGAGAGTCCGGCTGGGATACTATCGATAGTACCAAGCACTTGGTACTACTGAATTTTCTGCCGTTAGATTTATCTCTTTTATTATTTCTAACCGTTAGATCATACTATTCAACCAACCACCTACTCAACCCTATGGGACCACTATCATCCTAATCGCACATTTTTTCATCCAAAGGCCGAAAACCTAATAGCACCAATGACTTGGTACTATTAATAGTATTCCAGCCAAATTCTATATATAGAGTCCGGCTGGGATACTATCGATAGTACCAAGCACTTGGTAATACCGAATTTTCTGCCGTTTGATTTATCTCTTTCATTATTTCTAACCGTTAGATCATACTATTCAACCAACCGCTTACTCAACCCTAGGGGACCACTATCATCCTAATCGCATATTTTTTCATCCAAGGGTTGAAAACCTAATAGCACCAATGACATGGTACTATTAATAGTATTCCAACCAAATTCTATATATAAAGTCCGGCTGGGATACTATCGATAGTACCAAGCACTTGGTACTACCGAATTTTCTGCCGTTAGATTTATCTCTTTCATTATTTCTAACCGTTAGATCATACTATTCAACCAACCACTCACTCAACCCTAGGGAACCACTATCATCCTAATCGCACATTTTTTCATCCAAGGGCCGAAAACCTAATAGCACCAATGACTTGGTACTATTAATAGTATTCCAGCCAAATTCTATATATATATATATATATATATATATATATATATAGAGTTGAGCTAGAATACTTTTGGAATTACCAACCCCTTGGTGCTTCCACATTTTTAGCCCTTGGATCTACTTTTTAATTACTAATAGCCTTTAGATCAAACACTATTCCACCTACCACCACCTATCACCACCTATCACCATCATCCCAATCCTCCAAATCTCAATCCAAAGGCTATAAACCCACAAGCACCACCTCCTTGATACTCTTAGAAGTATTCTAGCTCAACTCTATATATATATATATATATATATATATATATATATATATATATATATATATATATATATATCTATATGCATGTGTATATACATGTGTACATACATACATACATACATACATACATACATACATACATACACATGTATATACACATGCATATATACATACATACATATATACATACATACATATATACATACATACATATATATATATATATATATATATATATATATATATATATATATATATATATATATATATATATATATATATATATATATATATATATATATATATATATATATATATATATATATAGGGGGTCCGGCTACTATACTCTTATGAGTATGATCGTATTCGTACTCATAAGTTTTTCTCGATGATGGAGCTTTCGAATCGACGATCCATACCGTTAAATATTATCTAGAGCATTTAAAACTTCTAGAAATTAAATTTCATAATTTTTTGACATCATTTGCCCTGTGATCAAAAGATCTCAAAGTAGACAATTTTTAACGGCCGGTATGAGATACTTGCTCGTTTAACGGTGTAAAAGAATCGGAATCTGTTGAATTTTTGATAGAAAATTTTATTTACTATGTAAATAAAGATCAATAACTCGGATCTTAAATTGAAGAATCCGATCATCCATTTTTAGGACGTCGTTCAATTTTGACCGTTCATTTTATGCCCACTTGATGGACTTTATAACGATTTCGAAAAATTACGAAATTTATTTTCTAGAAGTTTTAAATACTCTAGATCATATTTAACGGTGTGGATCGTCTATTCGGAAGCTCCATCATCGAAAACGACTTATGAGTACGAAGGGTCCTATACTCATAAGAGTATAGTAGCCCTACCCTATATATATATATATATATATATATATATATATATATACATATATATATACATATATGTATATGGGCATATATATATATACATATATATATATATGGGCATATATATATATATATATATATACATATATATAGAGTAGGGCTATTGTGCTATTAATAGCACAATAGCCCTTGTGCTATAAGCTTTTTAACCACTCATCAATTTTGATGGGTGGTTAGGATGAGAGGGTGGAGAGAAATTGGAGAGAAATTGTATGTCTCAATTTCTCTTCTCTTTGAATTTCTCTTCAATTTCTCTCATCCCTCTCATCCTAACCACCCATCAAAATTGATGGGTGGTTAAAAAGCTTATAGCACAAGGGCTATTGTGCTATTAATAGCACAATAGCCCTACTCATATATATATATATATGTATATATATATATATATATATATGCCCATATATATATATATATATATAGAGTCCGGCTGGGATACTATCGATAGCACCAAGGGTTTGGTGCTATCGAGTTTTCCACCGTTAGATTTAACCTTTTGATTATTTTTATTCGTTAGATTATACTATTCAACCAACCACCCACTCAACCCTAGGGGGCCCACATCATCCTAACCGCACATTTTTCAATCCAAAGGCTAAAAAACTAATAGCACCAAGCCATTGGTGCTATTGATAGTATTCCAGCCTAGTTCTATGTATATATATATATATAGCTATTAGTTTTAATATTTATGAACAGTCTCTGGCATAAATTTCAAGGTAAAATTTGGTATAACCAAAGTGAATTCCACAGGTAAACTTATATCGAATTGTTGTACGAACAATCCAAACGATTCCAGACAACCTTTGACAACGACATAACATAAATTCAAATATGTAAGTTGTTATGTTGAAATAGAAAGAAATATGTCGAGAAGTATAAAGTGTAGCCAAATCAACTCGAATGAAAATTTTCATTAAAATGTCAGTCGACAATTGCACACCTTCCTCGTCATCAACCCGATGTTGAAGATAACTATATACTAACGATATATTGTAAATAAAACTAAAAAATAAAGAATTAGTAGCCATCGAAGGAAAATTTTTTTAAAAAAATAGAAGCATACCGAATAAAATAGAAGACAATTAAGTTACAAACAATTCGTAAAACCATTTTATAGTGAGTATGAGTAAACAACTATTTTTTTAAAAAAAAATTACCAAAGTATGCATACTAAGAAATAATTTTAAAAAAGATTACAAAACTAACCGTTAAGTAAGCGTACGAAGATCGATTAAATAATTATCACCAAATTGGTTCAAATCCATATAAGATCCAGAATGTCTCCTATTAGAAGTCTTTTTCCTCTTCAAATTCAACTCCTACTCGATGCCATTGCCTAGGGCAACAATACTTTCTTATATAGAAAAAAAATTAAAAAAATTAATAAATAAATAATTCATAAATATTTATTCAAAGTGAACACCTCTCAATACAATCTTTATGTTTTTTCAACAAACCTCTTTGTTTCTTGAATAAATTAATTCACGAATGTTTAATAATCAAAGTGAACACCTTTCAATACAACCTCTTCGTTTCTTGAAAAAAACCTCTTAATTTCTTGCACAAATTTATTCATAAATATTTAATGATTATTAGTATAATTATATTTATTCAAAGTGAACACTCTCTATTCAATCTCTTTATTTTTTCAACAAATCTTTTTATTTCTTAGAAAAATTAATTCATAAATATTTAATAATCATATAAATTACCAACATACCCTTGGTAGGAGGGGGTGAGGAAAACCAACCAAATATATTTGTTTATAGTTCTTGGGCAAATTAATTCTTAATATTTAATAGTTATTAACATAATTGCATAAATATAGAAACAAAATTAGAGAAATTAATAAATAAATAATTTATAAATATTTATTCAAAGTGAACACCTCTCAATACAATCTTTTTGTTTCTTCAACAAAGCTCTTTGTTTCTTGAACAAATTAATTCACGAATGTTTAATAGTCAAAGTGAACACCTTTCAATACAACCTTTTCGTTTCTTGGAAAAGCCTCTTTGTTTCTTGCACAAATTAATTCATAAATATTTAATGGTTATTAGTATATTTGCATTTATTTAAAGTGAACACTCTCTATTCAATCTCTTTATTTTTTCAACAAACCTCTTTATTTCTTAGATAAATTAATTCATAAATATTTAATAATCATGTAAATTACCAACATAACCTTGGTAGGAGGGGGTGAGGAAAACCAACCAAATATATTTGTTTATAGTTAATATCTAGATATAGTCCGGCTACTATACTTTTATGAATATAGGTCCCTTTGTACTCATAAGTTTTCGGCCATTAGATTTACCCCTTTAACTATTTTCATCCGTTAGATCATATTATTCAACCAACCACCCACTCAACCCTAGGGGACCACTATCATTCTAACCGGAGACCACTATCATTCTAACCGCACATCCTTTCATCCAACAGCCGAAAACTTATGAGTACAAAGAGGTCTATACTTATAAGAGTATAGTAGCCCTAGTATGTATATATATATATATATATATATATATATATATATATATATATATATATATATATATATATATATATATATAGTTGAGCTGGAATACTATTAATAGTATTTGGACTTTTTTGCTATCGATTTTTTAGCTGTTAGATCTACACTTTAAGTAATTCTACCCTTTAAATCATACTATTCAACCAACAATCCACTCAACCCTAGGGGGACCGCCACTAAACCCTAGGGGACCACTATCATCCCAACCCTACAATTTTCATCCAAGGGTTAAAAACTCGATAGCAAAAGAGCCCAAATACTATTAATAGTATTCCAGTCCAATTCTATATATATATATATATATATATATATATATATATATATATATATATATATATATATATATATATATATATATATATATATATATATATATATATATATATATATATATATATATATATATATATATATATATATATATATATATATATATATATCCATACCTATATATTAATCCCCAATATCTATAGATGACGTGGCACAACCTTATTTTTTTGAGACAATTTTTTTTCGTTTTACATAGGCACATCTCCACTCTCTCTTCATCTTCCTTGAGTCTTTTTTTTTTTCTTTCTCTTAACAGCTTGCATTTATTCTGTT
Source organism: Puya raimondii (assembly GCA_016920855.1). Taxonomy (NCBI): domain Eukaryota; kingdom Viridiplantae; phylum Streptophyta; class Magnoliopsida; order Poales; family Bromeliaceae; genus Puya; species Puya raimondii. The sequence continues at coordinate 212,984,534 of JABWPP010000050.1, read as the reverse complement.
TTTTCCAATATTCTCTTCATCTTTTTTGAGCCGTTTTTTTCTTCTCTTAAAACTACATTTACCCTATTTTTTCTAATGGCCCTTTGCCTCCCATTACATTTATTCTGTCTTTTCTCCAATAGCCCTTCGCCTCATGTCCCCAAGAGGTAAGATTGGGAAGATGGGAAGGCACGGAGAGCTCAACATTCTACCCCAGAAGCATTAGAACGTCTACAACTACGTTGCTCAAGAACATTGATCTTGAACCTGATCCTGACGTCGAAGAGGAGATTGGGCTAGGGGTGTCAACGAGCCAAACACGAGCGAGCTGGGGTCGGCTCGTTTCATAAACGAGCCGAACACGAGCTGGCTCGTTTAAGTATCGAGCCGAAAAATTCGGCTCGTGTTCGGCTCGTGTTCGGCTCGTTTATTAACGAGCCGAACACGAGCCGAATACGAGCTGGCTCATGAATAATAATTTAAAAAGATTAGAATGAATATATATAGAACATACATTTATAAGATCTTACCTATTACACTTTGATCTAATGGTTGAAATTTTATATATAAATGAACCGTTATAATTGAGTTGGGCTTTATATTTAGGTTGGGCGAAAAATTAAATAATAAAAATTTATATTATATAATATATAATTATTTATTTATATATATATATATATAAATATAAAATATATATATTCGAGCTGTTATCGAGCCGAACACGAGCGAGCTGACCCCAGCTCGTGTTCGGCTTGTTTATTAAACGAGCTGAAAATTTCAGCTCGTTTTCGGCTCGTTTACTAAACGAGCGATTCGATCTCGAACTCATTTCGAGCCGAACACGAGCTGGCTCGTGAACAGCGAGCTGGATTGCCACCCCTAGATTGGGCGCAAGGGTACTACGGCGGAAGAGGAGGAGGAGCAACAACATCATCGTTTGTTTCTTTACTTCTTCTTTTTTACCATACTGGTTAGTAAAATCTGTATTATATTTGATGTATTAGGTTGTACATCTTTCAATCTTTTAGAAAAATATTGTATAACTTTTCATATGCTTATTTTTTCTACTTTTATGTCTATTTTTATTATTTGATGTAAGGATGTTGACAAAATTATATTTATATAATGATCTAAAAATATTTTTATTTTCTTGAGGGAAAAGTGCATAGCTTATATAAGAAAATTTAAGCCTTTGATTGTTTTGATTTGTGGAATGTTATTTTTTATTAGATTTTTTTTATCTAAACTTTCTTTTACTCCCAAATTTTGCTATTCGGCTCAGTAGATTGACATACTTATTCTTTTGCTATAAGCATTTTGTTACTAATCGGTTTCAGTAGATTGATATATTTAAACTTTTGCTGGAATTCAATTTGTTTGCACTATTTTTGTTTCCAAAATAATAGCAAATCTTTGATATAGTAGCTAGACATCAAATTTACTTTAACTGTATCCGTCCGCTGCAACGCGCGGGTTACTACACTAGTATATATAATTTTAGAAGCATAATTTCTAGGGTGAACCACAAGACGCCATGTGGCACAATTTCATGAGAAATTCCAATATGCCTTGATAATGATATTACTTATTGTAATATCTGAAGTTTTAAATTGAGGCAATTCAAATTTTAAATTGAAATTTGAATTCAATTTATTTTTGTATATATATATGTTGACCAGAGAGAGGAAAGGTGCGTCGCAAATCGGCGACCGATTCAGGTGAAGCGAAAAGGCGGGTTTGATGGTCCGGCAGTGCCGGAAGCGCTGGCACATTCCGTTCGTAAATTCGATGGACGGATCTTCCAAGATCACGCGATTATCGAGAAGGGGGTCGAATATGGCGAAACAGAAATTTCGCAAAACCCCCTATAACTTATGTATCAAATCGCGCAAAATCGCACATGGAGGTGCCTACGCGCGTTTTACATGTGCTGTTGAGGGCTCGGCTGAAAATTCAGTGAAACGAGGGACTTATGCGTATTTTGGGCAAAGGTATACATATTGAAACTAGGGTTTCCATCTCCAAACCCTAAAATTACCCTCCCTCTCTTCTCCCAGCATGAGCCTGCCGCCTCTCCTCCACCTTCAGAGGGCGCTGCGTGCTTCCCGGCCACCGGCAACCGGGATCCGGCCAGCCAAAAGCCGGCACCACCCTCTCATTCTTCTCCCTCACACCCTCCTCTCATTTTCTCTCTCCATCTATGCCCCAGAGCAAGGAGGACGCGCACCGCCCACCCTGTAAAGACCGAGAATTTTACTATGCAATTTAATTCTCCGTTGATAATGTTTTTGTGTGTATTTTAACTACATAATCACTCGTCAAGTTTCGGGAGAAAATGATTTAAAATGAAAGAGTTACGCGATTTCGAAAATTCACTTAAGTGAATAGTAACTCTGGTTTTTCGGAGAGGCCGATGATTAGAGATGGCTTCCGGAGTGTATCAGACTCCGTTCTTAGTGGTCCAATAGCTCGTTTTCAACTGTCCGACTATTCTGGACTCGATGGCACTAGTAGATTTTAGATGTGATGCACCATTTTCGAGAAAACTGGACCTTGTCGAAAAATAGACTTTTATTCTTCATTGTGTTGGCTATGCAAAGCTTACCGTAACTCCGCTTTGCATGTGAACCCTCGGATAGGGACCTAACGGGTGAAAGAAAGTTGGTGTCGATGGACTTTGGTCGCGAGTTCGCTAATCGAGAGGATTTAAAAGCGATTATCGACCGTTAAGCAATTGATGTATAGATGAATCAGAAAGAGGATGAGTTCGTCGTGAATCGGCAACCAAATCGAATGAAACAAAATCATGAGTTCGATGATTCAACAGTGCCGAACGTGCTGGTGCAATCCGTTCGGAGATCCAACGGACGGATCGCAAAAATATCGCACGCTTTTCGAGGATGGGTCAAAATATCGTGTTTGATGTTTCGCGAAAAGTTCCAATATTTTACGTATCAAAATGCATGAAATCGCTTGTGGAAGTGCTTGCGCGCGATTTACACGCGCTGTGAGGGACTTAGGAAGAAAAACTGAGTTTTCGTGGGCTTTTGTGCAAAAGAGCCAATGTGTATAATAGGGTGATTCTTGGGCTTCCTCCCATGAAACCCTAACCCTAACTGCTAGCCACCCCCATTCCCCTCTCAGCCGACCTAGCCGACCCTTCTCCCTCTCCAGTATGCGCTGCTCACCTCCCGGCCGCCGGCGACCCAACTCCGGCCGGCCAGAAGCCGCTAGCACCACCACTTCCTTCCTCTCCGTCACCTTCACCACCAACTCCCTCTATTTCTCTGCCGAGGTCAGGGCAGGGTGCTCCCCCACCCTCGTGCCCCTCATCTGAGACACCCCGGACCTCCGGCGAGGCCCCCCCAACGGCTGTAGCAACCCCCGAGCGCCGCCGCCGCGGCTGCTGCCCGGTTGGAGCCACCTAGGGCTCGGCGGCCGAGCCGCACCAGGGCGCCGCCGCCGCCGTCGACCTAAGCCACCTCTCTCCTCGTGACCCCGGAGGAGCCCTGCGCCACTCCCTTGGCCGCATCGTCCGTCGCCGTGGCCGGAGAAGGAGATCGAGCCCGATCCGAGATTGTGCAGGCTCGTGTTGCTCCTGCGCCGCCGCCGCCGCCGCCGCCCCAGCCGCCGGATAGCGCGCGCCCCGACGTCCCCCGGTCAGCCGCTCCCCACTACCGTCGCCTCTGCCGTCGCCGGAGCCGCCGTCGACCAGATTCGGACCGCCCTCCCTTCTCCTTTCCGCGGCTAGGGCATCATTGCCCGCCGCCGCCGCCGCCTCTCGTCGCCGTCCGGCGCGAGCCCCGACTCCCCCGGACCGACCTCACCCGCCCACCGCCGGCGCGCCCGCCGGCGTAGCCGTCGCCGGCCGGAGCTTCCTCCCTGCTCTCGGGTTCAGCCCGAGCTGGGGCTGTTTTGGGCTGCATCGCCGTTCTGGCGATCCGAGCCTCCTCCGTCAACTCCTCTGGTGAGCACGGCCCTCCCGAGGTGCTCGCCTGTTCTGCTGACAGCGAGGCTCGAAACGTCAAGTTCTTGAACGTCGCTCCCGGACCGCCTTTCCGGTTGAGGTTCCGGTCGCTCCCGTGCACTCCTCGGCTGTTCTCTGTGCTCCGGACAGAGAGCACAGCCTCCGCCTCGTCGAGACCTAGCATGGTGTGTCTCGGCGGGCCTCGATAATGCTCGAATCGAGGTATCAGCCCATAATTTCTCTATTTATATGCTTATATTGCAATATTGTTTAATGTTAGGGGCTTTGATGCGATTTGTCCGCTGTGGGCAGCGTGTTTACACTAATTGCGACCTGTGGACTTGTTGTCCAAGGTCATCTACCCTTCGCTAATCCGAAAATGGGTTTTCGGAGCGTTTTCCGACGAAATTCGTCGGTGGAACGTAGTTTTTGGCTCGGAAAATATCCAACGCGATGTGTGTGACTTGTGGGCTACCGCTAAGCCTTATTGGCTGGTTGTTCCGGCCGTCTCGTGTATTCGGAGACGCTCGGTGAGCGGTAGTGGGTTCCGTTGTCGAAATCGACACTTTCGGGAACCCGGATCGGAACGATTGTCCGACGATGATCGTTTCGATGTTTGATCTTGTGCTTGCTGCCAAGACACCCAAATAGATGTGTTTTGGGGCAGCGGTTGACTCGTCGAGCGAGTCGGTATCTTTCGGGATTGTTCGTGTGTCCCGGGAATGTCCCGGTGCGATTTTGGGACTTCCGGTGTTGTTCGGAGATCGGTTTGGGGAACCGAGTCTCGGGTTTTGGGATTTGTGTGAGATGCATATGTTGAGTCTTTTAGGGCATGTATCTGACTCGGTAGACCTATCGTAGGTTCGGTTGATCTGCATCGCGTCCAAGCTTCTGACGCGAGTACGACAGGTGGGTGAGCTTTCGGAGTAGTCGGTATCACTGTTCCCTGTCTCTCCTTTGATATAGCTCTACATGTCGATTCCTTCTTTACAGCATTCGTTCATACTTACCTTACTTGCATGGTATATTTGTGGTCATGGACATGTAGAGCAGGATTATGCATTGACGATCTGTGGACTTCTTGTCCAGGCAACACATCGACTCTCTTGTCGTGTGTTTCGATCTGATTGATCAGGATTTGGCGTTCATACGCCTCTGTTGTGGCTTCGGCCAGGTACCGGTCTCTTGCCGGCTTTGATTCGATCTGTTTGATCAGGATGCGGCGTTCCTTTCGCCTGTGATGTGGCTTCGGCCAGGTATCGGCTTCTTGCCGGCTTCTTATTGAGCATATCGCATGATTAGTCACTGCACAGCGTGTATTCATGACACCAGATCGGTTTGGCCACCGATCAGGGGTGTACTATCCGGATGAGTCGACCTGCGGGCGCATGAGTTAGATCGGGTGCAAGCAAAGTGACGAGGTAGCCTGAGGTCTGCGGACCAATATGGCAGGATACTGATTGGGTATTTTGAGTTTTCATTCCATTGATGCATATGCAGCTTAGTTTTTCCTGTACAGTAGCGTTTTGATTATTTATTCTGTTCATACTGACACAGCTACTGTAGATCTCTGATTATATTGTTATCATATCTCCTTTGTTTCTCAGTGATTACGACATGCCCCTGTGGCTCAGTTGTACCCACTGGGAAACCTCGTTGTGGTTTCTCACTCCCAATTTTTCAGGTAGCTCGGGCGAGGAGTTCAGTTCGTGGTTCGACGCGAGGACGATCTAGCTAGACTGCATTAGCGGTCATCACCCTGGTTATGTTTTCCTTATCTGCATTAGTAGTCAGATAGATATATAAATGGTTCAGTTAGATGATCAATTTGAATGCTTATAATTGTATAAGATGATGAATTCCCTATGCATAATTTGGATTATCAGCATTTGACTTATGTTTTATCGTGTGGGTGTCTACCCATCGTGGTAGATGGTTTTCAAAATGAAGTTCCGTGTGGGAACAGTTTGAAAAGGTTTTTATGGATTTCTTTTAACGCTTATTAGAATTTGAAAACAAAGCTTTCGAGTGGGAAGCAATTTTTAATAGGATGTTTATTGTACTGTGCATTGCATCATCCTTCGCTTAAGGAGTGCTTAGAGACATGTAAGGATAGTTGTATGCAAATATACTCTATGGTTGTATTATGTGGATTATCGTGAATGTAAGTGTGATTGTGATCCTGTTGTATGTTGTTAGTACGCCGTGCAAATATAGGGGAGACTCTGTCCGTGTAGACAGAGGTGCCTGTATTTGTGGCGGGTCTGTTCACTGCGCGGGCTAGACTTTCAAAAAAAAAAAAAAAAAACCAGTTTTTCGCATCTAAACTAACCCGGGGCGTGACAGCTCTAGGAAAATAATTGGGAGCAACTAGCTGATATTTTATATCGACTATATAAATTATTCAATCACCAATCATTAGTACTCAGCGACATTCAATTAAAAAACTATACATTGGTTGAAATTGAGAAATTATAATTAAAAAGTGGAATGTCTTTTAATAAATTTTCAAATATGCCATTCCTAATGATGTGCTTCTATAAGAATGTAATAAAAAGAGAGTAACTATGATAGAGAAAGTCTTAAGATTGAACATGCCACTCTCTATCAAGGATTAAATTAGAAACAATGAGAAATTTATGATGATATCATTAGATCTGTTTATGAAAATAAAGGTCATCTTTTTTTTTGTTTATGGTCATGGTCGGACCGGAAAGACTTATTTGTGGAAGACTATTTGTGCAAAACTAAGATCGAAAGAAAAAATTGTGATTGCTATGGCTTCTTCTGGAATTGCAGCTCTTTTATTACTTGGTGGTCGAACAGCACACTCTCGATTTAAAATTCCAATTGACTTGAATAAAAATTCAGTATGTGAAATTCACCAAGGAACCTAGTTAGCAGAATTAATTCGAAAAGCAAGTCTTATTATATGGGATGAAGCACCCATGGATCATAGATATACCTTTGAAGCTGTTGATCGTACACTTTGCAATATTCTTTGCTTTGATATACAAAATTGTGATGAAAAAATATTTGGAGGTAAAACTGTACTTCTAGGAGGTGATTTTCGACAAATATTGCCTAGTTCCAAATGATGGAAAAGAAGATGTTGTGCAAGTCTCATTAAATAGATATTTACTTTGGAAATATTGTAAAATTTTTAAATTGAATGAAAATATGTGATTGTAACAATGCAAAATGACATTGGATGAACAATTGGATGAACAAGAATCGATGAAACAACTTTGTAAATGGATTCTAAATGTTGGTGAAGGAAAATTCAGACCATAGCTTTTAGTGAAGAAGTTGAGTCATCGTGGATTAAAGTACCGAATGATTTTCTCCTTACAATTCAAAAAGATTAAGTGGAAATCATTGTTGATAGCACATATCCAGAATTTTATAAGAATTTCTCCAACAAAAATTATTTGCAAGAAAGAGCTATTTTGACTCCACCTAATGAAACGGTTGATACCGTTAATAATAATTTATTAGAAAGAATCGGTGGTGAAAAAAATATTTACCTGAGTTTTGATTCTATTTCTAAAAGTTCTAGCAACATTGTTGATCAGGAAACATTATATCTGACTGAATATCTTAACTCACTCACTTTTCCTGGAATCCCAAATCATCAACTTGAACTTAAAGTTGGAGTTCCAATAATGCTTTTGAGGAATATAAATCAGTATGGGACTTTGTAATGGCACAAGGCTTATCATTACACATTTAGCAAAATGGGTGATAGAAGGAAATATTATTACTAGAACTCATAAGGGTATAAAGGTATTTATATCTAGAATTATCATGTTCCCCTCAGAAACAAAATTGCCTTTCGTACTTAAGGGAAGACAATTTTCAGTACGAGTATATTTTGCAATAACCATAAATAAAAGTCAGGGTCAAACTCTACAATATGTTGGTCTATATTTACCAAAACTTGTTTTTGCACATGGGCAACTTTATGTTGCTGTATCACGTGTGACATCTAAAGCTGGTTTAAAAATATGTGTCAAGAATGATGGTGATGAACGTGATTATTGTATCAAAAATATTGTTTATAAGGAAGCATTTAATATGTTATAGATTGGAAGAACTGTAAGTTCACATTTTTATTTTCATTAAATTTAAGTAAATACATATGAATTCTTACAATTCTATAGGATTATATTTTTCTAAATTGATAGTACTTTGTATGCAGGCTTTTAACCAACAGTGGAATCTATTTGTTACATTAAAGATCTAAAACCAGAAACAGAAGAATGTGCATTAAAATGTAGGGTGACTTGCATATGGGATGCTCTAAACACTAAGGCCAACAATGATTTCATTAGCTTGGATCTAATATTGATTGATGAGAAGGTATGTACAATACGACAAAAATAGTTTTATGAAATATAATGAATAATTTTTTTTTGCAAAAAAACAAGATTGAATTTCTACAGGGGGATCAAATTCATGCAGTTATCGAGAAAGTACATGCCACCCAATTTAGACCATTAATTCAAGAGAACAAAATATATGCAATATGTAATTTCAAAATCCTTCTAAATAGATCATTTTTTAGACCTGTTCATAATAATTATATGATCAATTTCTATGAAATAACAAGTATCAAAGAGATCAAAAAGGATATTATTGATATAAAAAGGCATCAGTTTGAGTTTGTGGATTTCTTTGTTGTGCCAAAGTGTTTGAACAATGACCTCCATTTAACAGGTATGATATAGTAAATTTTTATAGACGAACTTATAAGTTTCACTATATATATCACTCTATAAGTAATATGAGATATTTGTTGCAGATGTCATGGACTTCTTATGTGGGATTAGTGAAATCTCAGAACCAAATAGAGAGAGAATTAAAGTACAGAAGCGTACTATCTGTATTACATCATAATACTAAGCACTTGAATATAAGTTACTGTAATCTAATTTTTTATTTTATATAAAAAAATTGTTTACTGTGAACATCAGTATCTATCTCAGGAAATAATATATGACTGTTACATTATAGGGTAATCGAGTTGAAGATATCAATGATAGCATTTCTGAATATTCGAGAAATATAATAGTCATTGTGACATCAACAACTGTTAGGAATTTTTTGGGTAAGAAATATTTATTTATTTCATAAAATTTTCAAATATTCCGATCAATTTTATTTTATCTTATAAATATTTGTTTAAAATTCAATATGATGATATATGTATAGGAGAATTACAGCTCAATACAATTAGTGCTACAAAAATTTATGTGGATTTGGATATATTAGAAGTCAAATGTTTGCAATCCAAGTAAGTTCTTTTCCTAATGTTTAAGAATATTTTATATATATATAAGTGGTTCAAATTAATATTTGTTTATTGATTTCAGCTTTGAAAATGAGTTTGTTGCTGTTGAGAAGATGAGTTTATGTACATGGTTTAACACAAATTCAAATGACCTAGCAATGAAAAATCGAACAACTATTTCAAAACTTTTATAGGAATTCGATAGAATGAAAAGAAACAGGTGTTCCAAAATATTTTATCTTATTATTATTTTTTAAGTAGAAGTCTAATAACAATACTAAGATTTCTACTATATATGTATATAGGAAAATATATACACATGTTTGGCTTCTATTGAAGAGGTGATCTCCAAATTTGGGTGATTTTATACATACTGTTATATCTGCCGAAAAAGTTGCATGAGAATTCAAAATTTTAAATCTTTGTGAAATTTGAATTTCGTGTTCCTCTCCACTCTACTGTGTTTTTGATCTGTATACGTATATATATATATGTATGGGTATATATATATGTATATATGTAGTATATAATGTGTATTTTATTGTTTATGTTTTGGTTGCGGAGAGAGAACGGCGCAATCCGGAGTCCGTTTCTGACGATCCAAAATGGTAGATTCAATGTCTCGGCAGTGCTGAACGCGATGGCATGACCCGTTTCGACATGCGACGGACGGATCAAAAGTTATTGCATTTTCTTCGCTGAGAGGTCGAATTGTACATTTTGCTGTTTCGCGATCTGGACCCTGTTTCACGCACCGTTTTGCGTGAGATTGCTTGTGGAGGGGTGTCTGGGCATTTTTGTTCCTGCTGTGAGGGACCCAGGGGCTATTTGCTGTGTTTGAGGGGCTTTTGTGCAAATGTACATGTGTGTATTTGTGTTGTGTGTGTGTGTGAGAGAGAGAGAGTTTTCCTTTGCTTCTCTTCTCCCTCAGCCACCCCAGCAGTGAGCCACCCAGCTCCCCTAGCTCCCCTGCCATCTCTCCGTGCGCCGCCGGCCTCCGCCGACCACCCCTAGCCGGCGCAATCCCCGGCCAACCCTACTCTCTCCATTTTCTTATTCTTCTTCCTCTTCTTCTTCTTCTCCTTCCCTGCGGCGTGCACCCAGGGGGAACCCACGCCTGAGCTCCCCTGAGGTGGCACGACCGCCGGCGACCAGCCCCGCCGCCGGGAACCGCCGAGCGCCGCCGAGCTGCTGCCAGCTGCTACTAGGGCAGCCGCAGGCCGAGGCTGCTGGACCCGAGCCGCCGCCACCCTCTGGTCCTCCGGCGCCGTCGCCTTCCTCCCCGGCCGCCGCTGTTCCGCCGGAGCGCCGCCGCAGCCGCCGCGGGCTCAGCCTGGGCAACTAGGGCAGCCGCGGCCGAGCTCCCTCCGCCGCCGCCACCACCGGTTTTCTTTGTCGTGGTCACCGACAGCCCGACGTCCGGCGACCCCCTCTTGCCGGTGCTCGTGTCGCCGCCGGCCGCCGTCGCCGTTCGTTGCCGCGCCGCCGTGCCCTAGCCAACCCGAGAGCTCCCCTTCTCCCAGCGCCGCCGTCGCCGCTTCCTGCCGCCGGCTGAGGTGAGCACCCTCTTCCTCACCACCCCCGCATCCGACCCTGGCCGCTGCGGTCCGTGCATGTCGGCCGGCCGCCGGCCGGAGCTGGTTGCTCCGGCCAGGGTGTGTTTTTAGCTTGTTTTGGGCCGCAAGCTTGTGTTTGAGCTTCCTGTTGCCTCCCGAAGCTCAGAAAGGTGAGCACAATGATCGCAGCGACGCACTGATCATCATGCTCACCCTAGTTTGCTGTTTGGGTGTGCCGTTTCGCTGTTCGGCCTTTGTCGAGCAATTTCATCGCATGTTGTCGCTGTTTTTATGGATTTTTTGTGCTTGCGACTGGTCCTGTCGCAGTGGGGCTATGAGCACGGCCTCCGTTACGTTGTTACCTATCCGCTGGTGCTTGCGGAAGGTCGTGCGGATGAACGGAGTGCTCAAACGGCCTCGATTATGCTTGTTATGTATGTAAATGTTGCTTGTTTAGGGTTCTTTGTGATTGTGGCAGCATTGCGACGCTGCGGGCAGCAAGGGCATGATCCTTGAGGCCCTGTGGACTGGTTGTCCAACTCCTTCACCTTTCGCGGAGATCCGGATTTATTTCCGGTGCGTTTTTCGATGAAATGGTCGGCGAAACACGTGTTTTTAGTCGTGCGACTCACCTGCTATTTTCGCGAGTGACTTGGCTTCGTCATTTAGCCTCGTTGGCTGTTCCTCATCGCTGTCCCGAAGTTCCGAGGACAGCGGATGAGTGACGAAGGGTTCCGGTGTCAAATCGGCACTTTTCGGGAGCCCGGGAAGCCGTTTCGGGTGCGTTTGTGTTCGTGGCACCCCGAGCTTGTGCTCGCTGTCCTGTCACCTTGTGTTGGTGTGTTTGGGGACAGCGGTGGACCTGGTTTAGTTGTTGGTACCCCTGTGGAGCTTAGTGTGGTTTCGGGATCGTCTCGGTGGGTTTTTCGGGCGATCCGTCGGTTTCGGGATGTGAGCGCCTTGTGTTTTGTGTCGACTTGGTGGACCTTGACCCTGTGAGTCTTTCGTAGGTCCTGTCGTGGTTCCCGAGAGCCGTCGGTGTTAGGCTCTAGCGTTTCGACAGGAGGGTACTTCGATCCGGAGTCGGTTCAGTGGACTACGGTGATACCTTTCTATCATTTCTCTTGCATTTCAGATATTAGTTCACTTGACTCCCGTTGACTCTACTTATGTGTGCTTGGATAGTAGAGTAGTTGTGATTTGCATGATTCTTGAGATGACCTAGTTGGTCGGTGGTGATCGCTTGTTGTTCCGAGCGATTCTCGTTGTGGTTTCAGTTGCTTCACGGCTCGTTGCCGTTCTGTGGATTGAGCATTCGCATCGATCGTCACAGCTCTTCTAGCATTTCGCGTACACCAGCGGTCTGATCCACCGCCTGGGGGTGTTCTTTTTCGGAAAAGGGTCGTTGAGTTTGGTCCGACCCGTGAGCCATGATGCGGTGTGTCCAGAAGGTTTATGTGCCGAGAGATGAGCAGGTGACAGTGCCAGGGATACGTCCCGGTTGCTATGGATTGGGTTTACTTTGTGGTTATCTCCTTTGATGCATCTACCAGTTGCTTACAGTAGCATAGTTGTTCAGTTGTATGTCAGCCTCATACTTACTTGTGCTATTGTTTACCTTATCTATCTTTTTGTTGATCCTCGTGCCGGTGTGTACACCTCGTATTCGTCGGCTTGCGGTACCCACTGGGAGGGAAGACATGTTTACATGTTCTCACCCCCCGCCCTCGTTGTTGTTTTCAGGTGAGCAGGGTGGTGAGAGTCGGGACGCGGCGAGGCACGCCTAGTTAGTGGTACTAGAGGTCCCGACCTGTGAGGCTTCCATCTCCAGATTTGGTTATTACCCTTATCCTCTATCAGTTAGTTATGGATGTGGTTCAGTTACACTGTGGTTGTTTTATCTAGCATGTTATGATTTGGTACAGTTATATTTTGGATGATTGTCTTGCATGCTTAGATCTCGTGGTTTTGGTTTAGTATTCATGTGTGGATTGCATGCTTAGACTTTTGGATGTCGATGCTCTTAGATCTATCATTGTGGCTTTATATCGCATATCTTGGATTTCTACCCTCGTGGTAGCATTTTCAAATAAAGGTTTTCGTGTGGAAAACAGTTTTCAAATGGATTTCCGATCGATCGACTTTTGGGTTTTCAAAAAAGAGTTCTCGTGTGGAGAATAGTTTTCAAATGATTCTTAAATGCTTGATATTAGGGTTTCGAAATAAAGCTTGTGGGTAAGGAGCAATTTTCTAGAATGATCTGTTGTTTGTGCATTGCATCATCTTTCGCCTAAGGACTTGCTTAGATTCATACAGGTTTAAGGACTGTTAGCTGTATGAATATTTTTTGAGCGGTTGTGTTGTTGTGATAATGAATGGTTGTTATGATCTTGTTGTATGTTGTGTACGCCGTGCAAATATAGGGGAGGCTCTGTCCGTGTGTACAGTGGACCCTGTATTTGTGGCGGGTCTGTACATGGCGCGGGCTAGGCTTTCAAAAAAAAAATTGGCACGTATTTCCGCTTCTAAAACTAGCCCGGGGCGTGACAATAATATAGGGAGTAAGTTATAGTGCAACAATTGTAATATGGACGTCGACTTTCCGATTCTCAGGTGAAAGATCAATGTGAACCTTTATATATATAAAAAGTTGAATTATATAATCAAATTTTATTTCTAATTTTTTTAGATATAAGTTACATATTTTGGTTAAGGACGAAACTGGTTCCAACACTTTTGTTGTCTTCGATCGAGAAGCAGAAAAGTTAACTAAAGATACAGTCAATTCCATCATTGGTTCTTCTTCTAAGGTAAGCTTTCCTTTTGTTTGAACTTCTTAGGCCCTTATGAGCAAGCATGACTTATATAACCAAGATTGTTCAAAACCGACATGAATGAAATGAAAATATAATTCCAAAGGCTATAAAGAAGATTGAAGGAAAAAGTTACATCTTCCAAATTCGTCTAAGTAATTTCAACTTAAAGGGTGTAAGTCAAAGATTTACTGTATCAAAAGTAATTATAAGAATTGGATGTTAGCACTCCAAATTTACCTATTGACAAGGCAAGCAAGGTAATTATAAGAAGTGCTACTTTAAAAGGCTTAATTATCTTTTATTCTCCAAATAATTTAGTGTATTTTTGTCAACACTATGCAGGGTAAGAAACTACTAATGGAGAATGAGGACAGAGAAAATGATCTGGACAACGAAGATAACCAAATTGTTGGCTGCAAACAAGATGAGACGATTGCAGAGATATTGTCGGCAAAGCGGATCAGAAAGAAATGAATATGATATTATCTTATTTCAGTGTGGATTAAAATATTTATGTGTTTCATATCGTATTGTCATGATCGTAGTATTGATTTTATATTATGCTTAAAATTAATATTATCTTTTACAATTTAAAACCAAATTATTCATACTCTAATATTTTATATTTATTTGACTGCTTATTTTACTTTTTTTTTTTTTATTATAAAACAATTAAGAATCTTAGAATAGATTAATATTCTTTTATGAAAAATTGCTATTTTTGTAGATTTTTCGTAGTACTGATTTAACATCAAATTTTTTTTAAATTAAATATTTTTAAAATATTAAGTTTTAACTCCGTACATGCACGTGTTAACTTGCTAGTGTAAATATAATTCACAATCCTTATTAAAAATTACAACATTTATTTTGATTGCTCATATATATCTATGGGCATGTTTCTTTTGAACTTGAGAATTTGCATTCCACCATATTCGACATGTTGTATAGTTGCTATTTTGCTCTTTCATAAACTATATTACATAACCTTATAGAAAAGTATTGGATTATTTAGTATCATAATTAATGTTTATATCCGTATGTATTATATAAATAGTGATTTGTGTATGGTTGACTTCTAAGATACATCGAATTTGTATTTAGCATCTTTTAATTTTTATGCTTGAAAAAAAAATATCTTGGCGTTACTGACAAATTTTTAGCATAATTAGTTGAAGAACACATTTATGCCATTTCTTGTCATTGTAGCTAAATTAGTTGAACACCCCTAGCTTTACTATGGACGAATGTCGCAGTGCTGCTAAGTGGAGATTAGATAATACACGTTGGACGAATGTCGAGTGTAGTTAGAACGTAAGGCACTGCATGTTAGTAGACTATTTAGGGATGAGAGTTATACTCTGGACAGACATCATTTATAACTAGACCTAAGCAAAGTACACTGGCCGGATGTCCAATACAAATAAGATGACAGTATGACAAACGTGTTGTGTGTGAAACTGATATGCTACACATATGTCATAAATCATCATTCGATTTCATGCATATGAATCTAACTGCGACAGTTGAAACTGCAGAAGGAGGCTCAAGTGCAGCCATTGGAACTACACTCACGTTGGCCGCATGCAGTTCTACCTGCACCAGTTGGACAGAGTAACATTAAACAAAGGTAAGTTTACCTCCCTAATAATCTTCCAAATAAACTTTTTTATATATATATAGGGGTAATCTCATTATTAGATATACAAAATGATACAATATTTAAATGGACTTGTCAACTGCATATAACCAAACAAAGTATTTATAATTACTACACTTTCTATTACATTCAACCAAATAAAATTTATGTAATTGTATCTAAATCATTTTCAATTGCGTGCATCTTGAACTACACTGTATTTATAATTACATCTAACTAACAACCCCTTAATGTAAGTTTGAACAAATGTTGATTTACATTAAGACCGCTATTCTGAAGTAAAACATGACATTCGGAGGTAGGAGGTCTGATTTGTATTGGTGGTTGTAGGAGTTGTGGTTCCGTGATATTGTGGTACTATGTAGATGTCTTCATTGTTATTACTATTTATATCTTTCTTGAGTCTAGACTCTTTTCATATTGTATTGATAGTTATATAAAAGCAGTATTCATCTATTTATTTAATCAATTAATTATTAACTTTTTGAGATAATATTCTTGTAGAACGCAGCGGAAGTTTGGTTTCGTACTTTTTCTGCGGAAGCGATTCGCGCTAGAACGCGATGAGCCCGGATCGAAGAGGTTGATTCACGTATCCTTGGATCGTCCTCGAAAGTCTTCAATCGCTCCAAACTCGCGGTAGATCGAACTACAAACGAGCACGATCTCTAATCCACCGTTCAAGACCCTCTAGAACAATAGGTTAATGGAGGATGTGATTTCTCTCTATTTTTCTTGTCTCGTATCTTTATATGAGAGATAGCCCGTATATTTATAAGGGATTCCAAAATCCTAATAGGGAAAGTAAAGATAAGGCCAAATTGGTTTATATTACATTATCCTAATCTGACTAGGATTTATCTCTAATTAGCTTTCCAATTTAAAAGCGAGATTAATCCTAATCTAATTAGACAACATAATAACCATCGGATCGAGCCCGATCATGGGCGTACCCGATTCGGTTTAACCGAATGCCAACATCTCCCACTCACACGTGACGGGATCGATGCCATTATAACCACTTCCTCAACATTACACCACTATTGATTCTATTCACACAGAAAAATGAACAGTGCGACCGCCGAGTCAACCTGCATTTTGGGAGCTCTATACTAGAAACCGCATACGGCCAGCATAGAGACATCAACCCTAAAAAGAGAATATTAGACTCGTGATGCCCTAGACCATTGAATTACATTAGGTTCAGCATCTCTAATCCCTCAAAGAGCATGCTAACCTCTATTGTGCACATCATAACACTATACTCATGATTGTTTCGCTATACTGAAGCGACACAACCTGTCGACAATGAGTCAAAGTGTCTCAATATAATCCAACTAGTCTTCCTTGAGCCCTCATGTCACTAAGTTGAGAACTGATTGCTTTCCCAGCAATGCCCCGTAAAGCCGCATCACTCATAGCCGTAGGTAACACGCCAAAGTAGCAACATCAATTCTTTCACCTAATGACATAGTCAAAAGTCACTAAGGGTATCTAAAATATGCGAGACATCGCCTCAAAATGATGTCTATAAGAACTCACACGATGAGGAAGCAGGGACCCATTCACTCATCTTCTTCATTTGGTCGCCTAGCACATGTAGTATGAAATACATGCTATGACAGAGAATCTCAATGAGTGTATGTCTTTCTCAATGTCATACGGATCTTAGCTCAGTCACTCCCAGAGTGTCTAGCCTGAGTTCTCCATTTGCTCGCTATCTCAAGCGCCAAATGGTGAGCTCACATCCGGCTCTTAAATATACAGGCCATACGAATCGTGGGACTATCCGTATGCGGTCTCGCTTATGACCTCATCTTGGTGCCAACCAAGGCGGCTTCCATTAATGCCTCAATTTTCGCTCGCTCTCTACAGCGCCGAAAAGAATGATTGCCCGTGTGAGAGGACCAATCAGCCTGCGACATACTATCAATCCGTTCTGCAATAATGTATGATATAAATGTACGTGTGCTAATCTCAACAGCCCTCTAGTGGTCCAATCCCGGATTAGACTGAAAACGGCTAACCAGACCCACAGCATAGCATATACCAAGCCGAGTACACATCATTGCATACATCAGGCTCCCGACCGCACTAGCATATGGAATTCGATTCATCTTGTTTTTCTTTTCAGATATTTTAGGGCATAGTTTAAGGTTAAGACTTTCACCTTTAGCAATAGGAGTGTCAATGGGTTTGCAATTGTGCATCTGAAATCGTTCTAAAAATTTTCTTAAGTAAGTCTCTTGAGACAGACCTAAAATTTCTTTGAACGATCTCGCAGGATCTTGACTCCGAGCACATAATTCGCTTCACCCATGTCCTTCATTTCAAAATTGGAGGACAGCCACGTCTGAGTGGCGACAATCATCTCCTTATTATTCCCAGCCAATAGAATGTCATCCACATATAAAGAAAGGATTAGAAAATTTTCTTTGGACAGTTTAACATACACACAATGATCTTCTTCAATCATCGTGAACCCATCATCAATGATGGCTCGATGAAATCGAATGTACCACTGTCTGGATGACTGCTTCAATCCATAGATGGATCGTCGGAGCTTGCAAACTTTATGCTCCTCACCTTCTACTGTGAAGCCAGCAGGCTGATCCATATAGATCTCCTCATCCAGTTCTCCATTAAGAAATGCAGTTTTAACGTCCATTTGGTAGAGTTCCAAATCCATATACGCGACAATGGCCAAGATTAGGCGGATCGAAGCAAACCTTACAACAGGAGAGAAGGTTTCCTCGTAATCAACGCCTTCTCGTTGGGTAAAACCCTTTGCTACCAGGCGAGCCTTATACCTATCGATTGAACCGTCTGCCTTGCGCTTAACCTTGAGAACCTATTTATTCCCAATAGTTTTGCGCCCCGGCTGTAAGTCAACCAAGTCCCAGACATGATTTGACTTCATCGATTCTATTTCCTCTACCATTGCATCTAACCATTCCTTATTAGTAGGTGATGACAGAGCCTCTTGGAAAAACCTAGGCTCATCATCATCATGAGCAGCAACCTTGAAAGCTTCCCCCTCAATCTCAAAACGACGACGGGGAATACCCACACGTGTGCTCCTACGAAGTTGAGGCTCCCGTTCTAAAAGTAAGTCGCTCCCACTATCCCCAGGAGGTATCGGAGTTGCCTCCTCTATCTCAACTGAGCGATTAGAAGCGTCAATACCAGAGTCATCCATCTCATGGAACTCAATTTCATTTCGGACCTCACTTCTATAAGGAAAATCCTCCTCGAGAAATTCAACATCTCGTGACTCAATTTCAGTCAAAACTTCCA
The DNA here is from genome assembly GCA_016920855.1 of Puya raimondii. NCBI lineage: Eukaryota > Viridiplantae > Streptophyta > Magnoliopsida > Poales > Bromeliaceae > Puya > Puya raimondii. Next base: position 212,965,966 of record JABWPP010000050.1, on the reverse strand, counting down.
TCTGGCTGCTTTCCGATGAACACATATCCCTTAGAGTGTTCAGGGTATCTTATAAAGATACACTTCTTCCCTCTAGGACCCAACTTCCCATATTTGTGAAAAGTATTGTGTACATAAGCTGCCGAACCCCAAGGACGCAAGTGTTCCAAATTAGGTTTCCTGCCTGTCCACAATTCATAAGGGGTGGAAGGTACTGTCTTGGAGGGTACACGATTAAGAATGTAGGCAGCAGTTAACAATGCGTCTCCCCAAAAAGAGACAGGCAATTCGCTTGCGCCATCATTGACCTAACCATGTCGAGCAAGGTGCGATTTCTTCTCTCCGCTACACCATTTTGCTGCGGAGTTCCAGGAATTGTCAGCTGTCTGATCATTCCCTTTTCATCACACAATTTTTTGAATTGTTCAGATAGATACTCGCGGCCTCGATCAATTCTTAAGGTTTTAATTTTCATCTATAACGTCTAAAGCAATCCAATGCTTCAGACCTATGGGAGATCAGATAAACATGACCGAAGCGCGTATGGTCATCTATAAATGTGATGAAATAAGAAGCACCATGTCTCGCCCTCACACTCATTGGGCCACAAATGTCGGAGTGGATCTATTGCAAAAGAAATTCTGCCCTAGAAGCTTTATTAAATAGTTTTCGGGTCGCTTTTCCCGCCAGACAATGTTCACAAGTGGGCAGATCAACTTTAGTGAGCGAGCTCAACAGCCCATCTCTAACTAATCTAGTCATTCTATCCTGCCCAATATGACCAAGACGAGCATGCCATTTAACAGAAACATTGTGATCATTCTCAATAGAAGATAGCAGGGAAAACGAATCATTATTATTATTATAATCAATGTCCAAAACCATAAAAACATCTGAAATAAAACCTCTACCATAATAAATAGTTCCAAGATGAATCTTAACTACATCATTCTCAAAACTAAAAGAAAAGCCTAACTGAAGCATAGCAAGAATAGAAAATAAGTTCCGCCGGATTCCTGGAGCATAAAGTACATCATGAGGGTACAAAGTGCGACTACCTCGCATGATCAACTTGTACGTGCCAACGCCTAATACATCGACACTTGAATTGTTCCCCATGTATACTCTTATGCTCCCAGCAGGCACGCGGCGGTAGTCGACGAATCCCATCCGATCCCTCGCTATGTGGTCTGTTGCTCCTGAGTCTACAATCCACACAGAGAGAGATTCAGCAATAAACATACTAGAAGAGCGAGAATCAGGATAAATGGGTACCTTCTTCGGCTCAGTGCAATCACGAGCGAAGTGTCCCAGCTGGTTGCAATTGAAACAGGACATCCTTGACTTGTCCTTCTTGCCACCTCGTTTGCTTCTCTTTCTTTTGGTGTTCTTCGCGTTCTTAGGCGCAGATCCACTGTGGCTTTGAGGCCCACTAGTCCTCTTCCGCTTGAACCCAGATGTTCTACGAAAGTTTGACTCAGCAGCATTGGCAGTTGGAGTTCTAACAGCCTCAAGGCGCTCCTCCTCCAACTCCAGATGTCGTGCTACGTCCTCAAAGGTTTTGACACTCTCATTATGTGTCAAATTTACTCGCATATGTTCCCACGAATTGGGAAGTGAGCGAATCATCGCTTGGATCTGCTACTCATCAGTCAAGGTGTCGCCAGCCGACTTTAACTCGCGAATCATATTTGACATTATCCTAACGTGTTGTTTCATAGTCTGATCGGCACGCTTCTTATAACTGTCAAACCGCATAGTCAGGCTGCGCAACCTTGTGGCCGAAGTCGCACCAAATTTAGTTTTGAAAGCCTCCCACATGTCATACGCAATCGGGTACAGCTCATACTCGCACAAGAGATCATTCTGCATACCGCTCAGCAACGTGATGCGAGCAATGCGATCCTTTTTAAGCCAATTATTATAGGCTTCCATATCTCGGCGAGTCTGAGTACTATTACCCTCTGCGGGTTGGTCCATTTTATTACTCAAGTTCTCTAGGATCTCTTGCTCGGCGAGAACATATTGAATTTTACGGTGCCAAATATCATAATTGTCACCATCCAATTTCTCGCCTTTGATCAAATCCGCAACAACTTGTTTGGAGGCCATTTAATCTCACTAAGTTCATACAGTGCCCAGAAAAAGATATTTAAAAATTAGCACACGATACATATATTTAATTTTGTCGCATCTCTAATTAAACAAACTAAAAATTAGATCATAGGTGCGTAAAGGAAAATTTCGCTATGCTCATAATCACATTACACATCCTACGTCCAATTTTTAATTATTTAATAAAGTTGCACAAAATATTTGGGAGTAAAAAACAAACAATTTACTCTACCAAAATAAAACTCCCACTTGGATAGCATGCATAAAAAAAAAATATCATGCCAAAAATTATATCTAAGCGTTATAAAAGGCATAATAAAATCATAAATGCATGCAACATAAATTTCAAGTGCGTATTTAAATCATCATGTCACAATTGCATATTAAATCATCTAATATGCTTAAAGTAAATATTTTATTTTATTTTTTGTTAAAAAAAAAGCAACAAATAAAAAAAAAAAAAAAGAGGTGCAGCCTCTGCAGGCCCATGCGGCCTGCTGGCCTGGGCAGACTGCGGGCCCGTGCGCGACTGCGGGCCTGCGCGGCCTGCGGCCCCGCGCGGGCTGCGGTCCTGCGCAGGCGCGGCCCAGCGGCCCGTGCGGGCTGCCCCCGCGCGGGCTGCAAGCTGCAGGCCTGCGAAGGCACGGCCCTTTTTGGGCATCCTCTGCTTCCTACTTGCCTTTCTGGCGCTCTTCCTAGGATTAAAAATGCAGCGGCCCCGCGCGGGCTACCCCCGCGCGGGCTGCAGGCTTCGCAGGGGCGGGCCTCCGGGGCCTGCGGGCCTTCGCGGGAGCGGGCCCGCCCTGGCTGCCCTCGCGCCGGCTGCAGGCCTGTGCAGGCGCGGGCCTTCGCGGCCTGCTTGCCTGCGCGGGCTGCCCCCGCGCGGGCTGCGGGCCTGCGGGCGCGGCCTGTATCCCCGCGCGGGCTGAGCGCCTGCGCGGTGTCGTCTTCCCTTTCTTTTTTTTCTTTTTTTTTTTGTGTTGAAAAACTTGCAAAAATTATAACTGTAGATCCACAAGTCCAAAAAATACATGTAATATATCAATAGAAAGCTTGTAAAAAGCTCTATCAAATCATACAAGTTTCATAATGGGATATACACTACACATCAAATAAGCCACCCGCAAAAAATTTCGATTTAGGGTTTCGTTTTTCTCATAAAATACAAAACCAAATTAAATCAAACTTTGTAGATTTAATCTACAACATAGGTGCTATACGATGTGTAAAAATCATGCAATAATATCCACCCTAGAAAAATTCGCCATTAACACCCACAAACATGCAAGAAAAAATTCAAACGATGATGGATTTAATTCTACGCATGCAATCTTGTTAAAGAATTAATTTATGGCACAAAATCAACCTAATAAGACTCTGATACCAATGTAGAACGCAGCGGAAGTTTGGTTTCGTACCTTTATATGAGAGATAGCCCGTATATTTATAAGGGATTCTAAAATCCTAATAGGAAAAGTAAAGATAAGGCCAAATCGGTTTATATTACATTATCCTAATTTGACTAGGATTTATCTCTAATTAGCTTTCCAATTTAAAAGCGAGATTAATTCTAATCTAATTAGACAACATAATAACCATCGGATCGAGCCCGATCATGGGCGTATCCGATTCGGTTTAACCGAATGCCAACAATTCTAATTATTTAGGTCTTGTGCTCATATTTTTATCTTGCAGATGAAGGATTTTCAGAGTGTCCCACTTGGGAGTTGACTACAAGGTGAGCTTCCACTTGTTGTAGATTTAGCACTTATTTAATTATTAGATTAGCACCATATAATAGCTCATTATTTTATTTATTGGCCAATATATAGACCTTCATGTACTATCAGTAGTACTTGTTTAATTACTTTCCTTTTATCTAGGTAATTGAAAGAATTTCTTTTGCTTTCGTTACATTTTGTTGACGATTTAGAATTTTTTCGGCTTTCAAGTGGTTCTAAATGCCTTGCAGACTTATAAGTTCCAATTTAATTTAAATTTGATCTTTATGGAGGTGGACGGTCCTAGCTCATGAGGATCAAGTGGCAACCTAAGAGGGGGGGTTGAATTAAGCTTCTAAAATAAAATGCAATAAAACAAATCGATAAAACCACAATATAAAGAAAATAAGTAGAGTTAGAGAAAATCAAACTCAAAGCACGCGATCGATTTGTTTCGAGATTCGGCCCTTTGCCTACGTCCCCGCAAACTTCTCAACATGAGTGAATGTTGGGTTTCACTAACGATGCTTTTTCCAAGCAAGCACCAAGCCATTACAGCAAGAACAACTTCTCTCAAAAAGATCACTCTTTTCACATTTTTCTTTTTCTCTCTTTTACAATTGTATCTCACTATAATTTTTACTCAAGTTTAGAGAGCGAGCATAGAGAGCTAAGAGTATTGAACACTAAGATTTACAAGCTCAAGGGATGAAGAAACAATGCCCCAAAGCCCTATATTTATAGCCCAAAGTCCATCATTGCTATTTGCAGAAAACACCACTTTCGGGCGCCCGAAATAGGATTCGGGCACCTTCAGGCTCCCAGAATAGGATTCAAGCATCTAATTCTCCACTGCACGTGCGCCATATTTTCTGAATCAATTGCATGCGCATCGAATTTTCTAAAATAGGTAATAACAGTACTTTCGGGCATCCAGATCAAGTTTTGAGCGCCTGGTTCTATAATGATAGCACCATCCTACGTAGCGGCGCTGTCAGAACCGGCGCGTGCTCTACAAAAAGAAAACATGTACGCAACAAATTACTGTTCGTACCAATAGGATTTAGAATAGCCATATAGAGGAGATATAATAGGGCTAAATGTCTTAACCCGGCCATATCACTTTAGATAGTGGCTAGGCCCAAGAGGTTATGATTAAGGAAAAAGGACAGATCAATGCGCTTGTGCATTGATTACCGGAAGTTGAATCAAGTCACGATTCAAAACAAGTATCCACTACCCAGGATCGTTGATTTGTATGATCAGTTGTAGTTTACCTCTCTTGGGACATCACCTTTGAGAGAATTGCTGGGGATACTAATAGGTTCAATAGCAGCACTTAGCTCTCTAGAGAGGGACTACCCATAGAAAACGACTCCCTTCTTTCCAGTGCTAATCTAAAGTGTTAGAATTGAAGCTCAAAGTGTGAAAATCTTCTTTTTGAGGGATCTTTCTAAGGGTTTTAGCCATTAGAGTACCTTAGAGGAGAGAGTCGGGAGAGGGGGTTATTGAGGGGGATCCCTCCCGAGAGACTGCGGCGGGGTATACAATTAGATCCTTGCTTGCAGAGATGAGACTGATTCTACTACAGCAGATAACAAAACCTACTATCATCTAGATATGAGGGTAAACTCGAGTTGTAATTTCACCCACTCATTTCTAATCTGATGGGCTCCTACCGCCCTTCTTGCGCTCCAAGCCTACCCGCTGCCCTTCCTTGAAACAACATATAAGTTATCACCAGGAAGCCATTGCCTAGGATAAATGGATACGCGATATTCTATAATGAACATTGTAACCTTAAAGTGGATTTAGTAGGCTACAGCAGATGAAAAAATGGCTAATTTAGCTCAGTCAAGTTCTCGTATGGGTAGCCCCCAATTGTCATCTCCTGAGACTTCGGCTTTGCCATCTGCTGATGACTCTCACCTTCCTCGACATGTCTTGTGTCTATTGTCCCCCGATTATTCTAGTCTACTCTCGCAGGGCTCCTGGTGACATTCCTCTATTTGTTTTTTATAGGCATTCATAGCAGCTTGCGGCCTCACCAGATCAGACATCTCTGGTTGTTGATCCTCCGATTAAGCCACAGGTTTTTAGGTCTTCTCGCAAGCATATTCGACCATTGATCGGAGGGAACTGGAAGATCTTTCCTTTGAAGGTGGGAATGAAAGGAATGCACCAGCTTCTGCCGATCCTCTCCCGATAGAAAATAGCACTTATTCTCCCTTTTATGGAGAGTCTAAAAGATGCAGAAAGAAGGGTTAGTTATCAACCGCCCAGGATCACCGTCGCTCTAGACTTACCCACCTTTTCCGACCCTGAGTCGACTACCGCTTTATCAAATCATTTCTTTTCGCACACTACTTCACTTAACAGGCTATTAAAGTCGCCTTGTGAGTCTTTCTTCTGCCAAAAATGATGTTCAAGTGCTAATGTGGTCCTTTCTTAGAAGAAAAGTAGCTTCCTTTATTAGTTAGTTAGTTAGTAGCGCGTTTATGTTTGAATAATAATGAGTTTTTCTTAAGAGAACTTACTTCCTATATTTTTTGAAGCTGAGGCATTGCCGGCAGGGGGGACAATTGATTGAAAAGTAAGAACCCCAATTTTTTAGTAAGTGCATGAACCTATCCTATTTCATCTCAGATGTGTGTTGGCCTCTTTATTTTATAAAGACGTTGGAAGGGAAGGAACTGCTCGCTACTACTACATACAATGATGCACTATTAAAAGGCTCGACCCGGCCCGAAAAAGCAATCCAGGCATTTTGAAATCGTGATCCAAAGGAAAGAGGGCGGACCGCCATAGGATAGGAATAAAAAGAACTTGAAGAGGGAAGGGAAGGTGGCTAGTTTCAGTTTAGCTTGGCAGCTTATTTCAATGCGCTTTAGAGCACAGTAAGTACCACACTTTTCATTCCCATAGCTTTTTCCTTAGTCTCTGGCAGGCGCAGTTCTCTCTCTTTGATTTCACTGTTGAACACATTAAAGGAGAGTCGAACATCATCCCTGACTTCTTAACTCGAAAATTTCTTCAAGAAGGAAAGCTCTCGAGTACCTACGTCGTCAACATGTTGCCTTCCTCGTCTGTGACCCCTGATAAGAATAATAATACATAATACTAATAAGAAACTCAGAATCTCTTCTTCTTTTTCTTTCTACTGAATTGAAAAGAACGAAAAAAGAAGACTTACGAATGGAAATTCAAAAAAGAAGAACATTTTTTTACTATAAAATTAAGATTAGACAAGCGCAAAATAGGAAAGGCCCTAGAGGAGCTAAGGCTTCGTTTGGTTCGGGGTTAAGTAAGAATTGGTTATTCCAGGGATATGGTTAAGTTCAGGGTTAAGCCTAGAATAGACCAATTTTGTGTTTGGATGAAAATTGAGTTGTTCCCGGGATTAAGAAAAATAGCGTTTGGATAGATTAGATGGAATAAGAAGAATAGTGGGTAATTATAAATAGAAAATAATGATTTGGCCCTAATTATTATATTTGAATTTAAATTTTTTATTTTATATTTCAAATTTCAAATTTAAATAGATAACTTTTATAAAATTAAAAAAATTCAAGTATAAAATTTTAAATATTAAATGTCAAATTTAAAATTTAAAATTTAAAATTTAAAGTTTAAAGTTTAAAATTTAAAGTTTAAAATTTAAAGTTTAAAGTTTAAAGTTTAAAATTTAAAGTTTAAAATTTAAAGTTTAAAATTTAAAGTTTAAAATTTAAAGTTTAAAATTTAAAGTTTAAAATTTAAAGTTTAAAATTTAAAATTTAAAATTTAAAATTTAAAATTTAAAATTTAAAATTTAAAATTTAAAATTTAAAATATTAATTTTAAAATATTAATTTTAAGATTACAAATTATAAATTTTAAAAATTTAAAAATTAAAATTAAAATTTTAAATTTATATTAAAAATTAAATTAGGGTGGGATTAACTTTAATCCCACCCCAATTCTAGGGGGGGTGGGGTTTGTCAACCCCACCCTATCCTGGGATAACCCCAAGGGGTGGGGTTAACAAACCCCACCCCCATTTTTCTTGTTTGGGGATAAAGGGGGGGTTAACCCCCTTAACCCCCCCTTTAACCCCGAACCAAACACTACCTAAGGAAGTAAGTAGTTTTTTCTTCTATTTTGATTTTCTCTTCAGGGTATCCGAACTAGGAGAAGAAAGACAAGTAGTCAAGGAAGGCGGATGTTGAAGAGTTTGAGGAGCTAGCCGGGGGATTGACTATCAGTTGCGATTGACAGAGACAAAGCTTCAAAGGTTTATGGGTAGTTGTATGGCAAAGGATCCTTCTGTGTGCAGTTCAAGCTTGAACGCTTTCGGATACGTAATAGAATCTTTGTTTGAAGGCGCATTTTCTTGACTTTTGATTGCGCTCGTCTCGAGTAAATATGTATAGGTCCACTAATGAGAAAGCTTTACCTTTTTTTACCTGACCCTCTCGACATCCCTGATCATGGGTCTCCGGCACCTACCGCAGTAAAGGCTTACTGTCCATCATGTCTGAGTTCGAGCTCCCCTGTGTCCACCATAGACACATCCTACTTCACCCATGAAAAAAAGGGGAGCAGGGAGAGTTCTCATCGAAACAAAGATTAGTTGGTTGAGTTTTTTCCTCCCCAGCCTGCAGTGTGTAGGCAAAATCCCCCTACATTGTTCAAAGGCCAAGTGATTGAGTTGAAGCTTTGAGCATAGAGCGGAGCGAGCCCAAGCCAAATCCAGCGGCTGCGGACCCGTCAAAGTCGAGTGTCCAATTTTGGGAGGTCTTCTAGAGTCAACACATGCTCGTCCAGTAGGGAGGTCTCAATTGGACCTTTTCCTCTTACCGGGTTTCAAATCAAGAAGTTTTTCAAAAAGTTGGTGGAGGGAAGTTCACAATCAGTACTTTTCGATATCAAGGCGAAGTGGTAAAATTATTGCATAAGCAGTTATGAAAATAAAAAATCAATCTTTACAAAAGTTAGTATGTCCTATTGTAAACGGACAGAGAACAAATCAATACTAGGCAAAGCAATCTATCTCTTATTTTTATTTTAGAACTCACTCGCATAAATATGAAGCCCTATAGATTGATGAGAAAGTGAATGATTCTTTCCCTATTTCGTACCGTCTAATATTTTACCCTCTGGGCCTATTCCTGTACAAAAGAGTATTTTATTATGGAGGTTCACTGAGCACCATGCCGAATCTCCCTACCATTTCCTTCTCTTCCACTTTGGCCAATATGAGTTCACCTGGCACTAGCAGCTTTATCGGGGAATTTCCAATCTCAGTAGGAGCTTTCCAAAGAAATAGCGTAGTAGCCACATTAGCAGCGCTTGGGATGATTTTAGGCGCGGCCTATTCCCTTTGGCTAGGTTATGCAAAAGTGAACTTCTCCTTTTTCACGTAGAGCATGTTTTCCCTCAATGTAGAGGACTTCTAAGTTCCCTAGGTACTCCCCAGATCGCAAGTACTAATAGATATTGGGTCTACCCATCGGCCTTTTCTAATAGAGCACTCAATCAATCCCTAATCGGTCGCTCGCCAGTTACAAGTTGCGAGCTATTCTTTCTCTTCCTATCACTAGGTCGGTCCATAGCAAACTCTCTAAATTTATGACCAACCTTTCCTTCAGTGATCTTACAGACTTTTGACCAAAAAATAAGATCAAAATCAAGTTCCATATTTAGCTCTTAGCCTTCAGACTAGCACCATTCCTTGCTTTAAAAAAAAAAAAAAAACATATCCATAACCTAATTGAGAATTCTAACCATCACTACGAGGACTTCCAGGTGCCATTACAAAATCATCTCCCCTGTATAATTCTAGGTTCGAACAATCCCACGAGATAAAACGCCACCTAACTAAATAGTGAGAATTACAGGATCATGCAAAAGCAGGGATTTCCTCTGATCTCCCGTGTCCAAGGGTTGGACGCTCATAAGAGTATTAAAAGAGTTTCCCTCCTCGGAGCAACCCTCCGCGGTCAAGCTGAGGGGAAAAAAAGAAAAACATGACTACTACATAATCAACCGACGCACGCGCAAGACGCCAACAATCAGCTGAAGCATCAACAATGTCCCCATCCAACGAAAATAAAATAGAACATCATTGATAGTACTTGAACCAACGATGGAAAAAGAAGTTGACTTTCAACCCGATAATGGAGAAAATGATCCAAGGTCTGCAAAAAACGCCCATGGTCGAGCCTGCCAACACTGCTACTCTCTCTACCCTCACCAATCTTCTTTCCCGTTCTCAGGTCCTAAAACACCTTTTTTCTTGTAGGGAGGATTCAATAGTCAATCTCATAGAACGCTATGACTAAAAGTCAGACAAAAATTTTGTTCTTTTATTCAGTAGGAAGTTGAATAAGAGGAACTAGAAGATGCGGAGAAAGGTCTTCATGCAGAGCAAGGTTTTGAGTCTTGAATATGATGAGTGTAAGGAGTCGAATTGGAATCAAGAGACCAAGTATAGCTTGTTGCCTGCTTTCTAAGAGTGACTGAGCCTGGAAGACATTGCTAGAGCCCTGAGTGATTCAAGATCAAACAGAACGAACCTGCCCCAGCACAGACCTCTACAGCACCTTCTTTAAGGGAAAAACCTCCCCAAGCTAAAGGGGGCTAGGACTCTCTCAAGGTCTTCCTTAAGGCTGAATAACCCCCTGATACATAGCTCTTTGCTTATTTATTCCTTGCATAGTTTCCAAAAGTGGTTTTAAACCCTGATGGGAATAGGTTGTCAGACTTGCAAACCAACCAAGGCCTTTTCTTGGAGGTTCAGAACCTCTTCCATAACACTCAGATCGTCCACCAGGATTTTGCCCTTGGCATCCCATTTCGGAACTAGTCTGGCCTGTTCTGCTTTTTTGAAGCGCTTGAGCTTCCTTGACCGAGAGCACCTCTTCGAGTCAAATCCGAAGCTAACTCCAGCACCTGATTAATCCCCTTGAATAACGGGTTTGCCTGCAAGTCTTTCTTTGAATTTATGATGGAGAGATGGGGAAGATAGTGAAACTCTTTTTTATTCCGGGCTGGCTCATTTGAAAAATATGGGAAGCGACGACCAAGAAGCGCAGATGATTCCGCAATTCCTTCGCAGGTCAAGCTTCTTCATTATCACCATGGAAGAAGACTTTCCAGAATGATGACCTAAGCCATATGGTCATCGCTGGGCGGTTTGTCTTTCCCAAGACAGGATCTACATCGGCACGAAAAGGAAAGCGAGTTGCAATGCAAAGACAGAGATCCTTCGAAGACCTGTCTTCATCTCTGGCCATTTGATCAGTGTGCAGTGAGGGATCGAACGGACCTCTTTCTTGCATTCTCCTCTTTTCTTTTAGAAGATGAAAAGATCGCCTACTATCGATCGTTATACTATTCAGAACAAGGCTTGGTCACAAGTTTGAGTCAGATTATTCAAAACAGTGCTCCTTCATTCTTCTTCTAGAGAGTTAAGCGTGCTAGAATTAGAGTAGTTTTAAAGGGATGACCCCCTGGGAAGTTCGGGCACTCGGTAACTGCTTAACCTCCGAAATAATGATTTCGATTCAGCACTGTACAGTCTGAAACATGCAACCTGTTCAAATTCAAATTTTCAAACTTTCGGGCACCAAGAACACATTTCGGGTGCCCAGATTCACTTTCAGATGCTATTATGCCAATCTGAACGTCCACTTATTATGTCAATCTGAACGTCCACTTAGATAGGGTCCGAAACAAGTCAGATTCAAATCCACTTTCGAGCGCCAAAAACATGAATTTTAATAGAACTTTGAGAAATTTGATTTTGAATAGCTTTAAATGCCTTTGAATTTTTTTAATTAGAGTTTTGGGCTATGTTTATTCAGCACAAATTTGATTATAAAAAATTTGGTTCAAGTATGCTATAGAAATACAAGTGTTCAATTTTTTTACTCAAATCTTCTCAACTCTAATCTAAAGTGAATTTAATCAATTTAAAGTATAGAGAGATAAGAATCGGTCTTTTGACCTTGAAAGCAAAAGATAGCTTCAAAAGGTGAAGCTTAAAGCTCGCAACTAATCCATCTTGAGTTCCTTATTCAAGACTTGAAGGATCTAAATACAAAACTCAAGATAAAAGAATTAATCCAATTTTCACTATTATTTGTTATCATCAAAATCTAATTATGAATTAAGGCCATTAAGCCAATAGCTCGAGCAAATGGGTTTGGCTTGCAATATTGCTTGTCACTATTTGAACAATGAACTACTCTTCCAAAAACTAGCTGACACGGGTACTCCTCTAGCTCGGCCAGTATAAGAAGGTAGGGAACTATCTTGCGACTCTCTTACCTCGATTAGTAGCATCGACAGGGGTGGAAGGCTCTACAAAAAAAGATAGCAATAAAGGGCATGAGAACTACTAAAATAAGTAGTCCTTAGCGGGTACCGTCACCAACACCGACGGCCTACGCATTAGGTCTACGAAAGCAGAAAGTAAGAATTGGTAAGTAGGAGAGCTAAAAGTAGTAAAAACTGAAGAAAAAAAATCTACAGCTACTATGCATCTACACTACTAGTGCTCAAAATGAAACTACAAGTTATAATGGATGCATTAACTAACTGTAGGGTACTCACTATCCAAACCGAATCCAAGTGATCGACTGCCTCAAGGGTTTGGTCAAGCCTGCACCTATCCACCACGACACCGCCCTCGAGGGTGGCTGGCCCAATGTAGGTCGTCCCAGGGATCTCTTGCCACACCTGTAGGTGGACTATCCACTAATTAGGGCTGCTGTAATATGAACGCACTAAAAGTCAAGCTTTGAAGCAGCACCCGAGGGGAGCGACCCCACTGAGTATAGAAGCGTAGTCTCTTTCGAGCTCAAATCTACCTCATGTAAGCTGTAGTCGATGTGAATGATTAATCAGATCATCAAACTGTAACTCATGTGCCCTAAATATAATCCAATGCAAAACTCGAAGATTCGGGACCACCGTCAACCTCAACGGCACCATACTATACAATTCAGTCTAACAACCGCTGTAAAAATCTACTCGGCCCCTTAGTACAAGCGTAAAATCATCCTACATTAATCCAAATACTCACTACTTTCTAGCTAGAGTGAAAATCAGGTAAAAATAGTTACCGAGACTAACTACAACTAACAAACTATTGAAAAATTGAAGTGCAGATTTTATGCATGTATAGAACCCAATTTCGGCACACAAAATTCTCTACTAACAAGTTTGACATGTTCAAGGTTAGAATATCAGCATCTCACATGCAACTCCAATAATTCTAAGCTAGAACATTCAAATTTGACATATAAAATGCATATATGTAGAAATTTACTAGACTTAAGGGGTATTCTGTCATTTTCGATAAATTAAACCCACCTCGATCGCTAATCCAACTATGGCAGGAACTTTGCCTCAAAATACACCTTTTCTCAGTCCAAGTCCAGCTAGAAATCAGTCAAGGGAGCTCCAAAATTCTGCAGGGAAGAATCTAAGCTAAGTCAATCGAGTTCATCAATGCTGAAAATTTATTACAAAAACTGCATTTTCACAAAGATGTTTTTCCTACTACCTTGCTAGCGGCTGGAATTGAAGTTTTCCAAGCTTTTCCACTTTAAATCAGGTAGAAAAGGCCAAGAAGTCCCTGCTACAAATAAGAAAATTGTTGGAAAAGAAATTGGATTCAAAGATCCACCGAAAACTCAATTCGGGTTCGAAACTCTGCTTACAAACCTGTAATTGTAGTACACTGAACTTTTGCAAATTGCGGAGTTCTAGTGTGAGAATAGTGGCTTGTGCTATTCTGGAGTTTTGGGTTGTGTTTGGAGAGCTTCGGAGTGTTTTCGGGACTTGAAAAGTGCGAAAACGGACTCCGGAAGTCGAAATCTGCAAAAGTGCAGATTTTGCAATTGCATACCGGTATCTGGATTAGGTATACCGGAATTCAGTGAAAACTGGTTGTGCGCAGCTCTCGGCTTCTGCGGAATGCGGTAACAGATACCGGAATGCACTGTATACCGGTATCTGGTTGAGGCATACCGGAATCCCCTCGCGCAGACTGCTTGGCCGAGGCTCGGTTGCGGGATTTTTGGTTGGATACCGGTATTCCCATGCGCATACCGGTATACAATGCTGCAGAATGCATTTTTGTACAGTTTTGCAATTTTGGCTCTTTGAGGGGCCTAGTTGGATTTTGTGCAGTGGGTTAAATACCCCTTCACCCCCTCTTATGTTGCTGTGGCTGAGGATGGAGGAGAAGTAGAGGTAGGGTTTTTCCTCTCTCTCTCTAGATTTTCTCTCCCAAACCCTTGAAATCTTGGGTTTTGATCTCTTTTCTCTTCTCCTTTTGCTTGTTGCTTGCTAGAGGAGCTTGTGGCTTGTGAGGAGAGCTTGTTGGAGGATGGATCTTCAACCCTAGCTTGCTTGAGCTTGGTTGGAAGCTTGATTTGAGGTTAGTAAACTCTTTTACAACCTCTAATTGTGTTTTTGCTTAAGATTTAGCTTGTAAACCTAGTTTCTTGGAAATTAGGGTTTATTTTAGGGTTTCGTGATTGAGAACCCTTGAGGTGGAATTGATGGGTGTAGATTGTTGTGTTAGGTTGGATTTGAGGCCTCCTAACTCTATTTTGGACTTTGGACAAGAAATTCTTGGTCTAAGGTATTTTCACCCTTTTTCCTTTTGTTGTATGTCGTTTTTTTTTTTTTTTGGTTGTTCGATGTTCTAACCCCATAGGGATCTCCTTTAGGGCGCTAGAAATCGAGGGGACAACTTCGTTTCGAAGTACTGCGAGGTTCCGACGGGTATCCGGTGGGTTTGACCTCACCGAAATGGGTGAACTCCCCCTATGTCTCCTCTAATATTTAGAGTTGAATTATTGCATAATCATGCTTATTTTGACATGATAGAAATATTGGAATCATGATGTATGTGTAGCACGTATGAGAATTGCATACTCTATATGGTAGAGTTCATGTTATGAAGTTGATAATTGCATGAGTCATATATATATTGTGTATGCAAAAGGCATAGTACATATAGAGTGATATTGTGAGAATAACATGCATGCTATGATGATTGCACAAATAGTGCATTGATGCATTAGGAAATGCTAACTAGGTTATGCATGTTAGAGAGAGTGTCATAGAAGACACTATTTGATTGGTGATCTAGTGGATCATTCTCGCGTACTAAAGTATGCTTGTATAGAGAAAAAAGAAGTTATGGCA
Source organism: Puya raimondii (assembly GCA_016920855.1). Classification (NCBI taxonomy): domain Eukaryota; kingdom Viridiplantae; phylum Streptophyta; class Magnoliopsida; order Poales; family Bromeliaceae; genus Puya; species Puya raimondii. Next base: position 212,950,943 of record JABWPP010000050.1, on the reverse strand, counting down.
AATGCATGATAAGTTGTTGAACCTTATCTAGGCGAGCAACTTTAACGGGCATTGTTGGCCTTGGACTCGACCATTTGGTCGTGGATTGATTCCATGTTTAAGACATGAGGAAAGGGATTATATTTGCATTGATATTATAATTGATTAAACACTTGCATGATAGTTTCATACTCTAGATATAGAGGTTGTTGTAGCTTATATTTAGCATGATTATGGACTTGTTTTAGCATCGTAGAATGCATGACATATGGCATTGTAGAATGCATGGATCGCGGCATTAGTATAATGCATAGTTTTGGCATTAATGGAATGCATAGTACATGGCATTAGAATAATGTATGATTTTGGCATTTGTAGAATGCATAATATGTAGCATTAGAAGAATGCATGATTTATGAACTTAGTAAACAAAGAGATGAATAGATACATGTTAGAGACATGGACATATTGGTAGGGACATACCATCGGATATTGAGAACAACCTGATAATGTTGACATTTAGCGTATTGGCTATTGAATGTAGTAAACATGACATGACGTGTTTTTGACATAGTGTGAGGTTAAACATCTGTATTTCACTTAGGTGAATAACTAGGTTGACATTATGACATAATGTTAGATCCTTGGACATTGGTTGGCTATTCCATGTTTTAGACATGATGAACGTATTTCCTATGCTGTTGACTATGCTTGTTCACGCCATTGTGCTCATTCGCACATGCTTGTGAGGGTCGCTCCCTGCAAGCCGGCAACTCCGGAGTGGGCCTTTCGCGATGTTAATCGCCTGTGTGCAGGTTATATGGGCGCCGAAGTGGATTGCCGTGGGGGAGGCTCATTCTAGCGAGAATGTTGACTACCACGGGGCCATTAGGCACGGCACAAGCCGGGACGTTACCTTGTGTAAGTCCCTTGTGGATTGGGTAAAAGCTAAGTAAACTGGACATAGTACATTGGTTACTTGATGCATATACATGTAGTGTATGGATTTAGTGGTGAGTCGCATATCGTGGCATTACTTAGCGTGACACTGTTGGGATGCATTCATTGTAGTTGGACATATTAGTTAGTCACTACATGCATTGGCATCCATGGTAGCTTTAGACCTATACTCACATCGGTTAGTATAGTGGCATGAAAATATGATGATAATAAGAATAGATAGATTCTTTTAAACTATAAACATAGCATAAATTTGACATGCATGTAAAATGATGTGATTAAATGTTGAGCTATGACAATAGAACATATTCATGTTCATGTAGATGTTTTAGTCATTGGAGGCAAGATAGGTGTAGAACTATCTGTTTAGCATCATCAAATGTTATTTGCTTTATGCTTTATGTTTAAATTTTAACTATCTTGCCTCAGTTGACCTAGCGGTGTAATTCGCCACTCTCGGCGGCTTACCCACTGGGAACTATTGATAATAGTTCTCACCCCCATTGTTGTTGGGTTTTTCAGAGCCTTCCGCAGCAGGAGAGGCTTGGGATCGCGGCGAGGGGTTAGCAGCTAGCTAGAGCCTCTACGGTGTTGTCGTTGTAGGCATACCATATTGTCCTTTCATTGTATTTTATATGAAAGGTGTATAGATGTTTGGTTGACCTATTGTTGATAAGATGTATAAGTTCTTGTATATCTTGAGATTTTAGTTATGTGGATTTTATTTTAGATGTAGAACTATGTTCTCGCTCTGATTACCTTGTTTAGGATGCATTCTTTATCCTACTTGATTGTTGTTAGCATAGACGCCTTGTGTACTTTGTGTTCGTTGTGGTACACGGCGGGTCTGGACACGTGCCTGGTAGGCTCCCGCGAGGGGCCCGGGGCGTGACAGATTATAGTGGTATCAGAGCCTAGGGTTGAGTCATAGTGGACCTAGTAAACCTTAGGCAGGTTGGACGATAAGGAATAGGAACGTGAGAGACGAGATCTCTTGTGACATATTGGCGAAAGTATTATGATTGGGTCATTTCTAAAAGCTCCAAACTTGTTGGAGTTAGATCGGAGTGAACCACTTCTATACCCTTGGAGGGTCACGTTGGCGGCTGACAACGTGACATCGGGGAATAGTGGGAGTCCACTTCATTACTTTCGCATGATTGGGGTTATAGTCTTGTGTGGGGATGCGTTGGCGTGGGGTGTTTCACCTGCGCATGTTTTGCTTGTTGCAGCTTGAGTGGTGATCGACGCACTCGATGGCGGCCGAGGCAGCCGAGATGGGACTTCTGCATCCTCCGGAATTGGTGAGACCCAGAAGTTGAGAGAACAACTGGTAAATTCAGCGAGTACGGTGGAGCGGCGATCAATTTTGATGTTACTCCAAGTTGAGGCTTTGCGCCGGTAGACGAGAGGATTAAGCAACTGGAGGATTAGTCAATCCAGTTGGCAGTCGACCTCAGGAAATTCTATGAGAATACGGATCGCACCTTGGTAAGGGCAAGAGATGTGAAGACCGTTGGGACGGCAAAGGAAGCTACTATGAGTGGCAAGTCTGATGTAAGAGGACAATCAAGTGATCAAGGAGAAAATTGATCTCGAGAAGGTGGACCCTTAGCAGGATAATTACGGAATGTCAAATCGTCATCGACTATTGTGACGTGTGAGCGGTGGAGCCGCGGGTACCCGATGATACTCTTGGAGTTGGGGCAAGTACTCTCTTCGTGGCCAGGTGGGCCATTCCCAGTTGGAGTGTTTGAGGAGAATGGTGTCGACAATATTGAGATCGACTTCGTGCGGTTGGCACCGAGTGAATGCATGTCTATTTGACAGGCAGAGGATGATGCAGCGACAATGGAGGTTGTCGCAGCTCGTAGTATTGGATCTTGTTGTTTGTTATGATTGTGGCTTTGGATCGGCTGTTTGCCGAATGCATGGCAGGGAACTTATTCCTTGTTGTTGCAGATTGAGTGGTCCCGAGTGTTTGGGCTTGTGAGTACTGTTCCTGTACTCCGTTAGCTTTGGATGTTTCTGTGCGCCAACGAAGCGGTTGGCTTTATTTGGCTGAGAGCGTATAGTTCTAATTTGAACTTGTGCTGGCTCTTCGGCTATCTGATTGCCGATGAGTGTGTGAGCCGAGCTGTAGTGCTTTGGGATCTTAGACACAAAATAGTGTTCTCTGAGGGCTTGGAAGTTCGCAAATTGTGACGATTGTTTCACCTGCCCAAGCCTGGTTGTTGGCTGAGTGAGTGGGTGGCCTTTAGGCCAGCACCTTCGGTGAGTGTTGAGAATCCTCAAAAGCGAGGATGTCTCTTGTGAGGGAGTTGCTGGTGCAATCCCGGTCGAGTTGTGAGTATTGAAGGCTTGGTCTGGAGACCTCTTTTGCCTTGTGTTTCTCCTTGTGGAGTGTAGATCTCATTTGTTTTATGTGGACGGGTCATTTCGACTGTAGGTCGACTATCGCGAACTCGGTAGGGTTACGATCCGGATATTATATACCCGTAGTTGGGATCGGTTGATCTGTTTGATCAAGCTCCACAAATTTTGGTTTTATTCGAGGGTAGTTGCAATCTGAGTACTACTCTCGTTGAGATGAATTTGAGTTTGGACCGAGGGTAACTTGTTTACTCGGTGTAGACATTACGAAATTGTCGTGGTGTCGTTCGAGCTGTTGATGCTCTTGTGTGTTGCGATGTTTGGCCCTTTTGGGTATCTTGGTCCCTGTGCGCATCGACGATGAGTGGAAAATCGAGAGGCGATGAAGACCACGAAGATTCCTTGAATGAGGTTTGCAAGTGCTTCAGATTGAAGGCGTGCTGATTTGGTTGTGAGGACTAGCGTCCCTTGGCAGTTGATGCCAAAGTGGTTATGATTGGAGATCTCAAGGAAATCAACCATCCATAGTGGATTGAGACAAGCGGATGTGATCGAAGTTCAAACTTCCTAGTTTGATTGGATGTTATGGATATTGGTGGAGAGATTACCTAGTTATCTACTCCCTTTTCTGGACTCACACATTAAGGGATTAAACCTTTTGGGAAGATATGCGTGAGAGGAGTTTCTTGGAACCGTTGGTGTGGTCGATGACCGCCAACCTTGATTACCCCGACGGTAGGCTTTGTGTTTTGTAGTTGTGTTTCTCTCTACGGATTGAGTTGCACTTTGGTGTAAAATAGAAAGGTAGTATTGACCTTTCAGCAAGTGAGAGAATGCAAGAGGAATTGCCAGATTATGATTTGGAAAAGATTGCCATGACATTTACTTGGAAACTATGGCAATTTTATGTTTAGATAGTGGTGTGAAGTGCACCCAGATCTTATTGTTGGAGATATCTCTATACTCAAGGAATGAGTTGAAGCTGTGAAAACAGGTTAGAGGCTGGTGTACTAGAGATATCAATGAGATGAGTAATATGATGTGATATCTATCCTTTGGATCGGATCACGGGAGTTAGCCTTGATCCCGACTGGTAAATGGTGCAACCGAGATCATGAGTGTTGCGCGAATGAATTCCGGGTGGATTGTCAAAAAGTGTCTTGATGATGGAATTCACAAGTTGCACCTGTGATAGCAGGATTTATGTGATATGCCATGTGAAGGCTATCTACTTGGTATGGATAGAGAATGATTACCGGAGGTTCCGGAATTGAATTGTCTCGCTTCTAAGCTAGACGTGACGACTGTTAAGAGATTGTGAATAGGAGTAACTATTCACTTGAGTTGGATTGAGGAAATTTTCGCACAAATATACCTTGGTGAATTGTGCGACTGCTTAGAGCGCCTGACTCTATTGCTTTAGCCTTGAGTAAAATGGGATGATTCTCGGTGAGAGATATGATTTTGAGCATCGGAATCTGATACATTGAGTGTGATGATGATGCTTGATTAAGGAAATCCAAGAGATTTATGTTTGAGGAATCTAAGTTTTAGATTCTTGGGATTGTTTTAGACCCTGAGACTATGGGCTTAGTAGCAGGTGGAGTTGTATCACTTCAGATCTATTGAAGGTATATGAAGTGTGTGGACGCTCCGAGTGAGTATTTGAATTCTACCGGATGGTGGATGACGTTTCTTTAGAGCTGCATGAAGATCTAAACTTCAAGGAGCAGTGGATGTGGATTGGACTTGTGGGATGTAGGAATTCGGGATTATCACTATTCCTACTACAAGATGCTTTGGAGCAACATCTTGGACGCGATGTATGGTATGAGAGCTGGAAGCTTCACTGCGAGGGCGATGTTTTTATCCCCTTGGGTTTACTGTTTGATGATGGTTGTTGATCCGTAGTTTCGCGGACGAAACTCCTTTTTAGGAGGGGAGTATGTAGTACACTGAACTTTTGCAAATTGCGGAGTTCTAGTGTGAGAATAGTGGCTTGTGCTATTCTGGAGTTTTGGGTTGTGTTTGGAGAGCTTCGGAGTGTTTTCGGGACTTGAAAAGTGCGAAAACGGACTCCGGAAGTCGAAATCTGCAAAAGTGCAGATTTTGCAATTGCATACCGGTATCTGGATTAGGTATACCGGAATTCAGTGAAAACTGGTTGTGCGCAGCTCTCGGCTTCTGCGGAATGCGGTAACAGATACCGGAATGCACTGTATACCGGTATCTGGTTGAGGCATACCGGAATCCCCTCGCGCAGACTGCTTGGCCGAGGCTCGGTTGCGGGATTTTTGGTTGGATACCGGTATGCCCATGCGCATACCGGTATACAATGCTGCAGAATGCATTTTTGTACAGTTTTGCAATTTTGGCTCTTTGAGGGGCCTAGTTGGATTTTGTGCAGTGGGTTAAATACCCCTTCACCCCCTCTTATGTTGCTGTGGCTGAGGATGGAGGAGAAGTAGAGGTAGGGTTTTTTCCTCTCTCTCTCTCTAGATTTTCTCTCTCCCAAACCCTTGAAATCTTGGGTTTTGATCTCTTTTCTCTTCTCCTTTTGCTTGTTGCTTGCTAGAGGAGCTTGTGGCTTGTGAGGAGAGCTTGTTGGAGGATGGATCTTCAACCCTAGCTTGCTTGAGCTTGGTTGGAAGCTTGATTTGAGGTTAGTAAACTCTTTTACAACCTCTAATTGTGTTTTTGCTTAAGATTTAGCTTGTAAACCTAGTTTCTTGGAAATTAGGGTTTATTTTAGGGTTTCGTGATTGAGAACCCTTGAGGTGGAATTGATGGGTGTAGATTGTTGTGTTAGGTTGGATTTGAGGCCTCCTAACTCTATTTTGGACTTTGGACAAGAAATTCTTGGTCTAAGGTATTTTCACCCTTTTTCCCTTTGTTGTATGTCGTTTTTTTTTTTCGATTTTGGTTGTTCGATGTTCTAACCCCATAGGGATCTCCTTTAGGGCGCTAGAAATCGAGGGGACAACTTCGTTTCGAAGTACTGCGCGGTTCCGACGGGTATCCGGTGGGTTTGACCTCACCGAAATGGGTGAACTCCCCCTATGTCTCCTCTAATATTTAGAGTTGAATTATTGCATAATCATGCTTATTTTGACATGATAGAAATATTGGAATCATGATGTATGTGTAGCACGTATGAGAATTGCATACTCTATATGGTAGAGTTCATGTTATGAAGTTGATAATTGCATGAGTCATATATATATTGTGTATGCAAAAGGCATAGTACATATAGAGTGATATTGTGAGAATAACATGCATGCTATGCTATGATTGATTGCACAAATAGTGCATTGATGCATTAGGAAATGCTAACTAGGTTATGCATGTTAGAGAGAGTGTCATAGAAGACACTATTTGATTGGTGATCTAGTGGATCCTTCTCGCGTACTAAAGTATGCTTGTATAGAGAAAAGAGAAGTTATGGCAAATGCATGATAAGTTGTTGAACCTTATCTAGGCGAGCAACTTTAACGGGCATTGTTGGCCCTGGACTCGACCATTTGGTCGTGGATTGATTCCGTGTTTAAGACATGAGGAAAGGGATTATATTTGCATTGATATTATAATTGATTAAACACTAGCATGATAGTTTCATACTCTAGATATAGAGGTTGTTGTAGCTTATATTTATTTAGCATGATTATGGACTTGTTTTAGCATCGTAGAATGCATGACATATGGCATTGTAGAATGCATGGATCGCGGCATTAGTATAATGCATAGTTTTGGCATTAATGGAATGCATAGTACATGGCATTAGAATAATGTATGATTTTTGGCATTTGTAGAATGCATAATATGTAGCATTAGAAGAATGCATGATTTATGAACTTAGTAAACAAAGAGATGAATAGATACATGTTAGAGACATGGACATATTGGTAGGGACATACCATCGGATATTGAGAACAACCTGATAATGTTGACATTTAGCGTATTGGCTATTGAATGTAGTAAACATGACATGACGTGTTTTTGACATAGTGTGAGGTTAAACATCTGTATTTCACTTAGGTGAATAACTAGGTTGACATTATGACATAATGTTAGATCCTTGGACATTGGTTGGCTATTCCATGTTTTAGACATGATGAACGTATTTCCTATGCTGTTGACTATGCTTGTTCACGCCATTGTGCTCATTCGCACATGCTTGTGAGGGTCGCTCCCTGCAAGCCGGCAACTCCGGAGTGGGCCTTTCGCGATGTTAATCGCCTGTGTGCAGGTTATATGGGCGCCGAAGTGGATTGCCGTGGGGGAGGCTCATTCTAGCGAGAATGTTGACTACCACGGGGCCATTAGGCACGGCACAAGCCGGGACGTTACCTTGTGTAAGTCCCTTGTGGATTGGGTAAAAGCTAAGTAAACTGGACATAGTACATTGGTTACTTGGTTACTTGATGCATATACATGTAGTGTATGGATTTAGTGGTGAGTCGCATATCGTGGCATTACTTAGCGTGACACTGTTGGGATGCATTCATTGTAGTTGTTGGACATATTAGTTAGTCACTACATGCATTGGCATCCATGGTAGCTTTAGACCTATACTCACATCGGTTAGTATAGTGGCATGAAAATATGATGATAATAAGAATAGAGAGATTTCTTTTAAACTATAAACATAGCATAAATTTGACATGCATGTAAAATGATGTGATTAAAATGTTGAGCTATGACAATAGAACATATTCATGTTCATGTAGATGTTTTAGTCATTGGAGGCAAGATAGGTGTAGAACTATCTGTTTAGCATCAAATGTTATTTGCTTTATGCTTTATGTTTAAATTTTAACTATCTTGCCTCAGTTGACCTAGCGGTGTAATTCGCCACTCTCGGCGGCTTACCCACTGGGAACTATTGATAATAGTTCTCACCCCCATTGTTGTTGGGTTTTTCAGAGCCTTCCGCAGCAGGAGAGGCTTGGGATCGCGGCGAGGGGTTAGCAGCTAGCTAGAGCCTCTACGGTGTTGTCGTTGTAGGCATACCATATTGTCCTTTCATTGTATTTTATATGAAAGGTGTATAGATGTTTGGTTGACCTATTGTTGATAAGATGTATAAGTTCTTGTATATCTTGAGATTTTAGTTATGTGGATTTTATTTTAGATGTAGAACTATGTTCTCGCTCTGATTACCTTGTTTAGGATGCATTCTTTATCCTACTTGATTGTTGTTAGCATAGACGCCTTGTGTACTTTGTGTTCGTTGTGGTACACGGCGGGTCTGGACACGTGCCTGGTAGGCTCCCGCGAGGGCCCGGGGCGTGACAGATTATAGTGGTATCAGAGCCTAGGGTTGAGTCATAGTGGACCTAGTAAACCTTAGGCAGGTTGGACGATAAGGAATAGGAACGTGAGAGACGAGATCTCTTGTGACATATTGGCGAAAGTATTATGATTGGGTCATTTCTAAAAGCTCCAAACTTGTTGGAGTTAGATCGGAGTGAACCACTTCTATACCCTTGGAGGGTCACGTTGGCGGCTGACAACGTGACATCGGGGAATAGTGGGAGTCCACTTCATTACTTTCGCATGATTGGGGTTATAGTCTTGTGTGGGGATGCGTTGGCGTGGGGTGTTTCACCTGCGCATGTTTTGCTTGTTGCAGCTTGAGTGGTGATCGACGCACTCGATGGCGGCCGAGGCAGCCGAGATGGGACTTCTGCATCCTCCGGAATTGGTGAGACCCAGAAGTTGAGAGAACAACTGGTAAATTCAGCGAGTACGGTGGAGCGGCGATCAATTTTGATGTTACTCCAAGTTGAGGCTTTGCGCCGGTAGACGAGAGGATTAAGCAACTGGAGGATTAGTCAATCCAGTTGGCAGTCGACCTCAGGAAATTCTATGAGAATACGGATCGCACCTTGGTAAGGGCAAGAGATGTGAAGACCGTTGGGACGGCAAAGGAAGCTACTATGAGTGGCAAGTCTGATGTAAGAGGACAATCAAGTGATCAAAGAGGAATTGACCTCGAGAAGGTGGACCCTTAGCAGGATAATTACGGAATGTCAAATCGTCATCGACTATTGTGACGTGTGAGCGGTGGAGCCGCGGGTACCCGATGATACTCTTGGAGTTGGGGCAAGTACTCTCTTCGTGGCCAGGTGGGCCATTCCCAGTTGGAGTGTTTGAGGAGAATGGTGTCGACAATATTGAGATCGACTTCGTGCGGTTGGCACCGGGTGAATGCATGTCTATTTGACAGGCAGAGGATGATGCAGCGACAATGGAGGTTGTCGCAGCTCGTAGTATTGGATCTTGTTGTTTGTTATGATTGTGGCTTTGGATCGGCTGTTTGCCGAATGCATGGCAGGGAACTTATTCCTTGTTGTTGCAGATTGAGTGGTCCCGAGTGTTTGGGCTTGTGAGTACTGTTCCTGTACTCCGTTAGCTTTGGATGTTTCTGTGCGCCAACGAAGCGGTTGGCTTTATTTGGCTGAGAGCGTATAGTTCTAATTTGAACTTGTGCTGGCTCTTCGGCTATCTGATTGCCGATGAGTGTGTGAGCCGAGCTGTAGTGCTTTGGGATCTTAGACACAAAATAGTGTTCTCTGAGGGCTTGGAAGTTCGCAAATTGTGACGATTGTTTCACCTGCCCAAGCCTGGTTGTTGGCTGAGTGAGTGGGTGGCCTTTAGGCCAGCACCTTCGGTGAGTGTTGAGAATCCTCAAAAGCGAGGATGTCTCTTGTGAGGGAGTTGCTGGTGCAATCCCGGTCGAGTTGTGAGTATTGAAGGCTTGGTCTGGAGACCTCTTTTGCCTTGTGTTTCTCCTTGTGGAGTGTAGATCTCATTTGTTTTATGTGGACGGGTCATTTCGACTGTAGGTCGACTATCGCGAACTCGGTAGGGTTACGATCCGGATATATATACCCGTAGTTGGGATCGGTTGATCTGTTTGATCAAGCTCCACAAATTTTGGTTTTATTCGAGGGTAGTTGCAATCTGAGTACTACTCTCGTTGAGATGAATTTGAGTTTGGACCGAGGGTAACTTGTTTACTCGGTGTAGACATTACGAAATTGTCGTGGTGTCGTTCGAGCTGTTGATGCTCTTGTGTGTTGCGATGTTTGGCCCTTTTGGGTATCTTGGTCCCTGTGCGCATCGACGATGAGTGGGAAATCGAGAGGCGATGAAGACCACGAAGATTCCTTGAATGAGGTTTGCAAGTGCTTCAGATTGAAGGCGTGCTGATTTGGTTGTGAGGACTAGCGTCCCTTGGCAGTTGATGCCAAAGTGGTTATGATTGGAGATCTCAAGGAAATCAACCATCCATAGTGGATTGAGACAAGCGGATGTGATCGAAGTTCAAACTTCCTAGTTTGATTGGATGTTATGGATAGTGGTGGAGAGATTACCTAGTTATCTACTCCCTTTTCTGGACTCACACATTAAAGGATTAAACCTTTTGGGAAGATATGCGTGAGAGGAGTTTCTTGGAACCGTTGGTGTGGTCGATGACCGCCAACCTTGATTACCCCGACGGTAGGCTTTGTGTTTTGTAGTTGTGTTTCTCTCTACGGATTGAGTTGCACTTTGGTGTAAAATAGAAAGGTAGTATTGACCTTTCAGCAAGTGAGAGAATGCAAGAGGAATTGCCAGATTATGATTTGGAAAAGATTGCCATGACATTTACTTGGAAACTATGGCAATTTTATGTTTAGATAGTGGTGTGAAGTGCACCCAGATCTTATTGTTGGAGATATCTCTATACTCAAGGAATGAGTTGAAGCTGTGAAAACAGGTTAGAGGCTGGTGTACTAGAGATATCAATGAGATGAGTAATATGATGTGATATCTATCCTTTGGATCGGATCACGGGAGTTAGCCTTGATCCCGACTGGTAAATGGTGCAACCGAGATCATGAGTGTTGCGCGAATGAATTCCGGGTGGATTGTCAAAAAGTGTCTTGATGATGGAATTCACAAGTTGCACCTGTGATAGCAGGATTTATGTGATATGCCATGTGAAGGCTATCTACTTGGTATGGATAGAGAATGATTACCGGAGGTTCCGGAATTGAATTGTCTCGCTTCTAAGCTAGACGTGACGACTGTTAAGAGATTGTGAATAGGAGTAACTATTCACTTGAGTTGGATTGAGGAAATTTTCGCACAAGTATACCTTGGTGAATTGTGCGACTGCTTAGAGCGCCCGACTCTATTGCTTTAGCCTTGAGTAAAATGGGATGATTCTCGGTGAGAGATATGATTTTGAGCATCGGAATCTGATACATTGAGTGTGATGCTTGATTAAGGAAATCCAAGAGATTTATGTTTGAGGAATCTAAGTTTTAGATTCTTGGGATTGTTTTAGACCCTGAGACTATGGGCTGAGTAGCAGGTGGAGTTGTATCACTTCAGATCTATTGAAGGTATATGAAGTGTGTGGACGCTCCGAGTGAGTATTTGAATTCTACCGGATGGTGGATGACGTTTCTTTAGAGCTGCATGAAGATCTAAACTTCAAGGAGCAGTGGATGTGGATTGGACTTGTGGGATGTAGGAATTCGGGATTATCACTATTCCTACTACAAGATGCTTTGGAGCAACATCTTGGACGCGATGTATGGTATGAGAGCTGGAAGCTTCACTGCGAGGGCGATGTTTTTATCCCCTTGGGTTTACTGTTTGATGATGGTTGTTGATCCGTAGTTTCGCGGACGAAACTCCTTTTTTTAGGAGGGGAGTATGTAGTACACTGAACTTTTGCAAATTGCGGAGTTCTAGTGTGAGAATAGTGGCTTGTGCTATTCTGGAGTTTTGGGTTGTGTTTGGAGAGCTTCGGAGTGTTTTCGGGACTTGAAAAGTGCGAAAACGGACTCCGGAAGTCGAAATCTGCAAAAGTGCAGATTTTGCAATTGCATACCGGTATCTGGATTAGGTATACCGGAATTCAGTGAAAACTGGTTGTGCGCAGCTCTCGGCTTCTGCGGAATGCGGTAACAGATACCGGAATGCACTGTATACCGGTATCTGGTTGAGGCATACCGGAATCCCCTCGCGCAGACTGCTTGGCCGAGGCTCGGTTGCGGGATTTTTGGTTGGATACCGGTATGCCCATGCGCATACCGGTATACAATGCTGCAGAATGCATTTTTGTACAGTTTTGCAATTTTGGCTCTTTGAGGGGCCTAGTTGGATTTTGTGCAGTGGGTTAAATACCCCTTCACCCCCTCTTATGTTGCTGTGGCTGAGGATGGAGGAGAAGTAGAGGTAGGGTTTTTCCTCTCTCTCTCTAGATTTTCTCTCCCAAACCCTTGAAATCTTGGGTTTTGATCTCTTTTCTCTTCTCCTTTTGCTTGTTGCTTGCTAGAGAAGCTTGTGGCTTGTGAGGAGAGCTTGTTGGAGGATGGATCTTCAACCCTAGCTTGCTTGAGCTTGGTTGGAAGCTTGATTTGAGGTTAGTAAACTCTTTTACAACCTCTAATTGTGTTTTTGCTTAAGATTTAGCTTGTAAACCTAGTTTCTTGGAAATTAGGGTTTATTTTAGGGTTTCGTGATTGAGAACCCTTGAGGTGGAATTGATGGGTGTAGATTGTTGTGTTAGGTTGGATTTGAGGCCTCCTAACTCTATTTTGGACTTTGGACAAGAAATTCTTGGTCTAAGGTATTTTCACCCTTTTTCCCTTTGTTGTATGTCGTTTTTCGATTTTGGTTGTTCGATGTTCTAACCCCATAGGGATCTCCTTTAGGGCGCTAGAAATCGAGGGGACAACTTCGTTTCGAAGTACTGCGAGGTTCCGACGGGTATCCGGTGGGTTTGACCTCACCGAAATGGGTGAACTCCCCCTATGTCTCCTCTAATATTTAGAGTTGAATTATTGCATAATCATGCTTATTTTGACATGATAGAAATATTGGAATCATGATGTATGTGTAGCACGTATGAGAATTGCATACTCTATATGGTAGAGTTCATGTTATGAAGTTGATAATTGCATGAGTCATATATATATATTGTGTATGCAAAAGGCATAGTACATATAGAGTGATATTGTGAGAATAACATGCATGCTATGATGATTGCACAAATAGTGCATTGATGCATTAGGAAATAACTAGTTACATGTTAGAGAGAGTGATTGGTGATTAGTGGATCCTTCTCGCGTAAAAGTATGCTTGTATAGAGAAAAGAGAAGTTATGGCATGCATGATAAGTTGTTGAACCTTATCTAGGCGAGCAACTTTAACGGGCATTGTTGGCCTTGGACTCGACCATTTGGTCGTGGATTGATTCCATGTTTAAGACATGAGGAAAGGGATTATATTTGCATTGATATTATAATTGATTAAACACTTGCATGATAGTTTCATACTCTAGATATAGAGGTTGTTGTAGCTTATATTTAGCATGATTATGGACTTGTTTTAGCATCGTAGAATGCATGACATATGGCATTGTAGAATGCATGGATCGCGGCATTAGTATAATGCATAGTTTTGGCATTAATGGAATGCATAGTACATGGCATTAGAATAATGTATGATTTTGGCATTTGTAGAATGCATAATATGTAGCATTAGAAGAATGCATGATTTATGAACTTAGTAAACAAAGAGATGAATAGATACATGTTAGAGACATGGACATATTGGTAGGGACATACCATCGGATATTGAGAACAACCTGATAATGTTGACATTTAGCGTATTGGCTATTGAATGTAGTAAACATGACATGACGTGTTTTTGACATAGTGTGAGGTTAAACATCTGTATTTCACTTAGGTGAATAACTAGGTTGACATTATGACATAATGTTAGATCCTTGGACATTGGTTGGCTATTCCATGTTTTAGACATGATGAACGTATTTCCTATACTGTTGACTATGCTTGTTCACGCCATTGTGCTCATTCGCACATGCTTGTGAGGGTCGCTCCCTGCAAGCCGGCAACTCCGGAGTGGGCCTTTCGCGATGTTAATCGCCTGTGTGCAGGTTATATGGGCGCCGAAGTGGATTGCCGTGGGGGAGGCTCATTCTAGCGAGAATGTTGACTACCACGGGGCCATTAGGCACGGCACAAGCCGGGACGTTACCTTGTGTAAGTCCCTTGTGGATTGGGTAAAAGCTAAGTAAACTGGACATAGTACATTGGTTACTTGATGCATATACATGTAGTGTATGGATTTAGTGGTGAGTCGCATATCGTGGCATTACTTAGCGTGACACTGTTGGGATGCATTCATTGTAGTTGGACATATTAGTTAGTCACTACATGCATTGGCATCCATGGTAGCTTTAGAACTATACTCACATCGGTTAGTATAGTGGCATGAAAATATGATGATAATAAGAATAGATAGATTCTTTTAAACTATAAACATAGCATAAATTTGACATGCATGTAAAATGATGTGATTAAATGTTGAGCTATGACAATAGAACATATTCATGTTCATGTAGATGTTTTAGTCATTGGAGGCAAGATAGGTGTAGAACTATCTGTTTAGCATCAAATGTTATTTGCTTTATGCTTTATGTTTAAATTTTAACTATCTTGCCTCAGTTGACCTAGCGGTGTAATTCGCCACTCTCGGCGGCTTACCCACTGGGAATTATTGATAATAGTTCTCACCCCCATTGTTGTTGGGTTTTTCAGAGCCTTCCGCAGCAGGAGAGGCTTGGGATCGCGGCGAGGGGTTAGCAGCTAGCTAGAGCCTCTACGGTGTTGTCGTTGTAGGCATACCATATTGTCCTTTCATTGTATTTTATATGAAAGGTGTATAGATGTTTGGTTGACCTATTGTTGATAAGATGTATAAGTTCTTGTATATCTTGAGATTTTAGTTATGTGGATTTTATTTTAGATGTAGAACTATGTTCTCGCTCTGATTACCTTGTTTAGGATGCATTCTTTATCCTACTTGATTGTTGTTAGTATAGACGCCTTGTGTACTTTGTGTTCGTTGTGGTACACGGCGGGTCTGGACACGTGCCTGGTAGGCTCCCGCGAGGGCCCGGGGCGTGACAGTAATTTAAGTAGAAATAGCTTCAAATCTACTTGGAGGGAAGGAAAAACCAACTAGATTCCAGCAATATCCCTGCTAGCAAAAATTGGATCAAAAAATCAAAGAAAATCTACTAAACTCTAAAATTCGCAATTACATACTAACTAACCTGAAAGTTAGATAAAAAATTAAGTCCACAAGATCCTCCCCCTCACTAGAACACCACCAGGAGCCTAAACTTGCAGCTACAATTCAGATTTGGGAATCGAAATAAAAGAATCAACAACAAAATCCAACATTACATAGAATTCAGCTCAACATCCTAATTCAACCATGGTAACCTCAAACTTCAGCTTATAGAGGATGCAATCTGAGCTCCACTACTCCCTCCTCCTCCCTATGGACCACAATTTTGAAATTGAGGTAACGATTTCACTCAATTGGATCCCACATTGCAGTTGCCACTACTGCCAGCCAATACCTGCTGCTGCTGCAATGTTGCTGGCAGCAATGCTGCTGCAGCTCAGGATTGCACTGCTGCTTCTTCTAGCTTGTTTTCTTGCCAATAGGGAGAAGAAGCAGGGAGAGAATGGGAGGCTGGCTTCCTGCTGCTGCTGCTAGCCTTTTGCTGCTGCTGCTGCCGCTATTGCCACTGCTGGCAGCAGCTGAAGCTGTAGTTTGCAGCAATTGTGTAGGGAGAACCAGCACAGGGAGAGGAGAGGGAAAAGAAGGAATAGAAGAGGAAGAAGAAGAATAAAAAGAAGGGAAGTCACCTGGTTTCACTACACTCCAAAACTTACAATTAGTTGCTAGATGATGGTTAGTTGAACCCTTGCCTCCAACTATCTAACATATTCCGGCTGAAAATTAACTTGAGTTTCGGATTTGTTCGTTGCGTCAATTCGCGTCAAAACAACTCCAACTCGTTCCGACACTCTACAGAAATGTTGACTAGTCGCCGAAACTATAGTCATTCCGATAGTCATTTCGACAGTTAAATTTTTCAGAATACTATATTCTATCATTGAATTGAACTTACGAGACGGATGAAGAACCGATGAAATACTGATTTACGGCCATATAGATAAGGTTGATGCAAATAACAAATTTTACAGTAAGATAAAGGCTAAAATAAAATAACATTGAAAATTTAGGCACTAGAATGATATTAGAAGTTTAGAAATTTGAATGTGGAAATTAAAAGTTTAAAGGGGGCTCAAAGTTGAGGGAGTAGTAGTGCATTTTGAGGACGAAAAAGGGAAATGCTAAGAATACCCCAAAACGGGGGTTTAGATTCTACATCCTCTATTCTAGAGTTTAAAAACTTTTTGAGCTTTTTAATATAAAAAAAAGGACTTTTACTTAAATACCCCTTACTATTATTAAAAAAATCTTAATTTACCCCTTAATACCCAAAACGTCATTCTAAAATCCAATCTCATTAGTAAACTCTAGAGAAAAAAGGATATTTGAGATTTTTTTAAAAAAATCAATAGGGTAATTTGGTCATATAGGAATAAATACGATATTTTTAAAGTTTTGAAGGGTATATTAGATACTATTATTTAAAAATATATATATTTGATAAGATAAGGGTTACTATGGGCTCTTGGATAAGGGAATATAAAGTTTACACTTTATTGAGTATACCAATAGCAATACTGCAAATAAATAAATAATTAAAAGGACTCTTGCAATGCATTTAAAATTTGAAATGGTTTGACACCTGATCTTTTTAAAATATAAAATATAAAATATTTGACTAAAATAAGAGGATTTTACAAATCTACAAAATTGTTTTAAAAAAAAATGTGGTCATTATGCTACTCTTTGTAACCTGCACCTATGTGGACCGAAGCCGAGGCGAGAAGAAATAAAAAGAAAAAAAAATTATTGTATGCCTTCCAGAAAGCATACTAATATGTAAATTCCTCATTAAAAACTGCAGTGTCATAGATAATTTTCTATATATAAGAAATAAAAGTAATCCTATCAGTCAGGGGGAGCCAGAATTTTTATATAGAAAAAGAAAGTTTCTGTGAAAAAGTTCTCCAATGAAGCCTCATTGAGGAATGAGGATGCCCTCGTTTGCTGTTACGATAGTTTTAGCTCTATCCAAATATTATAAGCCTCTCTTCTAAAACTTAGATTTTTAAAAAAAACAACCAATAAATTCTTGGATGGAGGCAAAATGGAAATGTGGCAGCAGATTGGGCACTTTCCAACGAAACGTCGTTGGAGATCTCCCCACTGAAGTTTTATCAGTAGGGATATAGGACGGGCAAAATGGATGGTCAACAAAATTTTACACATTTCTATTAGCTTTAATTTTTTCTCATATTTATACGTTATACTAAACTATAATTCTATTCTATACTTTTATTGTGAGATATATTATTACTTAAAATATTATAAAAAATATATTAGTAAATTTTCTAGCTAGTTGGTTAGCTAAAATATTTTTTCCTCAAATTTTTTTGACAAATATATATAATTTTTTTATATAAAGAAATTTGGGGATCAAGCATGGCACATGCCCCCTACTAGACCCCGCTGCATCCACCCCTATTGTTGGCTTCTTTCCGGTCAATAACAAGTCAATTTTATTTTTGTCCTTGTTATCGGTAGGGGTGTCGACGAGCCGAACATGAGCGAGCTGGGGCTGGCTCGTGTTCGGGTCGTTTCATAAACGAGCTGTTTCGTTAAAGTATCGAGCCGAAAAATTTAGCTCGTGTTCGGGTCGTTTATTAACAAGTCGAACGCGAGCTAACTCACGAACAACAAGTTAAAAGGATTAGAAAAAAAAAAAATATATAATAAATTTATAATTTTGATTTAAGGATTGAAAATTTACATATAAATGGGTTGACATGAGCTTTATATTTAGATTAGGCTAAAAATCAAATAATAAAAATCTATATCATATATATAATTATTTATTTATATATAAATATAAATTATATAAATATAAAATATTTGTATTCGAGCTGTTATCGAGCCAAACACGAGTGAGCTAACCCCCAGCTCGTGTTCGGCTCGTTTATTAAACGAGCTGAAAATTTTGGTTCGTATTCGGCTCGTTTACTAAACGAGCAATTCGATCTTGAGCTCATCTCGAGCAGAACACGAGCTGGCTCGCGATCAGCAAGTTGGATTCCCACCCCGAGTTATCGGTGCTTTTTTCTTGAATTTTTTTTTTTTTTGATCAGTCACATATAAAATAGGATTGGGTATGAAGGAAAAATTTTAGTTCGTGCCCACACGAGCCGAGCACGGGTCAGGTCACATGCGCGTGCCAGATCAGGTTTGTGGAGAAAGGGAATTGGGTTTGAAAGAAATTTTTTTAATTTGGGTGCACGAGCGAGACGAGGACGGGTCGAGTTGCACGTGCGTGTCGGGCCAGGCTTGGGCTTGGGTTTCAATCCATTTATTTTTATTTTTCACATTTATTCCCGTCCCGCTCCTTATTCTCATGCCAGGGAAAATGGACGTTGGCGAACGTTGTAAACCCTAACGTTCATTTTGAGGCCTATGTATATAATCCAAGCTGAGCTATCTAAACTAATATAATATCTGAACTTCATTTAGCACATCACATAAAAAAAAATTCTTACTCAGAAATTTCTTTAGAATAATATTTATATAGTATCTGAAGTAATTACTAGTATTTCTATCTAAACTAATTAGTGTAGAATAAACTAAGGGGGCTAGGTCACGGGATCCATAGCTGAGTAAAAATGAAACTAAGAAATAGTATATGTGGAAGAATATTCCTCATTTAACCAACTTTACATAGTCATCTAAGATTTTTTTTTTTTTTTTTTTGAGAGAAAGGTAGCACGCTACCCGCTTCGTTTTATTTCGTTTAGAAATAAACTTAGCTGAAAATATGAATCAACTAGGATTCGAACTCGGGACCTCGGATACCCACCACCAAGCCCCTTGCCACTTGCGCTAAGATATTTTTTAAATCTTAGACAAGTATAAACGAAACTCATATTAATTTCATTATCGATTGAAGCTAAGCAATAATGAAAAGAGCTCAAAAGTAGGATAAAATGGCAATATACAACTTTAAAATGTATAAAAATTGATGTTAAGCTGAAGAATGTCTACCAACATTAACGAATAGGACATTTGTAGAGTTATTCAAAAAATTACGAAAATTGAAATGCATCTACGATATTTTCAATACTTAGAAGACAACAATTAAATTACGCGGAAAAAAAATTTCTATATTTTATTCGTCCAGCACGTAAATTTGTGGAATATACAGCATCCTAGGAATATATAGTCTTCCCTAGTTAGATCAAACAAGATAACAGAAAGTAAAAGTCAACATTTCTTCACCATAAAGTTAGGCATCTTCCTCCCACACGAAACTACATCCCGAGACCTCAACAATTTCCTCTTATAAAAAGCACTTCTCCCCAAAAATTATCCCTTTTTTTTCCAATTATAGAGAGCACCTAAAAGTTAGGCATCTTCCACCCACACAAACCTAGATATCGAGATCTTAACAATTTTATCTCATAAGAGCACTTTCCCCCATAATATTCCTTTTTTTTTTTTAAGTAAAAAATGTACAGAGAGCTCCCTGTACCGCCTGTGCATTTGCAAATGTGTCTGTATCTCTTTTATTCAAATAGTTTAGTATGTAAATTTTACATAGTCAATTTGCATAAAAAAGCCACTGCTTTTGCATTTATAAAAAATAGAGCATTTTTTTGGATATTACAGATTATATCTGAATTTTAGTAAACTGATTAAAATACGTTTATTTCTCTTTCTATCCTTTCTCGTTCGTTTTTCTCTTCTCTCTTCATCTCCTTCCTTCTCGTCTTTTTTTCCTCTCTTTTCTACCCCCGCTTTCTCTCCCTCCCTCTCCTCCCCCTCCTCCCCCTCCTCCTCCACTGTCCCAATGTCAAAGTTGCAATTCTCTCCTGCCTCGTCCACACCTCCGTCGACGTCGACGGCGGCAACGCGAGCTCGAATATGGAGGCTACAGCGGAGGGTATGGCCGTAGATGGCGACAACGACGAAGTTGCCATAAGATTTGAAGACGATTAGGATGGAGAGCGCGTCGAAGCGGTGGTTGCAGCTGAGGATGAGGGAGGGAGCGCAATAACGAAAAAAAGGTGCAGAGAATAAAAGGAAATGAAGAAGAAACAAGAAAAAAAAAAAAAAGGAAAAAAAAAAGAAGTAGAAAAAGTTCACTATTTAAGTCGAAAAGTTATATTATTTGAGACTAAATTGCTATTTAGATTAAATGATACTTAAACCCTCCTAAGGGCAGGTTCTTACACGTTACTCACCCAGTTTTTAATTGTGCAATTTAAGTCTCAAATAATATAATTTAGTCTCAAACAGTGCAACTTTTATTTTTTATGCAATTTAGTCTCAAATAATTTTAAATGGTGCAATTCAACCTCAAATAATGCAACTTAGTTTCAAACAGTGTAACTTTGTTGCAACTTAATCTAAAATAATGCAACTTTGTTTCAAACAGTGCAAACTCTTTTTTTTCTTCTTTCTTCTCCTTTTTCTTCTTTCTTCTCTATTTCTTGACCTATTCTGTAGCGGTCATAGTATATGATGGCCTTTCGAGAGAAGATATACATATATTCTTATTTTTTGTTTATTCTGTTTATTCTTTTTTTACTCTCTGCATCCTTTTCTGTTGTCGCCCCTCTCCCTCGCCCTTTCTCGCCTCTCCCTCGCCCTTTCTCGCAGCAACCGCCCCCACCTGACATGCTCTCCATCCTAGTCATCCTTAAATCCTGTGGCACCCTCGTCGTCGTTGTCGTCTACGATCACGTCCTCCACCACAGCCTCAACTTTGCAATCTGTGCCATATATTAGCTCGCGTTATCGCTGTCGGTGTTGGCGGAGGTGTAGGCGAGGTAGAAAATGTTACGGATTTTATATTGGCATATTTCGTGAAGTGAGTCGGAGTCTTGAAGGTTCAAAGAAGAAAAGACGAAGTTTGAAGACTCGCAGACTCAACGTATGAATTCACGATACTTGGTAAGTTTAAATAATCTTGATGATGATTTATGAACATTTACAAGTGTTTGGAAGACATTAGAATAGGTTTTTAATGATTTATAAACGAATCGGAAAAATTCATGCTACGGGGTCCGGACCCTGGGAGCTGCGGTCCGGAACCCGTAAGCCTGTCAGGCTGTTCCGTAAACCGGGTCCGGACCCTGATGGCTGCGGTCCGGACAATGAAAAACTGATACGTTTCAGAGTCCGGACCCTACAATCCAAAGTCCGGACCCCGACCCGTCGCGAATTTTTGGAAAGTTATTTTTTCAATCCTACTCTGATTCTAATGTCTCCCAAACCTAAAAATAAGATGGTAGATTTCTTAAAATTATTTTTGCAATCCTTATTTGATTCCAAATCGTTTTAAAATCTGTTTTCAATCCTAGTCGAAATTGGATTGTTTCCAAACCTTTCTAAAAACTGTTTTTAATCTTAATCTATTTCGGATTGCTTCTAAACCTATAAATAAGATGTGAGGGTGTCTCTAAAATGTGGTTAAGCATAGATTAATTTTTAGAAACCCTAGAAGCTTGTAGGTAATCGTTTTCCTCATCTTCTACATCAAGCTTCTCTCAAATTGATTCATGGTGCCCTAATTCCTAATATTCTTTTAGAATCAATTTGAGAATTGCTTAGAGACTATTCCCACAGATCTTTCATGATATTCTAAGCAATAAATCGTCATCAATTTTATTGTTCTTGCTCCGGACTGAGTGCGCTCGTGGATTCGAGTGAGCGTCGTGGATTCGACATGTTGAAGGCTTCGTGGATTCGAAGTTGGGCGTCTCGTTGATTCGAGGCGAGGCGTCCGTGGATTCGGACGTGGGGCGTGGACAACCCGTTGGTGCGCGTGATCCGCTGAAGAGAAGGGAGAGGTTAAGTCCGTGGAGTCGGTAATCACCTTGTAATTCTTTACTCTTAGTGGATTGTTTTTTCGCGTGTTGGTCCCGTGGGTTTTTCTCCAAGGTGAAGTTTCCCACGTAAATCTCGGTGTGCTGATTTTATTTTCCGCATTACTTTATCGCATTGAGATTTGTGATTTTTGTTTATACACCTATTCACCCCACTCTAGGTGATTGATATACTCTAGATAGATCCTAGGGCTCCCCCCTAACTTTCAATTGGTATCAGAGCGGGATCTAGACTTTATCTTTCATAATGGGTGAAGGAGGTAACATATTTAGGCCACCGTTATTTGATGGAACCAATTACGCCTATTGGAAAGTCCGGATGAGAGCCTTCCTCATCGCAATTGATGAGCGAGTATGGCAAACCATTGAACTTGGATGGAAACATCCAACCGAAGTGGTTAATGATTTGACCGTTCCTAAATCTCGGACTAAGTAGTCGAAGGATGAAATCGATCTATCTTCTTTTAATGGTAAGGGTATTAATGCGTTATTTAATGCTTTATCTCAAACCGAGTTTACACGTGTTTCGGCGTGTGAAACGGCTAAAGAGATTTGGGATACCTTACAAGTTACACATGAGGGTACAAGTCTAGTTAAAATACAAAAGCTTCAAATGCTTACGAGTCAATTTGATTCTATTCGCATGGAGGAGCATGAATCGTTTATTGATTATTTTACTAGACTTCAAGATATAATCAATACATGTGCTAACTTGGGAGAGAAGATCCCAGAATCTAAGGTCGTTAGAAAAATCCTTCGAACACTTCCGGAGCGTTTTAGGGCTAAAGTAGTGGCTATTGAAACGATCAATCATCCGGATGATATGAAAGTTGAAGAACTAGTAGGTGCTCTTCAAACTTATGAAATGACTTTTCCTACTAATCAATCTTCTTTCAAGTCTTTCTCTAAAAGTACAGGTATTGCACTTAATACAACAAAGGAGGAAGACGAGGATACCGAATCCGACGATGAAGTTTCTCTCGCAAATTTCGAACATCAATTGGCACGTTTCACGAAGAAATTTCGTCGGAATTTTCGGAAGAACGAGACAAATCGATCTACATCCAAAACTTCTTCAAAAGGATCTTCACGTTCTAAATCTTCTAAAGAGAAGAAGATTGTAAAGTCTTCTAAAGAAAAGGATGACTTTGAAGGGAAAATCCAATGCTACAAGTGTCGAGACTACGGCCACATCTCCACGGATTGTCCCACGAAAAAGTCTTATAAAAAGAAAGCTTTATAAGTTAGAACTTGGGACGATTCTACTTCTAATGAATCGAGTTCTAGTGAAGAAGAAAAGAATGATGTTATAGCTTTATGTTCACATACTTCTTTACCTTCCTCATCGATTCTTTGTTTATCATCTATTTCTAATGTTTTGCTTTCTTCCTCTTTGCATGAAACGTCGAGCGACGATGGCTCGAGTGAGGGAGAGTCAGATGATGAGGGCTTAGCCGAGGCATACCAACAACTTCTTGATGAATCAAGGAAAATGGCTAAGCATAACAAAAAATTGAGGACGCGCTTATTAGAAATTGAAGACGAAAATAAAAGCTTGAAAGCAACGACTAAAGCTCTTGAGGATGAACATGACACATCATTGAAGAACAATGAAATCCTCAAAGAGAAGCTAAACCAATCGGAGACAATGATCAAATCATATCAAGATAAGATTGGTTTTCTAGAGCAACAATACAAGGAAATTCATGTCTCTAATCAAGTTTTGACCAAACAAGTCCATCAACTCTAGTCCGACATATAAAAATTCTCCTCCGGTTCAAAGAAACTTGATGATATGCTCGGATTGGGTCAAACAAGCAAACTTGGACTTGGATATGAGAGGACATTGGTTGAGAAGGTAAAAAATTCTATTCCCAAAGTCTCAACAAGTATAAAAGAGAAAGTATGTCATAGATGTGGAAAGAAAGGTCACATCAAGAAGACATGCTCTAGAAAAGATAAGAATACTCAATCGGCATCTTCTAAACATCTATCGGCATCTTCCATCACTCGACAACTTTCACGGTTTCAAAAGCAACATCAAAAAGGTCGAGTACCCAAGGTCAACCGAAAGTCAAAGCCACAACAATCAAATCCTCAAAAGCGGAATGCGATGGTGAGACCCACGGTTGATCAAAAGTCAAAACAAACCGTGCCCAACGTCAACAAACCAAGACAACCAACAATCCGACAAGTTTGGGTTCGGAAAGGTGATATCTTTTCTTCTCTAAAGTCTTAATTTGTTTTGACTTAATGTAGTGCTTTGATCGATTTTTATTGCATATCTTTTGTTCATTGCATTACATGTTTTGGTGCTTTCATTGTTACGATTTTTAGATTCTTTGAATGATTAGAATATTAAATAGTGCCTTGAACATCAATAGGTTCACTTTCATTCTCTCATAATTAATCTCATATTAATTATCGATTTTACTTTATTTTTATTATATTTGAAGATAATTTATTATGAGAATTCTTAATACTTATATTCATCAAATTTAGGTAATCTTGTGTAATCTCTAGGAGCTTAACCTATCTCGGTTGTGTATGTTGAATTTGATGAATAGTTATTCTCTTATGGACTAAAATTTGTCACATGTTCTTTCAACTAAGAGATTGCTTAAGCGAGGGGGAGTTATTATTATGTTGAAAAAAATGCTCATATGCTTTGAAAGATGTGGAAAGAGTTGCATCCTTAAAGGAGTGTGAAAACTACCACCACATGGAGGAAAGAGCTACCACCCCGGTCGTCCGGTTAGTATGTGCAGCTACCACATGAATTGAATTGCATATCCAAAATATATATATATATAATTGCAAAAGCTTGCAAAAAAAAAAAAAGTCTCAAAATTTATTTTTCGGTGTTATAAGGTGGTCCACATACATGAAAGATGCTCAAAGAGCCACCCCTTGTGCGATGTTTGTTTTATCTCAATTTTGAACGTTTATGCGACAATTTTTGTCTCTTTGATGAATACCTTAAGTCATCTTCATAATCCGTTTACATCTTGATAGCTTTTGAGCCTTTAGATTATTTTTGATGACTTGATTTTGAAGTTTATATGAATTAAGGAATCGTGTCATATTTTATTTACATTATGGTGATTGTGTAGTAAAGTTCTTAATTCTTATGAAATTAATAGGGATTGAAAGAAGTCAATGTGAATTTATACTCCTCATGCACTAACAATGTTTGACGTTTTTATCACAAGTGGTTTCAAAATTGAAAAATATTTTGAACTTGTGTTTTGTTTAATTTCTTTCAACTCTCTCTATTTTTGGGTATTTTCTTTTGGCAATTTTTGACAAAAAGGGGGAGAGGGGTGATGAACTTAGACGCATGAACAAAGGGGGAGAGATTTAAATATATTTTTTCTACTAACTTTGTTCGTGGAGAATGAAAATTTTTTGCAGGTCTTTCAAAACTTCAAGACTCCATGTTTGTCTAAGTTATAGAGTTTGCTTTTAGGAGTTACAAAATTGTAATTTTGGATTTTATCTGGATCTTTCACGCGAGAAGTGCATTGTTTTGGTGATGGCAATGAATTTCAATTTTGGAGAGATGAGCATCGTGAGTGTTTTATGTAATTTTGAATTTTGTCACGAAATTGCCAAAAGGGGAGATTGTTACGGATTTTATATTGGCATATTTCGTGAAGTGAGTCGGAGTCTTGAAGGTTCAAAGAAGAAAAGACGAAGTTTGAAGACTCGCAGACTCAACGTATGAATTCACGATGCTTGGTAAGTTTAAATAATCTTGATGATGATTTATAGACATTTACAAGTGTTTGGAAGATATTAGAATAGGTTTTTAATGATTTATAAACGAATCGGAAAAATTCATGCTACGGGGTCCGGACC
The DNA here is from genome assembly GCA_016920855.1 of Puya raimondii. Classification (NCBI taxonomy): domain Eukaryota; kingdom Viridiplantae; phylum Streptophyta; class Magnoliopsida; order Poales; family Bromeliaceae; genus Puya; species Puya raimondii. The sequence continues at coordinate 212,924,832 of JABWPP010000050.1, read as the reverse complement.
CTGGGAGCTGCGGTCCGGAACTCGTAAGCCTGTCAGGCTGTTTTGTAAATCGGGTCCGGACCCTGATGGCTGCGGTCCGGACAATGAAAAACTGATATGTTTCAGAGTCCGGACCCTACAATCCAAGGTCCGGACCCCGACCCGCCGCGAATTTTTGGAAAATTATTTTTTCAATCCTACTCTGATTCTAATGTCTCCCAAACCTAAAAATAAGATGATAGATTTCTTAAAATTATTTTTGCAATCCTTATTTGATTCCAAATCGTTTTAAAATCTGTTTTCAATCCTAGTCGAAATTGGATTGTTTCAAAACCTTTCTAAAAACTGTTTTCAATCCTAATCTATTTCGGATTGCTTCTAAACCTATAAATAAGATGTGGGGGTGTCTCTAAAACGTGGTTAAGCATAGATTAATTTTTAGAAACCCTAGAAGCTTGTAGGTAATCGTTTTCCTCATCTTCTACATCAAGCTTCTCTCAAATTGATTCATGGTGCCCTAATTCCTAATATTCTTTTAGAATCAATTTGAAAATTGCTTAGAGACTATTTCCACAGATCTTTCATGATATTCTAAGCAATAAATCGTCATCAATTTTATTGTTCTTTCTCCGGACGGAGTGCGCTCGTGGATTCGAGTGAGCGTCGTGGATTCGACGTGTTGAAGGCTTCGTGGATTCGAAGTTGGGCGTCTCGTGGATTCGAGGCGTGGCGTCCGTGGATTCGGACGTGGGGCGTGGACAACCCGTTGGTGCGCGTGATCCGCTGAAGAGAAGGGAGAGGTTAAGTCCGTGGAGTCGGTAATCACCTTGTAATTCTTTACTCTTAGTGGATTATTTTTTCGCGTGTTGGTCCCGTGGGTTTTTCTCCAAGGTGGAGTTTTCCACGTAAATCTCGGTGTGCTGATTTTATTTTCCGCATTACTTTATCGCATTGAGATTTGTGATTTTTATTTATACACCTATTCACCCCCCTCTAGGTGATTGATATACTCTAGATAGATCCTAGGGCTCCCCCCTAACTTTCAGAAAAGAGGAGCACAGCATCAATACGGGGACAATGGAGAGGGAAGAGTAGAGCGAGGAAGCGGGGGAGAGAGAGAAAGCAGGAGGAGGAGAATGAGAGAGGAAGGAATGGCGAGGGAGAAGAGAAAAACGAACGAGAGAAAAAGAGGAAAAATGATATTTTTGATAATTTTACTAAAAATTTATATCTAATCTTCAAAATAAAAAGGGTCTATTTTTGTAAAAATGCAAAATCTTAAAAATTTAGTTAATTCAATGTTACGGAAAAAAGTCTTTTAATTAAAATGTTCTTCTTACCTTACTACCATAAATGATTCTTGTATGTCAATTTCACGCATGGTTAAATTTTATTTACTATAAATGTCTGAATATTTTAGTAGTCGAGGACTAGGTACAATATATGTAAAAATTAACGAATTAAATTATATAAGTAAAAAGTGTAAGGACCGACTTGTGATGTCCAATAGTATGGTTATTGATTATCCATACATTTACCAAAACAAAAAACAATATATTTATTTGCCTCTCTATAGTTATTGTATATTTACTTCGTTATTCCGTTTTGTTTCACCTTAAAATATTTATGCACAATAGGATAGAAAAATAATTTTTAAAAAGATTACAAGGCCCTACAGTATAGTGTTTTATTTTTAAAAAATTTGCACTTTATCATTTAGTGACTTGTTAAAAATATTACTTTAATACTCTATTTAATAATCTTTACTGTAAAATAAAAATTAAATTACAAAATAGTCAACACAACTTTTTAAACTATAGGCAAAATAAAGTAAAAAAACAATATGATTCTGTTTCGTTCACTATTTATAATATTCAGATATTCCTTCATATTTTTTATTAAAAATATTAAAATTATTTTTATTAATCTCAAGTTGGGCAGTTGTAAAAGATATTAAGAAAGTAGTGAAATAATTATAAAAAATTCATATTTTTCTTGCTTGATTGAAATTATTAGTTGTCCATTAATAAAATAGTCATTATAAGAAATTCACATTTTCATACTTGATCGAAATTATTAGTAGTCCATTAATAAGAGTATATTAGTTTTTAACAATCTCTCAAGCCAAATGACTTGATAATTTAGTAATAAATTTGCTATTCTAAACATAAAATATACAATATATCCGAAATATTACAAATCTTGAACCAAACGACCGTAAACCTCGTGCAGACAAAAATTTATAATAAAAGAAAAGAGGAAAACAAATGTAAGAAACTTACATGTACTATGGAGCACTTTGAAAAAGTTATCCATTATTTTAAAATTTTAATTTTACTATCCAACCTTTAAATTTGTATGATTTGAGTCATTTAACGACACCTTGACTTTAAAATTTGAATGAGTCATTAATTTCTAGAGATTTAATTAGTATATTTAATATAATTTTCGTAACTATAAATTTATTAAAATAAATAATTATCTTAAATTTTACAGCCAAAGTACCGTCGATTCAAATCAAACAAATTGAAAAATTAGATCGTAAAATTAAGATTTTAAAAGACTGGATGATTATTTCAAAATGATAAATAGTGCAAATAAGTTCTATACTATTTTACCCAAAAAAAAAAAAACCAAAACAAAACGGCGACTACCAGGAATTCTTCAAGGGCTTCTCGAGCAGCGCCGAGATGTACATCTCCTGCAGCTCCGGACCCCTATCGAGCTTCCTCCCCACCTCCCACTTTAACTTCTTAAACCCCACGCTCTCGATCACCCCCACATACTCCTCCATTTGCTCCTCCACAAAGAAGAAATGATCCAACCAGAACACGCCACCTGTTGAATATAAATATTTAAAACAGCAAAAATTTAAATTTTTTTTTTTAAAGTAAACAGTAATTTCACATCATATTAGAAAGCACATACATAAAAAATTAGTAAATATAATTATTTAAACATCGTTCTCTTGTATGTTCTTTTATAGTTCAAGCTTGCAAATTAGGGTGTTCATTAGTAGGTACTCAATTGATTGTCCTGCGAGTATTAGAGCAATTGCTTCTTGTCGTTTTTTTTATTGAGTGTGTCGTAGAATTAATGACACTCTTATAGTGTGACCCTCTTTTAGTTTATTCCAAATAGTTGTTTAGTTATATTTTTTTTCTTTAAAAATACTAAATTTACAATCCAAAAAAGTGTTGGCTATTTATTATTGGGCTAAAATAGGTCCAACTTCTTGCCCCGTGATAATAGGTCCAGGAGACTAATAAGTTGAGTTGGTTGAGCCTAATAAGTTGAGTGGGGGTGTGATCCACAAGAGACCCAACGGTAAGAGACCCAACAATAGACCCAACATTCAGGTGGATTGAGTCAGGTCGAAGCCCGCGAGCGTTATGACTGAATCCTTAAGTGCGATGATTGCGCCCTTACTATCGGCACGTGCTTTTGGGATAGTTGGTTAGCGCTTACGATCCAAAAAAGATCGTAGAATTACAATCACAATCTAAGTAATATAATCCTACTCATAGGCTGTACAATTTTTTTATTTAAAAAAAAAGAATAATATGACTTGTAAGAAAAAGTTAGCCTTTGGCTAGATGAGTTTTAAGATTACAATCTAAAGTTGGCGTAGATCTAACTTTGCTATTTTTACTTTTAGATTAGATTGTGATTCATATTGCTTGTTAACTTTTTGGATAGTGATAGTGTGAAAATACGAGTTCATGCTGTACATCTACATAGAAAATTACTCAGTGTTGAGTACAAGGAGAAAAAAAAAAAAGAAGAAAAAATCATTATATATATATATTTGTTTTAACTTTACCTGGCCTCAAAACACGGTAAATGTCGAAGATGATGAAGTGGAGCAGCGTGGTGGGTATCCAGTTGCTGAGCACGTGCATGGAGTGGACGATGTCGAGGGTGTTGTCGAAGAAGGGAAGGCGCTGCGAGATGCTGACGTACAGCGGGACGATGCCGCGCGCGGCGATGAAGTTGGAGAAGGGGCCGTTGAGGTTCATGGTGGTGGCGACCACGGTGACATTGCGCTCCCGCATCCGCACCGCGAAGGTCCCGGAGCCGCCGCCGATGTCGAGCCCGATGCGGATCGACCCGGGCGGGGACACGGCCGCGAGGACATCGTCGATGGCGAAGTCCAACGGGTTCGTCGGTGGAGTCACCTGTATATATAATAATACATGCAGTGCACATAATTATATATATATATATATATATATATATATATATATATATATATATATATATATATATATATATATATATATCTTCTGTTTATACGTCTCGGAAGAAATGAAACGCGCTATGCATGCAGGGCGTACCCAGCGGTGGCGCTCGCGGCCGCGGAGGTCGAAGCAGTCCTTGCAGTCGTCGAAGGACTTGGAGTGCTTGCGGTCGACGAGGCAGGCGAAGTTCTTGCAGGAGTAGGCGGTCCAGCGGACGCTGCGGTCGGGCGGGGGCGACCAGAGGGAGGTCGGGAAGGGGTGGGGCGGGGCCGGGTCGGCGGGAGCTGCGGGGCGGCAGCGGCGCCTGGGGAGCGGCTCGCAGCCCTTGAGGAGGAGCTTCTGCGCGGGCAGCTCGTCGTCCGGGCAGGAGCCGTTGACCGGGTAGGAGAGGAAGGCGGACAGCAGGTCCGGGAAGAGCAGGCAGGGGTGGCCGACGGGGGGCCGGAGGACGTCGGAGTCGAGGTTGGGGTTGTGGCCGAAGGGCAGGGGCTGTGGGGACGTGAAAGCCGAGAACTCTTGCGGAAGGTCGGCGGCGACCACCGGCTCGGAGAGCAGCGGCGCTGGGGAGGGTAATTGGGAGGCGGGAGGAGGGGATGAGGAGAAGTAGTAGAAGGTGAGGAGGTTGGAGGAGAGGAGGAGGAGGAGGAAAAGGAGGGTCTGGGGGAGGCAGCGGAGATGGTGGTGGAAGGAATCCATTCTTGTTGCTAATTAATTAGCGGCGGAGCACACTAGCCCCTTTAATATCTCTCCTGTGCGGGGCATCTCTTCTCCTATAGCTCTTCTTTTTTCTTTTTTTTTAAGTGTTGGTACCCTAGTCCCCAGCTCAAGTGGCATAGGACTTGGTGGTTGGTACCGAGGTCCCGAATTCTAATTGATTCACATTTGCAACTAAATTTATTTACAAAAAAAATAAACAAAGCGGGTAGTGTTACTATCTTTCTCTCAAAAAAAAAAAAAGTGTTGGTACAGTATCATCAGAATTGTGCGAGCCCAACCCAAAAATAAATTTTAATTTTATAATCTATTTTTTTTTCATTTTATTTGATCTGAGTCGGTTAATGACACTTTAATTTTAAAATTTAAATATTTTATTTATTTTTACAGATTTAATTAGCATATTTAATATAATTTTTACAATTAAAACTTATTAAGATAAATAATTAGCTTAAATATATAAAAAGAACAAACAAAATAAAAAGTTCACTATAATTTTTATACTCTCTATATCCAATTTTTTAGACCTTGGGGTTAGGATGGGTAAATCATTTTGGGCGTACAGCTAGCGTTGTCCAAGACTTTCTAGCTGAGGGGCTCATTTTAGAATTAGGTAAAGTTAAGGGGCCCTCCATATATTTTCACCTATAAACAACGATAGTATTTTTACTGCCTGGAGATTTGAGACGCTCATGGGAAGTCAAGAAAATGGTGCTGCCGAATTGAATCGGGTCAACGGGTGTCCATATTATAGTACTTTATTATTTTATTAATTTTATTATTATTACTATTTTCTAACAGCTAGCAGCGGGCTTCATAATTTAGTAATTAATGCCAAGTACCTTACCCAATTATTCTCCCAACACTTCTTTCAAAATTATGCTATTATAATAGTTAAGTCCGACTCTTCATAGCGGATAAACACTATATTAAAGTTAATTGTTGTGATCAATATTGTATTACTAGTTGATCTCATCTCAATTAGTGCTTTTGGAATTATAACATATAAAATATTGACATATATAGCGAACACGAAGAATAAAAAAACTACAAGTAAACCATAAAGTGTAAAGCTTACACATTTTATTCAAAAATTATATATGTAGTATAATAAATTACGGAAAGTTTTCTTAAAAGCATTCTATTAAACAACAAATTTAATTATACTCTGAAATATTATAAGAAAAGAAACAACTATGCATCCAAATGAAAGTTAACAAATTAATTATTAAAAAACGAGATAATAAGTATAGGAAAACAAAGAAATTATTTTTTTCATTCAAATAGCTAGTGAAACAGCTCATCAAAAATAAATTTTTATAGACTTCAAATTCACTGTTAAATAATCTTTTACCAATTCAGTAATAGGAATTGGAAAACAAAAAAATCATTTTGCTTTTAATTCAAGTAGTGAAACAACTCATCTAAAATAACTTATATAGGCTTCACATTCACTTCTAGATGATCTAAAATAACTTATATAGGTATACTGCTGTTTGGGTATTATTAAAAATAAAACAAAAGGAGAAATTAACAAGAGAGGGATTATTATCAAGTTCAACTCAAATCTAATTGCTCAGTAATTGTCGCGGAATAAATTTGATTTTAATTATGGTAGGCCCTATCCAATTATGTGCCCCATTTTATGATGCTAATCCCTATGTTAATCCAACATTTATTTTTTTTTTTTAGCTATCTCTAATGTGATATTTTCAGAATTTGCAATAGCCTTATATGTAAGGAATAATAGGGCTAAATCTATTAAACCATGCTATAACATTTTGAACAATGGCCAGGCCTCAGAAGTTAAGAGGGTTGAACGAACTTAAGGCCAGAGTAGTTCTAGAATATGTAACCTCCCTAAGAAGTGAATTGTCACAGTTAATTGTTGTTAGAACCAATCACCACTCGGAAGAGTGACATGAGTTTCAACTAAATTAGAATCGTACAGCGAGCAGAGCACGGCTCCTCGACTGACGACTGTTGTGGATGAAGTGCGGCTTTCTATAAGATCAGCTAAAATTAGCGAGACGAGTCTCACATCGCCTGATACTTGTGATTGTGTTTGAGCCTAACGAATATATCAGGGCTTAAAAATAATCCTATATATAAGGTAATAATTCTATATATAAGGTATAGTAGCGCAACCCCCTCCCCCTTTCCCCCAAAAAAAAGAAGTTGAGCGTCACAACTAGCTATATCCTATTATATTTTTTATTTATTATGTTACGACAAATTAAAAGATTTTGAAGAAAATATTTTTTGTTATTTCAATAACAAATTTTTTTTTTCCGAAATCAAACATTACTTGAAGTGATATTTTAGTAGAGTATGTGGGAAAAACTGCGCACTGTGGAGAGACTTTAATGTAATCGTTTTGTGTTTTTTTTTTTTTTTTTTTTTTTTTTTTTTTTTTTTTTTTTTTTTTTTTTTTTTTTTTTTTTTCCCCGAGGCCTGAGTTGCCTCACCTATGTAGCTTAGTTCACATCCTGAATGAATGAAGCGGATAGCGTGCTACCTTTTTCTCAAAAAAAAAAAAAAAAAGTAGAGTAGGCTTAATTACCTATTGGAAGAGATCGCTACTACTAAAATAAATTTCTCTACTCTATTTCTCTAATAGAGCAATGTTAGTATTACAATCCATTTTGGGTTATTATCGTACAATCTTTCCCATCCAAGCGCCTTTTTTATCTACTTATTTTATCACCCTCTTTGTTTTTTTTTTAAAAAAACTAAAACTAAAAAAGGGTTTGTAAATCTTACAAACCCCGAGATAAGAGATTGTATGCTGGAAATAAGTATGTTCTTTTAGCAAAATTTTTTTAAATATTTTGATACAAAGAATTGAACAACTATTTTGAAAAATTGCATGCAAAAATCGTTGTCAAAGTTTCATAGAGAAAAAGAGTTCAGATAAAACTTTTGGATTAAGACATGCTAGGAACTGTCATAGAAACAAGATTGTCCCTACACGTGTGAGGCTCCGACGATCACTTTTAGCGATACAACGACCACGAACTACCCTGTCGGCACACCTCTACGGTAGTATAACGTGAACCAAGTTGGCTTTCAGTGATCCAGCAAATAGAGCAATGCAATGAAGAAGAATAGTAGAGCTTAGTTGTAAAGTTCTGTGGAGAAGGTAAGCAGAAGGAAGAAGGTGAAGGTTACCTGAACCCTCCTTTTCTATATAAAAGCGCTTGCTATAGTGGCTGACCAATAGGTACTACCACTGTAGGCAGCCAATAGGAGGTTGGGTCCAACGACTATTTTGACCACTCTCAGATAGAGTTGTTCAAAATATTCGATATTCCATACCCGACCCAAACCCTATCCGGACCCTATCCGGATCCGAACCGGACCCGATAAAAAATGAATAGTATATGAGTAAAAAAATTTACCCATTAAAATTTCGGGTATGGGTCCAGATTCTTTATACCCATAACCGACTTGGACCCGACCCGAACCCGACCTTTGAATGGGTAGGGTCCGGAAGAGAAGTCCATATATTGTTTAATAAAGTTTATAAAAACTATATGCATACTGGTGCCCATACCCGATCTAGATCCGACCCGTACTTGATCTTACGCGGGTAGTATACGGGTAGTCACTACCCAGACCCGCTCAAATAGACCCGATGGATATATTATTAACTTAACTACCCAACCCCGGACCCGATCCGAAGTCAAATGGATAGGGTATATTTTTTTTTTTCTACCAATTTTTTTTTAGGGTACGGATACAGTATATCAACTAGCCAAACCCGATCCGATCCACAGACACCTTTACTCTCAGGTTAGCCTTTGGACCATACCCAAATAAGGTTATTCTCAGATTAAATATCTAACCATTCTTAGGTTAAGGTTAAGATAAAAAATAATAAATTTAGAATAAAAAAAGGTTTAAGTGTAGGTGAACCGAACCAACAAGCCAAGAGATCACGCGCGGCTTGGCCTGGCTCGACTCGGCTCATGCACGCGTGTGATTAGTGGATGATACTGCTCTCTTTATCAACTAAATAAGTAACTTAGAGATAGTGGAGTACATAAGAACTTACTACATCTCATTAGTTTTTCATTTAAGACTAATTCATTTATAGTAAATTGATGCAAAGGCTCCCGGCCAGCCAAAGGCCATTTAGTTTTGGGCCACACGAGAGGCCCATAGGCCAAAATGATTTAGATCTGATTTTAAAATAATTACCAACATTATAGAGATTACAATTTCTTTGAGTTGTAGACTTAATATTTCTCTAATAATAAAAAGAGAAATGATAAGTGTACAGCCCAAAAAGTTGTAATATTTCCAAATCTTAATTCAATGGTTTAAGAGTTTAAACAATCCTCTTTGATTTTTAGTTAAAAAAAAGTTGATAAGATTAATATATTAATTATAGTCTTTATATGGGCTAAATTGTAAGATTACAATCCTAGCAGCACTTTAAAAAAATTATAACTAGGGAAAATGCTTCTTATACATCCAAAATGGGGGTGAAGATTTTACACCTCCAATTTTAGGGTTGATAAAAATTCAAATGATTATTAGTAAAAAAAAAAAATTGATATAACAAATAGAGTATTAATGATCTTGGGATGGAGTGGGTGCAAGATGTATATCACACTTTGGGGTGTACCGGTAGCATTGCTCCCAAGTAAAATTAGTTCTAGGTTAAAATGGATGGAAACCCCTCAACTATAGACAGTTCTGAATTGGCCCTTCAGCTTTAATTTTTGAGGAGTGCTGGATCTACAATCTTTTGTTGGTTGTAATCCAACAACTTAACTTATCTAAAGGCCAAGTTCACTAGTCTTAACATTTTTTTTAAAAAAATTTTAACACCAAAAGCTAAAAATGATTGGCTAAACCCTCTAAACCTTTGGATGAGAGGTTGCAAAGATTACAACCCCTGATTGTTGTAGACTAAGCATTTTCTTTCTCTTAATTTTTACAAGCTATTAAGGGTTGTAGGGATTACAACCCTAATCCAACTGTTGTAATTCCTTCCTTGGGGTTTAAAAAATTCAAATTAGGTTTTAGTATTTAAAAAAGAAAATGTTGTGATAAATGAAAGAAAACTAGCCCTTAGATGGGCTAGTTGTAAGATCTACAACCCATAATTGGGTTATAGATCTAGTATCGCTCCTCTTAATTTGGAAAAGTCTACCCATTGGGGGTGTATAGGATACACCCGTGCATCCTAGGGTGGTGGGCTTCGATGTTATAAGTAAAAGCTCATTCACCCTTGAATGGGTGGGTGTATCATATACACCTCCTTTAGGGGTGTATGGGTTAATTTTTGGGTAAATTGCACAATCATACTTTGAACTTTGACCATAATTTAATTTTGGTCCTCAAACGATTGACTTTTGCGAAATACTGAGTCTACAACCTTGGGGTTGAAATCTTTACAACTCCCATCCAATGTATCAAAAGGATTCAGTCAACCCTTTTGGTTTTAGTAAATAAAATAAAATAAATAAAATAAATGATTGGACTTGTTCTTAGAATTTGGCCCTTAGATAGGTCAAGTTGTAAGATTTCAATCTTAAAATGGTTGGAGAGTGTCGGATTGTTGGCGCTAACCATTAATCTCAAAAGCTCGAGCTGATAGAAATACGCAACCAATTCACTTAAAGTGTACAGATACAGCGCCCACGGATTTCGATTGTGACTTGGCCCCACCAGCCTCATGCCAATTCGAACATAACTCAGCCCACCCAGCCTCACGCCATTTCGAACTGACTCGACCCAACATGGCCTCTCGCCACAGGGCAGGATGCTGGCCCATTTAAGCCAACAATCCCCCCTCCAACACCTGCACATATTTGCAGCATGCGGGAATCGAACCCGTGACCTCTGGCTCTAATACCACTTGTCGGATCGTTGGCGCTAACCATTAATCCCAAAAGCTCGAGCTGATAGAAATACGCAACCAATTCACTTAAAGTGTACAAATACTGCGCCCACGGATTTCGATTGTGACTCTGCCCTACCAGCCTCACGCCATTTCGAACGTGACTCGGCCTACCCAGCCTCACGCCATTTCGAACATGACTCGGCCCAACATGGCCTCTCGCCACAGCGCAGGATGCTGGCCCATTTAAGCCAACAGGAGAGATAGGTCAAGTAGTAAGATTACAATCTTAAGATGGTTGGAGAGGTAGCAGCACTCTTGATTTCTACATTTCATACCCTAAACTTTTAATAAGATTTTTATTTATACCCTAAATTTTTAACTATATTTTACTTTGGTCGTTACCTCCAATTAAAAATTGTTGTTTGCACCTAATTTATTTACTTATATATTTTCATCAATTCATACTTTTAATTCAATAGCCCAATCACTTATCTCAAGAAAAGTTGTAACGCCATAAATGGTGCAGTTGAAATATGAGAAACAAAATGCAGTTGAACTATGAGAAACAAAAAAACAGTGGATAAATCTATGATTTGTAGATGTGCAGATGCACTAGGTTTAGGGGTTTATTGGCCCTCCATAATGAATCATGCAAAAAGGACTAAATAACGCTTTCCAAGAGTGTAAGGATTACCAACGTCGAATATAAAACTTGATCAGAAGTTTCGGGTATTGATTATTTATTATAAGCTAAAATAGGTCCAATTTTCTGTTCTGTGACAATAATTCTAGAAGACTAATAAATTTAGTTGGGTGAGCCCAATAAATTGAATAGGGCTGCGGTCCACAATAGTTCTAACGGCAAGAGATTCAACAATAGACTTAACGTTCATGGGGGTTGAGTCAAGTCCAAGAAGCCCGTGAGCATTGTGGCTGAGCGCTTAGGAGTGATGGATGCGCCATTCCTATCAGCACGTATGTGAGGACTGAGAATTTTGCCGTGTAGCTAAATGCTTTGTTGACGATATTTTTATGTGTATTTTAATTATATAATTACTCGTCAAGTTTAGGGGAAACGAGTTAGGATGAAGCCGTTACGCGATTATTACTATTCACTTAAGTGAATAGTTACTCGTGTTTCCGGTGGAAGCATGTGAGGGAAGATGCCTTTTGTCGCGTACCGAACTCCGTTTTGGGCGACCCAATAGCTTGTTTTCGATGGTCCGACCATGCCGGAATCATTGGCGCTGACGGATTTTGGGTTTGACGCATGATTTTCGAGGAAAGTGGATTTTGTCGCAAATGGGGCAAATTATACTTTGTGTTTTTGCTTTTTAAAACTACCCATTGCTCCGTTTTGCTTGAAAACCCACAGGCAGGGACTTTCTGCAAGAGAATGTTATTGAAGAAGGGTTCAATCGCGAATTTTGATGTTCGGGGGACTGGGGGAATTATCCTTGGATATTCCAATATTTATAGTTATTGGTGTGGGATTAGGGTTAATCCCTAACCCTAACCCTAATCCTCCTTCCCCTCTAGCCGCGTGAGATCCCCTGCCCTCATCGTCGCTGCCGCCGGCCACCGGAGAAGAAGAAGAGAAGAACTCTTTCTTTCTCTCTTCCCCCCCCTCCTCTCTCTCCATTATTATTGGTGTGAGAGGGGGGGGCCACCCGAGCCGGCTGTCCCTACGCCGCCGCCGACCAGGACCGCCACCAGCGTGGTCCTCCAACTCCGGGCGGCCGTCCCTGAAGCACCCCGCCGCCACCGTGCCTTAGGAGAAGTGCCGCGACCATGGGGGAGCAGCAGCAGTCGCGCGGCCGTTGGGAGCCACCCGGTCGCCGCCGCACCTCCCCGCCGCCTCAAACTGACCCCGGCGGTCCCAAGGGGACCATCGGCGTCGCTCCCGGCCGCGCCCGAGCCGCCGTTGCGCCGCGCCGGACAGCCCTAGCCGCGGGCTGTTTGTGAAGCCCGCCGCCGCAGCAGCGCTGTCGCTCCCTCTCGTCGCCGGCCAGGGGTCCCGACCCCTCCCTCCGGGTGTGGCGACCACCCCCTGGCCGGAGCTCGTGCTGTCGTGCCGCCGGCAACCTCCTGGTTGATACCCTAGCTAGGCCCTAGTGTATACCCGAGGCGGTTTTGGGGCCGATCTTCGTTTTCGGCCACCTGAGACTTCGGCGAGTCTCCGGAGCATGAGCACCACACTCCTGGGACCCTGTGGAGTGTCGTGCTCACCTTCGCTGCGATCGGCGAAGCTTCGGTGTGCGTGAAGGCCGTGGTCGCTTCCGGAATCTTGTGATTGGAGGTTTTCTCGCTGATTCGCGACCTTCCAGCCACCGTTTTCGCTTCGGACAGTGAGCACGAGTATCAGCACGTTGAGTCAAATCTAATTGGCTGGTTGGTTGGATCCGTTGCGACACGGATCATGGTAACAAGCTCTAAACTTGTGTTTATGTATTTATTGTATAGAATTTAGTGCTATTATGGGTTTGATGCATGTTTTATGCATTGTGGACGCCGTGCACTGACCCGAACAGCAAGAAGTCGCTGTTAACAACCTCTTGACTGATCGTCAAAGGTTCGGGAGCAGTTGCGGAGTTAAGTTGTGGCCCCACGGTGTCGTTCGGTGAAAATTCACCGAACGGACGCAGGTTTGTTGCTGAGTTTTAGTGTTCTAGCATTGTGGATTGCTGGAAAACCCCGCCATGCCTTGTTGGCTAGTTGCTACTGCCATCCTCGAAGTACGAAGTTGGTAGGATAGCGGCGGGAGGGTTTCGGAGCCTGTTTCGGCGATTTTGAAAACCCGCTTCGGCAGTTTTCTACGTTGTTGATCCTTTAGATTTTGTTGAGGGTTGTTGCTACCTGGGCACTTATTTTGGTGCGTTTGGGGACAACGGTTAGTTATGGCAGGGATCGAAGATTTCCGAAGCAAATTGTGGGTTCCAGAGGTGTTCCAGTAAGTTTCGGAAGTTCCGGCGGGTTTTGGGGTTATCGGTTTTGGTAGCCGTTTGTTTGGATTGTTTGGGAGTCTCATATGGGTAGAACTTGACTTAGTGGATCTTTCATAGGTCCGGCGAACGGCTTCACGTGTTCCGCACTCTAGGTTCTCGATAGTACAGGTGGGTACTTCGAGCTGGTAGTCGGTGAGATCGTGTCATCATTATTCCTTATCTTTGATTTCTATATCTGTTAACTTTCGTCTCTACATGTCGGCATTATTTCGTTTACAGTTTGTATATCTGTGTTTTATTACTTGCATAATAATAGTGGTTTGTAGACATGTAGAGCAGGCTTGTATAAGTTGACTATCTAGCGAACCTTTGGGTCCAGGCAACACATCGACTTCTTTGTCGTGTGTTTCGATCTGGTTGATCATGGTTCGGCATTTGTACGTCCTAGTATCTGGCTTCGGCCAAGACATCGGCTTTCTGCCGGTTTTCGTATTGAGCATATCACATGATTTAGTCACAGCACTTGGGTGTATTTATTGACACCAGGTCGGTTTAGCCACCGACCAGGGGGGTACTTATCCGGATGGGTCGTCCAGTAGACGCGTGAATCGGGTCGGTGTATGCATTGTGACATGCAACCCTTGAGGTCTGTGAACCAATATGGCAGGCACCAGATTGGGTTTGATATTTGATTACTTACCCTTCAGGCATCTTTTCAGTTGAGGTTCTGTTACAGTAGTATTTAGTTTCTTACTCATTTACTGTTCCGTTATTATTACTACTGTTGTTCGCTCTTGTATCATGACATATATATACCTGTTGTTCTATTTTTCTTATTTTTCAGTGATTACGATTTGCCTTCGTGGCTCTGTCGTACCCACTGGAAAACCTTGTTGTGGTTTCTCACCCCCATTTTCCCCAGGTGGCACGGGCGAGGAGTTGGTTCACGGTGCGACGGGAGGACGTCCTAGCTAGACTGCATTAATGGTCGTCACCCTAGTTTAGTTCCCTTTATCCACATTTCGTAGATGAAATAAGTGAATGTTTCAGTTAGTTGATCGAATTTTTTTGCTTGAATAATAATCATGGATTGTATGAATTTGGGATTTCTAGTATGCATGTTCTCGAAGTTTCTCTAGATCTTCAGTATTTGTATTTATAGAATTGCCATGTGGTTTTCTACCCCTCAAAGTAGTCTGTTTTCAAAGATTGAGTTTCCGTGTGGGAAACAGTTTTAAAAGGGTTTTGAACGGTTTTATTGATGAATAATTAGAGTTTAAAAGCAAAGCTTCCGGATGGGGAGCACTTTTTATTAGGATGATTGTTGTATTGTGCATCGCATCATCCAACGCTAATGAGTGTTTGGAGACATGCATCATTTCTAAGGATGGTTAGCTGAATGGAAAGGCATCACATCGATTGTCTGTGGATTTGGTGAATGTAGGTTGTGAGTTGTGATCCTGCTGATGTTGTTGATCGGTACGCCGTGCAAATATAAAGGAGACTTTATTCGTGTGGGCAGAGAAATTTGTATTTGTGGCAGGTCTATACGTCACGTGGGTCAGGCTGTTTCAAATTTTTTTTTTTTTCGCAACTCTGATTTATAAAACGGCACTGTTTTATACTAAGGCTTTTATTAATTAGGCCCCGGAGCGTGACAACGTACTTTTTAGATAGTTGGTTAGCGCTTACGATCGACATAAGAGACACCTATGCAAATTACCCTTTAGAGACCCTCTCAACTTGCGAATTTTTTAATTAAGTAATTTTACGCGAATAAATAAGAGATTTTACCAAATTAATTAACAAGTAAGGATGCAAACGACGCGGCTCCGAGGGCGGAAGGGGTGCCTCATCTCCCGCTCCATTTCTCATCGGGATTCGGGGCGGATTAATTTTAATCCTTTTTTTGGTCCCTACTTATTGCTCAATTCGGGACGGATCGAGGTAGGAGCGGATTTTTGGCGGATCGGAATAGATTAAAGAAAGAAGGAGATCTCCCGCCTTCTGCTTCATTACTTGGCAGATCAGGACGGATTCAGGACGATTACATTTTACTATATTTTTGGTTCCCACTTACCGCCCCATTCGGAGAGGATCAAGGAAGGAGCTCCACCAATCTCGATCCGTTTGCATCTTCATTGACAAATCTATTAGTTATATTTTTAATTTTATTAATTATAAAACTCAAATTGAGAAAACCTTCTAGAAGTTAAAGGTGTCAATTGGAAGAAAAAAAAAAAGAAAGTTGTGTGTTTTCTTTAAAATGGCCTATAGTTGGAGGAAGTCTAGTGTGTAATACTTACACCATATTATCTATACCCAGCCAATCATATATCTCCTTTTGAAAATAAAGTGCAACAAAAATATTTCTCTAAAACTAATAATAGGACGGGTGAACGCAGGGGAGCTTTTTCATTGGTTGGAGGCATCACATCAGTAATATAAGTATTGCATTTTAGATTTTTTTCCTATAGTTGAGGGACTCTTCTTATATATTTTTTATTAATCAATAACCTTAAAATAGAGTGGGTATAAGATATACACTCTACTTTGGAGTGTACCTATAGTATTGCTCATTTAGAGCAATGCTACAGGTACACCTCAAAGTAGGGTGTATATTTTACACCCACTCAATCCCAAAGCAATTAATACTCTACTTGTCACATCAATTTTTTTATTTTACTAAAATTATTTGGGTTTTTATCAATCCTAAAATAGATCGTGTAAGATTTACATACTTTTTTGGGTGTACAGAAAATATTTTTCTTATATTTAATAGTTTAAACTATTTTGTGTCCAATAAAACTAGATTAATTAGCTGCTATTAGTTTATTGGGTCATAAAACTTAACAAATTTTTTTAATTTTATTAATTATAAAACTCAAATTGAGAAAAACTTTTAGAAGTTAAAGGGTGTCAATTGAAAAAGAAAGAAAGTTGTGGGTTTTCTTTAAAATGGCCTATAGTTGGAGGAAGTTTACTGTGTAATACTTACACCGTATTATTTATACCCAGTTAATCATATATCTCATTTTGAAAATAAAGTATAATAAAAATATTTTTTTAAAAATAATAATAGGACGGGTGAACCCCAGGGGAGCATTTTGATTGGTTGGAGGCACCGTATCAGTAATATAACTGTTGTATTTTAAATTTGTTTTCTATAGTTGAGAAATTTGTTTTTATTAATTAATTAAGGAATAAGGCCAATTTGCATAAAAAATCCACTAGTTTTGGGCTTTTGCAAAATTGGATCGCTTTTTTCGATTTTGCAGATTTGGTCCGGATTTTCAGCAAACTGACCAAAATACCCTTCTTACTTTTTCCCTCTCCTTTTTTTTTTTCTCTCTCCTCTTTTTTTCTCTCTCTTTTTTTTTTTATCGCTCTTTTTTTTTCCTCTCCGAAGAAGGCGGCGGAGGCGGAGGCGGAGGCGGAAATGGCCCGCCTCGCCTTTGCCCCTCACGCCCTCACCCTCGCCCGCGCACCCCCGCCCTCCTCACCTCCTACCCCGCCGAGGCCGCACCGCGCCGCAATTTTTTTTTCTCCCTCTCCGATCCTCCTCCACCCGCCGTCCCCACCGCCGTCGCCGGCGACGAAAAAGAAGTGCTTCTTGGGGCCGAAAAGCACGCCGGCGAGAGATGGGAAAAAAATATAATTTCACTCCGGCGAGGGATGGATCGTGAAAAAAAAAATTATAGAGAGAAAAAAAAAATAAAAAATAAAAAAAATATTTTTTCCTACAAGAAAGATAAAAAATTATAAAAAAAGGAAGAAGATATGAAATTGCATTGTTAAAATAAAATTACACTGTTTTTTAAAAAAATTGCACTGTTTTAACAAAATTTGCACTATTTGAGATAGAAATTACATTTTTTTAGGGTGAGATTTACACTATTTATGCCAAAGTTACACTTTTTAGCCAAATTTACACTATTTCTTCTTCTCTTCTTCTTCCTCCTTCCCCTCATCCTCATCCACACATACACACACCCACAATGTCGGCCACCTCCTCCGCGGCCGCGGCACCGATGCCGGCGCCGGCGTGGCGGCCGTAGTAGCAGCGGCGCTGGCGGCGCACGCGGCGCGGCAGGAGCAGGCGACGGCGCGGGAGTGTGTGTGTGTGAGATAATTAATTATCTCACACTCCCACTCGGGCAGGGTGTGAGATAATTAATTATCTCACACACACCCCGCCCGATCCCGCTCCGGCTCCCGCGTTGCCGTCGCCCGGCCCCGATCATCCGCTCTGCGATGCCGCGAAGGTCGCGGATCGCGTCGGCGGGGAGCAGATCGATCTCGGACTCCAAAAATTAATTGAGAGGGGATGAGGAGCTGGACTCCACAAATTAATTGGGCTTTTGCATAAAATTCCACTAATTAATTGAGAGGGGAGGAAGAAGGAAGAAGAAGAGGAAGAGAAAGAAATTGTACAAATTTTTTTTAAAGAGTGTAATTTTATCTAAAAAGTATAAATTTTACTTTAAAAGAATATAATTTTTTTTTCAAATAGTGTAACTTTTATTAAAACAGTGTAAAATGGTGCAATTTTGATTTTCGTTGCACTATTTTTTAATTTTTTACACTTCATTGCACTTCATTACACCATGTGTAAAATGGTGCGAGGCGCGAGGTGCGGGGGCCGGCGGTGAGGGCATCTGCGGCGAGGGCGCGGCAGGGCGCGGGGCGCGAGGCGCGGGGGGGGGCGGGGGGGCGGGGGGCGGGGGGGGGGGGCGGGGGCGCGGGAGGAGGCGCGAGGGCGGGGGCGGGCGGTGAGGGCGTCGGCGGCGAGGGCGCGGCGAGGCGCGAGGCGCGGGGGGCGCAGGGGACGCGCCCCCTGCGTCCCCTGGAGGCGCGCGGGGCGCAGGGGGCGCAGGGCCCGCGCCCCCTGCGCCCCCCGCCCGGGCCCGAGCCCCCGCCCCTGCGCTCGCCCGCCCGCCCGGGCCCGGGCCTGGGCCCCCGCCCGCCCCCCCCCCCCCCGGGGGGCGCAGGGGGCGCGGGGGGCGCCCCCCCCTGCGCCCCGCGCCCCAGGGGACGCAGGGGGCGCGTCCCCTGCCCCGCGCCCGCCCTCGCGCCTCGCCGCGCCCGCGCCGCCGCCCGGCCGCCCTCACCCCCCCGCCCCCCCCCGCACCTCGCGCCTCGCGCCTCGCCCCCCGCGCCTCGCGCCTCCGCCGCCCCTCGCAGCCGACGCCCTCACCGCCGCCCCCGCCCCCCCGCCCCCCCGCGCCCCGCGCCCCGCGCCCTCCCCGCCCGACGCCCCCTCCCGCCGGCCCCCCCCCCCGCACCTCGCGCCTCTCGCCTCGCGCCTAGGGGGTAATGAAGTGTAACGAAGTGTAAAAATAGTGTAATGAAGTGTAAAAAAATAAAAAATAGTGCAACGAAAATCAAAATGGTGCAACTAGGGTGTAAAATAGTGCAACGCAGCGGCCGAGCTTAGTTGCACGCTTAGTTGCACCATTTTACACATTAGTTGCACTATGTTACACCCTAATTACACCATTTTGATTTTCGTTGTACTATTTTTTATTTTTTTACACTTCATTACACCATGTGTAAAATGGTGCGAGGCGCGAGGTGCGGGGGCCGGCGGTGAGGGCGTCGGCGGCGAGGGCGCGGCAGGGCGCGGGGCGCGAGGCGCGGGGGGCCGGCGGTGAGGGCGTCGGCGGCGAGGGCGCGGCGAGGCGAGGCGCGAGGCGCGGGGGGGGGCGCAGGGGACGCGCCCCCCCGCCCCCCCGTCCCCGGAGGCGCGGGGGCGCAGGGGGCGCAGGGGACGCGCCCCCCGCCCGCCCGGGCCCGGGCCCGCCCGCCCCCCCGCTCCCCTGCGCCGCCCCCCGGGTCCGGGCCTGGGCCCCCCCCGCCCGCCCCCCCCCCCCCCCCCGTGGGCGCAGGGGGCGCTCCATGCGCCCCCTGCGCACGCGCGCCCCCAGGGGGCGCGTCCCGGGGGGAGAGGGGGCGCAGGGGGACAGCGCCTGCGCTCCCACCGCGCGCGCGCCGGCGCCCCCTGCGCTCGCCGCGCCCTCTGCGCGCGCCCACCCCACCCCGCGCGCGCCCACCTCCGACGCCCCCTCCCTTCCCTCCTTTCCGTTTATCTCTTCAACCCCACGACTATGGCCGCTCCTCCTCCTCCGGCTTCGACCGCATCGGTTTAAAATTATTTTGGAGTGTGAGGAAAGAGAGAGAACGGGGATGAGGATGGAGAGCGGAGGAAGAAGGAAGAAGTAGAGAAAAAAATGGTGCAACATTATTCTAAATAGTGTAATTTGGTCTAAAGAGTGTAAATTTCATCTCAAAAGAGTGTAATTTTTTTTTTAAATAGTGCAACATTCATTAAAACATTGTAAATATTTTTTAAAACAGTGTAATTTTTTTTAACAGTGTAATTTCATCATCTTCTTTATTTTTCTCTATTTTTTGTTCTTTTCAGAAACAATTTTTATTTTTTATTTTTTTCTTTACAATTTTTTTTGTCACGACACATCGCCCTCGCCGGAGTGTAACTATATTTTTTTCTCTCCCCTCGCCGGCGTGCTTTTCGGCCCCAAGAAGCACTTTCTTCGCGTCGCGGGGCGGTGGCGGCGTGGACGGCGGGTGGAGGAGGATCAGAGAGGAAAAAAAAAAAAAGAGTTGCGGCGAGGCCCGGCCTCGGCGGGGTCGGAGGCGAGGAGGGGGGGGTGCGCGTGCGAGGCGAGGTCGAGGGCGTGAGGAGCGAGGGGGGAGGCGTGCCGTTTCCACCTCCGCCTCTGCCGTTCGGAGAGAAAAAAAAAAGAGTGAGAGAAAAAAAAAAGGAGAGAGAAAAAAAAAAGAGGAGAGAGAAAAAAAGAGGAGTGAGAAAAAATAAGAAGGGTATTTTGGTCAGTTTGCTGAAAATCCGGACCGAATCTGCAAAATCGAAAAATTCGGCCCAATTTTGCAAAAGCCCAAAACTAGTGGATTTTTTATGCAAAAAGGCCATTAATTAATAACTTTAAAATATAGTGAATATTTTGGAGTGTGCGCTCTTTACTTGCATCATTAAAACGATCAATTTTGGGCCTGGCGGCTCAACCGGACCGGATTAGCGGGCGCACTAGGCCGCACGGCACGGCCTCCGTCGGACTAACCATCTCTACCTCCTCGTCGGAATTCCAATGACCTTCCGCCGCCTGCTCTCCACTTCCACCACCACCACCACTTCGGCCGCCGATCACTTCATCCACGTCCTCCGCTCGACCCCCTCCATCGGCGCCCTCGAGCGCGCACTCACCCGCTGCTCCGCGGCCGCCGACAGCAACTCCCTCAACCTCGCCACCGTCGCCTCCGTCCTCCGGCGCTGCTCCTCCGACCGCGTCCGCGCCCTCCGCTTCTTCGTGTGGGCCGCCCTCCTTCGCCGCCCCTCCGCCGCCGCCTTCTCCGCCGCGTCCTCCGCCCTCGACCTCCCCCGCCACCCGGACGCCCTCCCGCTCCTCCTCGACTCCTACCTCTCCTCCCCGCCCTCCCCCCCGGTCTCCCTCTCCCTCCCCGCCTTCCGCATCCTCCTCTCCCTCTGCCGCCACGCCGCCCTCCCCGACCCCGCTCTCGCCCTCCTCCGCCGCATGCCCGCCCACTTCGCCTGCCCCCCCGACACCCCCGCCTTCAACGCCGTCCTCCGCCTCCTCGCCGACGCCCGCCGCGGCCCCGCCGCCGCCTCCCTCCTCGACGACATGGCCCCCCTCGGCGCCCGCCCCAACCTCGCCTCCTTTGTCGCCGCCGCCCGCGCCCTCTGCGCTGCCGGCGACCTCCCCGCCGCCCTCGCCCTCCTCCCCCGCTTGCGCGCCCACGGCTGCGCCCCCACCGTCGTCCTCTGCACCGCCATGCTCGACGGCCTCTGCGCCTCCGGCGACCTCGACGGCGCCGCGAAGCTCCTCGCCCAAATGGAGCAGCAGGACGAGGGCTTGACCTCCTCCGTGTGCGCGCCGAACGTCGTGACCTACACCTGTTTGATCAAATGCCTCTGTGAAAGAAACCGCTTAGAAGAAGCCCTAGCTCTATTGGACCGAATGGGGAAGCGCGGCGTCCTCCCCAACCAAGTCCTCATCCGCACCCTCCTCAACGGCCTCTGCGCCAGGGGACGCGTCGACGGCGCGTACGACCTCATTGAGAATGTGGTCGGCGCTGGGACCATTTCCAGCGACAGCTGCTACAGCCTGCTTGTGACCTGTTTGATAAAAATCCACAGCCTCGACGAGGCCGAGGGGCTTCTGAGAAAAATGATAGAGAAGCGTATAAAGCCGAGCGGGTTGGCTTTTAATTCGTTTGTAAGAGAGCTATGTAGGAAGGGGAGGATACTGGATGGTTATAGTTGGTTAGGGGTGGTGGAGGAGAATGGATCGGTGGATTTGGATGTGTATTCTATGCTGCTGAAGAGGTTGTGTGAAGAGGGCTATGTGAATGAAGCTACAATGCTGGGGAGGAAAATTGTTGAGAAGGATATTCACGTCGAAGCTGATTGTGTTGAGTCTGCAGTTGAGGTGTTGAGGAAGGTTGGGGAGGAGGAATTGGCTTCAAATATTCTGGAGTTAAAAGAGCTTCAGGTGGTTCAGTTTTGATTTTGTTGGAGGAGATTTGAGATCTAATTATCTTGCTGCTGCAGGTATGGATGTATATTTTCACCAGGCATCCTCAATCTTTAGCGTAGTTTGAGTTTGGCTACTAATTTTTCAATTGTTGTTACAACTTAAAATAGGGTTCCTGACCTTCGGTTTAGTCTTATCCAATTCGACGGAAACATTCACTTGGTCACTGTTTGTGCCACATAAGGAACTTCCGGACTTCTCATACTGCAGTAGGGTAGGCATGTATGTTACTCGAGGAACTTGAGAAAAACGATAATATTGCAACGGAATGCAAAGGTTACGTGTCTGATTGCAATAGTTGAAAGGTTCGGAAGCAAATCAGAACCTTCTAAAAAAGATTGGGAACTTATCGTGGAAGTTATCAGGATCTTCTAAAAAAGATTGGGGACTCATTGCGGAAGTTATGTGGTGCGGCATGTCAAGTCAATCAATTTTAGTTGACATGCCTTTTCGTCTCTTCGCTGATTTTACTTTAGTGAGGAACTAGTGCTAATTTATGGAGAGATGATTTGTAGGTTTTAAGAGTTGTATTGCAGTATCTGTATAGTTCCTTGTATCCTTATCACTTGTAAGCTGATTTGTTCCTAATTGATGGAATAAGGCCAAGATAATAATGATAGCGATACTTTGCTTTCTTTTTCTTTCTTCTCCATGCTACTTGGACATGGCAAACCTTATTCTAGAATTACTGCAATTATGAAATACCATTTTAGCTTATGAGCATCTGGTACTGAAGAATATAGGAATCAAATCCAACTATCATTTACAAAACCCACAATTGGATCGTGTTATCAGAATCATTGTTCTGTCTCTTGCTTGCCCAGGTACAATTTACTTTTACAATTACTTATTATTATTATACATCGTTAAAGTTTGGTTGAAGCATGTCTCAAAATTTTTGGCTTGTAGATCTATAATTTAGATTGCAACTTAAATACATATTCACGCGTAGAAACCATTTTATGTGCCAATCTTTCCTGTGAAGTTTTGGATCTGAATTTGATAGGTTTTCAAAATTTTAAACCTATTTGACAGGAGAGTAATATGCAGGTTTGAAATTAAATAAGTTTTAAATGAAGGGTGAGACACTATTTATTCATCATAAATAGACACTGATACCTGTTACCATATATATTTTTCCATATATATATTACCATATATTTATTATATATGTTACCATATATTATATATATATGTTACTATATATGTCATATTTATTACCATGTATCTTATTTCATATATATTACCATATATATATATTATATATGTTACCATATATTATATATATATATTACTATATATATGTCATATTTATTACCATGTATATCTTATTTTCTATTTCTTTTTGATTTTTTCTTTGTATAACATGTCCTTCCATGTAAAGTCTTTTTCCTTCTCTCTATATAAGAGAATGGGCTCAGATCAATAATAGACACAAGAAAATATTCTCAATTCTTTTGTTTCATGATATCAGAGCCCTTCTAGGGTTTTATTTATTTTTCGACGACGAGTTGCTCGTTCGAGATCAGCACTACGCTCAAGGACGACACGATCCACCTGGAGTCGTTGACTGGGGTGGCGATCGACATAATCACGTCCGTGTAGCCGTGCATCGTATCACGACGTGTGCCTAACCGAGCTACTTGGAGTCATCAACTCGACCCTTCGGCTTGGCAAGCCTGCTCTGTAGCACGCCACTCCTTCAGATTTGTCCACTCTACTTCTTTATTTCCTTTTTATTATTATGGCATCTTCTACCCGTCAATTCCCGCAACTAGATGTCAAATTATCTGGTTCTAATTATCGGGAATGGTCGGTCTCTCAACTCATACTGCTACTCCAGCAAAGCAATCTGAATAGCTCTACTCCCAAAGAGCCAGGATCCAGTCCTCAGACATCATCAACGCCACCAGGTTTTGAATCTCTTTCGACACCTAGCTTTGGAGGTATTTCTAAGAATTCTTGGATTTTAGACTCAGGTGCTTCTTTTCATATGACTCTTCATGGGTCATTGCTTTCTTCACCTTCTCTATTATCCTCTCCACTCAATATTTTCACTGCTGATGGTACACAACTTCATGTTACTCATTATGGTACTTTATTACCTACTAATAGCAATTCTGTCAAATTTTTTGTACCTTCCGTTTTGCACATACCAAAGCTTTCCTTAAATCTTTTATCGGTTAGCCAAATTACTGATCATGATTGCACGGTGACATTTGACTCCTCTTCATGTCGTGTACAGGATCGTCGAATAGAGAATTTGATTGGACAGGGCCATAAGCGAGATGGCTTGTACTATATGGATCATCTGCACCTACCATTGAAAAATGCTTCCGCTCATGTTGCCACTGTTTCTCCCACCTCTAGTACTACCTTGTGGCATCGTTGCTTAGGTCATCTTTCCTTTGAACATCTTAATGTCTTAGTTCATCGTGGTGCTTTAGGCAAATTTTTTGTTTCTAATAAGTTTAGTTGTATGGGTTGCACTTTAGCTAAACATACTACTAAACCTTTTCCTGCAAGCACTTCTATTTCTCATGCGGCTTTTGAATTAATTCACTCTGATGTTTGGGGTCCTGCTCCAATTTCTTCACGCATTGGTAATCGATATTATGTGATATTTATTGATGATTATTCTCGTTTTACTTGGATATATTTCATGAGCAATCGATCTGAACTTTTACAAATATATAAAAATTTTACCTCTATGATTCAAAATCAGTTTGGTACAAATATTAAAATCTTTCGTTCAGACTCTGGTGGTGAATATACCTCTCATGAATTCAGAAAAATTCTTGCAAGTTAAGGCACTTTACCTTAGCTTTCTTGCCCATATGCTCACCAGCAAAATGGGATTGCTGAAAGAAAGCATCGCCATATCATGGACACTGCCAGATCTCTTCTTTTTGATGGTTCTGTTCCAGCACAATTTTGGGCTGATGCTATCAATACAGCTGTCTACTTGATCAACATTATGCCTTCTAGTGTCCTTTCAGGTGTTTCTCCTAGTGAGCGATTGTTTGCCAAGCCTCCTTCCTACGATCACTTGCGCGTCTTTGGCTGCATTTGTTTTGTTCTGCTACCTCCTCATAAACGAACTAAATTATCTCCTAAATCTGCTACTTGTATCTTTTTAGGGTACAGTCTTGAGCATAAAGGGTACCGCTGCTATAATACCAACACGAAACGTCTTCGGATTTCTCATGATGTGATTTTCTTCGAGCACATTCCCTATTATGCTCAACCTGCACCAGTCACTGCACCTTCTCCGTCCACTAATGTTGATATTTCCTTTTTGACTGATTCTCTTCCAATACATTCCTCTTTCCAAGAGGACTCTGTCTCTCCTATCACTTCTTCTGCAGATGACACTGAAGTACCTGCCTCTTGTGATGGTCCTTCCGTCGAAGCTCCAACCGACGATCCCCAGACATCTGTGCGTCGCTATCCCCTTCGGGAACGTCAGCCTAAAAGGTTCTTTGGTTGTACTACCTTCTATTCTCTTTCTCCGCAATTTCATACCTTTCTTGCTACCATTCATACTCATCAGGAGCCACGAACATACCGCCAAGCTGCTGCCATTCCTGAGTGGCAAGATGCTATGTCTGAGGAGCTTAAGGCTCTTCACCAGACCGGTACCTGGAAGCTTGTTCCTCTTCCTCCAGAAAAGACTCCAATCAGTTGTAAATGGATATACAAAATTAAGACCAAATCTGATGGCTCTCTTGATCGCTATAAGGCGCGCTTAGTTGCTCACGGCTTTACTCAAGAGCATGGCATTGATTACGAGGAGACATTTGCTCCAGTTGCTAAAATGACGTCTGTCCGTGTACTTATTGCTGTTGCTGCCTCTCGTGGATGGCCGTTATATCAACTTGATGTTAAAAATGTATTTTTACATGGTGATCTTCATGAAGAAGTTTACATGCAACCACCTCCTGGCCTAAATCATCCACCCGGCCATGTTTGTTTACTTCAGAAAGCGTTGTATGGTCTTAAACAAGCTCCTCGCGCTTGGTTTGAGAAGTTCTCGACTGCCGTTATTGCTGCTGGTTTTCGTCAGAGTGAGAATGACTATGCATTATTCATTCACTCCTCTCCTCGTGGTATTACTGCTTTACTTATCTATGTTGATGATATGATTATTACTGGTGATGATCCCGATTTCATACAATTTATCAAGTCTTACTTTCAACGGCAATTTGAGATGAAAGACCTCGGGCTTCTCCGTTATTTTTTAGGTATTGAAGTCGCCTATGGTTCTAAAGGCTATTTGCTCTCTCAATGAAAGTACACAGCAGATCTTATCTCTCGGGTTGGTCTTACTGATAATGACACAGTTAGTACTCCTATGCAGCTTCATCAGAGACTAACTCCTACCATAGGTGAGCCGCTTCCAAATCCTACACGCTATCGGGAGTTAGTTGGAGCTCTTGTTTATCTTACTATCTCTCGTCCAGATATTGCCTATGCTGTCCATATAGTAAGCCAGTTTGTTCAAGAACCAACTTCTGTTCACTATGCTGCTGTTCTTCGCATTCTCCGGTATCTTCGAGGCACTATTAACCAGAGTCTTTTCTTTTCTTCCACCTCAAATCTTACGCTTCGCGCTTATTCTGACGCGGATTGGGCTGGGGACCATACTGATCGCCGATCTACCACCGGCTATTGCATATTTCTTGGTGATTCACTTATTTCCTGGCGAGCTAAGAAACAGAATATTGTCTCCAAATCTAGTGCTGAAGCTGAATATCGTGCTATGTCTACTGCTGCTTCTGAGATTGTTTGGCTTCGTCGTCTTCTTGGTGATATTGGCATTGATTGTTCTGCTCCGACACCTCTATATTGTGACAATCAAAGTGCCATCAAAATTGCTAATAATCCGGTTTTTCATGAACGCACTAAACACATTGAAATAAATTGTCACTTTGTTCGGCATCAGTACCTTAACGGCACCCTTGCCTTACCATTTGTCTCTTCTCGTCTCCAGCTTGCTGATTTTTTCACGAAGTCTCATACTACGCAAAGACATCAATTTCTTTTGACCAAACTCTCGGTGTTTAATCCACCTTGAGTTTGCGGGAGGATGTTACCATATATATTTTTCCATATATATATATTACTATATATATATTATATATGTTACCATATATTATATATATATGTTACTATATATGTCATATTTATTACCATGTATCTTATTTCATATATATTACCATATATATATATTATATATGTTACCATATATTATATATATATGTTACTATATATGTCATATTTATTACCATGTATATTCATATATATTACCATATATATATATTATATATGTTACCATATATTATATATATATGTTACTATATATGTCATATTTATTATCATGTATATCTTATTTTCTATTTCTTTTTGATTCTTTCTTTGTATAACATGTCCTTCCATGTAAAGTCTTTTTCCTTCTCTCTATATATAAGAGAATGGGCTGATCAATAATAGACACAAAAAAATATTTTAAATTCTTTTGTTTCAATACCATCATCATCCTTAGTTTTCAGAATATCTATAAATTTGTTTATACTCATATTGTCATAGCTTCTCACCCGCTAGTACTTGTAGAAGTTTGACAATTTAAGTTTTTAAGGTTTTAATGCTTCAATAGTTGAAATATGTGAAATATATAAGTTGAAATCAATATTTAATTTAAGTTGAAATCTAATGCTAAATGCTCATACTAAACATACTCATAATATAATTACAACATTTATGAGAAAGCGAAGAGTTAAGTGGGTAAAAGAATTTGTGGTTTTGAATACACAAAAAAGTGACAATTTCTTTCATCACCGGTAAATATTAAGAAAGAAAGGGAGGTGAAGAGGATATTTCTCATAATAATATTGCATATCGTAATAGTACATGATAATTTATGTGATTTCTTCGATGATTTGTATAATCTATTAGTGCACTCTTCAGTGAAAGAGTTAATATCCGATCAAACATCGACTATAGTAGTTACAGGTGAGCCTGTTAGGCATTTACGATATAGAGATATTCAGGAAATAATTGAAGCTACTGTGTTAAACATAGTTGAGAATGAAATGACGTAGGCTTGCTCGAAAGCTTAACCTAATACGTGAATCCACCACTCACATTATAAGCAGGGCAGAATTCATTTGTCTATCCAATATGGGACTGTTATGTTAGGATTTTTATAAATGTGGCCCAATTAATTATATTTAAATTTAAATTTATTATAGATAAAGGTCAATCCTAATAGATATAGAACTACTTGATATGTTATATCTAGTCCATTTCTCATCTATTTAAATTAAACAGAATCCTAATCAGACTTTGATGGAAAGTCGATTTGGAGCTATATAAAAGGGGTATTGGTCCTGCCACTTCTCATACGCATTCTGGTAAAAAATTACCATTCGGTTCCACACCATACGGGAGAGTGCCTGAGAAAGGAGGAGAAACGGGACGTTCATATTATAGTCGGACTTCTCGCTTCCGCAGATTGATCAAGAATTTCTTTTATATGGCGCTCTGTGAGTTGTTTTATTTTGTTTATGATCCTAAATTTTGGTATGTGTTTAATTTTATTACTGTTTTTACATACCTATAAAGATCTATCAATTGGTATCAGATCCTAGAGCAATAAATTTAATATTGTATGCATTCTTTAATTAGATTGAATTATGATGAATTTTAGAATTATGTAAGAAATGCATCTCGCCGATTTCGGATCATGGCCAGATTTGAAGCAGCCTAGCACAACTTATAAACTGTTCTTCATCTTCTTCAAATTGGTGTTCATATGTTTTTTATTTTTGCCCTGTATGATGTCGTACAACCACTTATTTTCGTTAACTTGTGGCTCTTGCTCTCATGCGGTGACATCTTCATATCTGATGTGGCATGGGTTGACCCTGTTTTGGGTTTATGTTTTTCGATGAAACCATATTAATAGAAGAAGATGACGAATAGGATCAATTTATTTTTAATTGATTTTACTTTTAAATTATACAATATTTATTTATTTATTGAATTGGCCCATATGAAAATTATTGTTACACTATGCATGCCGCGTTATGCATGCCGCATCAATGATTTGGCTAGCTTTTGAATCGGTCGAATATTAGTATGGGTTAAGTTGACTAGCCAATTCATTAGTGTAATAGTACGGACTCGTGAGTTGCATCTGGTTGTGATATTGTTTTGGTTTATCTGTGTGATGGATTGCTTAATTAAGATACGGAGAACAGAAGAACCTATTAAGATTGAACCTATTATTAATTTATTATTGGGTTCCTTTTGCAAATTAATACTTAGTAGGCATTCAGTTTTAAGCATATTACCAACTTAAACTTCTTTATTCATCAAATCCGATCCGTTGGAGCTTTTATGTTTATTAAAGCGTTGTGAACATATAGAATCCATTCACGTAAAGATTTAGCATACAATATTAATTTATCATAAATTTATTTATCTTATATTTTTGGTCAAATTAGAATATATAAAGTATAAATTATGATTGCGATATTATGGTTTTTAATTATGCATCTATATTCTTATTTTGACTGGACATAACATGAAAATTAAATAATGATAATTGTTATTAGGTTATTTAAGATTTGGCGCTAAGTTAAATTAATTTATTATTTCGATTGGTTAGTGCAAGCGAAAGCGGCCCTAATTAAAAGGAATAGTGGCTTAATTTACTTTAAAGTAGCGCATTCGAATAATTTTCATGTTAATCATGCAGCACTAAGTTACATTAATTTATTGCTTCAATTGTTCGGGTGCAAGCCAAATCGGCCTCGATCAGAAGAAAAGGTAAATTAATTGCTTTAAAGAAGTGCATGCAGAAATTGCACTCTAATATTATGTTTAGTCTGCTCCCAAAGGAGGTCTAGATATGAAGGTAGATGGGTGGTATAGGATGGTAATTTTTTTATAACTCGTTTGGAGTAATTTGCTTGACCAAAGATGACAATTTCATCGTATGGAAAATTTGAAATTGCCACAACCTGCAGAAAGTTTAAATTAATCTATGATAAAGAGGTTGGATATTTATGCTCGTAATTCTGCTCCCAAAGGAGGGGTCACGATGTCATATAAAGTATATGCATACAGAAAGAAAAACACTTATGCTTATAACTCCGCTCCGAAAGGAGGTGTTGTGATGTCATATAAGGTGTATTTTTTAATTTTGGTGTGGTAATTTTTGGATGTGGTATTTTATTGATAAAACATGCATTTCATTTTTATTTTTCAGCTATGACTTCATCATTTGTTCCTATTAGTGATTATGTTCCTATACTTAATGGTTCTAATCACTCGGAGTGGAAAGAACAGATCATGCTTACATTAGGGTGTATGGATCTCGATTTGACTTTAAGAGAGGATAAACCTGCTCCTCTTATAGATAAAAGTATGCCAACCCAAACAACATTTTTAGAAAAGTGGGAGCGCTCTAATCGGCTTAGTTTAATACTAATGAAAGCGCGTGTCGGTAAAAACATTCGGAATTCAATTCCAGAATGGAAGACAGCCTGCGATTTCTTAAATGCTGTGGAGCAACAGTTTGTAAGCTCCAGTAAAGCTTTCGCAAGCACCATAATGAATAAACTGTCTTCCATGAAGTACTCCGGAAAAGGCTCGATTCGCGAGCATATTATGGAAATGCGAGATATTGCAGCGCAGCTCACTGCACTTGAAGTAACCATTTCTAATTCATTCTTACTGCATTTTGTTTTAAACTCCTTACTATCTGAATACGGACCATTTCAAATCTCTTATAACACACATAAAGATAAATGGTCAATAAATAAATTGTTTACTATGTATGTGCAAGAGGAAGGCAGACTGATGCAAGAGAAACAAAATACAGTTGACTTTGTTTCTCAAAAGAAACAAATAAAGCGCGCTAAGAATGGTAAAGGTAAGAATGACTCAAAAAGGAAGAACAAGGAAGCCCCATCTGGTTCACAAGACCAATCAAGTAATTGGATTCCCAAATATTTTTTTTGTAAGGAAAAGGGTCATATAAAGGACTGGCAAAGAGAGGCGTGACGGTTCAATAGTCCAGGAACAACAGAAATGGCTCCAGAAGAAGGGTAAGTCTCTGGTTTGATGTATGAGTTGCATTTAGTTACTATTCCATCTAATACTTGGTGGATTGACTCTGGTGCCACCTGCCATGTTGCGAATTCTGTGCAAGGATTTCAGAATCGTAGAAAATCCAGTAAAGATGAAGCCACTACTGCTGAGGGAAATCCAACTAACTAGAATTTGTAGGAACATTTAGATTAGTTCTTTCTACTGGTCATATTTTGGATTTAGTCGATAAATTTTATGTTCCAAATTTTTCTAAGAATTTAATTTCTATTTCGAAACTTGTTGGTTTGGGAT
The DNA here is from genome assembly GCA_016920855.1 of Puya raimondii. NCBI lineage: Eukaryota > Viridiplantae > Streptophyta > Magnoliopsida > Poales > Bromeliaceae > Puya > Puya raimondii. The sequence continues at coordinate 212,893,094 of JABWPP010000050.1, read as the reverse complement.
ATAGTTTTAGTTTTGATAATAAAGCTTTTTTATTATCCTACAAATCTGAGATAGTTAGTTCTGGTGTTTTGAAAAATAATCTATATAAAGTATCGTTAGATTATTCATATAGTGAAATCATTCTTACCATGCACAAAAATGTTGGATCAAAACATGGTATTAATAATGAAAGGTCATCCATGCTATGGCATAAGAGGTTAGGACATATCTCGAAACGGAGGATCCAAAGATTAATAGAGAAGGCATTTTACATGATCTCGACTTCTCTGACTTTGGAATGTGTGTGGACTGCATAAAGGGAAAGCAAAACAAAATCTCCTCTAAAGGTGCTAAAAGATGTGATGGAACATTAGACCTGATTCATACAGATATATGCAGAACTCTTCCTCCCTCGATTATTGGCCATAAATATTTTATCACTTTTACTGATGACTACTCTCGATATGGCTATCTCTACTTGCTTAAAAAAAAAAATGAAGTATTATATGCCTTTAAAGTATATAAGACTGAAGTAGAGAATCAACTCGAGAAAAGGATAAAAGTAGTCAGATCACATAGGTGATGGTAGACAAACAGATAAGGGCCAAGTCCTGGGCCTTTTGCTAAGTTTCTGGAGCAGTGCGGAATTGTTCCATAGTACACTATGCTAGGGACACCTAATCAGAATGCTGTCACTGAAAGAAGGAACCGCACATTAATTGAAATGCTCAGGAGTATGATTAGTAATTCTACCCTTCCGATATCATTGTGGGGTGAGGCACTCAAAATTGCCCATATATACTTAATCGGGTCTCTACTAAGGCTATCACTAAGACTCCTTTTGAGCTTTGGTGTCACGCCCCGAGCCCGCAGCGGGAGCACTCATCGGGCACGTGCACCAGACCCGCCGAACGGACAGTTTTTCCTATCCGCCCAAGGCGTCATAAGTATGTATACACAACATATTCCAACAGGAATTGAATACATGGATTGCATAAGGAAAGCATCACAAGAATAAAGTAAATACTACTTCTATTACATCTTTTTTCATTTGTATTACATACAAGTTTTTACATTCCAAACACAACCCAAAATGAACTTTACATTTTTCCTTTTCATTACATTGTTCCAAAATAGGGATACAACTAGGAAAATAACCAAAATGGAAGGACACTATCTACTCAGCTACGCCCTTTCCTCGCTCCACCGCGTCGCTCGCGGATGGACCTGAAAAATATGGGGGTGAGAACTATAAACATAGTTCCCAGTGGGTACGGCCACCCAAGGGAAAAGCTCAACCCACTAGGTCCAAAGGAGGCAACATAAGCATGGGTTAGTTCAATATATAATCATATGAGAAATAACAAGCTTATGCCTCTAAACATGATCATGCAACCTACACATGTGACATAAACTATATTTACTCACTAGGTTCCATCTTCTTGTCATGTCATCCGACTCACTCTTGAGTCAATCACAGGCGGAATCGCCGCCCTCATCTTGGCATTAGGTCACAGAATCGCCGTACCACTTAGCCATAAGTCAACAACTTGCAGAATCGCCGCATTTATTGGGTGCTGGGCAATGGAATCGCCATCCCCATTTCTTGCCCCAATCTCATAGATAGCGGAATCGCCGCTTTCACAGTCTCGTCAAGGGTCCATTCATTCCACCCTATGTTAACCTCTCTAGGTTTAGAGTTATTCATGTCAAGTGGTAGGATTATCCTCTTAATTTTTTCGAAGCCATAAATAGCAGTAATTCTACGGAATGATACAATGCCATGAAAGATGAGATTGAATCCATGAACCACAATGAGGTATGGGATCTTGTTGAGTTACCTACAGGAGTTAAACCTGTAGGATGCAAGTGGGTTTATAAAATCAAATGAGACTCCAAAGATAACATAGAGAGATATAAAGCCCGTCTTGTGGCAAAAGGGTTTACTCAGAAAGAAGACATTGACTATAAAAAGACTTTCTCTCCAATATCTAGAAAGAAATCTTTTCGTGTTATTATGGCTCTGGTCGATCTCGAGCTACACCAGATGGATGTTAAAACTGCTTTTCTAAATGGGGATCTCTATGAAGAGGTATATATGAGTCAGCCGGAATGATTCTCGCAAAAGGCAAAGGAGCACTTGGTATGCAAATTGAAGAAATCAATATATGGACAAAAACAAGTCTTCTGACAATGATATTTAAAGTTTAAACAAACCATTTTAACCTTTGGTTTTAAGGAAAATATTGTTGATCAATGTATTTATCTAAAGATTAGTGGAAGTAAAATAATTTTCTTAGTCCTTTATGTTGATGATATTTTGCTTGCCAGTAATGATTTTGGGCTTTTGCATAACACTAAAGAATTTTTTTTCAAAATTTTGAAATGAAAGATATAGGTGAGGCCTCATATGTTCTTGGTATTGAAATTAAATGTGATAGGCACAAAGATTTACTCGGTCTATCTCAAAAGGCCTACATAAAGAAAGTTTTGGAAAATTTTGAAATGCATATTTGTAAGCCCAGTGTTGCTCCTGTCCAGAAAGGGGATAAGCTTAATACTTTTCAGTGTCCCAAGAACCAATTAGAAATTGAACAGATAAAAAACATACTCTATGACTCTGCAGTTGGTAGTCTTATGTATGCACAGACGTGCACACGTTCGGATATCGCTTTTGCCGTTGGATTACTTGGCAGGTATCAAAGTAATCCAGGTATGGAGCATTGGAAGGCTGCTAAGAAAGTTATGAGGTACTTAAAGGGAACTTTGGATTATATGCTGATATACAAGAGATCAGATCACTTGGAGCTGATCGGCTACTCGGATTTTGATTTTGCTGGATGCCCAAATACCAGAAAGTCTATGACTGGGTATATTTTTCTGCTTGCTGGTGGAGAGATTTCATGGAAGAGCAGCGAACAAAGTGTTACTGCCCCTTCGACCATGGCTGCATAGTACATTGCATGTTACGAAACCACATCGCAGGCTATTTGGCTTAGGAATTTCATCACAGACTTAAAGATTGTGGACTCCATTGCTCGTCCAATAAGAATTTTCTGTGATAGTTCAGCTGCAGTTTCTTTTGCCAATAACAACAAGATTACAGCGGGGTGTAAACACTTGGACACCAGATATCTTGTTGTGAGAGAGAAGATAGAGGAAGGTTATGTTACGATTGAATACATCAGTACCAAGTGTATGATTGCAGACTTAATGACCAAGAGGCTGGCACCTGGGTCATATACAGATTATAAAGTTAATGCAGCTGTGTTGGACCATTTAATAGGCATAAAGTTTTGTTTATTAACGAATAGACATATAGTTTTAAGTTCATTCATAAAGTTGTGCCATATAAAGTTCTCGGCTAGGAGATGAAGATGATACGGTAATTATGGAAGGAAAATTTCAATATGAAAAGGTGGACCACTATAATTCCTATCATTGTAATCTTTTAGTTTGAGTTAAAGATCAAGTGAGTTCTAAGGTATTTGACCATAAAGTTTCCAATAATGCTCAATAAAGTTTGGAATATAGAAAATCCGTTCATGGAATATGATTAATATGAGTCAAGTTGGAGATTGTTAGGATTTCTATAAATGTGGCCCAATTAATCATATTTAAATTTGGATTTACTATAGATAAAGGTCAATCCTAATAGATATAGAACTATTTGATATGGTATATCTTATCCCTTTTTCATCTTTTAAATTAAATAGAATCCTAATCAGACTTTGATGGAAAGTCGATTTGGACTCTATATAAAGGGGGTATTGGTCCTGCCACATTCTTATACGCATTCTGGTGAAGAATTACTATCGGTTCCACACCATACGGGAGAGTGCCTGGGAAAGGAGGAGAAACCAAATTACCCAAGTTCGGTTGGTGACATTTCGATTATAGCCGGACTTCTCGCTTCCGCAGATTGATCAAGAATTTCTTTTTTATGGCGCTCTATGAGTTATTTTATTTTGTTTATGATCCTGAATTTTGCTATGTATTTAATTTTATTATTGTTTTTACATACCTATAAAGATCTATCATGTTATTCTTAGCAAGTCGGAGGAAAACAAGGATGAGGTGTAAGTTACCAAACTTTGTATAACAGAATAGTTGTTGGATGTTTGAAGGTCTTAGAGGAAAGAAGAAAAAGGCTAAAAAAGCATGGAATTATTGAGAAAGGACATAATGGCTATCCAGGTGGTAGGAACTCATGACAGTTGGTCTTCTAAATGGATTGTTGCTACATGAACATATAGTGGAAGTTCAAATTGAAAGGGCTTAGGTAATTTTGAGAACAATTGTGTCAAAAAGGTGTGGCGGCATTCCGGACTGCTTGTTGGAGAATAAATATATGAATATTGGTCTGATCTTCAGTTGTAGAAAAGATGAATCTATTAGAGGACTGAACTTGTTTATGGCTTCCTCACTCTCAAAAAAGGAGGAAAGAGAAGAAGAAGAAATGGTACCAAAGAGACATCAATATGCTGCTTTAATACTTTTCTCGGTGTATTTAGTTTTACAAGTTTCAATTCAAATGTAAGGTCCTTTGGTTCTTTTATCATTTGATTGCAATGTAGCCTTCATATATTGGTGTAGTAATTTGGGACGCTAAGTGCGTGATAGCAGTTAAATGCATGTGAGGACTAATGTTAAGAAAGGATTAGAGGTTAGGAGCACAATTTGTTTACTACTAACCACACTTGAAATTTTTCATAATATTGCTCCTACTAATTGATCAAGAAAGCAAATAGAAGGATAACTGAAAAGGCGATTCCTTTCTAATTGTGTTGTGTGATTGTCATCTATTACATTTATCCCTGTATAAGATAGTTCTGTGACTATAAACTATCTAATTAATGAAATTACTTTTATGTGATGTTTTGGTAAACAATGTTCTTAACTTTTTATGGCGGAAGGTTATAATATTATTAATCATCTAGAAGTCAAAGTGTGATATCTCAAAAAGTTCCCAAAAATATGCAAAGTGGTTGAGATCCTAGAACCATTTTCCAAAGATTTTTAGCTGTGATAGGAAGCTGAAATGAGCTTATGGACATAGAGAAAGGCTCAGTGTTGAAGCAGCTACTATTTTAAAAGAGATGAAAGGGCTGGTGATGGGTCCTTCTCAGAAGTTCTAGGCCAAATTGGCCTTGAATTATTGTGTACATTCATATACTCAACCGTCCCAAAACTAAGCGATCGCAAATTGATAACAGTTTCTGCATTAACTAATTGTAAGGTAATTTGGAATAATTTAGTTCATCTACTATTATATAGTAAAATTGATAATTATGTTGACTTGTTGTTCTGTTTTTATAAGCCGCGTTATTATGTACTGTTAGTGATATTATTTGTTTGTATTATACCTGTGAATGTGTGTGGGAGAAAGTGCAATATGCACTCGTATTCTTATTATACAAGAAAACGACCAACCTAAAAGAGGTGAAGATCTTTTCTGTATTATTCTCTATGGTATCAGAGCTAGGGTTGTCATTTGGCAATGGGTCGGATCCAGTGTTTAAAAAAGCCCAAGGCGCACCAAGGTGCAAAAAGCTGTTAGAGCCAAGGCGCAAGGAGCAAGGCGCAGGCGCGCGCCCGAGAGAGGTGAGGCGCACACTTACATAGAATATTGAAATAAACAAATATACTTTTTAACAATTGTTAATGTGAGAATTCGAATTTTGGAAATTGAAATTCTCTGTGTTCCTCTCCCCTGATACTGTGTTTTCGATCTGTATACGTATATATATACAGGTATATATGTATATATATGTATATATATGTATATAAGTTGTTTATTGGAGTTTTGTCGCGGAGAGAGAACGGCCTAACGGCGCGATCCGGAGTCCGATCCTGACGATCCAAAATGGTAGATTCGATGTCTCGGCAGTGCTGAACGCGATGGTGCGATCCGTGTCGACATGTTACGGACGGTTTGAGAGATATTTCATCTTCTTCGTCGAGAGGTCGAAAGTCTCATCTATTATTTCGCGATCTGGACCCCGTTTTTTGCACCGTTTCGCGTAAGTTCGAATGTGGAGGGGTGTTTGGGCTTTTGTGTAATTGGTGGAATGATGGTGGCGTGTGTGTGTGGGTGTAGTAGGTGAGAGTTGTTGAGCTACCCCCCTCTCTCTCCCTCTCTCTCCCTCTTTCTTCCTCAGCCACCCCAGATGGAGCCTCCTCTCCCCCTGCCCCTTAGCTTGCCTCCCCGAGATCCTCCGGCCGCCGCCGACCACCTCTGGCCGGCGCTGCCTCGACCATCTCTCTCTCTCCTTTTCTTCTACTTCTTCTTCTTCCTCTGTTTCTTCTCCTTCTCTGAGGTGGCTGGGCCGCTGGAGTCGCCGCCGTGCCACCGGAGAGTCGCCGGAGCCGCCGCCAGGCTACTGTGGCTGCTGCTTGGGCAGCAGCTGGCCGAGGCCTGTCGGCCCGTGCCGCCGCCGCCTCCCGACCACTGGGAGGGTGAGCATCGTCACCCTCGGGTCCTCCGGCGCCGACCCCTTCCTTCCCGGCCATCGCCGTGCCGCCGGAGCCGCCGCGGGCTCGGAAGAGGCAGCTTGGGCAGCTGTGGCCAGCCTTGCTCCGCCGCCGCCACCGCCGGTTGTTTCTGTCGCGGCCGCCCCCTACCCGACGTCCGACGAAGCCAGCTTGCCGGTGCTCGCCGTCCGGACCTCCGCCGCCGCCGTTCTTTGCCGGAGTGGGTGTGGCAGAGCCTTCCCGGAGCTAAGGCTCTCCCCCATGCCGCCGCCGCCGCACCCCGTCACCGTATGAGGTGAGTGCTGTCGCCCTTGGGTCCTCCGGCGCCGCCTCCTACCTCCCCGGCCGTCGCCGTGCCGCCGGATCGCCGCCGTGGCCGCCGCGGGTTGAGGCTGGGCACCTAGGGCAGCCGCGGCTTTGATCCCTCCGCCGCCGCCGCCCGCCGGTCTTTTTTGTCGCGGTCACCGGCAGGACGACGTCCGGCGACCCCCTCGTGCCGGTGCTCGCGTCGCCGCCGGCCGCCGCCGCTGTTCGTTGCCGGCGCCGCCGTGCCCTAGCCGCCCGAGGGCTACCGTTTTCCCCGCGTCGCCGCCGCCGCTTTCCGCCGCCGGCTGAGGTGAGCCCCCTCTTCCTTGCCACCCCCTCTGCCAATGCTGGCCGCCGCTGGCCGTGCATGCCGGCCGGCAGCCGGCCGGAGCTGGTTGCTCCGGCCGGGGTCTTGTTTTGTTGGTTTTTGACCGTACCTTGGTGTTTGAGCTCCCCGATGCCTCCCGAAGTCCGGGAAGGTGAGCACGATGATCGCGGCGACGCGCGGATCATCATGCTCACCTTAGATGTGGTTTTGGGTGAGCCGTTTTGCTGTTCGGCCTTTGTCGAGCGTTTTCCTTTTATGTGCTCACTATTTTTATGGGTTTGCTGAGCTTGCGACTTGTCCTGTCGCAGTGGGGCTGTGAGCACGGGCTCCGTGACATCGTTACCTATCCGCTGGTGCTTGCGGAAGGTCGTGCGGACGAACGGATTGCTCGAACGGCTTAAATTAGTGCTTGTATGTATGTATATGTTGCTTGTTTGTGGACTTTGGCATTTGTGGCAGTGTAGCGACGCTGTGGGCAGCAAGGGTATGGTCTTTGGGACCCTGTGGACTGGTTGTCCAACCCTCTCGCCCTTCGCGGAGTTTCGGATTCGTTTCCGACGCGTTTTTCGATGAAATAGTCGGCGAAACGCGTGTTTCTAGTCGTGCGACTCACTCGCTACTTTCGTGAGTGACTTGGCTTCATTTTTTAGCCTTGTTGGCTGTTCCTCATCGCTGTCCCAAAGTTCCGAGGACAGCGGATGAGTGACGGGGGGTTTCGGTGCCAATTCGGCATTTTTCGGGAACCCGGGAAGCCTTTTCGGGTGCGTTTGGTGTTCGTGGCACCCCGAGCTTGTGCTCGCTGTCCCGTCACTTGGTTTTGTGTGTTCGGGGACAGCGAGGGACTTGATTGGCTGTAGGTACCTCTCTGGGGCTTTGTGTGGTTTCGGGATCGTCCCGGTGGGTTTTCCGGGCGATCCGTCGATTCGGGATTGTGTGAGCTTGGTGTTTAGCGTCGACTTGGTGGACCTTGACCGTGTGAGTCTTTCGTAGGTCCTGTCGCGGTTCCCGAGAGCCTTCGGGTTAGACTTGATCTTTCGACAGGTGGGTACTTCGACCCGGAGTCGGTTCAGTGGACTACGGTGATACCTTTCTATCCCTTCTCTTGTATTTCAGTTATTAGTTCACTTGACTCCCATTGACTCTACTTATATGCGTGCTTGGATAGTAGAGTAGTTGTGGTTTGCATGGTTCTTGAGACGACCCAGTTGGTCGGTGGTGATCGCCTGTTGTTCCGAGCGATCCTAGTTGTGGTTTACCAATTGCTTCACGGCTCGTTGCCGTTCTGTGGATTGAGCATTAGCATCGATCGTCACAGCTCTTCTAGCACTTCACGTACACCAGCGGTCTGATACCATCTTAATCTGTCACGCCCCGGGCTAGTTCTAGATGCGGAAAAACGTGCCAATTTTTTTTTTTTTTTAAGCCTAGCCCGTGCCACGTACAGACCCGCCACAAATACAGGGTCCACTGTACACACGGACAGAGCCTCCCCTGTATTTGCACGGCGTCCACGACATACAACAGGATCACAACCACCATTCATTCATCACCACAGCATAACAACACAACGAGAGATTCATACAGCTAACAGTCCTTAAACCTGTATGAATCTAAGCAAATCCTTAGGCGAAGGATGATGCAATGCACAAACAACAGTCATTCTAGAAAACTGCTTCTTACCCAGAAGCTTTCTTTGAAACCCTAATTTCAATCATCCGAGAATCATTTAAAAACTGTTCTCCACACGAGAACTCTCTTTGAAATCACAAAAGCCGAACGATCAGAAATCCATTTGAAAACTGTTTCCTACACGGAAACCTTTATTTGAAAACGCTACCACGAGGGGTAGAAAACCAAAACATGCGATAACTGAAATGATCTAGAAACGTGTATACATCCAACTAGCCCAAGCATGCAATCATCACATAATGATAAAGAATGAATCCACAACACATAAGCATGCTAGAATAGATCCAAAAGAAGGGTAACTGAACCACAAATCACCTCTAACAGATAAGGGTAGGGTGATAACCAAATCTGGGGAAGTAGCCTCACGAGTCGGAACCTCTAGAGCTACTATCTAGGCGTGCCTCGCAGCGTCCCGACACTCACCACCCTGACGAAAACAGCTCACTTCCTACCGGTACACTCGACTTAGTCTCGGGATCGACTGGCGCAGCTCTACTTGGATGAGATCGTCAGGCTGCTTGTAGTGCCAGCATCGATCATTTTGGATCGGGGTTCTCGCTTCGTTTCCCAGTTCTGGAGGTGCTTGCAGCAGGCACTGGGGACGAGGCTCGACTTCAACTCAGTTACCACCCTCAGAGTGATGAGCAGTCGGAGCGAGTCTTCCAGACTCTCGAGGATATGCTTTGAGCGTGCGTTTTGGATCTTGGCGAGGGTTGGTTCATGTACCTTTCCTTTGGAGTTCGCCTTCTTCGACAGCTTCCATGCGAGCGTTGAATTGGCATCGTGCGAGGCGTTGTGTGGAAGTCGTTGTCGATCACTGATCTGTTTGGTTGACGTGAGAGAGCGTCGTGTGATCGGCCCGACAACGGTACAGCTGAGGGAGGACCTCAGCTGCGGTGAGGTGCCTTTGAGGTTTTTGGCTCGCAGGGTGAAGCAGTTGAAACCGAAGCTTTCTGTTTGTGAGACTGCGGTGGACGAGTCGCGAGGAGCGCGAGACTACTTGGGAGCTGGAGTCTGCTTTGCGTGAGAGGTATCCGCTGTTGTTCGCGGATGGTGTGTGAGTAAGTTTCGGGGACGAAACTTCTTGTTAGGTGGGAGTGATGTGAGAATTCGAATTTTGGAAATTGAAATTCTCTGTGTTCCTCTCCCCTGATACTGTGTTTTCGATCTGTATACGTATATATATACAGGTATATATGTATATATATGTATATGAGTTGTTTATTGGAGTTTTTTCGCGGAGAGAGAACGGCCTAACGGCGCGATCCGGAGTCCGATCCTGACGATCCAAAATGGTAGATTCGATGTCTCGGCAATGCTGAACGCGATGGTGCAATCCGTGTTGACATGTGACGGACGGTTTGAGAGATATTTCATCTTCTTCGCCGAGAGGTCGAAAGTCTCATCTATTGTTTCGCGATCTGGACCCCGTTTTTCGCTCCGTTTCGCGTAAGTTCGAATGTGGAGGGGTGTTTGGGCTTTTGTGTAATTGGTGGAATGATGGTGGCGTGTGTGTGTGGGTGCAGTAGGTGAGAGTTGTTGAGCTACCCCCCTCTCTCTCCCTCTCTCTCCCTCTTTCTTCCTCAGCCACCCCAGATGGAGCCTCCTCTCCCCCTGCCCCTTAGCTTGCCTCCCCGAGCTCCTCCGGCCGCCGCCGACCACCTCTGGCCGGCGCTGCCTCGACCATCTCTCTCTCTCATTTTCTTCTTCTTCTTCTTCTTCCTCTGTTTCTTCTCCTTCTCTGAGGTGGCTGGGCCGCTGGAGTCGCCGCCGTGCCACCGGAGAGTCGTCAGAGCCGCCGCCAGGCTACTGTGGCTGCTGCTTGGGCAGCAGCTGGCCGAGGCCTGTGGGCCCGTGCCGCCGCCGCCTCCCGACCACTGGGAGGGTGAGCATCGTCACCCTCGGGTCCTCCGGCGCCGAACCCTCCGGCGCCGACCCCTTCCTTCCCGGCCATCGCCGTGCCGCCGGAGCCGCCGCGGGCTCGGAAGAGGCAGCTTGGGCAGCTGTGGCCAGCCTTGCTCCGCCGCCGCCACCGCCGGTTGTTTCTGTCGCGGCCGCCCCCTACCCGACGTCCAACAACGCCAGCTTGCCGGTGCTCGCCGTCCGGACCTCCGCCGCTGCCGTTCTTTGCCGGAGTGGGTGTGGCAGAGCCTTCCCGGAGCTAAGGCTCTCCCCCATGCCGCCGCCGCCGCACCCCGTCACCGTATGAGGTGAGTGCTGTCGCCCTTGGGTCCTCCGGCGCCGCCTCCTACCTCCCCGGCCGTCGCCGTGCCGCCGGATCGCCGCCGTGGCCGCCGCGGGTTGAGGCTGGGGGCACCTAGGGCAGCCGCAGTTGAGATCCCTCCGCCGCCGCCGCCCGCCGGTCTTTTTTGTCGCGGTCACCGGCAGGACGACGTCCGGCGACCCCCTCGTGCCGGTGCTCGCGTCGCCGCCGGCCGCCGTCGCCGTTCGTTGCCGGCGCCGCCGTGCCCTAGCCGCCCGAGGGCTACCGTTTTCCTCGCGTCGCCGCCGCCGATTTCCGCCGCCGGCTGAGGTGAGCCCCCTCTTCCTTGCCACCTCCTCTGCCGATGCTGGCCGCCGCTGGCCGTGCATGCCGGCCGACAGCCGGCCGGAGCTGGTTGCTCCGGCCGGGGTCTTGTTTTGTTGGGTTTTGACCGTACCTTGGTGTTTGAGCTCCCCGATGCCTCCCGAAGTCCGGGAAGGTGAGCACGATGATCGCGGCGACGCGCGGATCATCATGCTCACCTTAGATGTGGTTTTGGGTGAGCCGTTTTGCAGTTCGGCCTTTGTCGAGCGTTTTCCTTTTATGTGCTCACTGTTTTTATGGGTTTGCTGAGCTTGCGACTTGTCCTGTCGCAGTGGGGCTGTGAGCACGGGCTCCGTGACATCGTTACCTATCCTCTGGTGCTTGCGGAAGGTCGTGCGGACGAACGGATTGCTCGAACGGCTTAAATTAGTGCTTGTATGTATGTATATGTTGCTTGTTTGTGGACTTTGGCGTTTGTGGCAGCGTAGCGACGCTGTGGGCAGCAAGGGTATGGTCTTTGGGACCCTGTGGACTGGTTGTCCAACCCTCTCGCCCTTCGCGGAGTTTCGGATTCGTTTCCGACGCGTTTTTCGATGAAATAGTCGGCGAAACGCGTGTTTCTAGTCGTGCGACTCACTCGCTACTTTCATGAGTGACTTGGCTTCGTTGTTTAGCCTTGTTGGCTGTTCCTCATCGCTGTCCCGAAGTTCCGAGGACAGCGGATGAGTGACGGGGGGTTCCGGTGCCAATTCGGCATTTTTCGGGAACCCGGGAAGCCTTTTCGGGTGCGTTTGGTGTTCGTGGCACCCCGAGCTTGTGCTCGCTGTCCCGTCACTTGGTTTTGTGTGTTCGGGGACAGCGAGGGACTTGATTGGCTGTAGGTACCTCTCTGGGGCTTTGTGTGGTTTCGGGATCGTCCCGGTGGGTTTTCCGGGCGATCCGTCGATTCGGGATTGTGTGAGCTTGGTGTTTAGCGTCGACTTGGTGGACCTTGACCGTGTGAGTCTTTCGTAGGTCCTGTCGCGGTTCCCGAGAGCCGTCGGGTTAGACTTGATCTTTCGACAGGTGGGTACTTCGACCCGGAGTCGGTTCAGTGGACTACGGTGGTACCTTTCTATCCCTTCTCTTGTATTTCAGTTATTAGTTCACTTGACTCCCATTGACTCTACTTATATGCGTGCTTGGATAGTAGAGTAGTTGTGGTTTGCATGGTTCTTGAGACGACCCAGTTGGTCGGTGGTGATCGCCTGTTGTTCCGAGCGATCCTAGTTGTGGTTTACCAGTTGCTTCACGGCTCGTTGCCGTTCTGTGGATTGAGCATTAGCATCGATCGTCACAGCTCTTCTAGCACTTCACGTACACCAGCGGTCTGATCCACCGTCTAGGGGTGTTCTTTTCCGAAAAAGGGTCGTTGAGTGTGTGCCGACCCGTGAGCCTTGACGCAGTGCGTCCAGAAGGTTTATGTGCCGAGAGTTGAGCAGGTGACAGTGCCAGGGATACGTCCCGGTGGCTATGATTGGGTTTACTTGATGGTTATCTCCTTTGATGCATATACTAGTTGCTTACAGTAGCATAGTTGTTTCAGTTGTATGTCAGCCTCATACTTACTTGTGCTACTGTATACCATATCTAGCTTTTTGTTGACCCTCGTGCCGGTGTGTACACCTCGCCTTCGTCGGCTTGCGGTACCCACTGGGAGGGGAGACATGTTTACATGTTCTCACCCCCCGCCCTCGTTGTTGTTTTCAGGTGAGCAGGGTGGTGAGTGTTGGGACGCTGCGAGGCACGCCTAGATAGTAGCTCTAGAGGTTCCGACTCGTGAGGCTACTTCCCCAGATTTGGTTATCACCCTACCCTTATCTGTTAGAGGTGATTTGTGGTTCAGTTACCCTTCTTTTGGATCTATTCTAGCATGCTTATGTGTTGTGGATTCATTCTTTATCATTATGTGATGATTGCATGCTTGGGCTAGTTGGATGTATACACGTTTCTAGATCATTTCAGTTATCGCATGTTTTGGTTTTCTACCCCTCGTGGTAGCGTTTTCAAATAAAGGTTTCCGTGTAGGAAACAGTTTTCAAATGGATTTCTGATCGTTCGGCTTTTGTGATTTCAAAGAGAGTTCTCGTGTGGAGAACAGCTTTTAAATGATTCTCGGATGATTGAAATTAGGGTTTCAAAGAAAGCTTCTGGGTAAGAAGCAGTTTTCTAGAATGACTGTTGTTTGTGCATTGCATCATCCTTCGCCTAAGGATTTGCTTAGATTCATACAGGTTTAAGGACTGTTAGCTGTATGAATCTCTCGTTGTGTTGTTATGCTGTGGTGATGAATGAATGGTGGTTGTGATCCTGTTGTATGTTGTGGACGCCGTGCAAATACAGGGGAGGCTCTGTCCGTGTGTACAGTGGACCCTGTATTTGTGGCGGGTCTGTACGTGGCGCGGGCTAGGCTTTCAAAAAAAAAATTGGCACGTTTTTCCGCATCTAGAACTAGCTCGGGGCGTGACAGTTAAAGGACACTAAAGATTCTTCAAAAATCATATTACACAATAGATATTCTATAAATAACCAAATAATCACATCGTCGGAGAAAAAAAGATAAAAAAAGAAAAGAAACTAAACAACAGATATATGATTATGATAATGTTAAAAAACAAAATAACACATGCAAAAGTACTAAAGCAGAGAACAATATACCTTTTTGTCTCTAAATAAAGACAAGCATGAAGCTTAATAGTAATACACAAACTTATAGGATGTCAAGAACATACCAATTCTAAGCATAAGATCATCAAAAAGCAGGCAAGTAGCATGCATAAAAAATTAAAAACTTAAGTTTCAAGCCAAAGAACATCAAAAGGGCATCATATGAAAACTAAGTATTCGAGGTCGAGGCTTCGAGCAATCGAGCCAAAATTCGTCACACTAAAAATATTAATTAGTCCTTATTCATCAATCATCATCTTCATCACTTGATAGTGATTTAAAAAGCGCGCCTCAGGCGCGCGCTTAGGCGCTAGGCGAGGCCGCCCGTGCCTAGGAAGCCCCTAGGGGGGCGACCTCGCCTGGGCGCGCGCCTATCCTAAGGCGCCAGGCGTGAGAAGCTCTAATGGGTTTGGACTTTGGATCCAAATCATCCAACTAATCGGTTAGGACTAACCAAAAAAAAACCAAATCTAGGGTTGAGAAGCCCTAAAAATCCATCGCTCGTCACCTAAGACTCCTGTGGCTCCGCTCGTCACCTCTCTCTCTCTTTGTCGCTCGCTCTCCAAGCTCCGGTGGTCGCTCGCCATGCTCCGGTGGTCCGCTTGAGCAAGCATCACCTCTCTCTCTTTTTCTCGCTCACTCTCCGAGGCTCCGGTTCTCCACTCGAGCAAGCATCACCTCTCCCTCTCTTTCTCGCCCACTCTCCGAGGCTCCGGCGCGCCGCTCAATCAAGACCTATTGCACCGCACATCCATCGGCCACCTCTCGTCGGGACTCTCCGCTTAGGCGATTCTCTCTCTCACGTAGTTTTTTAATTTCTCTCTCATTCTATCTCTCATGCTCTGTTTTTTTGTAAACAGTAAACACTTTCTCTCTCTCTCTCTCTCTCTATCTCTTTCTCTTTTTTCATTTCTTCCTCTATCTCGCACGCTGCAGTATGCAATATGCACCAATATTCTTAAAATAATATTGGTGCATACTACATAGGATGAGTGCATTTTAATTTTTTTTTTTAAATAGCATTTTCGTCTGATAAGTGATTAAAAAAATTAAGTAAAATAGGGCCATGTTTCACTATTTCAACTTGGAAAAAGACTCTTAAAAATTACATTTTTGCCGAATTAAAATTTTTGCAGAAACATTGCTTATTTTTCAGATTCCTTTTTCATATTTGCGGAGTTCCAACTTGTTGTTTAATTTTTTGAATGGATTCGGGAGCATCCAAAAGAGACCCTGCATGGAAGTATGTACATTTAGTAGATCAAAGAAATAAAAATGATCTTACATGTAATTTTTGCGAAAAAGTAACAAAAGGAGGAATTTACCGAGCAAAGCAGCATATTGTTGGAGGATTTCGAAATGCAAAAGCGTGCTCCAGATGTCCACCGCACGTGAGGGAGGAAATCAAAGACTTTATGATAAAAAAAGTATCGGAGAAGGAGCAAAGTGGGTTCATGCCTGACTTTGAAGATGTAGATCACTTCAATGACGACGAAGAGGAAAATGATGTTGAGGAATTGAACTCTGGAGGAAAAAGAATGCAAAGCAAAAGTAGCGGGTGTAGCATTGGTAGTAGTAAAAGTGCAACAAAAAAAACCAAGGCAAAAGGGATCATTGGATTTGTATCTCAATTCTAATGCAGAGAAGGTATTTCAAGCTAGAAAGGATCGAAAAATGATGCAAACTACTATTAACGAAGTTTGTAGGAAGGAGTTGAGAGAAAAAGCTTGCAGAGATATAGCAAAATGGTTTTGTGATGATGGAGTACCTTTCGATGCTGCCACTTATGATAGCTTTATTGTGGCGATCGAATCTATTGGACAATACGGCTCTAGCATGAAACCACCTTCTATGTATGAATTACGGGTTCCTTTTCTTCAAAAAGAGGTTCAAAAAATAAAGAATTCACTGAAAGGCCATATGGAGGAATGGGCAAAGACCGGATGTACTATAATGTGTGATGGATGGAAGGACGAGGGAAATGACTCTTATAAACTTTCTTGTAAATTCTCCGATGGGTACTTTGTTCATTGAATCTATTGATGCTTCCAATTACACACAAACTGGAGAAGAGATGTTTAAATTATTGGATAGTATGGTAGAGCGTATCGGGGAGGTCAATGTCATTAAAATTGTGACTGATAGTGCATCAAATAATATCTTGGCCGGTAAGAAATCTTACTAATTTTACATTATTTGTAATTTTATATTATTTGGTGGAATATTTGTTTAACTTGAAATATATGTGAATTTTTAATAGGAAAATTGTTGGAAGCAAAGCGACCAAATTTGTATTGGTCACCTTGTGCTGCTCATTGCATTGATTTGATACTTGAGGACATTGGAAGATGCCGAGGTGCATAGAACATTGAAAAGGGCAACGACATTGAATAGTTATATTTATACCCGCGCAGGCCTAAGCAACTCTCCTGTGAAACGCCTCATTATGTTGACTAGGCTTGTGCGGGTATAAATATAACTATTCAATGTTGTTGCCCTTTTCAATGTTCTATACACCTCGGGCATCTTCCCAATGTCCTCAATGAGGATCAAAATGGCAACCTAAGTGGGGGGTGAATTAGGTTTCTAAAATAAAATGGCAAATAATCAAGCAATTACAAAACCCGAAACAAATAAAATGAGAATAAGGGAGGAGTTAGAGAAATGCAAACTCAAGAAGCACACAATCAATTTGTTTCGAGGTCCGGCACTTTACCTACGTCCCCGCCAACTTCTCTACACAAGAGAACGTTGGATCTCCACTAAAAGATGCTTTTGGGGGCAAGCACCAAGCCTTCAACCACCACCTTCCTTTCTCAAGAAGATTACACTTTCAACACTATTCCTTCCTCTCTTTTACAAGTTTGTATCTCACTACAAATTACACTCAAGTTTAGAGAGAGAATAGAGAGCTAAGAGTATTAAACACTGAGATTTTAAAGCTCAAGAAGTCTTAGAAGATCAGCCCAAAAAGGGCCTCAAACCCATCTATTTATAGCCTCAGCCAGCTGCAGGAAGTTCCACTTTCGGGCGCCCTAAACACAATTCGTGCGCCTAGAAGTTCAGCACGCGCACTGCACTTCCAGAGGCCTGTCAGCCCACGTGCCCCGCTCTTCTGGATCCGTACAACTGGGTGCCCAGAAAACATTTATGGGCGCCCACTTCTTACTGCACACGCGTCTGCTCTTCTGACATCAGCCAGACCACGCGCGCCGAAGTTTCTGAGCAGGAACATTTGGGCCTCCAAAAATTAATTGTAGGCGCTCACTTTCTCAGGCACGCGCGTCGCCTGCGCAGCGCCGCTGTCAGAATTTTCGGACCGTTGCGCCGTACTGTCTGGAACACGCAACCTGTCAAGTCAAACAATTCGGACGCCCTAAACAGACATTCGGGATCCCCGTTCAGTTTAAGAAGCTTCTGGACGACCCGAACATCAAACAGGCAGAATCCAAAAACAAACAAGATTCAGATCCACTTTAGGGTGCCCCGAACAGAGTCCAAAACAGTAACCTGACAGAAAATTAATTTTGAGCAGATTTTGAATATTTTAAAGTCCCATGTACTTTATAGAAAGAGCCTTGGATAAAATCCACTTATCACAAATTGGATCAAGTGAGCTATTAGATGATAAAAAGAGAATCAATTTTAGCTCAACATTTCTCACTCTAATCTTAAAGCACAACGTCAAATTGAGGAATAGAGAGAGACTTTGTCTACTTGACAAGGTAGCTTCAAGTGGTGAAGCTTAGTGCTAGGAGATTGCCCATCTTGAGTCCTTTTGAAGATAGAGAAGTCTAAACACAAAACTCAAGATAAAAAATTAGTGCAATAATCGTAATTATTTGTTATCATCAAAATCTAATGGATGATTAGGGCCAATAGGCCAACACTCAAGTGTCAAATCAGTGCAATGGGCAGCACAAGATGACCAATACAAATTTGGTGGCTTTGCTTCCAACAATTTTCCTTTAAAAATTCACATATATTTCAAGTTAAACAAATATTCCACCAAATAACGTAAAATTAAAAATAATGTAAAATTAGTAAGATTTCTTACCGGTCAAGACATTATTTGATGCACTATCGGTCACAATTTGAATGACATTGACCTCCCCGATACACTCTACCATATTATCCAATAACTTAAACATCTCTTCTCCAGTTTTTATATAATTGGAGGCATCAATAGATTCAATGAACATAATGCCCATCGGAGAATTTACAAGAAAGTTTATAAGAGTCCTTTCCCTCTTGTCCTTCCATACATCGCACATTATAGTACATCCGGTCTTTGCCCATTCCTCCATATGGCCTTTTAGTGAATTCTTTATTTTTTGAACCTCTTTTTGAAGAAAAGGAACCCGTAAGAAGGTGGTTTCATGCCAGGGCCGTATTGTCCAATGGATTCGATCGCCACAGTAAAGCTATCATAAGTGGCAGCATTGAAAGGTACTCCAGCATCATAAAACCATTTTGCTATATCTCTGCAAGCTTTTTCTTTCAACTCCTTCCTACAAACTTCGTTAATAGTAGTTTGCTTCATTTTTCGATCCTTTCTTGCTTGAACTACCTTCTCTGCATTAGAATTGAGATACAAATCCAATGGTCGCTTTTGCCTTGGTTTTTTTGGTGCATTAGAATTGAGATACAAATCCAATGGTCGCTTTTGCCTTGGTTTTTTTGGTGCACTTTTACTACTACCAATGCTACACCTGCTACTTTTGCTTTGCATTCTTTTTCCTCCAGAGGTTAATTCCTCAACATCATTGTCCTCTTCATCGTCATTGAAGTGATCTACATCTTCAAAGTCAGGCATGAACCCACTTTGCTCCTTCTCCGATACTTTTTTTATCATAAAGTCTTTGATTTCCTCCCTCACATGCGGTGGACATCTAGAGCACGCTTTTGCATTTCGAAAGCGTCCAACAATATGCTGATTTGCTCGGTAAATTCCTCATTTTGTTACTTTTTCGCAAAAAGTACATGTAAGATCATTTTTTATTTCTTTGATCTGCTAAATGTACATACTTCCATGCAGGGTCTCTTTTGGATGCTTCCGAATCCATTTAAAAAATTCAACAGCAAGTTAGGTCTCCGCAAATGAAAAAGGAATCTGAAAAATAAGGAATGTTACTGCAAAAACTTTAATTCGGCATAAATGTAATTTTTAAGAGTCTTTTTCCAAGTTGAAACAGTGAAACATGGCCCTATTTTACTTAAATCTTTTATAATCACTTATCAGATGAAAATGCTGTTAAAAAAAAAAAATCTAAAATGTGCTCATCCTATGCAATATGCACCAATATTTTTTTTTGAGAGAAAGGTAGCACGCTACCCGCTTCGTTTATTTCTTTTAGAAATAAACTTAGCTGGAAATGTGAATCAACTGGGATTCGAACTTGGGACCTCGGGTACCAACCACCAAGCCCTTTGCCACTTGCGTGCATACTGCATACTGCAGCGTGAGAGATAGAGTGAGGAAGAAATAAAAAATGAGAAAGAGAGAGAGAGAGTGTTTATCGTTTACAAAAAAATAGAGCATGAGAGATAGGGTGAGAGAGAGAAAGTAAAAAGCAGGGTGAGAGAGAGAGAGAATCGCCTGAGCGGAGAGTCCCGACAGGAGGTTGCCGATGGATGTGCTGCGCGATGGGTCTTGATTGAGCCGCGCACCGAAGCCTCGGAGAGTGAGCGAGAAAGAGAGGGAGAGGTGATGCTTGCTCGAGCGGAGAACCGGAGCCTCGGAGAGTGAGCGAGAAAAAGAGAGAGAGAGAGAGAGAGGTGATGCTTGCTCAAGTGGACCACCGGAGCATGGAGAGCGACCACCGGAGCATGGAGAGCGAGCGAGAAAGGGAGAGAGGTGACGAGCCTTAGGAGTCGTAGGTGATGAGCGATGGATTTTTAGGGCTTCTCAACCCTAGATTTGGTTTGGATTTTTTTCTTTTAAGTCCTAACCGATTAGTTGGATGATTTGTATCCAAAGTCCAAACCCATTAGAGCTTCAGGCGCGCCTTGCTCGCGCCTGTCGCCTCAAGATAGGCGCGTGAGGCGCGCGCCCAGGCATGGTCGCCAGCCTAGGGGCAGGTGCCTCTCCTAGCGCCTAGGCTCCTCGGCACGCGCCTGAGGCGCGCTTTTTAAATCACTGGCGCCGTTAGCCCCATTTTCTGCATGTTCACTTGTCATATCCACTGGTTCTCTGTCCATTGTCTTGCTCCCCTTCCTCCTACTCTCTCTTTCTTTGCCCTTTCTAATCTAAGTCCACTGTCTAGCTCCACTCCATCAACTTCTCTCTTTGTAGATCTCTAATACAACCTAAATCCATCATTGTTGTGCTTCTATCCCTCCAATGGTAGCAGCACAGCCGAGATGGCATGGTGCTGCTGGTACCTAACGGCAGCGGCGACCATAGAGGCGGCAATAGTAGCCTCTTCTTCACATGAGAACAGGCGTGCTATGGCACAAGTGTGGTGGAGATGAAGCCATATCCATCGCAAGGGTGCATCTAGCCGGGGAAGTTAATTTATTTTTCGCCCTTCACTATTAGATAAAAAGCCAATTAGGTCGTCCTTTCCCAACTTCTCCTAGATATCAACCATAATCTCTTTCTTTTAAGCTTTTCTATTACCTTGACATGTTATTTATTATCGAGAAGCTATTCTTTGTCCCCCATATCTTGATCTTTTATGTTGGTAAATAATGTTATTGCTATCAATTTTTGCGTGCTTCATAATATTTGCCGTGATAGTTTGGATACTCTATTCATGTTCTGCTGGTTAGAATTCTCAACTTTTTTTTGTTTATTTTATGGTCTAGGAATTGCTAAAAAAAGTAATAGCTTTCTTCTCAAGGATTTGCTGTTGCTGCTCTTCATGTGTTTAACAAAATGATCTTTTGAAGCCTTTTTCTCTAGGTTGAAATGAATTGGCCTTCTTCCCGAATCAAGGGGGTTTTTTTTTTTTTTTTTTTTCCTTTTCTGATTAGAAATGTAGAATTTTATATGGTTATATTTACGTTTTGTGCCTTGATGTCCCTTTTCTCTTCTTCTTTTTCCGAAATCAGCCAATTTGAGCCTTCTTACTTTGCTTTCCAAGCAAAGTGCGCTAGGGGTCCTTAAACTTCTAAATTTTGATTGTTACTAATCCTAGGTTATGGAATGGCTAGCTGTTATGTTGAAACCGCTTTGGAGCGGGGTGGGGGTAGTGGAAAGCGCATCTAGGAAATTGTGCAGAAATATCTTCTCGATAGTGTTGGGGTTTTCTTACTAAGGTGATTTTTTTTCTTTTAGAATTCATTGTTTTTCTTAGTAGAAGCATTTTTGTGTTAATGCTTGTACATGGTTTCATCTCTTTTTTGTATTTGTCAACCAGCAGTAGAGGGCCATTACATAGAGATCTATTATTACATTTAGCTCTCACCTGTTTTGCATTAACCTAGCATAATTAATTTTTCAATTCGATTACTTGAACTACTATTCTGCATTATTATTCTAGATATGCTATGCTATTTTTCTTGTTGCATTGCCTACCTTCTTTATAAGGTGAAAAATAGAGTTCTTGTCTCAACTGTAGATCACTTTGAATTGAATATCTGAATTTTAAAATATTTGATTTTACGGCCTAGCATTGAATTTTAATTGTAGCTATTTTCTTGAGACCTTCTTGCTATTGATCCCTAATGCTTTAAATCTTACAAATATATTTGCGTATTGATTAGTAGAAACTACAGTCAAAAGAAGTAGTTTACTCTCTCAATATATTCTGTATTGACTGACAATATGATTGAAAATTTTCTAAAATAAATATTGGAGTAGTCTCTGTACTATTCCGACATTGCATTTTGGTCCACGTCCTTAAATAATTTGGTTTCTGTACTCTCACATTTATTGCACTTTATCCCTAATAAATTCACAAATATATATATATATATATATATATATATTTTTTTTTTTTTTCCTTATAAAATGACCATTTCACTTCTTTTGTAAAATGACACACTTATTTTGGACCAATAATTTTATATATGGTACTAAGTTAAGAACAAGAAGTTGGTGGTGAATTTGGAAACCATTATATCACCACTAGGTGAATTAGATTTACTTTTATTACTTTTTCTAATGCTATTTTTTGACTCGTAAATTGTTCGTAATCAACCATTCCTTCACTACATAAGTAGGGATTCATCCAAAGTCTTTTTTTATGTAAGCATGAAAATGTGCTCATTTGGTAAGCCTCATTGTGCTCTTTAAATTTTGTGATGTCTTGTATGTTAAGTGAGCTGTTAAATCATGCAAATGAGGTAACTCTTCTACTCATATTTTAGGTTTCGCTTAACTTCTCTTACTATGACAGGTTCCCAATTACGAAGGTGAGATAGCCTTTTATCTCGATTGTTGGGAAGTGAACTAATATATATGGAATGATCTATTTCTAATTATGTTCCTGCTCATCAGCTCGTTAGTTGTTTGCAGTTCGGTGTTCGTCATTATAAATTTTTACTTCATCTGCTTGTTCATTTTGTCTTAATATTGCATTTGCTCTATAATTTTCCATACTCTTCCCTTTTTTTGTTTTGTTTTTAACTGTTCTTCATCTTCAACTACTTCTTCTTTCTTCTTCTCCTCACGAACATTAATGCGGTGAGGCCTCACTAATGAGTGCAATCAAGATGTTTGCAAAAATGTCCGAAAGAGAAGAAATGTTCAGTATGCTTGCCGTACAGGTTGCTGCTGTTGGTTTTCTTCCCAAATGAATATCATATCAGAACAAATATTCAAGAGACTATTGTTTGGGGGACTGATGTTGGTCGTTAGCTTACTAGGAAATATCTGATTAAGGCCTTTCTTTTCTATTTTATCTGTTTACAGATCCGTATCTAAAGCTTTAAATGGCACGGCAGCATGGATGACCTCATGGCAACTACTGCAATCTTTGATCCTTCAGTCTAATTTAATTTCGACGAGAAGAGAAAAGAGGAATGTGCCTCTTTGCTTCATCAATTATAACAAATCTGTCTGAGCCTTCTATCACCTTAGTCTTATCTCTTTATCTTCTTTGATGTGCTGTAACTTTTTAAGAACTATTTTGTTGCTGTCTATTCTTTTATTCGAATTTTTTTTGCCTTCAACCACATTAGAAATTTGGTTTATGCAAATTAAGGTAAAGGTCTTCCACAAATTTTCATTTTCTCCTTCTATAATTTTAGTTGTCTGGTTTTTGAATGCCTACATATTTAGTTTTCTTAGTTAAATCGAGGGTGGAAAATTGGGCAAAGAAACACCATAATATGATTGTTCTTAGAAAATTTAGCGTGACCAGGTACGTATAGTTCATATCATTTATGATTACCTAATCTCGATTTATGCAAGTTTTTTTAATGTAGAATTCATGTTCGATATGATTGCTTGGGCTTGATGCAGGTACCATCTCTTCTAAAGTCGACTGGGTGTCAAGAGACTACCGTTAGTATCTTACAAGGTAAGAAATTACTGTTTGTCCGTCTGAGGTATTGTCTTTATCATTTTCTTGATGATAATTCTTAATAATTAGCCTCTAACTCCGCAGCTAAGGTTCTTGCCTTTCTGACAGCTATCTGTCCGTAGACAACTTTTGCTTCATCATTAGGACTATAGGCAAGGTGGTGGAATAATTAGTAGGATAACACTTTTATTCTTCTATAGCCCGTGATTATCCATCTAATAAAAATGAGAGTTACATATAGTTGGGGCATTTGGCTGATTTAACAGTCCTTGGGTTAATCACCATTTGATAATAGTTGAGAACAGTCGATCTTTCGTTTTCTGCATTACTGTTTGGACTTTTGATTTGTGAAACTCTTACTAGACAGTTGAAATCATAAAGAAATTCATATCTTGGCACAGTGTTGAAGAGTATAGATCCAACTTATTAGTGCTTCTAAGATAAAGAACAGAAAAGGATGTGCAATACAGACCTCACAGTTTTAAGGCCAATATAGACATCACAGTTTAAGGCCTATTAATTTTTAGGATTATTGTTTTCCTTTAACTAACTACAGAGTCCTTCACGCTGTTTTACAATGTGAAACTTTAAATATCGTTCGGTCCTTGACATAGTCCGCCTTTGTCCTATGTCCTTTGAATTATTGTTCGATTTCATTAGGCATCTTAATCCTTGAATCCAGATTAGTGTTGCTATGAAGATTAAAGCTCTTTTGATTTTTTGAATTTAGAGTATGTAACATCACCATGGCTTTACAAAAGACTTTTCTCTTTCCATAACAAAATTTATTTATTCAGAAAATAAAAAAAATTTATAGTCAACTAATTATTATTAGGTATTAATTATAATGTTATATAATTAAACTATAAATAACAATAATGTAGAAAATTATATTAAATTAGAGCAATTCTCATTTTCAATCTAAATTCTCTCAATCATTTTTTTAAAAGATATTTTTACAAAATACTAAACTTTAATTTGTGTCTTAAGGTTACAAGATATAACCTTTAATTGTACTTTTATACCAAAAATATTATAAATTAATTGACAAATTTTGATGATGAGGGAAAAAAAATAGCGTAACCGAGTTCATTTCTGAAAATTAGTAAAGCAAAGTTTAAATATGCAAAATCATAAAATAGATAAATATATTTTCTTGAATTGTTTGGATTTAAATTTAAACTCATTTTTCCTTTCCTTGTATACAAAATATAATTGTGCTTTTATTCCAATAAACTTATAAATTAAATTGCAAATTTTGATGAGGAAGCACAAAAAAAAAAAATGTAGTGTAGCAGAATTCACCTTTAAAAATCAGTGGTGTAAAGTTAAAAAATGCAAAATCACAAAATAGATAAATATAATTTGTTTGATTGCTTGGATTTAAATTTAAATTATGATAGATGAAGTTTATTGGTCCATGGTTGATGTGGTGCGCATTTTTCATGCTTTATTATTGATAGGAAGTAAATGATATATTGAAAAGAGCATCCACCTGGTGTATGATTATCTCTATAACCCACATTAAAACAATGATAGTAAATAATTTAAATTTAATTTTAAATTTTAAACTTTTGTTAAATTATAGTTATTATAAATAGTTTATTCTAATGGTACATATTATAGCAGTTTAAATTGTAATTTTAAATTTATTAAATAGAATGATTGTGGTCTATATACATGGTTCAACGAACTTTATTCTTCCGTATATCTAAGGAAGGTGGTGCCCAAGAGATGTATGTGCTCGTAGAAATGAATAGTTTATGGTTTCTTCAATTAGTAGAGGAAGAAAGAAAAATTTATGTGCAATCCTCTCATCTTCCAAGCATCGGAGAAATGGAGGTTTGAATATCTTCTTCTAGAAACAAAAATATTAGAATTTCTTCAATTAATGAAGGAATAAAAAACTTAATGTGTGATTTCTTCATCTTCTAGGCATTCGAGAAACGGGGTGCGGAGGAGATGTATCTTCTCCAAGAAACGAAGAGGTTCTCTAAGAAACGAAGATGCTAGGGTTTCGGCAATTAATAGAAAAATAGAGAAGTGTACACTTTCACCTTTCATCTTCCAAATACATAAGGAATTAATGAAATCATGTTGATGATTATTAAATATTTATGAATTATTTCTTTTATCTTCAATTAATGAAGTACTAAAATAATTAATATGTGATCCCTTCATCTTCTAGGCGTTGGAGAAATGGGGTGTGGAGGAGATGTATCTTTTCCGAGAAACGAAGAGATTTCTCCAAGAAACGAAGAGGTTGAATAGAGAAGTGTACAATTTTACCTTTTATCTTTCAAGTACATAAGGAATAAATGCAATTATGTTGATGATTATTAAATATTTATGAATTATTTTTTTATTTATTTTCCTATTTTTCTTTCTATATAAGAAGGTATTGTTGTCGTATGCAATGACATCAACTAGGACTTGAACTTGAAGGGAAAAGGACTTTTAGGAGGAGATATTCTGGATATTATATGGATTTGAACCAATTTGGTGATATTTGTTCAATTGGTCTTCGTACACTTACTGAACGGTAAGTTTTGTAAAATTACTTTTTGTTTATTTTTTTCTTAATATGCATGCTTTGGTGATTTTTTTTTAAAAAATGGTTGTTTACTCATACTTATGTGAGTTGTTTACGATAAATATTGTACCTGTAGTGATCTTTTTAATTTGCTTTTATATTTTTCGATGATTCGATTTCGATTATTCGATGAATTAGTTGCATAGTAATTTGCTTTCACTTTGTAAATTAGTTGTCTTCTCTTTTTTTTGTATTACTATATTTTTCTAAAATTGTTATTTTTTTCCCCTTTCGATGGCTACTAATTCTTTAATTTTTTCTATTTTATTTAAAATATGTTGCTGGCATATAGTTATCTTCAACATTGGGTTGATGATGAGAAAGGTGTGCAACTGCCAACTGACATTTTAATAAAAATTTTTACTAGAGTTGATTTGACGACTCTTTACACTTCTCGAGATATCTCTTTCTACTTCAACAGAGCAACTTACACATTTGAGTTTATGTTGGGTCGTTGTCAAAGGTTGTCTGGAATGTTTGGCTTGTTTATACAACAATTCGACGTAAGTTTACCTGTGGAATTTGCCCCAGCACATAACACTTTGATTATGCCAAATTTTAGCTTGGGATTTATGCCAGAGATTGTTTATATTCTTTCATCCTCGTTAAATGGATCTATGTTATGTTCAAATAACAATCTTCAGTACCCAAAGTTCTACATATGTCATCTCACTAGCAAAGAATGGGTTAAGCTATCTAATCCTAGGACTAGGTACCACTCCAAAGATTTTGCTTTGATCGTGCATAGGTCCTCACCTCACCACTATAAATTCTACGTTTATGTTGGTCGAAGTTTTCTAGATCAAATTTGGTCTGTGAGTTGTTTGATTCAGTACAATGGAAATGGTGGTGGTGTGGTGAAACTTGCCTAGATTCAACTCATTCTTTAGGTTTGGAGAGACCAATTTCAGTTGGCCGATATTTGTATTGGATGGTAAATAATTCTAATATCTTTGTGTTAGACTTACGGACATTTAATTCGTATTTCAAAATACTACCAAATCAAGCTCGCTATTGTCCTATATATATCCTTGCAAAAATGAGTTGGCGAGCCGCGATGGAGGCTTGATTTACTATATATTTGTCTTGACACAATGGATATTTGGAGTCTACCATCGTACAACTCAGCTTGGATTTTCGTATTGCTAGAGTGCGTCTCAGTCCCTTATTGGGAAAATCTATATTCTACAGTACGACAATTTTTCGAACATATGATAAAATGTTTTTGGTGACCGCCGATGGCATTTGCATGATGGACATATACAATCGTGCTGTTGAGATTTTAAATTTGAGTGATAATCATCCGATTGGAACATAAATTTATATTTACGACTCTACATTTTTTGATGGAAGAATTATTTGGAATGAAAGAACTCCTTCTGGATACAACAGCAACTGGATTGTTCAAAATAATCGCATTCAATTGCAGTGATAAAATAGCTTTTTAACTTTCTCAAGCAATGTATAGAAATGTTGTTTGACGATATTTCTTAGCATTTTTTTTGTTTTTTTTAAATGTTTCAATTTTCCTTTTTTTTTTTTTTTTTTTTTTCTTTTGCTTTATGGTGCTGATGTATAAAAAAGTTTTCATATTAATGCAAATCTTAACTTGCACTATTTAAATAGTTGCTAAAGCTTAAATCAGTTTTCACTATCTTTGATAATTTTCTCACAATTCCTTTAGTACGAAGGTTATTTTATAAAATCAGTTTTAGGTGTTGATTAAAACCTTTTACACAACCTTTAAATTAGCAATTTTAAACACAAATTCAATTTCAAATTGAGAAATTTCAAATAGCAACACATATAATGAAATAAAATAGGAATTTCAGTTTAAATTAAAAATTAAAGTTAACAGAAATCCAAATATTTTACATAATTAATATGTATGATTATATTTAATAATAGGATAAGCAAAACGTCGTACATATATAATTTCATTCATATCTAATTTGATATTAAAAACTATATCCATCAAGAGAATTTGTAAAAGGTTGTAAACAAATTTATTAATGCCTAAAAATCGATTACCAAAAATCACTTCCTATCAAA
The DNA here is from genome assembly GCA_016920855.1 of Puya raimondii. NCBI lineage: Eukaryota > Viridiplantae > Streptophyta > Magnoliopsida > Poales > Bromeliaceae > Puya > Puya raimondii. The sequence continues at coordinate 212,864,967 of JABWPP010000050.1, read as the reverse complement.
GTGAGGGAAAACTATTTAAAAATGATTATTTTTAATTTTATTTTGTTATTTATTCAAAATTTAGATTGTACATCTAAATTGCTTAAAAAAAATAATGAGAAAAAATTTAATATGTATAAGGGCAATTCGGTTAAAATATATATGGGGAGAGGAAACATTACCACAATTCACTTCCTATCAAAGTGAGGGAAAACTATTAAAATGATTACCAAAACACTTATGTGTATTTTGTTTATAGTTTGTAATATTTTATTATTTTGTTTAATTTTACACTACTACTACTTACACTGTTTAAATATATTATTTATTCACTAATTTATTAATTTTATTTAATTATATTAGAAAGAGTTATACGTGCAACGCACGTGCCCTGACTGTTGGGGATATACCGCAACGAAAATCCGATTGTGATTTTAATCTAACTAATTTTGTGATAAGATAAATAAATCAAACTTACAGATAAATGCTAAACTCCAAATAAATAATACGATTGATCCGGAAGCGTGCGAGGCACTGCCCTAAGGCGTATTCCCGTCCTTACGTGCGGGTTTAACCGGGAACAACACCCCAAGGTACGATCGGAATTCCTCCTTCTGCGAGCACGATCGTGGAGGAGATTGACAGAGCTTCTTTCAACACCCGGCGATAAAAAGGATCAATCAAGAAAAGATGAAATAGATTTAAAATATTTTGTTAATTTTGTTTTTCTCCTCTACCTGTTCATACCCATGAACAGTGTAAATAAATAGAGGAGGGAATGGAACGTTGGGGTTACCCCAACGTTCCAATGCATTCATGCTGCCTGAATGCAAGAATGAATGGCAATAAATCTAATTAATTAACAATAATAAAAGACAATAAATAACAATAAATAAGAATAAAAGAATTAATAAATGATAATAAAAGTAATTAGGAAATTTTGGATTTTCTCCAACAATCCCCCACAAAATTCAAAATTTTCAAAATAAGAATTAAACTCAAAAGAAAAATAAAAATAAATAGTAATCACCGGGTGTTTATACTATGTAATAGGCGAGGTGTCTTTAAGAGACTTAACCTCACTTAGGGCATGTTTGGTTCGCGATTGGAATTGGAATGAGAAATGGAATTGGATTGCTTTGGAATGGGAAATGGAATGACGAATCATCCAAAAACGTTTGGTTCATTATTGGAATGGGTAATGGAATGAAAATCTAGAATTTTGAATAGAGTGTTTTGATTAAGAGAGAAAAAAGTGATGATGGGAGAGGAGGGGAGGTGTTGGTAAAAGAAACTTTTGAGTAATTTACTTTGGAATGGGCCAATCCGGTATTTAAGGCCGGATTGGGTGTAGTACACCGAACTTTTACAAATTATGGAGTTTCGGTAGAAAAATAGCATGAGAGGCTATACGTTAGGCTCCGACCACGTTTAGAACGTATGCGAGTGTTTTCGGCGCAAATGAGGCGCGAAAACGGACTCTGGAAAGTTAGAACTGCTGAAATTGTGAAATCTGCAGTGGTATACCGGTATGTGAAATAGTATACCGGTATGTGATGCGCGAAACAGGAAACCCAGCTCTCGGGTTTGCGGAAATCTTCGGAGTATACCGGTATGCGAATAGGGATACCGGTATGCGATGTTTGAAGCAGTGAAATCAGCTCTCGGGTTCTGCGGAATTCCGCAGGGTATACCGGTATGCCAACCCGTATACCGGTATGCTAACCCGTATACCGGAATGCAATGTGCAGAATGCTGATTTCGAAGGGTAAATTGGTAATTTCACAAGGGGAGGCTTACATATAGGGGAATCCTTTCCCTTTCTCCTCTGAAAATACAGCAACACACATAGAGAGAGAGGCTCTTCTCCCTCTCTTCTCTTCTTCATTTTCTTCTCCTCCAAAGTGAAGATCTTGGTGGAGATCAAGCTTGGGAAGCTTGGAGGAGTGAAGATCGAGCTCGTGCATGCATGGTGGCTTGGTGAGCTCGCGGATCCGAGGTAAGTCCTTGGATTTGGTTGTTAGGGTTTCGGATTTGAGGCTTGGAAATGAGTTTTTGGAGACCCTTGGCTAATCTAGGCTACAAATTGTAGAGATTAGCAAGAGATATCGGGTTTTGCCATGAGTTTTGGAAAACCCTAGGTTGAAAGAGGGATTTTCTTGTGGAGGGTTTTAAAAATATTTTAACCCTCTAGAACCCTAGTTTGGGGTTAGTAGAACATGTGGGACAACTCCATTTCGAATGAGTTGGAGAGATGAGATCGTTATGAGTTCGACTCGGATTAACGAATCCTTCACATGTGTTAGGGCTAGGAGCTTGAAGACCAAGCTTGAGGCCAAGAGGAAAAGAGCCCGATTGCAAGTGTCTACAAGCAATCGGAAGAGTGTGAGGTGGGTTTGTGTTTACCGAAGTGATTAGGTCACTTCCATGTTGAAAGAGTAAAGTATAATTATTTTACTTGATGCATGTAATGGTAGGTTAATTGGCAAGTGGTATATATATATGAATGAGTAGATCATATGATGTTAATACCATACCTACCACGGATTGGAATTGTAGGCATGTGGAACACATTGTTACAAATGGACATGTGTATGCCTAGATGTGAACATAGCGGGGAGCTAGTTTCTCTACATGTTAGAGAATTTGACATGGTCCAAAATGGGCTAGAGGTCATGTGAATGGAAAATCCTAGATATGGACAACTAGGATAAGAACGAACCCTAATGTGCATGTTGGCATAGATTTATATATTAAATGATATGAGCCATGGGCTCACCTTGCATGAAAAGATTCTAAGTATTTCATGATAATATATATACTTGAGAGATGATGCATGCATGTTAAACCTAGTGTTATTGAACATAGGTTGAATGTGTAATGAACCTAGTGTCATTGAACATAGGTTGAACGGTAATGAACCTAGTGTCATTGAACATAGGTTGAACGGTAATGAACCTAGTGTCATTGAACATAGGTTGAACGGTAATGAACCTAGTGTCATTAAACATAGGTTGGAATGTATGCGAACCTAGAGCTATTGAACCTAGGTTGAGGCACATAGTGATAGGAAGATCACTTAAACGAGACTATTGAACCTAGTGTTATTGAACATAGGTTGGAAAATATAGTGGTAGGTTGACCACTTGGACACAGGTATGTGAACCCCGAAGAGGGTTGTGTCGTAGGGTAATGATGAACCCTTGAGATGTAAAAGTGGATTCCGGAATCCCTAGGATGATACTTGCAGGTATGTGTGGTTATCCTCGCCTGGCAAGTGATTGTGGCTGCGAGTATGTGTGGTTCTCCTCGCTCGGCAGCAGGTTATACTTGCGGGTATGTGTGGTTTTCCTCGCCCGGCAAGTGACTCATAACTGCGAGTATGTGTGGTTCTCCTCGCTCGGCAGTGATTTGAGTAGCGGAGGTGTTTGTGGTATATCCCTCACCTGCCGAGTGGATTGTAGGCTGAGGTGTATGTGGCATGTTCATCTCCTCAGGCCTGGACATAGGCGGTAATCCGCAGATATTTAACTCAAAAGTGAGTTGGTGAAGGTTTGACTAAATAAGTGAACCTAAGCTGGGCTGCGGTCCAAGGATATTTAACTCAAAAGTGAGTTGGTGAAGGTTTGACTAAATAAGTAAACCTTAGTTGGGTGGTGACCCAAGGATGTTGACTCTAGAGTGAGTCGGTTAAGGTTTATCTTTAGGAGCAGATTGGTTATGAAATGGATAGTGGAATAGCAGTTAAAATTATATTGCATGGATTTCATTATCGCATTTGTTGAAGCATAGCATGTTTACTTTCATATATTGTAAAGTTATATGCCTAATGGTTATGTATATGTACTAACCCATGCTCGTATGCTTCCTTTGGACCTGGTGGTTTGAGCTCCTCTCTTGGGTGGCCTTACCCACTGGGAACTATTTTAGATAGTTCTCATCCCACTATTTTTCAGGTCCTCACGTGAGCGGCGCAGCGGCGCGAGGGAAGGGCGTAACCCAGTAGTTAGCGTCCTACCACTGTGACCAGATTAGAAGTACCCTCTACTGCGCAGATTTAGGGGTATTCGAACGAAAAGAAAATGTAATAATAATATGATTGTATTTGGGAACAATGAACAAAGACAGAAAAATGTAATATGCGGTTGTATTGCGAATGCTTGTAATAGCATAGTAGTTTGTGATGCTTTACTTATGCAATCTTTGTATGAATTCTGTTCCTGTTTGGAACTTCTTGAATTATACTGGTTGTGACGCCTTGGGCGTACACGGGAAACTCTGTCCGTTCGGCGGATCTGGGTCATGCGCCCGTGCGTTTGTCTTTCCACCTACTTGGTGCTAAGGCACGGCGGGGCGTGACAGATTGAGGTGGTATCAGAGCGTAGAAACGATCTAAGTGGACTCAAGGAACCCTAGGATGGAAAAAGACCCTAGGAGTGTAAACTCGTGAGAGACGAGGACTTGTGATGTGCGGCGAAAGAGTAATCGATTGGGTCGTGTATTGGTTATGCCTCTAATAGGATGTTAGAGGTAGATTTAAGGCGTGGTTTATTCTCAGCTAAGTGTGTTCATGTTGGCGCGGGACAACATGAACCCAAGGGATGAGAATAGGCGCCCTTGTGTAACTTTCGCCTGAATTGTGCCCGTAATTTGCATCGTGTTTGTACTTGACCTAGAAGGTCGAGGATACTGACGGATGTTGTCATGTTTCAGGATACGATGGCGTCACGTGGGCGATCTCCGACGAGATCAACACGTGATGGACCTAGTGGGGTCCCTGTGCAATCTGGGCCAAGTGGAGACCCGGAGCTTCGTGAACAGTTGGCCACACTCGTTGGAGTGGTGCAACAACAAGCTGAGATGGCACAGCGACAGCAGGAGGCTGCCGTGCGCCAGGAAGAGCGGATCAGAAGACTCCAAGAGACCGTGGAGCGATTAGCACGTCGTGTACCATCAGGAGCCGCGACGGGTACCTCACACATAGATATTGGTGCCTGGGCCCCTGATTCTGTGGAATTAGAGGCGGAGTGGGAGCGGGCTTTAGCTGCCCTCATGACGTTTAAAGAATTCAATCCGCTTACCTTCGACGGGGAGGAAATAGACCCGTGGACCGTAGAAACGTGGATCAATTCTATAGAGTCCCTGTTTGAGGACTTGTACACCTTGGAGCGAGACAAGGTGCATTTTGCCGCACACTGCTTACAAGGGTCGGCAAAGGCGTGGTGGAAGGGAGTCCGGCGAAACCGATCTCCTAGTCTCCCTCCAGTGACTTGGGAGGAATTTCGAGGACTGGTGTTCTCTGCCTACTTCCCTGATAGTGAGAAGAGAAAGCTTCAGGAAAAATTCAGGAAGCTGAAACAAGGCGATCGCTCGGTGAGAGAGTACGAGAGAGAGTTCTCTCGCATTGTAAATTGTATCCCTTATGTGATACGGGATGACAAGGACAAAGCCGATTGCTTCGTGCGCGGACTTCGGCCTGAGATCTTTAAGGTTGTGCATCCCTTCAAACTGCAAACCTTTTTCGAGGTGATGGACCGGGCCCTGTGGGTGGAACAGGGCAATGCATTCGTGCAAGAGGAGCGCGAGTGTTATGACGATGAAATAAAGATGGGACGATCATCGAGTAAGTCTGGTGGACAAACGAGTTCTGGACGAGTCCCGACACATTCGCGTCGACGATCCCGTGCCTCGGGGACCTACCCTACTCGGTCCTCGGTGAGTTGTGTTATTTGCGGCGGACCCCATTGGGCGCGCCGGTGCGTGCAGCGAGAAGGAAGGTGCATACGATGTGGACAATCGGGTCACACAAAGTATGACTGTTCCTTGGAAGAAAGTCGAGCCCCACCGGCTACGACAGCATCCTCCGCTCCAAGACAGTTCGCGGGTGTACCACCTGCGGTAAGGTCTGGTGAGCATGCATTGAGGTGGAGACAACCTGAGGGTTCGCGTCAGGCGCCAAGTGGCCATGGGTACGCAGCTCAGGCGATGGAATCTACTGCTATCGACGGCGTCGTAGCAGGTATGTTTTGATTGCTGAAAACATATGTAGAACATAATGCAACACTGGAGCATTACATGCAATGGTTGTGGTCGGTTACTACGATGCAAGTGCAATTGTAACCAGGACCAAGGTTATGGGTAAGGATAGATGCCCAGCTATGCTCGTGTCGTGGAGGCACATGTATTGCCGCTGGAGCGGCTAGAGATTTTGATGAATACCGGCAAGTTGCGGGTGTTTGCGTCTAGTTGACGGCTTGAGATAACAGTAATTGTTGGCGAGCTGATTCTCGATATTAGGGCAATGTGAATAGCCAATTGCAAGAATCGAGTTATGACGTTGAGAACGTGTTAAAAGTTCGCAGATCCCGAACATCGTTATAGTGGAACGATGATGGTTGTGGATTGATAAGGTAATCGCCAAAACTGGGCGAGTGGGCCTTACTGTATCTCAAATTGAGATAGGTTGTGGTACTCGCAATGCGAGTGAGCATAAGCGTGGTAGCTTAGTGCTGGTGAATAACGCGAACGAACATAGTAGCGTGGAACGCTCGAGTGTAAGTACTCGTAGAGTATTAGTTCCTGGTTAGCCGAGAGGGTTGGTTGGCAGTAGCACTTGGGCATTACTAAGTGTGAAGGAGGCCAAGAACCGCTTGAGGGCTGGTGGCTCGCACTGGGTGCTTAGGAGGCCGGTAGAGACTGTTGTCGCTTGGTATAGCGTGCGGGGGACACGTGTAGCGACGGTATTCGGGTATTGCTTGGGGACGATCCGTGCTCGGACCATTGTGGACTGTGGAGCCTGGGGGCCTTAGGGACAGGCGCAGTCAGCTGTGTGTGACAGCAGCCCGAGACCTGAGGGTAGGGCAGAGACTTGTGGTCGGGGCGGTAGTCCAAGCGATGACCCGAGGGCATGGAATGCCACTTGTGAAACCATATGAATGGTAGTACACCGAGAGTGTGATTATGACCCAACTCTAGGATTCAGTAGGGGTTTGGGGTCTTGGTTACTCCTGGTTGGAGTATGTGCGCAAGTCCTGAGTGAGGACTCCGTCGAGGAACGATTGGATATACGTTTGCGAGCAAAAGATGTTACGCGACGTTGAGATAGGTTTAGTTAGTAGGCCTACGTGAGAGCTTTGGTCCGTGGACCATTTGCTGTAAACCGAGATAAGCGGTTTGACCGACGGCTCTGAGAGTATAAGAGCATTAGTCGTGTGTAAGAGGATTATGATTGTGACCTGAGGAACAGACGCTCAGTCATATCTTTCACCTGATTGGTGAAGTCACCAATTGCCAAGTCGGGCATTGTCGGTGAAGTGAAATTGAGATTACGAACAAAGTGTTCGAGCGGGAACATCGCGAAGATGATGCGTTGTTGACCTAGTAAGGAAAGGCAATGAGACATATTCCTTATGCAATGTCGGGAAATATAAGACCCGTGGACTGTGGAATGTACTCCTGAGTGAGCAGGAACCTGGGGACGCGAGGAACGAATGATACCCTCATCTAATTGGTAAATAGATTCGAGGTGTGATCTTAGTTTCGCGGACGAAATTCTTTTTAAGGAGGGAGGAATGTAGTACACCGAACTTTTACAAATTATGGAGTTTCGGTAGAAAAATAGCATGAGAGGCTATACGTTAGGCTCCGACCACGTTTAGAACGTATGCGAGTGTTTTCGGCGCAAATGAGGCGCGAAAACGGACTCTGGAAAGTTAGAACTGCTGAAATTGTGAAATCTGCAGTGGTATACCGGTATGTGAAATAGTATACCGGTATGTGATGCGCGAAACAGGAAACCCAGCTCTCGGGTTTGCGAAAATCTTCGGAGTATACCGGTATGCGAATAGGGATACCGGTATGCGATGTTTGAAGCAGTGAAATCAGCTCTCGGGTTCTGCGGAATTCCGCAGGGTATACCGGTATGCCAACCCGTATACCGGTATGCTAACCCGTATACCGGAATGCAATGTGCAGAATGCTGATTTCGAAGGGTAAATTGGTAATTTCACAAGGGGAGGCTTACATATAGGGGAATCCTTTCCCTTTCTCCTCTGAAAATACAGCAACACACATAGAGAGAGAGGCTCTTCTCCCTTTCTTCTCTTCTTCATTTTCTTCTCCTCCAAAGTGAAGATCTTGGTGGAGATCAAGCTTGGGAAGCTTGGAGGAGTGAAGATCGAGCTCGTGCATGCATGGTGGCTTGGTGAGCTCGCGGATCCGAGGTAAGTCCTTGGATTTGGTTGTTAGGGTTTCGGATTTGAGGCTTGGAAATGAGTTTTTGGAGACCCTTGGCTAATCTAGGCTACAAATTGTAGAGATTAGCAAGAGATATCGGGTTTTGCCATGAGTTTTGGAAAACCCTAGGTTGAAAGAGGGATTTTCTTGTGGAGGGTTTTAAAAATATTTTAACCCTCTAGAACCCAAGTTTGGGGTTAGTAGAACATGTGGGACAACTCCATTTCGAATGAGTTGGAGAGATGAGATCGTTATGAGTTCGACTCGGATTAACGAATCCTTCACATGTGTTAGGGCTAGGAGCTTGAAGACCAAGCTTGAGGCCAAGAGGAAAAGAGCCCGATTGCAAGTGTCTACAAGCAATCGGAAGAGTGTGAGGTGGGTTTGTGTTTACCGAAGTGATTAGGTCACTTCCATGTTGAAAGAGTAAAGTATAATTATTTTACTTGATGCATGTAATGGTAGGTTAATTGGCAAGTGGTATATATATATGAATGAGTAGATCATATGATGTTAATACCATACCTACCACGGATTGGAATTGTAGGCATGTGGAACACATTGTTACAAATGGACATGTGTATGCCTAGATGTGAACATAGCGGGGAGCTAGTTCTCTACATGTTAGAGAATTTGACATGGTCCAAAATGGGCTAGAGGTCATGTGAATGAAAAATCCTAGATATGGACAACTAGGATAAGAACGAACCCTAATGTGCATGTTGGCATAGATTTATATATTAAATGATATGAGCCATGGGCTCACCTTGCATGAAAAGATTCTAAGTATTTCATGATAATATATATACTTGAGAGATGATGCATGCATGTTAAACCTAGTGTTATTGAACATAGGTTGAATGTGTAATGAACCTAGTGTCATTGAACATAGGTTGAACGGTAATGAACCTAGTGTCATTGAACATAGGTTGAACGGTAATGAACCTAGTGTCATTGAACATAGGTTGAACGGTAATGAACCTAGTGTCATTGAACATAGGTTGGAATGTATGCGAACCTAGAGCTATTGAACCTAGGTTGAGGCACATAGTGATAGGAAGATCACTTAAACGAGACTATTGAACCTAGTGTTATTGAACATAGGTTGGAAAATATAGTGGTAGGTTGACCACTTGGACACAGGTATGTGAACCCCGAAGAGGGTTGTGTCGTAGGGTAATGATGAACCCTTGAGATGTAAAAGTGGATTCCGGAATCCCTAGGATGATACTTGCAGGTATGTGTGGTTATCCTCGCCTGGCAAGTGATTGTGGCTGCGAGTATGTGTGGTTCTCCTCGCTCGGCAGCAGGTTATACTTGCGGGTATGTGTGGTTTTCCTCGCCCGGCAAGTGACTCATAACTGCGAGTATGTGTGGTTCTCCTCGCTCGGCAGTGATTTGAGCAGCGGAGGTGTTTGTGGTATATCCCTCACCTGCCGAGTGGATTGTAGGCTGAGGTGTATGTGGCATGTTCATCTCCTCAGGCCTGGACATAGGCGGTAATCCGCAGATATTTAACTCAAAAGTGAGTTGGTGAAGGTTTGACTAAATAAGTGAACCTAAGCTGGGCTGCGGTCCAAGGATATTTAACTCAAAAGTGAGTTGGTGAAGGTTTGACTAAATAAGTAAACCTTAGTTGGGTGGTGACCCAAGGATGTTGACTCTAGAGTGAGTCGGTTAAGGTTTATCTAAAGTAAGTAAACCTTAGGAGGGTGGTAACCCGTTAATATTGAACTCGAGGGCAAGTCGAGTACGGCTTGGCTAAGGTAAATGAACCTTAGGAGCAGATTGGTTATGAAATGGATAGTGGAATAGCAGTTAAAATTATATTGCATGGATTTCATTATCGCATTTGTTGAAGCATAGCATGTTTACTTTCATATATTGTAAAGTTATATGCCTAATGGTTATGTATATGTACTAACCCATGCTCGTATGCTTCCTTTGGACCTGGTGGTTTGAGCTCCTCTCTTGGGTGGCCTTACCCACTGGGAACTATTTTAGATAGTTCTCATCCCACTATTTTTCAGGTCCTCACGTGAGCGGCGCGGCGGCGCGAGGGAAGGGCGTAACCCAGTAGTTAGCGTCCTACCACTGTGACCAGATTAGAAGTACCCTCTACTGCGCAGATTTAGGGGTATTCGAACGAAAAGAAAATGTAATAATAATATGATTGTATTTGGGAACAATGAACAAAGACAGAAAAATGTAATATGCGGTTGTATTGCGAATGCTTGTAATAGCATAGTAGTTTGTGATGCTTTCCTTATGCAATCTTTGTATGAATTCTGTTCCTGTTTGGAACTTCTTGAATTATACTGGTTGTGACGCCTTGGGCGTACAGGGGAAACTCTGTCCGTTCGGCGGATCTGGGTCATGCGCCCGTGCGTTTGTCTTTCCACCTACTTGGTGCTAAGGCACGGCGGGGCGTGACAGTTTCTGGCACAGTAAAATCCCAAATTTGATGTTTCGGCAGTGCTGATCGCGATGGCGCGATCCGTTCGCGAATCCGACGGACGGATCGCCGGATATCCTGTGATCATCGTCGAAGGGTCGAAAGTGGCATTTTGGATCTTTTCGCAAATGTCGCTATATTTTATGTGTCGTTTCGCGTGGGATCGCTCATGGAGGAGTGTCGACGCGTTTTACACGCGCTATGGAGGACCGGGCAAGAAATTTTTGTTGTTTCGAGGGGTTTCTTGCATTTATACTCTTGTGTATATAAGAGTGCTTTAGGGTTTCCTTAGCTAACCCTAACCCTAGACCCTTCCACTTGCACCCGAGCCCCCCCTGCCGACTCTCCTCCTCCTGCGCCGTCTCCCGTGCGCAGCCACCGACCTGCCCTGGCTGGTCGGAACAGCTGCAACCCTCTCGGGTTAGCTCGGGCCGAGGTGGTGTCCCCCTTCACCTCTCGCGCCGCCGCCGCTTGGGGGCCTCTTCCGTCGTCCTTCTCCGACCCCGGCGACTCTCCTCGGCCAGTCGCCGCCGTCCCCACGCCGCCTGGAAGCAGCCGTGGCCGGTTGTTTTCGCTCGGGCTGTGCCCTAGCCGAGCCGAGAGCGGGCTTCCTTCCCGCGCCGCCTCCCGTCGCCGGCAGAGGTGAGTTACTTGTTTGTTTGGTTGATGGATATCACAGTTCTAAATGCTTTTGGATTTCTAGTAATATTATGTGGATGTTACGGTTTTATCCTAAGATATCGATATGTGGATTTCTACCCCTCGTGGTAGCCGGTTTCTAAAACAGAGTTTCTGAGTGGGAAACAGTTTTCAAATGGTTTTCGAATTGATCAGTTTCGATTTTCAAAACAGAGTTTACGTGTGGAAAACAGTTTTAATGATCTTTGGATTTATTGGACCAAACAATCCAGAATCCAGAAAATCAAGTTTCACGGGATTTGGACACTCCTACACCGCACACGAGCTGAAACGCCATAGGTCGACGCTGGACATCTGCTGGAATCTCAAGCCTTTAATGGAAAAAGATGGAATTTAAAGGAATTGGAGGGGTTTCCTGCAATTTTCCAGGGCTCACCATGAATAAGGGAGGAAAAGAGCTTCAGGGGGTCGTCCACCCTCTTTTATAGGCGTAGGGAAAGAGTAAAATGAGCCTCAAGAATATATGCTGCTAACCAGTCCCTATGCTGAAAGTCCAAGATTCGGGCGCCCTAAACCCAGGAACTGGGTGCCCTAAACCTCAAGCCTGCACCGGAACAGCACCTCGGACCCTCCGCCCAGCGGTCTGGTGTGCCTTAACGTGGTCCGACGGCACCCACCTACCACGCACACGTGTCATCACGTTCGATACTCACGAGGTGAACTTTCAGATCCACTTCTGGGCGCCCGAAACTGGATCCGAAATGACTCAATATATAATGAAACAACACTCAGAATCTGGGCGCCCTAAACTCAACTTTTGGGCGCCCTAAACTGGCAGAACTTTATTTTGGCTGATTTTGGTGCTCCGAGTCCGTTTTCGCGTCCATTTCGCGCCAAAATGACTCCGACTCGTCCCAACACTCTACAGAAGTGTCGGCCAGTCTCTGATACTGCAGTCATTTCGCCAGTTAGGCCCCAGGAGTACTACACTAATGGCTCAATTATGCCTGTTACTCACGTTGGTCATGTGTCTGCACCTCAATTATCTTTTCGCGACTCATACCTTGTTCTTTATGTGTTACGATTACTCTCAGATCCTAGTCCAGGGATTTAAAATCATTTTCTTATTACATTAGGATTATTTACTTACTAGTTGATGCAATAAAAAAAATTGTTAGGATTAAAATTTTATTTTTTTAATTTTCGAAATTTGGTTTTTGGTAATTTTGTTTTAGTGATTTGTTTTAAGATTTTTGGGATTTTTCTGTAAGTAATAAATTCCTAAAAATTAGGTATATGACTTTAAGTGTTTTAAATTAGGATTAGATATATTTGTATTAGGAGAATTGCTAAAATTTTGGGATTTGATTTATAGTAGGATTCAGGTATAGCCTCTATATAAATGTGGCGTTCGGTTAATGTAATTAGTATTTATAGTTGATTAATAATATTTTCGTCTTCATCGAAGAATTGGTTCCTCGTGTATCCCTCTCTTTCCGTCCTTATGTTTCTTCCCTCTTAACACAGCTTAGGCCTGCGTCAATTGGTATCAGGCTAGCTTGACCCTTGGTGCGATGCTTTCGCAAGACACGGCTGGCGGTCAGAGAAGGAACCAAAACGCGAACCAGGACGCTGCGATTCAAGGTCGCAACGCTAGTGTGCGCAACCCCGGCAACGAAACAACGAGGAGCCTGCGAGCATAGGACCTCGAAGTCAACGAGATCTCGTGATATCGAGATTGAAGAATTGAGAAGGCAGATCGAGGCCTTGACCACTGAACAATAATAAACATAAACATGTTGATTGTGAGTCTCGTCTGTTGGCTTAAATGGGCCAGCATCCTGCCCTGTGGCGGGAGGGCATGTTGGGCCGAGTCATGTTTGAAATGGCGTGAGGCTGGGTAGGCTGAGTCATGTTCGAAGTGGCATGAGGCAGGTTGGGCGCTGTATCTGTATGCTTTAAGTGAATTGGTTGCGTATTCTAACAGCTTGCTCTTTTGGGATTAATAGTTAGCGCCAACGATCCTACAAGAGGTATCAGAGCCAGTGGCGCGGGTTCGATTCCCACATGCTGCATTAATGGTGCAGGTGTTTGGGGAGGGGGGGATTGTTGGCTATTTATTATTGGGCTAAAAATAGGTCCAACTTCCTGCCCCGTGACAAGAGGCCAGGAGACTAATAAGTTAAGTTGGGTGAGACTAATAAGTTGAGTGGGGCTGCGGTTCACAAGAGACCTAACGGCAAGAGGCCCAACAATAGACCTAACGTCGAGGTGGGTTGAGTCAGGTCGAAGCCCGTGAGCGCTGTGGTTGAGCCCTTAAGTGCGATGGGTGCGCCCTTCCTATTAGCACGTGCTTTTGGGTAGTTGGTTAGCACTTACGATCAACATCGTCAAATTGCAAAGCAAACTTGTTTACCTTTTTATAATGAAGGCTCTATTTTTTATTCTCCGCTTGATTTAGTACATTCTGAGATTTGGGGCCATCTCCTATCCTACTATGGGTGGTTCACGCTATTTTGTTATTTTTGTTGATGACTTTTCTCGCTTTACTTGGATTTATCTATACAAAATCGGTCTGAACTACCTTATGCTTACTTCACTTTCGCTATGATGGTTTCTACTCAATTTTACTTGCCCAGCTAAATTCTTCACACTGATAATGCTATGGAGTACGAAAAACATAGCCATATTCAATTCTTAAAATAAAATGCATGGTACCATTCTTCAGAATTCTTGTATTGGTACATGTCAACAAAATGGAAGGGCAAAACATAGACGCAGACATATACTTGAAACTACTCATGACCTTCTTTTATCTTCTTCGTCCTGAAAGGTTCTGGGAAGAGGTTGCACTTACTGCTGTTAACGATATCAATTGGATTCCTTTTTATGTCCTATAAAAATAATTCTTCTTCTTTTTGGCACTTCTCCTAATTACTATCTAATTAAGGTCTCTGGATGTGCTTGTTTCCTGCAATTGCAATCTCAAGAACGGATAAAATTGGAACCTCGTTCACATTTATGTTGTTCCTTGGGTGATGGAATTGAACATAAAAGGTATTGATGTTGTGACTCAATTTCCAAACGTATTTGTATTTCTCGTCATGTTGTTTTTTGGAACATAAAACTTTTGTTCTTATGGCACATCATCATCTTTATTTTTCACTTATCTATTTATTGAGCTGTCTCCTGAAGATTCTGCCGATGCCCATGGTGAGTTCATTCAGCCTTCTGATGCATCTGCTCCTAATGTGTCTGCTTTTCCTGCTGATCCTATTGCTTCTTCATCTTCATCTTCCCACGACAATCTAGCACGACAGTCTACTAGGTTGCGATCACGTCCTTATCATCTTTGTGACTTCCACTGTTTTTCTACTACTAGGGCTTGTTTGGTTCACCTACTTTAAGACTATGGAATCAGAATGGAATTAATTGATTCCAATAGTTGTTGTTTATTTTACAGAAATCGAATTCCAATTTCCACTCCACTCTATCATGAGAATGGTCCAATTCATTTATGAACCCTTCTGGCTTTGAATTCCACATTGTTGCATTTCAAAGTAAACCACTTAAAATTCTCTCACAAACACCTCCCTCTCTTCTCGCTTCATCACTCTCCTGTCTCTTAACACAAAAATCTCTTGCAATTTTGATTTTTATTCCTATAGTGAACGAAATATTTTTGGATGATTCGTCATTTTAGCACTTATTCCAATGCAATACATGTAGTACACTGAACTTCAGTGTGTCGTACCGAACTTCTACAAATTGTGGAGTTCCGGTGGGAAAGTGGCATGAGAGGCTATGTGAGTGGCTTCGGCCAAGTTTGGGGGCTTGTGCGAGTGTTCTCGGCGCAAATGAGGCGCGAAAACAGACTTTGAAAAGTCAAAACTGCCAAACTTGTGAAGTCTGTAGTGGATTCCGGTATGAATGCGTCCATACCGGTACTGAAGCGATTAGTACCGGTATGGAGTGTGACATACCGGAATGCGAGGGCAGAATCTGGGAATCCAGCTCTCGAGTTTTGCGGAATTCTCCGTGGCATACTGGAACTAACACCCATATACCGGTATGCCAGAGTGAGTACCGAAACGCAGTGTTGCGAAATGCCAACTTTGGCTGGCTGTAAGTGTTGATGTGTGAGAGGGGCAAAAAGGTCTTTTCACACTCGAGGTGTCACGCCCGGGGTTACCTCTTCCCAGGCGCATGACCAGATCCGCCGCATACACAGTATCTCTGCCATATATACGAAGCGAAACAACATCAACAACAATCACACAGAGCTAAAGGTATCAACAGAGCTGCTAAATAATATATATCAAAAGATCACTGTACATACATCATCCAGAACTCTCATGTATAACTCTCATATACAACACTGATATCACAATCACACTGTATGTACAGACTCAACCATCTATCAAAATGGGTATACCTCTAGCCACGTATCCGGGGAATAGCTCTACCCGACGGTCTCCTTTCCGCACTCAGTATGCACAACTGGGGAAGAAGACTCTGCAAAAAGATGTCACCAATGGGTGTGAGAACTACTATCAAACAAGTAGTCCACTAGGACAGGCTGTTGAGTAATACACATACTCAAAGTTGCCACAGCCTTCCTACTCAAAGCATCGGCAACAACGTTCGCCTTACCGGGATGGTATAAGATAGAGATGTCATAATCCTTTCAATAATTCTAACCATCTCCGTTGCCGTAGATTCAACTCTTTCTGTGTAAACAGATATTTGAGGCTCTTGTGATCTGTATACACTTCACAATGCTCACCATAGAGATAGTGGCGCCATAGCTTCAGAGCAAAGACTACCGCCGCCAACTCCAGATCATGAGTGGGGTAGTTCTTCTCATATTCCTTTAGTTGTCTTGAAGCATATGCAATCACTTTACCATGTTGCATCAACACGCAACCCAAGCCACTATGCGAAGCATCACTATAGATTACAAATCCTTCGCCCATCACAGGTAGTGCAAGAATAGGGGCTGTCATCAATCTCTGCTTAAGCTCATCAAAGCATTCTTGACACTCATTACTCCAAATATACTTAACTCATTTCCTGGTTAACCGAGTAAGTGGCGTAGAGAGTTTCGCAAAACTCTCCACGAATCGTCGATAATACCCGGCTAAGCCCAGAAAACTCCGTACTTCAGATATGGTCGTCGGTCTAGGCCAATCACGAATCGCCTCAATCTTCTTAGGATCAACAGCTACTCCCGAAGCTGAAATCACATGGCCTAAAAAGGCAACCTCACTCAACCAAAACTCACACTTTTTCAGCTTTGCATACAACTTCTTTTCTCGCAGGAGTTGTAGCACTAGTCTCAGATGCTCCTCATGCTCCGCATCATCACGGGAGTAAATCAGAATATCATCAATAAAAACTACCACGAACTTGTCCAAGAAGGACTTAAAGACTCGGTTCATCATATCCATAAATACAGCAGGGGCATTAGTCAATCCAAACGGCATGACTGTAAACTCATAATGCCCATACCGAGTTCTAAAAACGGTCTTAGAAATATCCTCGGCCTTCACCTTCAACTGGTGGTAACCGGACTGAAGATCAATCTTAGAAAAGACACACGCTCCCTGCAATTGATCGAACAGATCATCGATACGTGGGAGGGGGTATCTATTCTTGATGGTCACTTTGTTCAATTCCCGATAATCCACACACAACCTAAGTGAACCATCCTTCTTCTTCACAAACAACACAGGCGCTCCCCAAGGCGACACACTGGGTCTGATAAAACCTTTATCCATAAGATCCTGCAGTTGCGCCTTTAACTCTCTCAACTCAGCTGGTGCCATTCTATAGGGTGTTTTCGAGATTGGCGCGGTTCCTGGTACCACATCAATCACGAATTCAATCTCCCTATCAGGAGGCATCGAGGATAACTCAGAAGGAAATACGTCCGGAAACTCACGGACAATCGGAATATCCTCGAGTCCTGGTACAACAGTAGGCACCTCAGTCACTGTTGCAAAATAGGCCATACACCCTCTATTTAACATCTGTCTGGCCTTAGAAGAAGAGATCGTCACTGCGAACAGTGAACTCTTACAACCTTCATAAACATACTCCTCATGTCCAGGCTCACGGAAGATTACCGTCTTAGATCCACAATCGATCGTAGCAAAGTATCGAGATAACCAATCCATGCCTAGGATTACATCAAAATCCTGTAACTGTCTCAATACCAATAAGTCAACAGGCATAATCCAAGGTCCTACTTGCACAGGACATCCTAAACAACCCTCAGTCACCTGTAAATTATGGTCAGGTACCCGCACCTCCTGTGCCTGGGGTAACAATCCTATCTCTAGACCATGATGCAATGCAAATGTCCTACTAACAAAGGAATGCGATGCACCAGTATCGAATAAAGTACGCGATCTAATGCCACAAATCAAAACTATACCTGCCACCACTCGATCAGCTATCGCAGGATCCTCAATCTGAGCGGCATAAACTCGCCCGCTCGCCGGTGGCTGGCGTCGATCCTGCTGTCGTGGCATAGAAGATCGCTCCTGAGAAAATACCGGGGAGGCTCCAGAATACTGCGGTGGAGTAAAAGGTACGGATGCCATAGAAGGAGTTGCTACAAGTCTGGGACAAGCCCTCCTGATGTGTCCTGGCTGTCCACACTCATAACATCGGCCCTCTCGTCTATTACAGAGATAAGCGAAATGAGGTCCTCCACAAATCACGCATCGGGGAGATCCCCTCGACTGCTGCTGCTGCTGTCGCTGCAGGCGATATCCTCCAGACTGCTGGCGAAATCCTCCAGACTGCTGGCGACTAGAAGATCCACGTCCCTGGAAACGCGATTGCTGAGGAGGTTTAGGTGGCCGTCTGCTACTTGATTGCCCTCCATCATCAGGCGCCGGGCGCTTCCTCTCCTGACCCTGAGCTGGGTCCATAGGCTGTCCTCTCGTCACAAATGCCCCTCGCTCTACCCACAGAGACTGCTCAATAGTAGCATCCAAAGTCTGAAGTCTCTGCGAGTGGACAAATGGAAAGATATCGGGTCTCAAACCCTTCTCATACAGATAAACCTTCTGTATCTCATCTCTCGCTGCTGAGGGAACACAATTAAGCAATCTAGTAAATTCCCTCGCATACTCTTGCACCGAGCGATTCCCTTGCTTCAGGTTCTTCAAGTCTTCCTCTATCTTCATCTTCACGCTACTGGGAAAGTATGCTCCATACATAATCCCCCGAAACTCGCTCCAAGTCATCTGTAGAGGATTCAAGGACCTATGATCACGGGTCCTCCTCCACCAGACATGTGCATCACCAGATAAACAATGCACTGCCATATGCACCTGCTCCCGTGCTGGCACAAAAAGATCCTCGAACAACTTCTCCATCTCACAAATCCAGGCTTCTACCACCCATGGCTCTATACTACTACCATTAAATCGCGGTGGATCAAACCTACAGAAGCGAGCTAATCTATCCGCCATCCGCTCCTGCTCTTCTTCAGAAAGCACTTGACTAGGCTGAGTACTTCCTTCTCCTGGTTGAGATGTAGTTGGAGTAGTCGCCGCCTGAGGTTCCATAGCTCGAGGCGTAGAGAAAGCATCACACATCTTCTGTAACAAGGCACTCTGCTGCCTTCCAACTGCAGCTATGTCTGCTAGCTGCTCCTGCAGAGCGGGCCGTTCACTAGGTCCCGTCTGCTCAGGCATATCCGAAGGCGTCGGATGCGCTCGCGTCGATGGTCGTCGAGGAGGCATAGTAATAATCCTGCAACAGAATACCCGATTAGGACCACAAACAACTCACGACCCAATCCAACGAAAGTCTAGAAGGACACTTCTTTTCTTCTCAGATTATTATGTCGTCTGCAGCCAACATAATTCATCCGATAAGAGAAGGCATAATCCCTCAATCACTCTTCCTACACAAGGAAGGATTCAAAACCCAATCTTTGACTTTCGCGATCAATCACGTCTCTCTCGTCATTCTTAGGTCTGTTTATCTTAGGTTTCCTAGGCCCTCATGACCTATTCCTAAGCTCTGATACCAACTTAATCTGTCACGCCCCGGGTTACCTCTTCCCAGGCGCATGACCAGATCCGCCGCATACACAGTATCTCTACCATGTATACGAAGCGAAACAACATCAACAACAATCACACAGAGCTAAAGGTATCAACAGAGCTGCTAAATAATATATATCAAAAGATCACTGTACATACATCATCCATAACTCTCATGTATAACTCTCATATACAACACTGATATCACAATCACACTGTATGTACAGACTCAACCATCTATCAAAATGGGTATACCTCTAGCCACGTATCCGGGGAATAGCTCTACCCGACGGTCTCCTTTCCGCGCTCAGTATGCACAACTGGGGAAGAAGACTCTGCAAAAAGATGTCACCAATGGGTGTGAGAACTACTATCAAACAAGTAGTCCTCAGTGGGTACCGCCACCAGCCTCAGCGGTCTGCCCACTAAGTCCTCAATCTCAAGAGATATGTATAGAGCAATAAAAGAGTAGGAGATATACTACCACTACTATGCACAAAGCTCAACTGTCAGTATGAATACCAATAAACTGAATATGAGGACTATCAAACACAATAATACCAGCGAACCAGCTAGTACAGGAAACCCGTCTGTACCTAGCTCAATCCATAATATCATACAATACCTCACAATACGATACCTGCGGCCTGATCATGCTCAACCCTCCAGGGAGCTGCTCAACCCTCCAGGGAGCCGACTAGTACAGGAAGCTCGTTTGTAACTAGCCCCTCGTACAACCCTCTGTACGGAATATGCCAACTCTAGAGTGGTACTCGTGGGAGCGACCCAACCGAGCAAAGTAAACCCAAGTATACGCCAAGCACCCGCAGGTATATGATCGACACGACTGGGTCAACAAAGATCATGTGCCCTCGGCACCTCAAAGAATAGTCAACAAGTAAAACCCAATCCACTGTGCCCTTGGCACCACAAAGGATAATCAACAAGTGTGACCCAATCAATGCTCTCACAAAGAATCACGTGCCCTTGGCACAATCAATGCTCCAGTGCTCACAATCCATCTCAACTCTATCACAAGAGGAGGCTCTCAACTCTACCAAAAAGAGGAGGTACAATAACATAGCACGAGCCACAACATGATCACCTACACTACATGTACAACAACTGGTACAAGGAATATCAACAGAATAGGTGTAGGTCCAATCATGCAACAAGGATACAAAGAAATGCATGCTCGTATATATATCATTAGCACATCTAAGATCATAACATGCCCATGCAGTCTATAGATCAGTCTCAACCTAACATGGCATCTCTAACACAATCTTAGCATGGCATACTATCATAATCCCAATATCATAATCCAATATCCACATATCATAATCCAATCATCATATCATGCTAACATAATCCAAACAACATCATATCATATTATGCTAACATGAGATAAAACACGTAGGAGGAAGTCCACTGAATCTGGCAAACATCAACCCACCTCACAAGCTAATCCAACCACGGTGGGGAAAGAACAGTATCCTCAGATCCAACCCTCCAGGATAACGAACTCCGACAGCACTCCGATCTGTCTAAACCTCCAAGGAACTGCTAACTCCAGCAGAATAACAGCTCGGCACCAGATCAGATCAGCAGAGTAGAGGAGAGCAAGCTAGGTTACAAACTAATGCCAACACATGGCCCTAAACCCAACTTTCTCTCTCTAAAAACAGGGATCTCGAAGTGGAAATAAGCCCAAAAACCAACAGGGCTCACCTATTTATAGGCTGCCAAAAGTCCACATTCGGGTGCCCACTTCACAACTTCCGGGCGTCCGGAAACCCTGCAGTCCAGGTGTCGTCGTGCGGTCAAGCGGTCGGTCGGCGGTCAGCAGGCGGTGGGGCGGCGTGTCTCCGGCGATCGACACGTGTCCTGCGTCGCGACACGTGGCTCTCCACGTCACAACTCAAACCGGATCCTCAATCCGGGCGTCCGAATCCTGCGCCCAGATCCACAACTCGTCAGCCACAACCGGATCATCCAGAACATCCCCTGGGTCTGGAAAGTTTCGGGCGTCCACTTCACCTCTTCCGGGCGCCCGAATCCCGCCTAGTCCAGAAACCCTAAATCTCAAAAATTTCCGAGTACTACACGAGGGGGTGTTAAAAAGGCAGGGACACCCTTCCCTTCTCAGTCTTCTTCTTCCTCAACTTCTTCTCTCCATCTCTCTCACTTTCTCTCTCTAGAGATCTCTCCAAAGCTTGGAGAAAAGAGTAGATTGAGCTTGAAAAAGGTTTCCAAAGTAGAGAAGAGGCTTCTTGGTGCAAGTAGGAGCTTGGGAACTCGTGGCTAAGGTGAGTTCCTCATGATTTGGGTTCAAACCTTGGGATTGATTTAGTATTTTGAGGTTTTTGGAAACCCTAGGCAATCTAAACCACAAAACGTGGAGATTGGCCAAGAAATTTTGGGGTTCTACATGCATGCATGTGAAATCTAGGTGAAATGAGGGTTTTTGCCATGGGAGGTTCTAAAAATATTTGGACCTTCGGGAATTGCAATTGAGGCATAGAAAATCATGTTAGAACAACTGATTTCATGAATCGAGTTGATTTATGGGTTCGTAATGAGTAACGAACCATTTTTTTTGTAGAAACTTGGGTTGAAGCAAGAACTCTAGGCTTGAAGACTTAGGAGCTCAAAGAATTTAAGAAATTAGAAGCTCTTGAGGTGGGTTTGTGTTTACCGAAGTGATTAGGTCACTTCTATGTCTAGGGTAAATAACCATTTAAAAATAAAATGGTGTGAAAGTGTGTCACCCTAGAATTTGCATGTTGACAAAATGAGAATCATGATAAATTGAGCCATGGGCTCACCTTGCATGTTAATGAATTCAAGTATATCCTTAGTATTTATACTTGTTATGTGATTGCATGTATGAATTAGAACCTAGTGTTGAGGAACATAGGTTGAAAAGTGCAAATGGAACCTAGTGTCATTGAACATAGGTTGGAACATGAGATTGGAACCTAGTGTCATGGAACCTAGGTTGAGAATGTAAAGTAAACCTAGTGTCATTGAACATAGGTGAGACTTGGTGACTTGAACCTAGGGCCATTGGACTTAGGTTGGCAAGTGTGAAATGTGAACATTGGGGTACGCGACGATTTCGCTATCCCGGGTACGCGACGATTTCGCTACCCGTGCCACGTGTTGGAGGTGATGGATTGGGATACGCGACGATTTCGCTATCCCGGGTACGCGACGATTTTGCTACCCGTGCCACGTGTTGGCGGTGATGGAATGGGATACGCGACGATTTCGCTATCCCGGGTACGCGACGATTTCGCTACCCGTGCCACGTGTTGGCGGTGATGGAATGGGATACGCGACGATTTCGCTATCCCGGGTACGCGACGATTTCGCTACCCGTGCCACGTGATGGCGGTGATGAATTGGGGTACGCGACGATTTCGCTTTCCCGGGTATATGACGATTTCGCTACCCGAACAAGGAGATGACGATTTCACTCTTTGGAGGTTGGGACCATGATGGGGATGGCGATTCTATTGCCCGGTGCCCAACACTTGCAGCGATTCCGCTTTGGTTGAGGACCATTATGGTGATGCGGCGACTCCGACACCATAAATAAATGACAAATAGTTGAACTTGGTCAATGTGAGATATAGGATAAACCTAGGAGAAAATGAAAGTTGACATTTTATTTGGTTGCATCCTTTATGTTTATGTACAAGCATGTGAATAATTGTATGCATAGTTATTTGTGATCTAACTTATGCTTATGGTGTTTCTTTGGACCTGGTGGGTCGAGCTTCTCTCTTGGGTGGCCTTATCCACTGGGAACTATGTTTATAGTTCTCACCCCACGTTTTTCAGGTCCTTCCGTGAGTGAGGCGGCGGAGCGAGGCAAGGGTTTGGCTCTGTAGATAGCGGCCCTTCCATTTTGGTGTTACATAGAGTTGTACCCCTAGTTTTGGACAACGATAGCATAGGAGTTTTTATCAAATGTATGCAACTTGTGAATTCCATAGTTTTGGAACTTGATGTATGAAATAGAAATGAAAGAAAAAAAAAATTGGACATGTATCAATGTGCAATGTGATGTAATAGAAGTAGAACTTCTTTATGTTGATGCTTTCCTTGTGCAACTCTTGTACTCCGTTACTAGTTGGAACATCGTGGATATGCTTGTGTTGTGACGCCTTGGGCGGGTAGAAGAGACTCTATCCGTTCGGCGGGTCTGGGGCATGCGCCCGTGCGGTTATCCTTTCTACCTAGTTGGTGTTAAAGGCCCGACGGGGCGTGACAGACTAAGGTGGTATCAGAGCGTAGAAACGGTCTAGGTGGACCTAAGAAATTCTAGGATGGAAAAGACCCTAGGAGTGTAGGCTCGTGAGTGACGAGATCTTTGATTGTGGCGAAAGATAAGTGATTGGGTTATGTCCTTATATCTCTAGTTGGAAGTAGAGGTAGATTCGATGTGTGTCTTATTCTTCACCAAGAGAATTCATGTTGGCGGCCGACAACATGAAACCAAGTGAGGGGAATAAGAGCCCTTGTATGACTTTCGCCTAGATTGGGTTCACGTTTATGTTCGTGAAATATTGTGTCGTAAATGACTTTGAATGTCAAGAAATGACCAAAGTTGTTGTATTTTCAGGAGATAATGGTACGTGGACGGCCTCCTACGAGGGCTGGGCTAGGAGGATCGAGCGCGGCTCCCGAACAACTCGGGAAGGGCGAGAACTCGGACCTTCGCGACCATTTGACCGAGTTGATGGGCGTGGTTCAGCGACAGGCTGAATCCATGCAGCGACAGGAGAAGCAAATTAAGAAGCTCTAGGATGAGATGGCGCAGTAAGCGGCTGCGATTAGGGAGGAGAGAGCGGGAGCAACTCCGTCCTCTGCTTCGGCACCGGTCGAGGGAGTGGCACCGGCGCCGGCTGTGGCGCCACCCGCACCACCGACTGCGACCGATGGGTCGGGTGATCCTATGCCCGATTCCGCGGCGGAGGAGGCGGAGAGAGAGCGCGCACTTGCGGCTCTCGTGACGTTCAAGAAGTTCAACCCGCCTATCTTTAACGGGGAGAACGTGGATCCATGGGACGTGGAGACGTGGATCGATGCCATTGAGACGCTCTTCGAGGATTTATATACCTTGGAGAGGGACAAGGTACACCTCGCCGCTCATTGTTTAGAGTGATCGACGAAGGTGTGGTGGAAGGGAGTCAAGCGTGATCGACTCTCTAGCCTTCCGCCACCAACTTGGGAGGAGTTTCGGGGTATGGTGTTCGCCGCCTACTTCCCCGATAGCGAGAAGAGGAAACTTCAAGAAAAGTTTCGGAAGTTGAAGCAGGGGAACCGCACCGTGCGTGAGTACGAGAGGGAATTCTCGTATATTATTAACTGTGTACCGCACGTTGTCCGCGGAGAATTGGACAAGGTCGATTGCTTCGTGCGCGGACTTCGACCGGAGATCTTTCGGGCGGTTCACGCCTTCAAGCTACAGACCTTTGCGGAGGTCTTGGACCGTGCCCTCTGGGTAGAGCACGGGAATGCATGTGCGCGCGAGGAGCACGTATAAGGAGAAAGGAAAGAAGTGTCCGGCGGGTGGCACGGGTGGTCAGTCTAGCTCTAAGCGACCCTCGAAGCACTCGCAGTCGCAGAATCAGTCTCGAGGGTCTCAGCGGAATCGACCCTTGGGCTGGTGCCCGATTTGTAGCGTCCCCCACAACCCTCAACAGTGTGATTACCGTGAGGGCCGGTGCTACAAGTGCGGACAGCCGGGACATATGCAGTTCAATTGCCCGATGGATGATGGCCGGGCACCGTCGTCGGCATCGGCATTTGCATCGCCGAGACAGCTTGCGGGCATCCCACCCGCGGCGATGTCGGCAAGCCGTACACCGCCACCGAGACCAGTTGAGGGCCAGCGGCCGGCGCCCAGTGGACGGGTGTTCGCCTCGCAGGTGGAGGAGCCTTCTGCCCTAGAGGATGTCGTGGCAGGTATTGTGTTGATTAATGGCATTTGATGTAGAGCTTTGTTTGATACCGGAGCATCGCATTCATTCATTGCTCAATCATTTGCTATTGCGCATGGAATAAAAAATTATAGAAGCCACGCATGCAAGAACTGTGCAAGTGCCAGAACACACCTTTTGTGTACATCAAGCGTGTGTAAATTATCCAGTGAGGATTGAAAACTGGATCATGCCAGCTGATTTGCTGGTGTTGAATCGAATGAATGAATATGACTTAATCCTAGGAATGGATTGGCTCTCGAGATATCACGCTACTATTGATTGTGAGAGCCGGATAGTGAGGTTTAGAGAACCCGGGCACAAGGAGTTTGTGTACCGTGGGTGCAAGAGTTCGCTCTTTGCATCGATGGTGTCCACGTCGCAAGCAAGAAAGCTCATTGCTAGTGGTTGCATTGCTTACTTAGCGACGGTAGTGGATGACCGAAAGGAGGTGTTGGGACTCGAGGACATTCCTGTAGTCCAAGAGTTCCCGGATGTAATTCCGGCGGAGTTACCCGGAATGCCACCGAATCGGAAAATAGAATTCGTAATCGATTTGCTCCCGGGTATGGTGCCGATTTCTAAGGCCCCGTACATGATGGAACCCGCGGAGCTAAAGGAATTGAAGGCACAATTACAAGACTTGTTGGACAAGGGTTTCGTAAAGCCAAGTGTGTCACCTTGGGGAGCCCCTGTTCTATTTGTGCGAAAGAAGGACGGTTCACTGCGGTTATGTGTGGATTACCGTGAGTTGAATAAAGTGACCGTCAAGAACATGTACCCGTTGCCCCGTATTGATGACTTATTTGATCAGTTGCAAGGGTCTCGGGTGTATTCAAAGATTGATTTGCAATCCGGTTATCACCAATTAAAGATTAAACCGGAGGATGTGCATAAGACCGCGTTTAGGACGCGGTATGGACACTATGAATTCATGGTTATGCTTTTCGGGCTTACCAATGCCCCGGCAGCGTTCATGGATTTAATGAATCGTGTATTCAAACCACTACTAGATCGATTTGTGGTGGTGTTCATAGATGACATCCTTATGTACTCTAGGAGTGAAGAGGAACATAAAGAGCATCTAAGGATTGTGCTCCAGGTCCTTCAAGAGAACAAGTTGTTCGCCAAGTTAAAGAAGTGCGAATTTTGGATTCATGAGGTCGCTTTCTTGGGTCATGTGATTTCCGCGGGAGGAGTATCGGTGGACCCTATGAAAGTTGAGGCAATCAAGGATTGGCCTCGCCCGACCAATGTCACGAAAGTGCGAAGCTTTTTGGGTCTTGCGGGGTACTATCGGCGGTTCATGGAGGGATTTTCAAAAATCTCCGGCCCATTAACGCGCCTTACCCGCAAGGGAGCCAAATATATTTGGAGCGAGGAATGTGACCAAAGCTTTAAGGAGCTAAAGGAAAGGTTGACTTCGGCTCCGGTTCTCGCCTTGCCGGTTGCGGGGGAGAGCTTTGTGGTGTATAGTGATGCATCACGGCGTGGTCTTGGGTGCGTGCTTATGCAAAGAGGACATGTGATAGCATATGCCTCTCGTCAGCTGAAGAGCTATGAGCAGAATTACCCTACCCACGACCTAGAGCTTGCAGCGGTGGTCTTCGCGCTTAAGTTGTGGAGACACTACTTGTACGGGGAACATTGTGAGGTGTACACGGATCATAAAAGCTTGAAATACTTATTCACTCAAAAGGAGTTGAACTTGAGGCAACCGAGATGGTTGGAGTTGATAAAAGATTACGACTTAACCATCTTGTACCACCCCGGTAGAGCCAATGTGGTGGCCGATGCGCTCAATCGGAAATCCGTGGAGAACTTCGCAATTGAGATGACGGGACAAATGCCGTTGATCAAGGAAATGGGCCGGTTCGACTTGGAAGTCGTGGCCCCGGGCGTCCCCGCTACACTCATGAATCTCGAGGTTTGGCCGACCTTGTTGGAGCAAATAAAGGAAAAGCAATCCGGAGATCCGGAACTCCAAAAGGTGCGGAGTGCCATCGAGAGTGGACGCGCCGGTGATTTTCATATGGATTCGAAGGGCGCCATTCGATTCCGAAATCGATTGTGCGTGCCTAAAGTCGAGGACATTCGTGGGGAGATCTTGAAAGAAGTTCACACTTCTCCCTATGCGATTCACCCGGGCGGCACCAAAATGTATAAGGATCTTAAATTGCATTATCGGTGACCGGGGATGAAGCTTGATGTTGGACGCTTCGTGGCACAATGTCTAGTATGCCAACAGGTGAAGGCCGAGCGTCGCTTTCCAGCAGAGAAATTGCAAGGGTTGCCCATTCCAGTTTGGAAGTGGGAGAACATAGCAATGGACTTCGTTGTGGGCCTACCTCGATCGCATGGTGGCCACGACGCGATTTGGGTGGTGGTGGATCGTTTGACAAAGTCGGCACACTTTTTGCCAATCCACACCACTTGGTCGGGAGACAAATTAGCACAAGTCTACCTGGACGAAATTATGCGGTTGCACGGGGTCCCGACCTCGATAGTTTCATATCGAGATCCCCGTTTTACATCGTATTTTTAGAAAAGCTTGCAAGAAGCTTTGGGTACACGGCTCGATTTTAGTTCGGCATTCCATCCTCAAACTGACGGTCAATCAGAGAGGACAATTCAGATTTTGGAGGATATGCTGCGAGCGTGTGTGTTGGACTTCAAGGGTGCGTGGCCTACTCATTTACCGATGGCTGAGTTCGCTTATAATAATAGCTATCAATCTAGCATCGGTATGGCACCGTTTGAAGTCTTGTATGGAAGAAAATGCCGTTCTTCTATTCATTGGAGCGAGGTCGGCGAAAGAAGGGTCTTAGGACCGGATGTGTTGCGTGAAGCGGAGGAAAAGGTCCGCTTGGCACGTGAACGCTTATCGACGGCGCAATCTAGGCAAAAGAGCTATGCGGATAGGCGTCGACGAGATTTGGAATTCGCGGTAGGAGACCGCGTCTTCTTGAAAGTATCGCCCATGAGAGGGGTTAAGCGATTTGGTGCTTGGGGTAAGTTGAGTCCCCGTTACATTAGACCTTATGAGGTTTTGGAGCGTGTGGGAACTTTGGCATATCGGCTAGCCTTGCCGGCAAAACTTGCGGGGATACACAATGTGTTTCATGTATCGACGCTCCGCAAGTACGTGTATGATCCAGCGCACGTCCTCGAGTATGTGCCTATGGAGCTTCATGAGGATATGACTTACGAGAAATTTTCCTTGTGTTTCATGGATCGCGAGGTGAAAAATTTGTGGAACCGTGAAATTCCTTATGTAAAGGTACAATAGACGAATTACAAAGAGCGCGAAGCTACGTGGGAATTGGAAAGCTCAATGAAGAAGCGTTTTCCTTACCTCTTCGCTGAGTCCAGCTGAGGTATGATTTAGTTTCACGGCCGAAACTCTCTTTAAGAGGGGAGGAATGTAGTACACTGAACTTCAGTGTGTCGTACCGAACTTCTACAAATTGTGGAGTTTCGGTGGTAAAGTGGCATGAGAGGCTATGTAAGTGCTTCGACCAAGTTTGGGGGCTTGAGCGAGTGTTCTCGGCGCAAATGAGGCGCGAAAACAGAATTCGAAAAGTCAAAACTGCCAAACTTGTGAAGTCTGCAGTGGATTCCGGTATGAATGTGTCCATACCGGTACTGAAGCGATTAGTACCGGTATGGAGTGTGACATACTGGAATGCGAGGACAGAATCTGGGAATCCAGCTCTCGGGTTTTGCGGAATTCCCCGTGGCATACCGGAACTAACACCCGTATACCGGTATGCCAGAGTGAGTACCGGAACGCAGTGTTGCGAAATGCCAACTTTGGCTGGCTGTAAGTGTTGATGTGTGAGAGGGGCAAAAGGGTCTTTTCACACTCGAGGGGGTGTTAGAAAGGCAGGGACACCCTTCCCTTCTCAGTCTTCTTCTTCCTCTACTTCTCCTCTCCATCTCTCTCACTTTCTCTCTCTAGAGATCTCTCCAAAGCTTGGAGAAAAGAGTGGATTGAGCTTGGAAAAGATTTTCAAAGTGGAGAAGAGGCTTCTTGGTGCAAGTAGGAGCTTGGGGAACTCGTGGCTAAGGTGAGTTCCTCGTGATTTGGGTTCAAACCTTGGGATTGATCTAGTATTTTGAGGTTTTTGGAAACCCTAGGCAATCTAAACCACAAAACGTGAAGATTGGCCAAGAAATTTCGGGATTCTACATGCATGCATGTGAAACCTAGGTGAAATGAGGGTTTTTGCCATGGGAGGTTCTAAAAATATTTGGACCTTCGGGAATTGCAATTGAGGCATAGGAAATCATGTTAGAACAATTGATTTCATGAATCGAGTTGATTTATGGGTTCGTAATGAGTAACGAACCATTTTCTTGTAGAAGCTTGGGTTGAATCAAGAACTCTAGGCTTGAAGACTTAGGAGCTCAAAGAATTCAAAAAATTGAAAGCTCTTGAGGTGGGTTTGTGTTTACTGAAGTGATTAGGTCACTTTCATGTCTAGGATAAATAATTATTTGAAAATAAAATGGTGTGAAAGTGTGTCACCCTAGAATTTGTATGTTCGCAAAATAAGAATCATGATAAATTGAGCCATGGGCTCACCTTGCATGTTAATGAATTCAAGTATATCCTTAGTATTTATACTTGTTATGTGATTGCATGTATGCATTAGAACCTAGTGTTGAGGAACATAGGTTGAAAAGTGCAAATGGAACCTAGTGTCATTGAACATAGGTTGGAACATGAGATTGGAACCTAGTGTCATGGAACCTAGGTTGAGAATGTAAAGTAAACATAGTGTCATTGAACATAGGTGAGACTTGGTGACTTGAACCTAGGGCCATTGGACTTAGGTTGGCAAGTGTGAAATGTGAACATTGGGGTACGCGACGATTTCGCTATTCCGGATACGCGACGATTTCGCTACCCGTGCCACGTGTTGGCGGTGATGGATTGGGATACGCGACGATTTTGCTATCCCGGGTACGCGACGATTTCGCTACCCGTGCCACGTGTTGGCGGTGATGGAATGGGATATGCGACGATTTCGCTATCCCGGGTACGCGACGATTTCGCTACCCGTGCCATATGTTGGCGGTGATGGAATGGGATACGCGACGATTTCACTATCCCGGGTACGCGACGATTTTGCTACCCGTGCCACGTGATGGTGGTGATGAATTAGGGTACGCGACGATTTCGCTATCCCGGGTACGCGACGATTTCGCTACCCGAACAAGGAGATGACGATTTCACTCCTTGAAAGTTGGGACCATGATAGGGATGGCGATTCCATTGCTCGGTGCCCAACACTTGCGGCGATTCCGCTTTGGTTGAGGACCATTATGGTGATGCGGCGACTTCGACACCATAAATAAATGACAAGTAGTTGAACTTGATCAATGTGAGATATAGGATGAACCTAGGAGAAAATAAAAGTTGACATTTTATTTGGTTGCATCCTTTATGTTTATGTACAAGCATGTGACTAATTGTATGTATAGTTATTTGTGATCTAACTTATGCTTATGGTGTTTCTTTGGACCTGGTGGGTCGAGCTTCTCTCTTGGTTGGCCTTATCCACTGGGAACTATGTTTATAGTTCTCACCCCACGTTTTTCAGGTCCTTCCGCGAGTGAGGCGGCGGAGTGAGGCAAAGGTTTGGCTCTGTAGATAGCGGCCCTTCCATTTTGGTGTTACATAGAGTTGTACCCCTAGTTTTGGACAACAATAGCATAGGGATTTTTATCAAATGTATGCAACTTGTGAATTCCATAGTTTTGGAACTTGATGTATGGAATAGAAATGAAAGAAAAGAAAAATTGGATATGTATCAATGTGCAATGTGATGTAATAGAAGCAGAACTTCTTTATGTTGATGTTTTTCTTGTGCAACTCTTGTACTCTGTTCCTAGTTGGAACATAGTGGATATGCTTGTGTTGTGACGCCTTGGGCGGGTAGAAGAGACTCTATCCATTCGGCGGGTCTGGGGCATGCGCCCGTGCGGTTATCCTTTCCACCTAGTTGGTGTTAAAGGCCCGACGGGGCGTGACAATACAATTCCATTTCTAATTCTTATTCCAATTATGAACCAAGCATGCCCTTAGCTCTCTTTATGAGCCTCGCATATCATGAGGCAAGTATTGAACCTCTTTGGCAACAAGAAATGGTAGAAGAGTTTCAGGCCTTGGAGAATACTGGCACATGGGATCTTGTCGGCTTGCCTCTGTGAAAGTCTTTGGTCAGGTGCAAATGAGTTTATAAATCAAAACTCATTCTGATGGAGCAGTTGATCATCACAAAGCACACCATGTAGCTAGAGGATTTACTCAAGAGTACAACATTGATTATGACGAGACATTACCACTGTAGGTCAACTTACATCCATACCTAGCCTTATTGCTGTTGGTATTGCTCATCATTGACCATTATTTCACATGGAGATCTCCTAGAGGAGATATATATGCAGCCATTCCTAGGGTACTACCATGCTTTTGACAAAGTTTTTAGATTTCGTCGTACTCTGTATGGTCTTAAGCAAGCTCCTTGTGCTTGGTTTGCAAAGTTTAGTGCCACTATGCGTAGCTTTTGCTTTTTCTTTAGTTCATACGATTCAGGGCCGTTCATTCGCAAAACCTCCAAAGGTATCGTTTTGATGACATGTATGATTCAGCCTCGTTCATTCGCAAAACCTTTAAAGGTATCATTTTGTTGTTGTTATATATTGATGACATGATTACTGAAGGAGATGATAGTTTTGGCATTAATTCTTTCAAGAAGCATCTCAGTCAAGCCTTTGGAAGGAAAGATCTTAGTACTCTGAACTATTTTTATTGGCCTCGAGGTTGCTTCTTATTCTAATAGTTATTATCTATCGCAAGCTAAATATACTTCTGATCTTATTTCTTGAGCCGGCTTATCTAATAGTAAGACTACATCTACTTCTTTGGAGCAACATATTACAATGACGCTCTCAGATGGCAAGCCTCTACTTGATGCCACTCGCCATCTGCAACAAGTTGGTAGCCTTGTGTATCTTACTGTCATACGTCTTAACATTATACATTCAACTCATCTGGTTAGCCAAGTTACGGCTGCTCCATTTTCTAATCACAACGTTGCAGTTCTTCATATCTTATGTGGTGTAAAAATATCCCACCCATTGGATAGGTGTGGTGTAACTTGTACACCCTGATTGGGGTGTACAAGTGGCATTTTCCTTAAAACAAAAGGGTTAGTTGCGTATAGTTCCCTATAAATATATCGAGTAGTAGATATATCCTTATAAAGTTTATTTTTTTATTTTTTCCATGCTGTTAGGATCCGTTAGAAAAATATAGTAATCATGAGTAAAATACTTAATCCTGGTTAGTGGATGAGTTAAATTCACTTTTTTACCCGTCTTATATTATTGGATAAAATATTTTTTAGGAGGAAATTTCTGCATAATTTCACCAGTTGGAGTTTTTGGAGAGATATATTTGTAAAGGCAAAAATATTATTTTACTTATCTGTTGTTAAAAAATAAATAGTGCTCTAATGGTAATGAACCAGAGGGGCTAATATGAATATCACTGGACTTTTGTAGGAAAAAAATAAAAAGTTGAACTTTGTAGAGATATATTTGCTATTCGATATGTTTACCGGAAATTGTACGCAATTAACCCAAAAAAGAGGAACTAATGCAAAATATATTAGGAATATTCATACATAAAAATTATAGTATCACATAAGGACAAGAAAGACCTTGAAGTTTCTTACATAAGAATCAATAATAGACATAAATAATATTTTAATTGCAATTCAAGACATTAACAAATTCATAATCCTAGAATGATTGGACAAAGGAAATAGTTAAAGAGGCATTATCAACACAATTTATCTTACTCAAATGGTTTCATATTAGAATGAAAAAAAATCAATTAATTCATGAGTAAAACAATATTACTATGCAGCCTATTCAATGATAAATCAAAAAAGAAAGATTCTGAAAACATTGCAAGTATAATCTTCTATCACATAAGTATGAAGCAATAAATAAATAAAGTGTAAAAGAAATAAAAAAAATTAAACAAATCAAATGAAATTGATTTGGTATCAGAGTCAGTCACCAGCCGAAAGTGTGAGATGAGTCTCGGCTGAGCTAGGATCTGGATGACAGACTAAGCCAGGGTCTGAAAATGATAGGCTATGCCTAGGTCTGGTGACAAGGCTAATGAGACAAGTCTCATATTGTCTGGTGGTTGTGAGTTTCTAAACCTGGCTATAACATATTGGGTGGTTGCTAGGCCTAAGAGGTTAAGAGAGTTAAGTGCTAGAAATAGAGTAGTTCTAGGCTGGGTGATTCCTTTGGGAAATGGGACAGCTCCCCGACTAACGATCGTTGTGGGTGGAGAGTGGCTCCTCACAAGACCGGGTAAGGCTAGTCAGATGAGTCTCACATTGTCTTGTGGTTGTAAGTGTTTCTAAACTAGGCTTAAGTATTTTGGGCTAGTGATTTGGGTCCAACGAGTTATTAGCGGATCAGATCAATTTATTTGGTATTGAAGCCGATTCACTAACCAAAAGTGTGAGGCAAGCCTCACATTGCCGGGTGATCTTGGGTTATATGTGTTTGGGCTGACGAGGATGTCAGGGCCTAAACGAAGAGAGTCTATGATACTCCAATAGTCCCACATTGAATGAGAACGGGATTGTGATTGGATATATAAGAGACTACGGACCCTAATAATAATAACTGGGCCTAAACAATTTAGGCTGGTGGTTTGAACCCAATGAGTTATTATTGCTAGTTGGCTGGGTCGTTAGAAATCGGTGATTCATTACGGATCGACTCAAGAAACGAATCGACATTGGGGAAAAAGTTTCATGCGGAAACCCTAGAAAGACAGATATATATACAGAGTTCTTACTTCTTCTAGAGGAAGGAGTGATTGAAGGTGTGTTGAAGAATATTTTGAAATCAAATTTTAAGTTAATGAAATGGTTTAAAAATTTACCAATGTTTTGCATTTTGTTTTGATTGCTACAAGTGCTCTCGTGCACTTCATCATTGTAGAATTCAAATAATATCAATTAAAATTAGATGAGATAATTCTTGAGGAATTTAAAAAATATATAATTTAATGTAAGAATAAAAGAGAAAGAAAAACCTAGAGGTGATTTCGTTGGGGTTGGTTTCGTTGCTCGACGAATTATAACAGGCACCAGTTTCTTCTTTTCTTTCACACCCCGGTTTCACAACGGAAGCCTATAGGGATGTCGATAAACCGCCGAACAAAGCGTTAACAAATTAGAACAGTAACAAAGCAATTCTAATCTCAGAAGCAACCACGAAACAATTTCTAGAGTCTACAACTAACATCCAACATATATCAGAGCACTATAAATAATAGTAAAACTACTATACATCACTGTACATAAAATCGCAACTCCAAATACAAATGAAAGGTCCTACCTCGCCAGTCCTGATGTACAATACATAATCCAAAATCTATCTAGCTGGGTGCTCCTTTATAGCTCAAAGACACGGATAGAAGTCGCTATCTATGATGCAATCTCCTTACCTCAATTAACTACTGGCTCAGAAAATTCTGAAAAGTAAACCACAAGAGGGTGTGAGAATTACTAAATAGCAGTTCCCAGTGGATATGGTCAGCGGCAACCACGGCTTTTCTACTAGATCTACTAGAAGCAAAAAATAGAGAATGAACTGAAATAATACACTATAAATAAACTAATCTGTAAATCCACATGTCTATCATGCCTCTTAAACCATAACCCAAAGTCATAATGTCACGCCCCGGGCTAGTTCTAGATGCGGAAAAACGTGCCAATTTTTTTTTGAAAGCCTAGCCCGCGCCACGTACAGACCCGCCACAAATACAGGATCCACTGTACACACGGATAGAGCCTCCCCTGTATTTGCACGGCGTACACAACGAACAACAGGATCACAACCACCATTCATTCATCACAACAACAACCCAACAACTCAAGAGATTCATACAGCTAACAGTCCTTAAACCTGTATAAATCTAAGCAAGTCCTTAGGCGAAGGATGATGCAATGCACAAACAACAGATCATTCTAAGAAATTGCTCCTTACCCAGAAGCTTTATTTTGAAATCCTAATCTCAAACATTGAAGAATCATTCGAAAGCTATTCTCCACACGAGAACTCTCTTTTTAAAATCACAAAAGCCGAACGATCAGAAATTCATTTGAAAATTATTTCCCACACGGAAACCTTTACTTGAAAGCGCTACCACGAGGGGTAGAAAACTAAGACACGCGATAAAAGCCACGATGATAGAACAAAAGCATCGACATCCTCACATGGAAACTACACCAATAATCACCAGATCTAAGCATGCAAGACAATCACATATGAATATTGAATAAATCCACAAAATATAAACATGCTAGATAATATCCAAAAGGTAACTGAACCACAATCACATCTAACAGATAAGGGTAGGGTGATAACCAAATCTGGGAGAGTAGCCTCACAAGTCGGAACCTCTAGAGCTACTATCTAGGTGTGCCTCGCAGCGTCCCGACACTCACCACCCTACTCACCTGAAAACAACAACGAGGGCGGGGGGTGAGAACATGTAAACATGTCTCCCCTCCCAGTGGGTACCGCAAGCCGACGAAGGCGAGGTGTACACACCGGCACGAGGGTCAACAAAAGATAGATAAGGTATACAGTAGCACAAGTAAGTATGAGGCTGACATACAACTGAAACAACTATGCTACTGTAAGCAACTAGTATATGCATCAAAGAAGATAACCACAAAGTATACCCAATCCATAACCACAGGAACATATCCCTGCCACTATCACACTGCTCAACTCTCGGCACATAAACCTTCTGGACGCACGGCATCAAGGCTCACGGGTCGGAACAGCTCAACGAACCTTTTCCGGAAAAGAACACCCCCCAGGCGGTGGATCAGACCGCGGGTGTACGTGAAGTGCTAGAAGAGCTGTGACGATCGATGCGAATGCTCAATCCACAGAACGGCAACGAGCCGTGAAGCAACTGATAAACCACAACGAGGATCGCTCGGAACAACAGGCGATCACCACCGACCAACTGGGTCGTCTCAAGAATCATGCAAACCACAACTACTCTACTATCCAAGCACACATAAGTAGAGTCAACGGGAGTCAAGTGAACTAAAAACTGAAATGCAAGAGAAATGATAGAAAGGTATCACCGTAGTCCACTGAACCGACTCCGGATCGAAGTACCCACCTGCGGTAACGATCAAGCCTAACTCCGACGGCTCTCGGGAAATGCGACAGGACCTACGAAAGACTCACACGGTCAAGGTCCACCCAGTCGACATCGAAACAAAAACTCTCACATCCTGCAACCGACGGATCGCCCGAAAACCCACCGGGACGATCCCGAAACCACACTAAGCCCCACAGGGGTACCAACAACCAAACCAGGTCCCTCGCTGTCCACGAACACACAAACCAAGTGATGGGACAGCGAGCACAAGCTCGGGGTGCCACGACCACAAACGCACCCGAAAAGGCTTCCCAGATTCCCGAAAAATGCCGAATTGGCACCGGAACCCTCGTCACTCATCCGCTGTCCTCGGAACTTCGGGACAACGATGAGGAACAGCCAACAAGGCTAAACGACGAAGCCAAGTCACTCACGAAGACAGCGAGTGAGTCGCACAACTAAAAACACGCGTTTCGCCGATTAATTTATCGAAAAAAGCGTCGGAAACGAATCCGGATCTCCGCGAAGGACGAAAGGGTTGGACAATCAGTCCACAGGGTCTCAAGGGACAAGCCCTTGCTGCCCGCAGTGTCGCAACACTGCCACAATCCACAAACAAGCACAAAGTATAAACATACAAGCAATAAACTAGGCCGCTAGAGCAATCCGTACGTCCGCACGACCTTTCGCAAGCACCAGCGGATAGGTAACGACGTAACGGAGACCGTGCTCACAGCCCCACTGCGACAGGACCAGTCGCATGCCGGGAAAATTCAAAAAAACAGCAAGGACATAAGAGGAAATCGCTCGACAAAGGCCGAACAGCAAAAAAGTTCACCCAAACTGAAAACTAAGGTGAGCATGATGATCAGCGCATCGCTGCGATCATCGTGCTCACCTTCCCAAGCTTCGGGAGGCAACAGGGAGCTCAAACAGCAAGGTACGGCCAAAAACAAACAAAAACATATCCTGGCCAGAGCAACCAGCTCCGGCCGGCGACCGGCCGACATGCACGACGCGCGGCGGCCAGGGTCGGCTGCGGGGGAGGCAAGGAAGAGGGGGCTCACCTCAGCCGGCGGTGGGAAGCGGCGGCGGCGGCGCGGGGATGAAGCCCACTCTCGGGTTGGCTAGGGCACGGCGGCGCGGCAACGGACGGCGGCGGCGAAAAAATCGGGAAGAGGGGCCCGCCGGACGTCGGTCTGCCGGCGACCGCGACAAAAAGGACCGGCGGCAGCGACGGCGGAGCAACCTTCAGCCGCGGCTGCCCAAGACGCCCTAGCCGAGCCCGCGGCGGCAGCGGCGGCGCTCCGGCGGCACGGCGACGGCCGGGGAGGGATTGACCGGCGGCGGCAGGTCCCGAGGGTGGCGGCGCGCACCCTCCGAGGCGGCGGGAGGCCCCCCCGGCGGCTCGGCCTCCAGCTGCTCCTGCCCGCAAGCAGCAAGCAGGAGCCGCAGGCGGCGCGGCGACGCACTGGCGACATGGAGGTGGCCGGGGAAGGAGACGACGGCTGCGGCAGCCCTCCTGATGCCGGCGGGAGGTCGCTGCGGCGGCGGGAGGTGGCGGCTGCTCGGATCTCGAGCCCGCTACCCGCACACACCCAGCACAGCAGCAGCCAGCTGCGGCGCTGCGGCGCTCCGGCGGCACGGCGGCGGCCCGGGGGGGCCCCGGGGGGCAGGGGGCGGCGCCGGAGGTCACGGGGGTGGCGATGCTCACCTTCCAATGCTGCGGGAGGCGGCGGCGGCTTGGGCTCACAAAGCTCGGCCAGCTGCTGCCCCAGCAGTGGCCGCAGCAGCTTGACGGCGGTTCCCGGCGGCAGGGCGACGGCGGCAGCGATCGTGCCACCTCAGGGGAAGCTCAGGCGTGGGTTCCCCCTGGGTGCACACCACAGAGAAGGAGAAGGAAAAGAAGAAGAAGGAGAAGAAGAAGAAAAAGGGAGAGAGAGATGGCCGGGGACAGCGCCGGTCAGGAGTGGTCGGTGGCGGTCGGAGGAGCTCGGGGAGGAATGCTAAGGGGCAGGGGGAGAGGTGGCTCTCAGTCCCAACCACTACACACACACACACACACACAACCCCCACCCCCACATAGCACATTGCACCCCCCCCCCCCCCCCAAACCCCCCAAATCACCCCCCCCCCCCCACAGCCCCCCCAAAAGCCCCCCACCCCCCCACATTCGAACTCACGCGAAACAGTGCGAAAAAAAACGGGGTCCAGATCGCCAAACAATAAAATGTGACATTTCCCCCCTCACGAAGAAGATAGAAGAACTCTCAAACCGTCCGTCCATGTCGACACGGATCGCGCCATCGCGTTCAGCACTGCCCCATCGAATCTACCCATTTTGGATCGTCAGATTCGGACTCCGGATTGCGCCGTTAAGCCCCCCTCTCTCCCGACAAAATCTCCCCAACAATAAAACACAAAAAAATCACATATACGCACCCCCCCCCCCCCCCCATATATATATATATATATATATACCCCCCCCCCATATGTATATATGTATATATATATATATATATATGTATATATATATATATATATACCCGTATATATATATACGTATACAGATCACTAACACAGTATCAGGGGAGAACACAGAATTTCAAATTTTCAAAATTCGAATTCCACATCACTCCCACCCCAAGAAGTTTCGTCCCCCCCCTTACTCATACACCCCCCCCCCGCGAACAACAGCGGATACCACCCCCGCAAAGCAGACTCCAGCACCCCCCCCCCCTCATGCTTCTCGCGACTCGTCCACTGCACTCGCACAAACAGAAAGCTCTAATTCCTCAACTGCTTCACCTTGCGAGCCAAAAACCCCCCCAGGCACCCACCGTAGCTGAGATCCTCCCCCCAGCTGAACCGTTGTCGGGCCGATCACACCCCCACGAAACTCCCCCCACGTCAAACCCAACAGATCGGTGATCGACAACGACTTCCATACGACGCCTCCACCCCCCCGCCCAATCCAACGCTCGCTTGGAAGCTGTCTTAGAAGGCAAAACTCCACCAAGGAAAGGTACATGAACCAAACCCTCACCAAAATCCCAAAACGCATGCTCCCCCCCCATAACCTCGAGAGTCTGGAAGACTCGCTCCGACTGCCCATCACTCTGAGGGTGGTAAGCTGCGCTGAAGTTGAGCCTCGTCCCCAGTACCTACTGCAAGCACCTCCAGAACTGGGAAACGAAGCGAGAACTCCCTACCAAAAAGATCGACACCCCCACTCCAAGCAGCCTGACGATCTCATCCAAGTAGAGCTGCGCCAGTCGATCCCGAGACTAAGTCAAGTGTACCGGTAGGAAGTGAGCTGCTTTCGTCTAACAGTCCACAAAAACCCAGATCGCAACATGACCTAGCAGAGAACGAGGCAACCCCCGAAAACCATGGTGATCTGCTCTCACTTCCCTAAAGGTACAGGCAACGGTCGAAGCTTCTCTGCTGATTGCTGATGCTCAGCCTCCACCTGCTGACACACCAGGCACAGTGCCACAAGCTAAGCTACATCCAGAAACTCTGCCTCGAGTCGCGGTACATCTTCGTCCCTCCAGGATGAACGGTGTACGGCGACCAGTGTGCCTCAGTCAAAACTCTCACTTCAAATCCTGATCACTGGGCACACACCTCCGTCCTCGAAGGAAAACATCAGCATGTAACATGAAGTCACCAAATCTGCCTTGCTCGGCCTCTACTCGCACTCTCTGCAAGTGCGGATCCATCGGTTGCCCCCCGAAAATTTGATCCGACAAGGTGGGTTGCACCTCCAAAGTCAACAACTGTGCGGTAGCTCCACAAGGCTAAGTCTCCAACTCTGGTCGACGAAACTCCACCACCACCATCGCTCCCCCCCCCCGGTGATCGAGAGACAGCTCCTTGAAGAGATACATCAGACTCTGGTGATCCGTGAAGACCCCACAATGCGCTCCATACAGGTAGTGTCTCCAAAGCTTGAGAGCGAACACCCCCCCCTGCTGCTAACTAACTCGAGATCGAGCGCCAGATAGGTCTTCTCATAGTCCATCAACTGGCCGAAGCATAAGCGATGACCTTCTCTTGCTGAAAATGAGCACGCACCCCCCCCCCCCCCCAAAACCAAGAAGCATTGTAGTAGACCACAAAAACCTCACCAGGCTACGACAATGCTAAGATAGGGGCACGAGCCAAACAGTCCATCAACTCTTAGAAGCTCATCTGACAAGCGGGAGTCTACACAGAAACCCCCCACGCCCCCCCCTCGCCAGCTTGCTCAAAGGGGCGGCGATCTTGAGAAACCCTCAACAAATCGCCAACCCCCCCCAACAACTCACCAAACCGAGGAAGCTCCTAATCTCAGCCACAGAAGTTTAGAACAGGCCAATCCACTACAGAGTCCATCTCCCCCACCGCAAACCAGGCTGCGTCACGATGTGAACCAAGAAAGAAACTTCTCGAATAGATCAGTATGTCGTCAAAAAGACCACCCCCCCCCATCCAAGAACTGCCGAAAACCCAGTTCATCAAATCCAAAAAAAAAACCGGGACGTTCGTCAAAACCGAACGGCATAACCGTGACCTCGTAACCCCCCGTAACGAGTCCGGATGGCCGTTAACGCAACGTCCTCGGCCCCCCCCCAGCTAAAAATAACCTGGCTGCAGAACACACTTCGAGAAAACCGAGGCTCCCTGGAGCCGGTCGAAGGGATCGAAGATCTGCGATAGAGGGTACTAAAACATCACCGTCATCTCAAAACGCTCGAACTCACAAACAAACCAACGACAAAACCTTGCGAGTCCATCACTCTGGTGCACAGGGTTGCCAATCGCAACAAGCGATAAAATCACCAGTGATGCCAAACATCAAATCCAAGTGATCGGACACGCGCTCCAACCGAGGCTACATGAAAGTCGCGGCGAAAAACTTGTACGCAAACACCAGCACAGAGACCTCGGAGCCAACAACCAGGCTCCCGTCATCCCGAAACTGAGCTAAAAGGCAACCTGACTCAACCGGAGTCAAACCAACGGCAGTGATGGCAAATCAACTGCGCAAAACCACGCCAGGATTAGCTCAAGGCACACTACTAGATCAGGGATGACCACCACACAGCTTTCCCACAGGACGACGATAAGAGATTGTCTCGCAAGAAAAGCACCGACCCAATCCAGAAGGTCAAAAGGGATAGGGTATTTCATCCTAACTTTTGACACTACGTTGTTTGCAGCCAACGTACTTATCAAAAGAGAACGAAATATCCCAAGATCAAAGGCCAACAACTAGTTGGCTACACCACGAGGTACCAGGTCAACCAACTCAAAAGCTGGACCAAAAACATAGACGAGTCACCGAATTAACGGGAAACAGCAAACCCCCCCCACACCCAAAAAAAGTCTGCCCTGAGCCAACTCCCTAGGAGTCTTCGGCTTCCAACAACAAACAGACGGCTACAGGCGACGAAGGGTCGTCAACCACACGAACCAAAGCGAAGGAAGAACAAATCCAACGTCGACTAACCAACGTCGAACGCGGTGAGACCTCCAACAAGAACCTGGAAGATCTCGCGGCAACACGAAAGCCTACAAATACCACTAGAAATCCCCCCCACACCAATTTAGGCGTTAGGATAGGATAGCCGTAAACCATGTAGGCTCCAACAGAAACTCGACACCAAACAGTGTCCACTCAGTCTAGTACACGTCCATTTGACGCAAGAACTAGCTAAAGGTCGAAGGACCAACACTGACGATTCCACCAGCAAGACCCCCCCCAGAGGGGTAGGCTTCACCCCCCCCCCCCCAACAAACAGAGAGGGTAACACCCCCAACTGCGGTCGAAACCGCTCAAAGCACCCCTCCCCCCGTAGACGCTCGCAGGGGCCCTCGTGCTCAACACGGAAGGTGGGGACAGGGCAAGAACAGTCCCCCCCCCCCAACAACACAGATCCACCAAGTGACGTCACCAAGCCCACAAGGGCCACCACCTGCCAACGAGTGGTTACGCAAAGGGAAAAAAACCCCCCCACACTTGGTATCTGTCTGGTACTCCACCACCACTACCAGAAGGAGCACGAGCCTGCGAACAAGGGCAGATCAAAACTCAAGAAATCCGCCAAGCGCGCTCAGATGCGGCCACCACCCCCCCCAAACACGGGGTTGGCGTCCACACCGAAACAGCCGACATAGTCGCTGTCATCGTCCGGTCGTCGGCACCACCCCCGTGGGTGCCACAGGAGGGTCTGCAGTCATCGGGGGGCACTCGGCGAAGGAGTAGGAGGGGCTAGAGCCCCCAGTCCCCGTAGCCTGCTGCTGCTCAAACCCGGAACAAGCCGGAACACGCCGGAGAGGGTCGCCAGCTGACCCCCGCCTCCCTCAAGCACACAGGGTACGGTCCACACTAGGCTGTCCGCCTCCTGCCAGCTCCTCACTCGAACCAGCCACAACAACCCGAAACCCACCCAGACAGCTCCCAGGCGCACGCCTACCTCCCCCCCGACCCCC
This sequence comes from Puya raimondii, assembly GCA_016920855.1. NCBI lineage: Eukaryota > Viridiplantae > Streptophyta > Magnoliopsida > Poales > Bromeliaceae > Puya > Puya raimondii. The sequence goes on along the minus strand of JABWPP010000050.1, from coordinate 212,821,887 downwards.
GAGGAGGTCTACCACGACCACAAGCCATCAGCAAAACACAGAATCCAGCGCAAGAGAAAAAGGGGTCGTCGGCAACTCCCACAAAACACAAGCCGAAAACAAAACCCCCCCGAACTCGCGCACCCCCCATCCCTAGGTCCCCCCCCCCCCCAACAGCCTAACCAGTGGTTCAGTTACAAGTATGAATGAATAAGTGTTTGTATCCTTTACGCTCTGATACCATCCCCCTGTCACGCCCCCCCCTAGTTCTAGATGCGAAAAAAAAAAAACGTGCCCCCCCCCCCTAGCCCGCGCCCACGTACAGACCCCCCACAAATACAGGGTCCACGTACACACGGACAGAGCCTCCCCCCCCCCACGGCGTCCACAACAAACAACAGGATCACAACCACCATTCATTCATCACCCCACCCCAACCCCCCCAACCCCAAGAGATTTCATACAGCCCCCCCCCCCCCCCCCCTAAGCAAGTCCCCCCGAAGGATGATGCCCCCCCCCACAAACAACAACAGATCATTCCCCCCCCCCCCCCCCCCCCCCCCCCAGAAGCTTTATTTTGAAATCATAATCTCAAACATTCGAAGAATCATTCCCCCCCCCCTCCACACCCCCCCTCTCTCTTTTTAAATCACAAAAGCCCCCCGATCAGAAATTCCCCCCCCCCCCCCCCCCACACCCCCCCCTTTACTTGAAAGCGCCCCCACCCCCCCCCCCCCAAACCCCCCACCCAATAAAAGCCACCCCCCCCCCCCCCCCCATCCCCATCCTCACATGAAAACTACACCCCCCCACCAGATCTAAGCATGCCCCACAATCACATATAAATACTAAATAAATCCACCAAAACCCCCCCATGCCCCAATAATATCCAAAAAACTGATCCAAAAGGTAACTGAACCACAATCACATCCCCCAGATAAAGGTAGGGCCCCCCCCCAAATATGGGGGAGTAGCCTCACAAGTCGGAACCTCCCCCCCCTACCCCCCCCCCGTGCCTCGCAGCGTCCCGACACCACCACCCCCCCACCCCTGAAAACAACAACGAGGGCGGGGGGTGAGAACATGTAAACATGTCTCCCCTCCCCCCCCCCCGCCCCCCCCCGACGAAGGCAAGGTGTACACACCGGCACCCCCCCAACAAAAGATAGATAAGGTATACAGTAGCCCCCAAGTAAGTATGAGGCTGACCCCCCCCCAACCCCCCCCAACCCCCCCTACCCCCAACCCCCCCCCCATCAAAGGAGATAACCCCCAAAGTATAACCCCCCCATAACCACAGGGACCCCCCCCCCACTGTCACACTGCTCAACTCTCGGCACATAAACCCCCCGCACCATCAAGGCTCACGGGTCGGAACAAACAACCCCCCCTTTTCCGGAAAAGAACACCCCCCCCCCCCCCCCAGACCGCGGGTGTACGTGAAGTGCTAGAAGAGCCGTGACGATCGATGCGAATGCTCAATCCCCCAGAACGGCAACGAGCCCCCAAAGCAACTGATAAACCACAACGAGGACCCCCCCCCCCAACAGTGATCACCCCCCCCCCCCCTGGGTCGTCTCAAGAACCATGCAAACCCCCAACCCCTACTATCCAAGCACACATAAGTAGAGTCAACCCCCCCCAAGTGAACTAAAAACTGAAATGCAAGAGAAGGGATAGAAAGGTATCACCGTAGTCCACTGAACCGACTCCGGATCGAAGTACCCACCCCCCCCGATCAAACCCCCCCCCCCCCCCCCCTCTCCCCCCCCCCCAGGACCTACGAAAGACTCACACGGTCAAGGTCCACCCCCCCCCCCCCCCCCCCCACAAACAAACCACACACCCCCCCCCCCCCCGACGGATCCCCCCCCCCCCCAAACCCCCCCCCCCCGATCCCCCCCCCACACCCCCCCCCCCCCCCCCCCCCCCCAACAACCAAACCCCCCCCCCCCCCCCCCCCCCCCACACAAAACCAAGTGACCCAGCCCCCACAAGCTCGGGGTGCCACCCCCCCCAAACCACCCCCCCCCCCCCCGGAAAAAATGCCCCCCCCCCCCACCCCCCCCCCCCCCCCACTCATCCCCCCTCGGATCTTCGGGACAGCCCCCCCCCCCAGCCCCCAAGGCCCCCAACCCCCCCCAGCCAAGTCACCCACCCCAGCCCCGAGTGAGTCGCACAACCCCCCCCCACCCGTTTCGCCGATTAATTTATCGAAAAAAAAAAACCGGAAACCCCCCCCGGATCCCCGAAGGACCCCCCCCCCCCCAATCAGTCCACAGGGTCTCAAAGGTCAAGCCCCCCTGCCCCCAGTGTCCAACACCCACCCCACAAACAAGCCAAAGTATAAACCATACAAGCAAGAAACCCCCCCCCCCCCCCCCCCCCCAATCCCCCCCACCACAACCCCCGCAAGCACCACCCCCCCCCCCCCGACGTAACCCCCCCGTGCTCACACCCCCCCCCTGCCAGGACCCCCCGCAAGCCCCCCCCCCCCCCCCCCATAAAAACAAAAGGACATAAGAGGAAAAAACCCCCCAAAGGCCCCCCCCAGCCCCCCCCCCCCCTCACCCCCCCCCCCCTAAGGTGAGCATGATGATCAGCGCATCGCTGCGATCATCGTGCCCACCCCCCCCCAAGCTTCGGGAGGCAACAGAAAGCCAAACAGCAAGGTACGGCCCCCCCCCCCCCAAACAAAAAAAACCCCCCCCCCCCCCCCCCCCAAAAACCCCAACCAGCCCCCCGGCCCCCCCCCCCCATGCACCCCGCCCCCCCCCCAGGGTCGGCTGCCCCCCCCCCCAAGGAAAGGGGGGCTCACCCCCCCCCCCCCCCCCCCCCCCCCCCCGGCCCCCCCCCCCCACTCTCCCCCCCACCCGGCGCGGCAAAAAACAACCCCCAACCGGCCCCCCCCCGACCCGAGCACCCCCCCAAGAGGGGCCCCCCCCCCCCCCCCCGCCCCCGACCCCCCCCCCCCCCCCCCCCCCCCCCGGCAGCCCCCCCCCCAACCCCCAAAATCCCCCAAGACCCCCCCCCCCCCCCCCCCCCCCCCACCCCCCCCCCCCGCTCCGGCCCCGGACGGCCCCCCCCCCCCCGGCCCGGTCCCGAGGGTGGCGGCCCACCCCCCCCCCCCCCCCCCCCCCCCGGCCCCCAGCCCCCCCCCCCCCAAGCAAACAAGCACAGCCCCACCCCCCCCCCCCCCGCACCCCCCCCACGGAGGCCCCCCCCCCCCCACCCACGGCCCCCCCAGCCCCCCCCCCCCCCCCCCCCCCCGCTGCAACCCCCCCAGGCCCCCCCGGCCCCCCCCCCCCCCCCCCCCCCCCCACCCAACCCCCCCAGCAGCCCCCCGGCCCGGCCCCCCCCCGGCGGGCCCCCCCCAAACCCCCCCCGGAGGTCCCCCGATGCCACCCCCAAGGCTGCCCCCCCCCCCCCCCCCCCCCCCCCCCCCCCCCCCCCGGATTGGGCCCCCAAAAACCCCCCCAGCCCCCCCCCCCCCCCCCCCCCCCCCCCCCCAGCCCCCCCCCCCCCCCCCCTCCCCCCAACCCCCCCCCCCCCCCCCCCCCCCCCCCCCCCCCCCCCCCCCGTGCCCCCCCCCACCCACCCCCCCCCCCCCCCCCCCCCCCCCCCCCCCCCCCCCCCCCCCCCCCCCCCCCCCCCCCCCCCCCCCCCCCCCCCCCCCCCCCCCCCCCCCCCCCCCCCCCCCCCCCCCCCCCCCCCCCCCCCCCCCCCCCCCCCCCCCCCCCCCCCCCCCCCCCCCCCCCCCCCCCCCCCCCCCCCCCCCCCCCCCCCCCCCCCCCCCCCCCCCCCCCCCCCCCCCCCCCCCCCCCCCCCCCCCCCCCCCCCCCCCCCCCCCCCCCCCCCCCCCCCCCCCCCCCCCCCCCCCCCCCCCCCCCCCCCCCCCCCCCCCCCCCCCCCCCCCCCCCCCCCCCCCCCCCCCCCCCCCCCCCCCCCCCCCCCCCCCCCCCCCAACCCCCCCCCCCCCCCCCCCCCCCCCCCCCCCCCCCCCCCCCCCCCCCCCCCCCCCCCCCCCAAAAAACCCCCCCCCCCCCCCCCCCCCCCCCCCCCCCCCCCCCCCCCCCCCCCCCCCCCCCCCCCCCCCCCCCCCCCCCCCCCCCCCCCCCCCCCCCCCCCCCCCCCCCCCCCCCCCCCCCCCCCCCCCCCCCCCCCCCCCCCCCCCCCCCCCCCCCCCCCCCCCCCCCCCCCCCCCCCCCCCCCCCCCCCCCCCCCCCCCCCCCCCCCCCCCACCCCCCCCACCCCCCCCCCCCCCCCCCCCCCCACCACCCCCCCCCCCACCCCCCCCCCCCCCCCCCACCCCCCCCCCCCCCCCCCCCCCCCAACCAGCCCTCTGACATTTATATCAATCCTGCATCTACGAAGGATACTGAAAAATAGTAAAGACTATCTCATGCATGAACTAAAGGTATAACTGAACAAATAACTGAGCATAATAGGAGTAAATAGAGAGTATACTATCATGCTTTTAACAGGATCAATATAAGCAGTAAAGGTAATATGTCACTAAAAAGTGAAACAAGATATAACAATCAATAACTCTTATGCATCAATTAGAATAACCATAAATAATGTATCATATAACCTAATCATACACAAATGTAATATATAATCCAATCATTCATTGACCCACTCAACAGTTCGATCAAGCTTGCGCCTGCTTACTGCCCGAACTACACTCCTGCAGGTGCGCCTGTCAACAAGTAGGCTATGCCTCCAACCCAGATACCACTCCTGCAGGTGGTCCGTCTTCAAAGGCAAATATCTCTGCTTAATCACAAGCCAGCTGTCAGGGACTTAGAAAAATTCTGCGCAGCCCGGTCCCTGGCCCAACTCCGCAAGCTGAAAACGGGTCGAAACGGGTTGACGGTGAGACCCGAATCCAGCCCGCTTTGGGAGAGTAAAGGGTTGCATAACCGCTGCCATAAAGCCTCATTATCCCTTAGAAAAAAAACTGCCAAGAGGTGGAGAAACTCTTGGGCTTGGCATTGATGAGGGCTCATTAAGTGTAGTTAATGAGTGAGTTAATGGGTGAGTTATGGTGGCTACGTTCATTGTATCTATTAGCCTATAAATAGTGGGTGTGTGGCCAAGGCCAATGTACACAAGAGAGTGTGTATGTGTTGTAATCCTCTTTTCTAAGTAATTGAGAGTACTTAGTTTTTTTTGGGTTAACCTCTATCTCTCTTTTATTCTCTTTACAAATACTTAGTCGTAGGACACGAAGGTCCGGGCTAGCAACAGGGACAAAGACTTGTCCATCTTTGCGGAGAGAGGTGGGCGCCGCACGGGCTTTGCGAACAAAAATGCTAAGGCCGTGACAGTTGGTATCAGAGCCGGTTCGAGCAAGGAACCATGTCAACGTCCGATGCTGGAGTTGTCGACGTTGGAGGCGACCCTCCAAGGCAGCCCTCCAAGCGGGGCAAGAGCAGGGAGCCGAGGACTCTCACGAGGGAGGCCGCACCGTTGGAGGACCGCCTTGCGCTGTTGGAGGATGTCATATCGAAAATGGGTGAAAGGTACACCGAAATGGCTGAATCTTTTAACTCTTTTAATGACGAAATCCGCAGCATGGAGAAAAGCATCGCTACTGCGATGGAGACCTTTCATGGTGAACTTGAAAAAGCTTCAAGGCAATATCACTCGTCGTGACGAGAAGCGAAAGAAGCTGGTTGAGGACCTTCTTCCTCGGACCGACGAGATTGAGGATCTCAAAACGCGAGTAGCGATCCTTGAAAAAGCGGTGGCGCATGGACATGGACCGCAACGAGAGATTGCTTCAAAGGTACGTGTCCCTGAGCCTCAAAATTTTAGGGGTACTCGCGACAAAAAAAAGATCGATAACTTTCTGTGGCACATGGAGCGCTACATCAAGGTGCTGCGGCTGGACGAGGAGGAGGAGAAAGTCCAGGCCGCGTCCATGTACCTTGCTGACGACGCGATGCTGTGGTGGCGTCGGCGATCTGCAGAGGCCGAGAAGGGCCAATGCAACCTGAAGACGTGGGAGGACTTTGTGCGCGAGCTCAAGGCGCAATTCTACCCCGAGCACATCGAATACCTTGCGAGGAGGCAACTACGACGGCTCAAAACACACCGGGACGCTCAAGGAGTATGTCAAGGAATACTCCAAGTTGATGTTGTCCATCACCAACATGGCGGATGAAGATCGCTTATTCATGTTCCTTGACGGGCTCCAACCTTGGGCGAACAAGGAGCTTGTGGGGCGCGACGTTAATGACGTGGCCTCCGTAATTGCCTTGGCGGAGAAACTACCCGAGTACGAGCGGGCAGAACCATCTCGCAGCAAGGCACCCAAAGCGAGCAAGGCTAAGGGTGGTGGAGACCGCCGCGACCAGAAGGAGCAGCGCAGGGGCTGCGAGAAGGGTCCTGTACCGCCGCCAAAGAAATTGACGTGCTACGTCTGCAGCGAGAACCATTGGGCTAGGGATTGCCCAAAGAAAAGGTTAGTGAATGCTATCCAAACCGAGCAGGGCGAGGGAAATGCGAAATCGACAAAGATAGGCGCGCTCAGGCTCGTCAATGCGGTTCAGGGGCTGGCAAGCAGCAGCAAGCCCCTCAACAAGGAGCTCTTGTACATCGATGGGACCCTAAATGGCAGGGCCACACGAGCGTTGGTGGACACGGGAGCCACGCACAACTTCATTGCGAAGGTGGAGGCCAAACGGATTGGCCTTTCCCTTGAGAAGGACGCAAGCAGGATCAAGGCCGTCAATTCTGAGGCACGACCTGTTGCGGGCGTGGCCATTGTAGTGGGACCATGGAGAGGCACTGCAAATTTCACCGTCGCACCCATCGACGACTTTCAAGTCATACTAGGTATGGACTTCTTAGCTTCGTCGAAGGCGGTTCCGATGCCACACCTTGGGGCCTTAAGCATCATGGAGGAGGCAGCCCCATGCATGGTCCTAGTCAGCCAGGAGAAAACGGTAAGCACCCAGACCCTCTCTGCCTTGCAGTTGCGAAGGGGTGTGAACCGTGGCGAGATGACTTACCTTGCGGCCATCTGTGAGGTGAGCGACGAGGGCCTCGAGGAGGAAGGCCTTCCGACGGAGATTGAGGCGGTCTTGGCAGAATTCCAAGATGTCATGCCTAAGGAGCTGCCTAAGCAACTTCCACCCAGGTGGGAGGTGGATCATGCCATCGAGCTCGAGCCAGGAGCCAAACCGCCAGCGAAAGCGCCATATAGAATGGCCCCGCCAGAGCTCGAAGAGCTGCAGAAGCAGTTGAAGGATCTCCTCGATGCGGGCTTCGTTCGACCGTCGAAAGCACCCTATGAAGCACCAATTTTGTTCCAGCGGAAGAGCAACGGAAGCCTGCGGCTCTGTATCGATTACAGGGCGCTCAACAAGGTAACGGTAAAAAATAAGTACCCTATCCCTTTGGTTGCAGATCTCTTTGATCAATTGGGCGGAGCGAAATACTTCACCAAACTCGACCTTCGCTATGGGTACTATCAAGTACGGATTTGCGGAAGGAGACGAGGAAAAGACCACGTGCGTGACGAGGTACGGGGCCTATGAGTTCCTTGTCATGTCGTTCGGCTTGACGAACGCGCCGGCGACCTTCTGCACACTCATGAACAAGTTGTTCCATCCCTACCTCGATCGCTTTGTGGTAGTGTACCTCGACGACATCATGGTATACAGCAACACCATAGAGGAGCACATCGAGCACTTGCGAACCGTTTTTCAAGTGCTGAGGGAGAACCAATTGTTCGTCAAGAAGGAGAAGTGCATGTTCGTGAAGGAAGAAGTGCACTTCCTTGGCCACTGGATAGGCCAGGGCCTGATTCGCATGGACCAACGAAAAGTGCGAGCCATCTGTGAATGGGAGACCCTAACGACGGTGGCCGAGTTGCGGTCTTTCCTTGGGCTCGTCAACTACTACCGCCGATTCATTGCGGGCTACTTTGCGAGGGCAGCCCCGCTGACGGATCTGCTGAAGAAGAACCACTCGTGGGTTTGGACCTCTCAATGCGCGGAGGCATTCGAGGACCTCAAGCGAGCGGTGACGGAGGATTCAGTGCTGCGACTACCCGACTGCAGTCGCACCTTTGAGGTACACACTGATGCCTCCGACTTTGCCATTGGCGGTGTTCTCGTGCAGGATGGACACCCCGTCGCCTATGAAAGCCGCAAGCTCAACGACACCGAGCGGCGTTACACCGTTCAGGAGAAGGAAATGACCGCTGTGGTGCATTGCTTGCGAACCTGGCGGCACTATCTGCTTGGAAGCAAGTTCGTGGTGCGCACCGACAATGTCGCCACGAGCTACTTCCAATCGCAGAAGAAGCTGTCGCCTAAGCAGGCGAGATGGCAGGATTTTCTAGCAGAGTTCGACATGGAGATGCTATACAAACCCGAGAAGGAAAACCGTGTGGCCAATGCACTCAGCCGCAAGGCTGAACTGGCGGCCGTGTGGCAGCTTCGCGGGACGCTCCGCGAGCAACTTCGTTCAGGAACCGATGAGGACCCTATCGCTCAAAATCTGGTGCAGCTCGTCAAGGAGGGCAAAACGCGAAAGTTTTGGCTAAGCAACGGGTTGCTCCTCACCAAGGGGCGACGGGTGTACGTGCCCAAGTAGGGCAACCTTCGCCGCGAGCTCATCAAGGAATGTCATGACTCTAAGTGGGCGGGCCACCCGGGTCAGAAGTGGACCCTGGCGTTGCTCGAAGCCGCCTACTTTTGGCCGCGGATGCACGAAGACGTTGAGGCCTACGTGCGAACCTGCTTGGTGTGTCAACAAGATAAAGTTGAGCACCAGCAACCTAGCGGACTTCTCGAGCCTTTGTCTGTGCCTAGCCGTCCGTGGGAGAGCCTCTCGATGGATTTCATCTCCGCCTTGCCAAAGGTGGGGGAGCTTGGGTCCATTCTAGTGGTGGTTGATCGTTTTTTCAAGTACGGGACCTTCATCGCTGCACTGACCGATTGCACGGCTGAAGAAGCGGCACGCCTCTTCGTCAGCCACATCGTCAAGCTTTGGGGGATCCCCGCGAGCATCATGAGCGACCGCGACCCCAGATTTATTGGCAAGTTTTGGACCGAGGTGTTCAAAATCTTGGGGTCTGAGTTGCTCTTCTCCACCAGTTTTCACCCGCAGACGGACGGGCAAACGGAGCGGGTGAACGCTCTGTTGGAGGAGTACCTGCGGCACTATGTGAGTGCCAACCAGAAGGATTGGGTGCATCATCTGGATGCAGTGTTTTAAATAGCGGCCGCTATGCCCGCCATAGCGGCCGCTATAGCGGCCGCTATAGCGAATTTTATGTGCTACCGCTACGCTATAATACGTAAAGCGGTATATAGCGAATTGGGTTCATAGTGGCCGCTTTAGCAGCATAGGGCCCGCTAAAGCGGCCGCTATAAAGCGGTTGAAAAGCGGGCGCTATGAGCCCAAACCTTTAAAAAGTGCAAACGGGTTAAAGTAGCTTATCGTGTCGGATTCTAAATGAAATATAAAGATCAAACCCTGTTTCTAAGGGTTTGGAAGAAAATTATTTACCTAAGGTATCTTTTTTGACATTTATTTACAAATTGTTTAGATTGTTAATGGATTATAGATTTTCAAGTTTTATGTCTTTTTGGTTTGCTAAATATTTTAAAGTTAATCTTAAATTCTTAATAGATAATGACATTAAATAGATATAGGCTTGCAATACTAAAAAAAAGAATGATTAGTTGTCTTTTCTTCAAAATTATATGTATTTTTTATAAGGAATATAAACATATTAAATTTGTTTTTATGAAATCCGCTATGGGTTCATAGCGCCCGCTATGGCGCCCGCTATCCGCTTTCCGCTATGAGACTCTCCAAACGCTATGTACCCGCTATCCGCTATTTACAACCTTGCCTGGATGTCGCCCAGTTTTTCTACAACTTGCGGCGCAGCGAGTCTACAGGCTGCAGCCCATTCGAGTTAGCCATTGGGCGACAGCCGCTCGTCCCTCACACGGCTGTTGCGGAAGAGCAGTTCCGCAGCCCTGTTGCTCTTCAATTTACCTCTAACTTGCAGAAAAAATGTGAAATTACGAGGGCAAACTTGGAGAAAGCGGCTCGACGGATGAAGAAGTGGGCTGACGAAAAACGTCAACCTCGAGAGTTCGCCGAGGGAGACCGTGTGATGGTCAAGTTTCAGCCGCAGCAGTTCAAGGTCCTGCGCAAGGTGCACAAGGGACTATTGCGCAAGTACGAAGGCCCATTTACCGTCGTCAAATGAGTGGGCAAAGGCGCCTACAAGCTGCAGCTGCCCGTGAACCTCAAAATCCACCCCGTCTTCCATGTTAGCAGGTTGAAATTGTACCACGAAGACGCGGAGGATTCGAGCCGCGGTGTGTCGCAGCGAGCGCCTGCGACTATGGCCACTTCATTCGACAAACAAGCTGAGTCCATCCTGGACACTCGGCTGATTCGGCGACGTGGAGTTCTGTCGAGTCCTGAGTACTTGGTGAAGTGGAAGAATCTCCCCTACGGCGAGGCTAGTTGGGAGAAGGCGGACACACTTTGGCAATACCAAGCACTCATCGACGAGTTCCAGACGCAGCGCGCGACGCGCGACGAGGACGCCTGCGCATTAGGTGGGGGAGAGTGTCAGGGACTTAGAAAAATTCTACGCAGCCCGGTCCCTGGCCCAACTCCGCAAGCTGAAAACGAGTCGAAACGGGTTGACGGTGAGACCCGAATCCAGCCCGCTTTGGAAGAGTAAAGGGTTGCATAACCGCTGCCATAAAACCTCATTATCCCTTAGAAAAAAACTGCCAAGAGGTGGAGAAACTCTTGGGCTTGGCATTGATGAGGGCTCATTAAGTGTAGTTAATGGGTGAGTTAATGGGTGAGTTAATAGGTGGGTTATGGTGGCTAGGTTCATTGTATCTATTAGCCTATAAATAGTGGGTGTGTGGCCAAGGCCAATGTACACAAGAGAGTGTGTATGTGTTGTAATCTTCTTTTCTAAGTAATTGAGAGTACTTAGTTTTTTTTGGGTTAACCTCAATCTCTCTCTTTTATTTTCTTTGCAAATACTTAGTCGTAGGACACGAAGGTCCGGGCTAGCAACATGGACAAAAGTTTGTCCATCTTTGTGGAGAAAGGTGGGCGCCGCACGGGCTTTGCGAACAAAAACGCTAAGGCCGTGACACAGCGCTCCGAAGCGGCACTCGAAAAGTAGCGACCCTACCGAGTATAATAGCATATGTCACTGTCAAGCTCAATGCGGCTCTGCAGGCTATGGTTGATGCAATGAAAAGAGATCACAAGTACCCAATGTGGCGTCCTCAACACAATCATAGAATTTTCACTAATTCATATGTAATAATAATACCATCATATATCCAAATATTCAAAAACATCTGTTTACTATCGCCGCGCTAACTTGCGGCCTCTATCATATTTCTCACGGCATGTACTATGCAAATGAACAATAAAAGACTCATCACTATGCATAAGATGTCATTCAGTCCCTCTCGGCCTATCTAGCATATAGCAAAGTGATATACTAATACAATCCAACATACTGTGGCCATTGCACTTATAATTTATACAATGCAACACAGATTAATATCCACATGCAAACATTCTACAAACCATTTCTCCATTCAATTCTATGCTAATATAGCCCTCTGACATTATGTATGACGTCTACTCCTAAGTCAAATATTGCAATAGAGTATCCAACATGATATATTAGCAACAATTCACTATAACATGACTATAGGACTTATGATTCGCACAATATAGCATAGATTAATATTCGCATGTATTCACAAAAAAATTTATTCCTCTGCTCTAATATCATACAACCACAACTCAACATCACTATACATCCATAAACATATGCTTGTTTATACCAAATAGATATAGAAGGAAGTATGTTGTTTTCGGCGACACGAAACCCACCTTGATAGCTAATCCGATAGCAATAAGGAAGAAATGCACCTAGAAGACCTCCTCAAAGCTCCAAAACTAGCGTGGAGTGAAGAAAATTCTAGCAAAATCCACTGTAAGTTCAGCTGAAAGAAACGACAAATCGAAGTCCCTACAATCCAACGAAAATCAGCATTTAGCTTGCAGCATCAATTAACTCAATTCTGCACCAATTAACCTTAATTCTAACTGGAATTGAAGTATGAAGCATTAAGGATTTTTCAATTGATTAGTTAGAAGAATTGGATTCGAAAACCGACGGACTTCGTCAATCTCAACAATTTCAGTTCAAAAGCTTAAAAGAAACTGAAATTGAACCCTTATTAACCTAAAATTTGAGCGAAGAAATAACTCCACAGGCTCCTCTTCCTTGCTAGAACACGAACATAAGTTCAATTTGATGCCTACATTTAAATAGGATAAATGGACGAAGTAAGAAATATCCATCAAAATCTGAATTCCTCTCTCGCTTTGACAATTAACTCAATTTCATTCCAATTCACCTTAATTTCGACTAAAATAAGGTGCAACTTGAAGCTCACTACCATCAGCATCCTCGGATCAACTTCAATTTCTAAATTGAGGCAAAATTGGACTCATTGGAGTCCCAAAAGCGAACTACTGTGACTACAACATTTGATTCTGCTGCGCCTACTACTGCTGCTGTTGCTTGCTGCAGCAGCAGCAGGAAGCTCTGCTGCGGCTAGCAGCGGCAGCAGTAGCTGCAGCTGGCCCTACTGCTGCCCTCAACAGCTGGCCCTGCTGCTACCCGCAGTAGCAGCAGCCCTGCTGCTACCCGCAGTAGCAGCAGCCCTGCTGCTGCTTTTGTGGCTGCTAGAGCTGCTGCTAATTGCAGTAGCTTCAGCTGCTGCCCAGCAGCCTTTTCCCCCGACCACACAGCAGTGAGCACACGCCAACACGCTCGAAAAATTCTGCAGCAAAAAGCACGCGAGTTCGGCTCCTAACATGTTTTGAAATTGCTTAAAAATCTCAATTTCTACAAAAATCCAACAAAACTTCTCTCCCTATCACTGGATGTGAAAGAAAACCACCCAAACCTAATTCGACAAAATACTGCATCAAAATATTAACCTTCTAATTGAAGCGCCGAAGAATTTCTAATTGTGTGCGCGCTCGGTCAGCTCATCGAATCGATCAAAAGCCTCCAAACCCTTTTCTTCTTCTTCTTCTCCTTTCTCTCTTCTTTTCCCTTTCTCTCTCTACGCACAGTTGGAGGAGATGGAAGCTTCAAGAGAGCTCCCAGATGCCAGTAAGTCCTCAAGTAGCAAATATTCTAACTTTAGTCTAAATCTGGTATGATACGTTCAATTCTAGCCCTTCTGAATGATGGTTTAAACACAATTAAACACAATTAAAATTAATCAGAAGTAATTTACTTTAACTTTTCAGTTATGAATTATTTTAAGTCACTGAAAGTTCTACTGACTAAAATCTTTAACAAATTACTGTTAGGCTCTGTTTTCACTATCGAAAAATCCGAATGACATGAAACTTTAAATTTGGGCTTACAAAATTAATTTCGACAAATTCTAAAATTTTATAATTTTTCGCCACTGTGAGGTGTTCAACTGAAATATAAGCCATATTCCTTATAAAAATTTTAACTCTCCTTTTCTTATTCCAATTCTACCACAAATCATTCCTGAATATCTTTTACTTCTCTAAGTCCAATAAAAAAATAGTATCTTATACTATTTTTATTTACATTTGCTTATATATTAAAAATCTTGTGTACTGCATTCTATCCCCCTTAAAAAAGTTTCGTCTGCGAAACTCAGATTCATACCTCAGCTCGGCTGGTCGGAGAGGTGAGGATACCATTTTCACATCATACTCTCGAGTTCCCATGTGGCATTTTGTTCTTCATGCTTGCTTCATGGAAAATTAACACACGGAGTCACATGATTTCGCCGTTCCGTCTCCTCGGTAACGAAAATATATATCGGGAACTCCTCATATGACATACCGTCTTATAGCTCACGCGGTTCATAACAGAGGACACGAGTAGGGTCCTTTATATTGGGGACTCAGCTGATCCTGCACTCCAAACCGCTTCACCCTTCATATGGGTGACATATTTGAGAAAATGTGGTCTCCAACCGCAGTTCCAACTCCTGCTGACGTTCGTCCGCACAGTTTTTCCATCAGGTTTGTGCTGTCAATGACGGTTGATGCGCAACTTCATTTACTTCATCGTGCACTACCTTCCTCTGTGTGCTTCGTCCTTTAAAATCCCAAACGCATGCTCCAAGCATATTCTATGTGGTCATTATTGTCCTTCAACCATGTGGTGTGAATCGGCAAGGAATGAGCTAATATGTCAAATGATCCACCACCACCTATATTGCATCATGGCCTCCTAATGATCAAGGCAATTTCACCACACAGTCCATCGCAAGATCCTTGTCATAGATCAACTCTGTCGTCCGGGCGGGCACTTAGACCCAGCCTTCTTTCTCGAGGCCGCCATCCACAAATATCCCACACAATGCTAGTACCATCCGCTATATGAGCAGAATGGTCAACATGACCCATGACCTTATTCAGCCTTGCCACCATATGCCCTAATCAGCACCAGGCAGTGTTCCCATGCTCACACGTACGGGTTCACTCCTCATTCCTCACATGGCGGAATCCCATTTGGAACTTCCGCACACACTCCAAACAGAAGTGGCCAGAGAGCTCCACACTACCACCAATTTGCATGTGATTCCCTATGTTCCCGGGTCACAGCTCGGACTATAGTCCCGACCGTAAATCCTAGCCAATCCCTACTCTCAGGCCCCGGGCTATTGTCACATAATACCGACTACGCCTGTCCTTAGCACCCCAAGCCCATAGTCCTTACATAGTCCAAGTATGGGTAATCACCAAGCAATATCCTTTAAGCCTAGCCTTAGGTACTCACATGAAATTCACCTCACAAGAAGGATTCTCAATTTAATCCCAATAATCGAATACCTAGCTCGTATTCCATTAACCTGAGGCTCCGCTCTACTGAGCAACAAATGTCGGCCACTAGGCACCCGAAATGAACTACCAGCCTCTTGAGCGATTCTTGGCTTCCTTCACACTTGGCCAACGCCTGAGTGCTACTGCCAGCAAACCCCCTTCAGCTGCATCTTCAATCCATGCCCCATGGAAACTCTGGAATTGAGCACACTATGGCTCTATTCTATTCAATCCTATATTGGCCACGACCACTGAGCAATCCTGCTTCAACATACCTCACCAACCAAGTGCGCTTCTTCATTTTGAGCTGAGACACCATAAGGCTTACTTGTCTAGATTTAACGATCGTCACACCAATTCTATAGTGGCGAAATCACTTCCATTACCCAACCACCAGAGAGTTCCAAAGCTAGAAAACGACCTTATGTCATTTATTTCTTTGCACACGATAGCTATCGTACACATAAAGGTCACATACCCTTCGTTCACCTACCATTTAATAATCATTTTGAGATTATCATCTCAGGGAAAGGTTCTCTCAATCACCATAACCTACCCTTGTTCTCAAGACTCACAGAGGGCTACTATGCTCTTTCTTTCACTGCTTGTCATTGGACTCCTCATGAGTCATCCCACACTTAGAGCTAGGTCTAACTTTAGTGAACAGCTAGCAATCTATCTATCGTGGAATACCTCATTCCCGTTATCCGACCATAGTCCAGTCTTACCTATGTCATTTCCCCATGGGTCGTACTTTTGCATCCATCATCGAGGGTCGTGTATTGCATTCATCACCCATATTAGCTGGGACAAACATGTCCATATCCTCCAATATATAGTTGTGCAAATTTAGGCCGTTGACCATCAAAAGGAAGAAGAGAACCCATTATGTGATGATTTTGTCCGCTAATCCCAAATATATATGGGCCAGGTCTCTTATTAATCTGAACATCTACTTTTGCACCTATGGAGGTGAAGGCAAACATAGAATTGTACACTCTAATATTCTCTCAAAATTTAGTAGCTTGTCGAGAACCTTGGTAATCTAAAAGAACATCCAACGTTTGTGGAGTTTGTTGGAGCATTGATAAATAAACTCGACCTTCTTGGCGGCATAAAGAAAATCTTGGAAAAACTTCATTTCACCGTTTGTAAATTCTTTCATTGTACCATAATAATGCTCCACATGATTGGCACTCGTATTCAGGCAATCCTAGATATAGTTGTTCAACACCTTATATCCCTATTTGTAAACTGGAATATTCACTGCTTTGACTGCCTGCTTTATCATATTGGAGGCTATGTATATATTCTATACAATGCTTTTGTGTAGCATTTCTACGATGATTCAGAATAATCTTCCTTCTCTTTCTATTCTCCCTATATTGTCTAATTGTTTCACAATCTTCATGAATTCTTATATGTTGCGTAGCATGATTTCAGGTAACGATTTCAGGTAACATTTCTGCGTTGACTAAGTATAAACCATCTTCTTTTTCTACTTTTGCTATATATGAGGGATATGTCCATTCAATCCTGAATAGAAAGTAAAATAAAAAAAGTGGGAAAGCGCAGGCTAACAAATGTAGCTAATAGAAATATGTCTCTAAAATTAAGAGCACGTTACACTAAAACAAATTGCAAACAAATATATATGAAGAAGGTAATTGAAAAGTTTAAGTAAGATAAAATAATTTTTGAAACACATTTTATAGATGCAGAAAGAACATCCTGCATATTATAAGAAAGGTGCAGAGAAGAGAGGATCCTGGAACCTTTTTTTTCACTATCATCGCCTCAAAGAACAATTGTGCAACATATCAAAATATTGGGAAAATATAAAGTAGATAGAGTAAGTAGTTAGGAGTACATCAGTAGAATGTATATGTCCAAGTAGAAGGTAACTTGGGAGAAATAACAGCTAGTTGTAAGAAGGTAAGCAGAGTCAATTCTTACCAAACATGAGAGTGATAGCTGTAGTTTTAAAAAAATCCTAATATTAAGGAACATCAATGCAGACCAAAATTGGAGTGCAAATAATATTAGCAAATGAAAAGTGTGTAGAAGCACGAAAGGAAAAAACCAGAACATTGTTGGGAATCTGGTACTCGCCATAATACCAAATTTTGAGAATCCGCAACCCGCTCTGATACCAGCTGCTATAAATTCTGTACCCGTTGTTGGGATTCCACAATGAAAGCATCAAATCGAATTTTTACCATAAATCCTGTCTCCTTAGCAAAAGCTGACACAACTAGAAAAGAGAAAAAAATCAAAACAGAAAATATATACAGGTGAAATAAGATTCACTAAATAAGAGAAGAATTACACATGACTCCTCTTCTATACAGAGTTAGCTTCAATGTGAGCCCTTTTTCTAAATCTCTTTCACCCTTCTCTTGTCTTCTATAAACCCAGAAAACCTCTTTTCATCCTATGCACCCATGCACAAACTATATCAATGATCCACAGTTACGAAAGCCGCACACGTCCTCTTGCACCCATGCACTAGGTGCAAATCATGACCATCTTGGCCATCCCATGTGGGTGTGCCATACCACCTCCAAAATAATAGCACATATGCTATATTTATAGATTACATCAAAAGCTACCCAAATCCTAGTACAATTATATTTCTACTCTAATTAGTATTTAAGTCTTAATTTATCTCCAACAGACTTAAATATTAATTCTAATCCAATTAGAAATTCAACTACAAATCTAACCAAATCCTAACAATCTCCACGTTGATTTAATTTGTAGTCTTTAACAGCAGCGTCGAGCTCACCACGCAAGCTCCACATTGAACTTGCCTCCTCCGCTCGATGTCATCGCATCCGCTACTCCATCTCGAGCAAGTGTACCTCTGCGAACTTTTGGGACCCAAATTGACTTTGCTCCTGTTCAGACTGTGCTCCCGTTCAGAACGTATAAGTTTCCGTGCTTGTTTGCCTCGCACACGACTCGATCATGTTTTCAGACCCTCTAGCTCCATTTGAAGCTAAAAAATCACAACCTTTTGAGTCCAACACGCCTAGCGAGATCGAATTGTGCTTTAACATCGATCGCTCTGAACAATGGGTAACACCGTGCTCTGATGTCGATCTTCTACAAGAATCGGTAATCCAGTGCTTCGACATCGTTCTCTCTCGAGATCGGTAACCCAGTGTTCTTATGTTGATCTCTCCCATAGATCAAAAAAAACCTTGAGCTATGATACCAGTTGTTGGGAATCTGGTACTTGCCCTGATACCAAAATTGAGAATCTGCAACCTGCTCTGATACCAGCTGCTGTAAATCTGGTACCGGTTGTTGGGATTCCGCAATGGAAGCGACAAATCAAATTTTTACCATAAACCCCGTCTCCTCAGCAAAAGCTGACACAACTAGAAAAAAGAGAAAAACCAAAACAGAAAATATATACAGGTGAAATGAGATTCACTAAATAAGAGAAGAATTATACCTGACTCCTCTTCTATACAAAGTAGCTTAACACAAGCCCTCTTTCTGAATCTCTTTCACCTTTTCTCGGCTTCTATAAATCTAGAAGACCTCTCTCTCATCCTGTGCACCCGTGCGCAAGGTATATTAATAACCCACGGCTATGAAAGCCACACACGTCCTCTTGCACCCATGCACTAGGTGCAAATCATGACCCTCTTGGCCATCCCATGTGGGTGTGGCTAAGCCATCCCACCTCCAAAATAATAGCACATATGCTATATTTATAGCTTACATCAAAAGCTACCCAAATCCTAGTCCAATTAAATTTCTACTCTAATTAATATTTATGCAGTGTACCGAACTTCTACAATTGTGGAGTTCTAGTGGAAAGTAGCGCGAAAAGGCTATGTGAATGGCTTCAGCAAGGTTTGGGGCTTATTCGAGTGTTTTCGGCGCAAATTGGGTGCGGAAACGGACTTCGAAAAGTTAAGTCTGCCAAACTTGCAGATTTTGTACTGAGTACCGGTACTGGGATTTAGTACCGGTATGCAATACCAAAGGGAGAGGAACCAACTCTCGGGTTCTGCGGAATCGTGTATTGAATACCGGTATGGATTCGTTTAGTCCCGGTACTGATTTATGAGGTACCGGAATGCAGTAGAAGATCTGAAAATCTAACCTTCGGATTCTGCGGAATCGTATACGGGATAACGAAATTAATGCCCGTATACCGGTACGCCAGTTTTGGTACCGGTATGCAGCTTCGCAGAATGCAGATTTTGAAGGGTAAATTAGTAATTTCATGTAGGGGGCTTATAAGAGGGGAGCCACCCCCCCTTCTCTTTAGAAACACACACGCACACAGTGAGGGAGGAAGTGAGAGAAACTCCTCTCTCACTTCTTCTTCTTCTCCTTTTTCTTCTCCAAACTTGGAGAATCGAGCTCGTACACGCGTGGTGGCTTGGTGAGCTCGCGGATCTGAGGTGAGTCCTTGGATTTGGTAGTTAGGGTTTCAGATTTGGGCTAAGAAATGAGATTTTGGAGGCCCCTCGGCTAATCTAAGCTACAAATTGTAGAGATTAGCATGTGATTTTTGGGTTTTAACATTATTTTTAGAAACCCTAGGATGAAAAAGGGATTCTCTTGTGGAGGGTTTTAAAAATATTTTAACCCTTTGAAACCCTAGTTGGAGGTTAGTAAAACATGTGGGACAACTCGATTTCGAGTGATTCCAAGAGATGAAATTGTTTTGAGTTCGACTCGGATTAACAAATCCTTCATGTGTGTTAGGGGAAGAAGCTTGAAGATCAAGCTTGAAGCCCAGGATTAGAGCCCAATTGCAAGTGTCTACAAGCAATTTGGGGTACTATAAGGTGGGTTTGTGTTGCACCGAAGTGATTAGGTCACTTTCATGTCTAGGGTAAAATAACCATAATATGAAAATGGTAGTGCATGTTACCCTAGTGTTTAATTATGTATGTTGGCATAAGTGACTTGTGAAGTGAAATGGAGCAATGTGCTTATTTTGCATGTAAGTAGAATTATGTGTTTTATACTTACACATCATGAAGGAATGTTTGCATGTATGAAAACCTTGTATGCCTAAGTGATAAACAGGTAGATAAACAAGTACATGCATGAACTAATGAAATAGTGACATCATGATTCGTGGAACATGATTAGTTATAGGACAACTTAGTACAATTATGTACCAAAGCATGTGTGTAAAGTGGGTAATTCTCTAGTAATCTAAGAGAATGGGAATTGTGAACTTAGGAAGCCTAGTGTTGTTGAACATAGGTTGGAAATGATGATATGAAACCTAGTATCATTGAACATAGGTTGGAAATGACGATGTGAAACCTAGTGTCATTGAACATAAGTTGGAAATGACGATGTGAAACCTAGTGTCATTGAACGTAGGTTGGAAATGATGAAATGAAACCTAGCATTATGAAACATAGATAGGAAAAGTGAACAAGTGGACTTGTTAAACCCTATGAACCCATGAAAGAAAACTTACATGTTGCTGGAATGTAAGTAATTGGTTAAAGCAGCGATTCTGCTAGTATGTATATGACCGGTGGGTCATTGATGAGCATCTAGACTTTGATGCATTGTGCATGTGACTAAAGCTTGCAAGGGCCAAATGAGCTCAATTAGGAGTTGCTCGTGGGGGTCGCTCCCCCAGGGCATTAGTCCTCCGGAGGTGTAACCAAGCGAGTACGCTCGCTTGCTATTTGAGTGCCGATTGGGTGGGAGTGCGATGCACGAACCCAGGTCATGGATGCATAGCACGACTGGGTGGGGTGATGGATGCTGGACACAACCCATGAAGCGCGGCGCAAGCTGGAGCCTTACCTTGTGTAGGTCCTTGAGAAAATGGGTTGGTGGAGCAGCAATTCTGACACCAATGCCAAGTATTTGAGGAAAGGGTTGGTGGAGCAGCGATTCTGATACCAATGCCAAGTATTTGAGAAAATGAGTTGGTGGAGCAGCGATTCTGACACCAATGCCAAGTATTCGAGAAAATGGGTTGGTGGAGCAGCGATTCTGACACCAATGCCAAGTATTCGAGAAATGGGTTGGTGGAGCGGCGATTCCGACTCCAATGCCAAAAAGAATGACATAAATGAACTTGTGGGATGAACCTAGGAGAAAATGAAAAATGTCATTTATATAGGTTGCATTCGTTCATATTTTAAATTTAAACATGTGATTGTAGTTACGCATGGTTTATTATGAACTAACATATGCTTGTGTTATTTTCTTTGGACCTGATGGGTCAAGCTTCTCCCTTGGGTGGCCTTACCCACTGGGAATTATGTTTATAGTTCTCACCCCTATAAATTTCAGGTCCACACGTGAGCGCGCGGTGGCGCGTGGGAAGGATGTAGCTTGATAGTTAGCGTCCTGCCATTGTGACCAGAGATAGATGTACCCTGGATCAGCGTAGCTTAAGGGTATAGAAAAGAGAAAATTGTAATAACAATTTGATTGTATTTGAAAAGAATATGTAATATGTAATTACAATGTGAGGAATGCTTGTAATAGCGTAGTTATTTATGTTTATGATGCTTTCCTTATACAATCTGTGTATGAATTCTATTCCTATTTGGAATGTTTTGAATTGTACCGATTGTGACGCCTTGGGCGGATAGAAAAAACTCTGTCCGTTCGGCTGGTCTGGCGCATGCGCCCGTGCGGGGCTTCTTCCACCTATTTGGGGAAGGGACGGCGGGGCGTGACAGACTAAGGTGGTATCAGAGCGTAGAAACGGTCTAGCTGGACCTAGGAGACCCTAGGATGGTAAACCATAAAGACCTAGGCTCGTGAGAGATGAGAACTTGTGACATGTGGCGAAAAATGAATCGATTGGGTCATGTATTTGTATGCCTCTAATCGGATGTTAGAGGTAGATTCAAGGTGTGGTTTATTCTCAGCCGAGTGTGTTCATGTTGGCGCGCGACAACATGAAACCGAGTGGTGAGAATAGGCGCCCTTGCATAACTTTCGCCTAATTGAGTTTGATTTTTGAATGTTGCCTTGAATTGAAGGTCGAGGATTTGATCTAGGTCATGGTATCGCATTGGCGACCTCTGATAGGGTCTGGGCCGGAAAGGTTTAGGAAGCTGCGGCAAGGAGACCGCACTGTGAGGAAATATGAGAGAAAATTTTCACACATTGTAAATTGTATCCCTTACGTGGTTTGGGATGACAAGGACAAGGCCGATTGCTTCAAGCGAGGATTTTGGCCAGAAATCTTATGGTGGTCCACTCGCTCAAGTTGCAAACTTTTGCCGAGGTATTGGACCGGGCCTTGTGAGTGGCGCAAGGCAATGCATTCGCGTGGGAGGAGCGCGAATCTTATGACCAAGAGATGGAGGATGAGGCGATTGATGGGAAGTTCGGGTGGTCAATCAAGCTCTAGGCGACCCCTGAGACATTTGCAATCGCAATCCCAAACCCCGAAGATGTCTTCTATTCAATCTTCCATGGGGTGTGTTATTTGTGGTGGTTCTCACCAGGCGCGGCGATGTGCGCTGCGGGCGGAAAGATGCACTCGATGTCGGCAACTGGGTCATATGAAATATGACTGTCCTTTGGGTGATAGCCGGGTCCTACCGACCGCAACAACATTTTCTTCTCCGAGGCAGCTCGTGGGTATGCCACCTGCGACAAGGTCTGGAGAGCGTGTGCCGATGTTAAGGCAACCGGGGGATTCGCGACGGCCGCCAAGTGGCCATAGGTACGCGATCCAGGTTGAGGAGCCTACTGCTACCGACGACGTCGTGGTGTGTATGATTCAATTGAGGAAATCATACATAGAGCATGATTTGACATTGGAGCATGGCATGTATTTATCATGTGGTCATTTGCTACTATTCAGGTATAAATATAGTAGGAACCAAACGTATGGGTAGGCATTGAGTACCCAGGCATCCTCGTGTCATGGAAGTGTATTGCCTACCAAAACGGATAGGTGATTAGAAGGTGCCGGCGAGTGGCTGGTGATGAGCCAAGGAGAGGGATCGAGGCAGGAATGGATATGGTGGACTGACTCTCAAGGCAATATGTGTAGCCAATTGCGAGAGCCGAGTCATAACACTCGAGGACATCGTGGTAGTCCAAGAGTTCCGGATGTCGATCCGGTTGTAGTACACTGAACTTTAGCAAATTGCGGAGTTCCAGTGAGAGAATAGTGGCTTATACTATTCTGGAGTTTTGGGTTGAGTTTGGTGAGCTTCGGAGTGTTTTCGGGACTTGAAAAGTGCGAAAACGGACTCCGGAAGTCGAAATCTGCAAAAGTGCAGATTTTGCATTGCATACCGGTATCTGGGTTAGGGATACCGGAATCCCTTCGCGTGGCCTGCTTGGCCGAGGCTCGGGTTTTGCAAAATTTGTACAGTATACCGGTATACACATGCGCATACCGATATACAGTGCTGCAGAATGCATTTTGTGCAGTTTTGCAATTTTGACTTTTTGAGGGGCCTAGTTGGATTTTGTGCAATGGGTTAAGTAACCCTTCACCCCCTCATTTTGCTGTTATGGCTGAGGTTAGGGAGATGAAAGGTAAGGGTTTTCCCTCTCTCTCTCTCTAGATTTTCTTGCTCCCAACCTCTCTAGATCATGTTTTGATCTCTTTTTCCTCCATTTTCCCCATGGAGGAGTGCTCCTAGGCTTGGAGGGAGCTCGGGGCTGTGGAAGAGAGCTTGTTGATGGATGGATCTTCAACCCTAGCTTGTGTGAGCTTGGTTGGAAGCTTGATTTGAGGTTAGTAAACTCTTTTACAACCCCTATTTGTGATTTTTGCTTGTAATTAGCATTAAAACCTAGTTTCTTGGAAATTAGGGTTTTGTTTAGGGTTTCTTGATTGTGAGCTCTTGAGGTGTGATTGATGGGTGTAGAATGTTGTTGTAGGTTAGATTGGAAGATCTCTAACCTCCAATGGGACTTAGAATAAGTTTTACTTGCTCAAGGTAATTTCCACCCATTTACCTCATTGATTTTTAGTGGTTTTCGAATTTGCTTGTTCGATACCCCTAACCCTTTGGAAAATTATCTTAGGGTATGAGAAGCTCGGGGGACAACTTCGTTTCGAAGTACTACGAGGTTTCGACGGGTATCCGGTGGGTCTGACCTCACCGAAATGGGTGAACTCCCCCTATGTCTCCTTTAATATTTTAGAGTTGAATTGTTGCATAATCATGCTTATTTTGACATGATAGAAATATTGGGATCATGATATATGTATAGCATATATGAGAATTGCATACTCTATATGGTAGAGTTCATGTTATGAAAGTTGTAATTGCATGAGACATATATATGTTGTGTATGCAAAAGGCATAGTACATATAGAGTGGCATTATGAGAATAACATGCATGCTAGGGTAATTGTACAAATAGTGCATTGATGCATTAGGAAATGCTAATTAAGTTATGCATGTTAGAAAAGAGTGTCATAGGAGACACTATTTGGTTGTTGATCTAGTGGATCCTCTTCGCATACTAAAGTATGCTTGTATAGAGAAAAGAGAGAATATGGCATATGCAGGATAAGTTGTTGCACCTCATTTAGGTGAGCAACTTTGACGGGCACCGTTGGCTTTGGCTCGACCTTTTGGTCGTGGAAATGATTCCATGTTTAAGACATGAGGAAAGGGAATTCTATTTGCATTTGATAATTATAATTGGTTGGACATGAGTCCATTTGGTTAATTAAACACTTGCATGATAGCTCTATACTCTATGTAGTAGAGGTTGTTGTAGCTTATGCATGGCATGGATAGGGTCTTGTTGGCATCGTAGAATGCATTGTCATGGCATTGTAGAATGCATGAACTATAGCATTTGTTGAATACATCGGTTTTGGTATTGAAAGGTGTTGGTTATAGCATTAGTATAATGCATTGGACATGGCATTGGGATAATGCATGGTTTATGAACTTAGTAAACTGAGAGATGAGCATTTACATGTTAGAGACATGTGTATATTGGTAGGGACATACCAAAGGACAATTTGAGAACAACATGACATTGTTGACATTTAGCATATTGACTATTGAATATAGTAAACATGATATGACATGTTTTGACATAGTGTGAGGTTAAACATATTATATTTCACTTAGGTGAATAACTAGGTTGACATTATGACATAATGTTAGATCCTTGGACATTGGTTGGCTATTCCATGTTTTAGACATGATGAGCGTATTTCCCTATGCTATTGACTATGCTTGTTGGCCATTGTGCTCATGCGCACATGCTTGTGAGGGTCGCTCCCTACAAGCCGGCACTCCGGAGTTAGCCTATGCGACAGTTATTTCGCTTGCGACAGTTATTTCGCCGCGCAGTTTTGAGACGCCGAAATGGAACCGCCGTGGGCGAGGCTCATCCTTAGCGTGAGGGTGGTGACTACCACGGAGCCATTAGGCATGGCACAAGCCGGGACGTTACCTTGTGTAAGTCCCTCGTGGATTGGGTAAAAGCTAAGTAAACTGGTCCTAGTACATCACAGTTGGTTGATGCATATAGATGTAGCTGATGGACATAACATAGGGTGGTGATCTTATGGCATTACATGTAGTGAGACATTAACATGACTTGGTACACTAGTGGTTAGTAAACATAACATACATATTGTTGGGAACAAGTCATATAGTTCATACATGTAGTAGAAGATTGGATGTACATTACATACTTGTAGTTGGAGACAAGTCATATGTGTAATAGTAAAACTTGACATATAGTGAGTTTATTATATTAGAGCATATGTGATTGATCATGACATTAATTGGACATGCATGTAATTAAATGTTGAGCTTATGACAATAGAACATGTTCATGTTCATGTAGATGATTTAGTCATTGGAGGCAAGATAGTTGTAGAACTACCTGTTTAGCATTAAATGTTATATGCTTTCTGCTTTATGTTTCAGTTATACTATCTTGCCTCAGTTGACCTAGCGGTGTAATTCGCCACTCTCGGCGGCTTACCCACTGGGAACTATTGATTAATAGTTCTCACCCCGATTGTTGTTGGGTTTTATTTTAGAGCCTTCCGCAGCAGGAGAGGCTTGGGATCGTGGCGAGGGGTTAGCAGCTAGCTAGAGCCTCTACGGTGTTGTTGTAGGCATACCCTGGTGTCCTTTCATTGTATTTTATATGAAAGGTGTATAGTCGTTTCTAGGGAGTGAGCTCCTAGTATTGCTAAGATGTATAATAATTATTGTATATCTTGAGATTTTAGTTGTGTGGATTTTGTTTTAGTTGCAGAACTATGTTTTCGCTCTGATCACCTTGTTTAGGATGTATTTCTTATCCTACTTGATTGTTGTGGTTGTAGACGCCTTGTGTACACTTTGGGTTGTTTTAAGGTACACGGCGGGTCTGTGCACGTGCCTGATAGGCTCCCACGAGGGCCCGGGGCGTGACACCGGTGGACCGAATGGTGAAAGTGGAATCACTGTTGCGGAAATAGTAAGACAGTCGCCAAGCTTTGACGAGTGGGTCTTGTAGTACCTCAACCCGCGGTGAGGGAATTGTGCTAGTGTACTTGTGCACTTAGGCAAGATTGCCTAGTGCCTGTGTTTTGCATGGAAAAGTATAGTAGCGTAGAACGCTCAAGTATAGGTACGGATGAAGTACATAATTTTGTTCAGCCGAGAGGGTTGTTGGCAGTAGCACTTGAGCATTATTAAGTGTGAAGGAGGCCATGGACGACTCGAAGGGCTGGTGGCTCGCACTAGGTGCTTAGGAACCGATAGAGATATGTGTCGCTCGGTAGAGCGTGTTAGTCGTGTGTGACGACGGTGGCGGGTATTGCTTGGGGACGATCCGTGCTCGGACCATGTGTGGACTGTGGAGCCTGGGGCCGTATGGACAGGCGCAGTCAGCTGTGTGTGACAGCAGCCCGAGACCTGAGGGTAGGGTAGAGACTTATGGTCGAGGCGGTAGTCCAAGCGATGACCCGAGAACGTGGAATGCCACATGTGAGACAGTGTGATCGATAGTACACCGAGGGTGTAGATATGACCCAACCCAGGGACTTGTAGTGGTTCGGGGTTTTGGTTGCTCCTGGCTGGAGTGTGTGTGCGAAGTCCTAAGTGAGGACTCCGCCAAGTGATGATTTGGATCTATGCATGCGAACGAGAGACGTTACGCAATGACGAGACAAATTTTAGGCTGTAGGCCTACGTAAGAATTTCGGTCTGTGGACCATCCGTGATAAACTGAAGTAAGCGGTTTAGTCAATGGCTCTGATAGTAAGAGAGCGTAGGTTATGGACTGGAGGACTGTAGGTAGTGACCAAAGGAGCGAAGGCTCGGTCATACCTCTCTCCTTGTTGGTGAAGTCACCAACCGCCGAGTCTGGCATTACCGATGAGATGAAATCGGATTCATGAATGGAGTGTTCGTGAGGACTCATCGCGAAAACGACGTGATGTTGACCCGTGGCTGATGAAATCAGAGTGATGTGCTCTTTATGAGACATTGGAATAGTAAGAGCCACGTGGGGTTTGAGGACTAGGCTCTCAAGTGAACAAGAACTTGGGGATGTGCCGAAATGTGTCATCTCGTCATAGAGCTGGAGGTCCACGTATGGTAGAACCACTCATGATGGGGCGATGCACCAATGATATTGCTTTTAAGCAATGCCGGTGATCGAATCAGGGTGAGCTCCGCAATGGAACGATAAATGTGAGGGAGGGTCGCATATGACGACATGGACTCTTGAATAGCCAAGGCATTGGGCCTGTTGAGTGAATGGGTGTGGATAGCACCAAATCTGGTCGACAGTGAAATATGTTGACGATGTAAAGTATTGGGGCAGGGTAATAGAGTGATACCCTGTGGACCCTTGTGTGAATCGAGGAGGCCTACCCATATGCAATACATGGTAGTAGTGGAACATTCCACTAGTTGGCTCATTCTTATCCGATCCACATCACGAGAACGAAGGGTAGTCCTGGCCTTGGAGGAAAGTAAAACGGTGAATTAGTAAAGTTTGTCGTCTATTAATGACGGTTATTGACGGCGAGGTCCTGATAAAGAATGTTATGTGGGCGACCGTCAATTGAGTAGGAATGTGTGCGGTAGATGACTGCAATTTCTTAGAAGTGCCACCCGAGCGAGGGGTGAAGTTGGATTGAGATACGGGGCAAGATAAGTTCTCGATATGTCGGACTGTGAGAGGTGTTGGAGCGTTTAAGGTCATTACATACCGACTTAAGCTGCCACTGAGACATGCGGGAACTCATTATGTGTTTCATGTACCACATTCCGCAAGTAAGTTCATGATCGGACCCATGTCCTTGTTATGAGCCGCTTGAGCAATCACAAAAGCAGAAGCCGCTCAGAAGTGGGAGAATGTGATGATACCCTCGTTTATTCGACAAGTCGATTTGGGGTGTGATCTTAGTTTCTCAGACGAAACTCTTTTTAAGGAGGGAGGAATGTAGTGTACCGAACTTCTACAATTATGGAGTTCTGGTGGAAAGTAGCGCGAAAAGGCTATGTGAATGGCTTCAGCAAGGTTTGGAGATTATTCGAGTGTTTTCGGCGCAAATTGGGCGCGAAAACGGACTTCGAAAAGTTAAGTCTGCCAAACTTGCAGATTTTGTACTGAGTACCGGTACTGGGATTTAGTACCGGTACGCAATACCAAAGGGAGAGGAACCAACTCTCGGGTTCTGCGGAATCGAGTATTGAATACCGGTATGGATTCGTTTAGTTCCGGTACTGATTTATGAGGTACCGGAATGCATTAGAAGATCTAAAAATCTAACCTTCGGATTCTCCGGAATCGTATACGGGATACCGGAATTAACGCCCGTATACCGGTACGCCAGTTTTGGTTCCGGTATGCAGCTTCGCAAAATGCAGATTTTGAAGGGTAAATTAGTAATTTCATGTAGGGGGCTTATAAGGGGGGAGCCACACCCCCCCCCCCCCTTTCTCTTCTGAAACACACACGCACACAGTGAGGGAGGGAGTGAGAGAAACTCATCTCTCACTTCTTCTTCTTCTTCTTTTTTTTCTCCAAACTTGGAGATCTCGGTGGAGATCGAGCTTGGGAAGCTCGGAGGAGTGGAGAATCGAGCTCGTACACGCGTGGTGGCTTGGTGAGCTCGCGGATCTGAGGTGAGTCCTTGGATTTGATAGTTAGGGTTTCGGATTTGGGCTAAGAAATGAGATTTTGGAGACCCCTTGGCTAATCTAAGCTTCAAATTGTAGAGATTAGCATGTAATTTTTGGATTTTACCATTATTTTTAGAAACCCTAGGATGAAAGAGGGATTCTCTTGTGGAGGGTTTTAAAAATATTTTAACCCTTTAGAACCCTAGTTGGAGGTTAGTAAAACATGTGGGACAACTCGATTTCGAGTGATTCCAAGAGATGAAATTATTTTGAATTCGACTCGGATTAACGAATCCTTTATATGTGTTAGGGGAAGAAGCTTGAAGATCAAGCTTGAAGCCCAGGATTAGAGCCCAATTGCAAGTGTCTTCAAGCAATTTGGGGTACCATAAGGTGAGTTTGTGTTGCACCGAAGTGATTAGGTCACTTCCATGTCTAGGATAAAATACCATAATATGAAAATGGTAGTGCATGTTACCCTAGTGTTTAATTATGCATGTTGGCATAAGTGACTTGTGAAGTGAAATGGAGCAATGTGCTCATTTTGCATGTAAGTAGAATTATGTGTTTTATACTTACACATCATACGAAATATTTGCATGTATGAAAACCTTTATTGCCTAAGTGATAAACAGGTAGATAAACAAGTACATGCATGAACTAATGAAATAATGACATCATGATTCGTGGAACATGATTAGTTATGGGACAACTTAGTACAATTATGTACCAAAGCATGTGTGTAAAGTGGGTAATTCTCTAGTAATCTAAGAGAATGGGAATTGTGAACTTAGGAAGCCTAGTGTTGTTGAACATAGGTTGGAAATGATGATATGAAACCTAGTGTCATTGAACATAGGTTGGAAATGACGATGTGAAACCTAGTGTCATTGAACATAGGTTGGAAATGACGATGTGAAACCTAGTGTCATTGAACGTAGGTTGGAAATGATGAAATGAAACCTATCATTGTGAAACATAGATAGGGAAAGTGAACAACTGGACTTGTTAAACCCTATAAACCCATGAAAGAAAGCTTGCATGTTGCTGGAATGTAAGTAATTGGTTAAAGCAGCGATTCTGCTAGTATGTAAATGACCGGTGGGTCATTGATGAGCATCTAGACTTTGATGCATTGTGCATGTGACTAAAGTTTGCAAGGGCCAAATGAGCTCAATTAGCAGTTGCTCGTGGGGGTCGCTCCCCCAGGGCATTGGTCCTCCAGAGGTGTAACCAAGCGAGTACGCTCGCTTGCTATTTGAGTGCCGATTGGGTGGGAGTGCAATGCACGACCCCAGGTCATGGATGCATAGCACGACTGGGTGGGGTGATGGATGCTGGACACAACCCATGAGGCATGGCGCAAGCTGGGGCCGTACCTTGTGTAGGTCCTTGAGGAAATGGGTTGGTGGAGCAGCGATTCTGACACCAATGCCAAGTATTTGAGAAAATGGTTGGTGGAGCAGCGATTCTGACACCAATGCCAAGTATTCGAGAAAATGGGCTGACACCAATGCCAAGTATTCGAGAAAATGGGTTGGTGGAGCAGCGATTCTAACACCAATGCCAAGTATTCGAGAAATGGGTTGGTGGAGCGGCGATTCCGACACCAATGCCAAAAAGAATAACATAAATGAACTTGTGGGATGAACCTAGGAGAAAATAAAAAATGTCATTTATATAGGTTGCATTCGTTCATGTTTTAAATTTAAACATGTGATTATAGTTACGCATGGTTTATTATGAACTAACCTATGCTTGTGTTGTTTTCTTTGGACCTGGTGGGTCGAGCTTCTCCCTTGGGTGGCCTTACCCACTGGGAACTATGTTTATAGTTCTCACCCCCATATTTTTCAGGTCCACACGTGAGCGCGCGGTGGCACGTGGGAAGGACGTAGCTTGATAGTTAGTGTCCTGCCATTGTGACCAGAGATAGATGTACCCTGGATCAGCGTAGCTTAATGGTATAGAAAAGAGAAAAATTATAATAACAATTTGATTGTATTTGGAAAGAAAATATAATATGTAATTACAATGTGAGGAATGCTTGTAATAACGTAGTTATTTTATGTTTATGATACTTTCCTTATACAATCTGTGTATGAATTCTATTCATGTTTGGAATGTTTTGAATTGTACCGATTGTGACGCCTTGGGCGGATGGGGGAACTCTGTCCGTTCGGCGGGTCTGGCGCATACGCCCGTGCGGGGCTTCTTCCACCTATTTGGGGAAGGGACGGCGGGGCGTGACAATTTAAATCTTAATTTATTTCCAACAAATTTAAATATTAATCGTAATCCAATTAGGAATTCAACTACAAATCTAACCAAATCCTAACAAACATAATAGAAAAATACAATACCGAAATTATTTTCAGAAGATCAAGAAACTTGAGGAACAAATATGTAGAAGAGAACATTATAGGCAAGAAGATATATAATGGCTGTAAAGAGAAACTCAAAAGTTTCAGCTCCTATTGCTTCTTCAATTAGGAATTCAACTACAAATCTAACCAATTAGGAAAGGAATTCAACTACAAATCTAACCAAATCCTAACAAACATATAGGAAAATCCAATACCGAAATTATTTTCGGATGATCAAGAAACTTGAGGAACAAATATGTAGAAGAGAACATTACAGGCAAGAAGATATAAAATGGCTGTAAAGAGAAACTCAAAAGCTTCAGCTCCTATTGCTTCTTCAATTAGGAATTCAACTACAAATCTAACCAATTAGGAATTCAATTAGGAATTCAACTACAAATCTAACCAAATCCTAACAAACATAATAGGTATTGTATTAATCGTAATCCAATTAGAATTTCAACTACAAATCTAACCAAATCCTAAGAAACACAACAGGAAAATACAAAACCAAAATTATTTTCGGAAGATCAAGAAACTTGAGGAACAAATATGTAGAAGAGAACATTATACGCAAGAAGATATAAAATGGCTGTAAAGAGAAACTCAAAAGGCTTCAACTCCTATTGCTTCTTCAAGCAGCGCTTCTACTGAAGCGCTAGTTAGGCCACGCAGGCATTTAATTAGTCCTTCATCTGAATTTGTAGCTTCTTCAAGCAGCGCTTCTACTGAAGCACTAGTTAGGCCACGCAGGCATTTAATTAGTCCTTCATCTGAATTTTCACGCACCCCCGTTCAATTACAACATTGGTCTGGTACACCATAAATTAGTCCTTCCGCACCAATGATGATTCCTACAATTTAATACAATTTATTCCCAATCATATTAGCTATTTCAACAATCACCACACACGCCCCGGCACCGCCACTTTGGTCGGTTCGGGCACGTGCACAGACCGCCGAGTGGAAAGAGTTTTCCTTATCCGCCCAAGGCATAAACAAAATAAGTACATTGCATTTCACACAGGAAAAACAACATAATACAGTTCTGTACGAGGGCATATCACAAGAGCGAGAATGCAAACCTAACTATTACAACATTGGTACATTCATATTTTACATGCATTTTTCCACTTTACATTAATACATGAATGATTCCTCAAAATACAATTACATTCCCAATTATATTTCTATTTCAAATAAACCTTTACATTCTTTTACTTGTACACGGGTGACCTACACTTGGTAACCTTGCTATCTAGGGCGCAACGCCCACGCCTCGGTCAGGTGCCGCTCCGTAAATGGTTGGCTCTACAAAATAGGGGGTGAGAACTAAAAGAAGTTCCCAGTGGGTTCGGCCGCCGACCTCGCCGATTTTCCCACTAAGTCTATCAAGGCATAAGTAGATAAACGAACAAGAAAGTAGTACAACAACTACACTATGCACAACTGGAATAAACACTACTATACCTTTGCAAAATAAAACTAGGTAAACAATAAATGCTATTATGCTCAAGATGCTTACCATTTTTACCTTTCAACCCAATCATACTGGCTCACGCGAAGTCAAGCCCAACTCCCTCCTCTAGATCGTCTACTGGGGAGATGACGCTCAACCCAACGCAGACTGTCTACAGAGGAGGCATAATCGACTCGTCACCTGTCATATGATGCTACTACAAGACTTCACAAGATAATCAAAGACATGATCTACTTTACTCAACTGACTTTCTCTTTTACCTCATGACCCAATCTTGTCGGCTCACGCGAAGTCAAGCCAAACTCACAATACCAGGGCCCACGGGGACTATCACCAATCTAGGGTCGTCTGCTCGGTAGATACGTTAACCCATGTGTGACGACTCCGGAGCTCACCGCTTGTGGTGGCGCGAACACCAACAAGCCAAACAGACAATGTGAGTATGATCCAATCCTCTCATCCCGAGGACACCCTACTGACTAGGGTAACAACATAAGAAAATCCACCAATCTCTAGCATGGTCCAGAGGATCTATTTCAATCCCTCGCATGCTCATCTCAAATTATGTGCAACTACGACAACAACCCACAAGTACACTCACGACACACAATGTTCATATTTTCTACTTGCACAATAGGATACCCAATCCATATTTCTATCACTAGGTTTATATTTAGACTCACAATGATACCTAGTATTTCACTTTATTCCAATGTCCACACTTTATTTTCTATGTCCAAACAACTAGTCAAGATGCCACAAATGTTCCACAATGTTATCTAAGTTCACATTCTAGTTCATTGCATTCATAGGGTTTCTAATGTCCAATGACCCAATCCTCATGCATCCAAGTACCGAGCTCTCAATTCAATTTGACCAACCCTACTTCAGGAAGCATGCAAGGAAAAGAAAGCTCAAACACAAAAAATAACCCTATATGCATAGAATTTTCACACATATACACATATGAACAAAATGGCAACATAGACATAGGAAGAAATCCAACCATTTCGGAGAGCACCACCCACCTCGTTTAAGTACCAATTGCTAGGATTTCTAAGCAATTTTATTTCCGACGCCGATTCGGCTCGACCCAAGCCTATTAGATAAAATTCGGCAAAATCTCCCAATTGAACGCCGTAACCTCATTGTGATCCAAAACAAAGATGTCCCCCGCATCGAACTACCCTTCAATTAGAGAGTTATGAGATCAATTTAGTTCCAAATCTCTTAGGGACAAAAGCCCCAAATCCAACCCTAGGTTTCTTGTTCTACAAGAAAACCTCAAATCTATGGTAAATCATTTGATTAAACTAGTTTGGAATTATCTAGAGATCTCCAATACATCAAGATTAAAGGATTTAATCCAAACCCTAACTCAAATCCATGAAATCTCACCTTTGCCACCTAGCTCTCCAAGCTTGATCCACCATTAGAGAGCTTGCTTCACCTCCAAGTAAGCTTCACCCCCTCCAAATCTCCTCTTTAATGGAGAAATTACTAGAGAGAGAGAGCTAGGGGAGAGGGTTGAGAGAAAGAGAGAAAAGCTCTCATGAGTGTTTTTGGTGTGTGGGAGAAAATGAGAGAAAGAGAGTGTGCATGTGTGTGGGTGTATTCAGCCAAGACCCATATATAATGGGTGTTGTAATAATTTCACAAAACCCCCTATCTATTACAATTTGCAGTTTAGTACAATTCAGATTTGATATGTCTAATTGGAGCTAGGGGTGGAACTAGGCCCGGGCCTAAACAAGGCCCGGCCCGATGGGCCATTTTTGGGCCGAGTTTTGGGTATTGAAAACATAACTTTGGGTTTGGGCCGGACTTAAAAATTTAGGCCTGAAAAAATTTTGGGCCTATTTGGGCATGTCCAAGCCCGGCCCGAGCACGACCCGAAAGCTCGATATATTAATTACCAAAATAAAATATTTAATTATATATATATAATATTTATCTAAAAAAGGAATAAATGATATAGTATATCATATATAGTATATATTGTTATTAATGATATATGTTTATATATATGAGGATATATTATATATTAACAAAATATTTAGTTTCATATCTTTGATGTGATCAAACCCCAATAAAAATAGGTATTTTATTTTAATTTTCTACAATAAAAGTATTTATGTATTATATGATAAATGCATAAAATAGGCCTCCACAAAGCCCGATGGGCATTGGGCATTGGGCTTGGGCCGGGCCTTACTTTTCAAAAAGAGTTGGGTAAGGCCCGACCCGAAGCCAAACATTTTCTTTTGGGCCGGGCTTGGGCAGAGTATTACCAGACCCAAGCTCGGCCTAGTTCCACCCCCTAATTGGAGCCCTTCTGAGTATCCGTTTGCTCTCAAATTTGATAGTCAGGCTCAATTAAAGTCAATCAGAAGTACGTGCTTAACTTTTTAGTTTTGAATCATTTTAGGTTACCGAAAGCTGTACCGACTAGAATCTTTATCAGATTGCTGTTAGGTTCCGTTTTCACTGCTCGAGTGTCAGAATGACATGAAACTTTAAATCTACCTCAGAAAATTCATTTCGACATATTCTCAAATTTTAATAATTTTCTGACACTGAGAATTTTTCAGCTGAAATATAAGTCTCGTTCCTTACAGAAAATTCTAAATCACATATTTTCATTTTAATTTCAGCACAAGTCATCTCCGACTTATCTTTTACTTCTCTAAATTCAATAAAAATAGTATCTCACAACTATTTTTATTTACACTTGCATATATAGTAAAATCCAGTGTACTACAGTAGCCGGCGTAACTTCTTATTCTTTATCCTGCTTTTGCTTGTCTCAAACAGATTGACAACGGCAAAATGGTGAAATCAGGCGTGTCGAGACGTTCGACGACTTCATGAGGCTCTTTGATGGCCTTTAATTGTTTTAAATTATTACCCTCCATTGTGCTTTAGGGATTTGAATCTCGTGTCTTTGTTGTTGTTCGGTATTGTTTTATCCCAAAATTATTGCAAGTGTTAGGAAAAAATAATCAGAGATTAATTGGTAGAATAATATGTTTGGTGTTTATTAGAAAATAAAGATTTGATGAAGATCTGATGGAGAGAATAATGGAGATAATTTCACTTACCATTTTGGAATAATAATGGAGATAATTTCGCTTACCATTTTGAACCAATATCATCCTGCCAATTCAGCTGGATTTCAAATCAATTTGATGATAGTCTATAGAAGGCAATGGTGGATTTAGTAACCACACATAGAAGGCATTTATATTTTATATTATTTTCCTTTCTTGGTTAATTCATGATGTATATTAAATCTTGTACACATTATCAAATTTTCAGAGAAGTGAGAAATATGTCTTTCACTCCAATTTGAGTTTCCTACTCTTTTCCACTTAACCATTTTTTCACATGGTATCAGAGCATTGAAAGTTCTGTACCTATTTTTTTAATGGCGAAAGAAGATGCTAATAGTTCCATGTCCGCAATTGATGTCTATTCACCATATTATATTCATCCATCCGACAACCCAGGGGCAATGCTCGTAGCTCAACCTCTTTTGGGAGATAACTATGGGACATGGAAACGCTCCATGACTGTAGCCTTAGGCGCAAAGAACAAGTTTTGTTTTGTTGATGGAACTTTAGCAAAGCCAAAGTCTCCGATTGATCTCGTTCAAGTATGGGAACGATGCAATCATATGGTATTTTCTTGGCTAATTAATGCATTAAGCAAAGATCTCCGAGAAAGTGTGGTCTTCGTCGAGACAGCTCATGAACTTTGGGCTGAACTTGAAGAAAGATTTTCACAAGGAAATGGTCCTCGCATCTACGAAATTAGGTGCACCATCGCCAACACTCGTTAGGAGCAACTCACGGTTGCTACTTATTTTTCTAAACTAAAGCAAGCTTGGGATGAACTCAACTCTTACTCCACAGCCCCATTATGCAACTGTGGGGCATTCAAGGAGATTCAACGAGAACGACAAATCGAACACATTTATCAATTCCTTATGGGATTGAATGAGATATTTGGCACCATACGCACTCAAATCATCGCGATGGATCCTCTACCAAATCTTGCAAAGGTATATTCTCTTATCCAACAAGAAGAAAAGCATCTTGGTCTTAAAGCATCTAACTCAAATCCGTCGGAACTCACTGCTCTCATTGCTAAGGGCGGTTCTTCTAACCGCTTCAATGATGTTCATTCAAAGCCGAAGCCACGTTTTATTTGTGATCATTGCGGCAAATCTGGGCATACCAAATCTCGATGCTATGAGATTATTGGTTACCCTGTTGGACACGCCAAACATAACCCTTCCAAATCCGAAGCTTCTTCTCAAACTTTGCGATCACAAGGGAGAGGGGGAGCATCTGGACAACAACAACAACGCTCGAGACATTCTAGCACTGACAACAACAATGTTCAACAATTTGTTGGGGCATCTAGTTCAGGTGGTAATCTCCAAACTCATGGTGAAAATCCATTGCCTCCTCTCACCAGTCAACAATATCAACAGTTACTGTCACTTCTGAATGTTGATGTACCAAATCCTTCAGCTAATTTTGCCGGTAAAGTATCCTCACCTATTCAAACCAATAAATATTCATCCTCATGGATCATTGACTCTGGGGCTTCCGATCACTTTACTTTTGATTCTTCTTTATTGACTAACGTTGTTTCCACTATGAACACTAAGCCAGTTTTCTTACCAAATGGGTCGAGCAATTCCATTACTCATATTGGTAACACTTGTATTTCTCCAAGTTTATATTTGAATAACGTCATGTGTGCTCCATCTTTTAACTTCAATCTTCTCTCTGTTAGTAAACTCACTAATTCTATGAATTGCGCCGTGACTTTTTTTCCGACCTTTTGTGTATTCCAGGACCTGACAACGAGGAAGTTGATTGGAGTCGGTGAAGTACGGGATGGATTATATCATTTTGTTCAACCATCTGTGGTTGCTACAGTTTCAAATAAACCGAGTGATCTTTGGCATCGAAGACTTGGCCATCCTTCAAAGCACAGGCTTGCTGGCCTTGCCCCTTCTCTTTTTCATGGCTATTCTTGCTCTCTTGAATTTTGTGAAGCATGTATTCTTGCTAAACAAACTCGTTTGCCTTTTCAATCTAGTTTGAGTAGAAGTTATTCTATTTTCAACTTGATTCATTGTGATATTTGGGGGGGGTATTCTACTCCATCTCATTCCGGTGCGCATTATTTTTTGAGCATAGTCGATGACTATTCACGTTCTACTTGGATTTATCTCATGCGATATAAATCTGAAGCATACAAATTTTTGCGAGTTTTTATTAATTTTTGGTACATACTCAATTCAATTGTCACATTAAACAAATAAGGACCGATAATGGATCAGAATTTTTGTCTCATTCTATGCAATTGTTGTTTCAAGAGCATGGAATAATTCATCAAAGGTCATGTGTTCATACTCCTCAGCAAAACGGGATCGTCGAGCGTAAGCATCGTCATCTTCTTGAAGTAGCACGAGCATTACGATTTCAAGCCAATCTTCCTATTAATTTTTGGGGAGAGTGTGTACTCACTGCCACCTATTTAATAAACAAAATTCCTACACCTATTCTTGATGGAAAATCACCCCATGAAATTCTTTTTGGTTCTAAGCCTAATTACGATCATTTACGTGTCTTTGGGTGTTTATGTTATGCACGGAATGTTGACATTGACAAACATAAATTTGATCCTCGAGCCAAGCGTTGCATTTTTGTTGGGTACCCTATGGGACAAAAAGGTTATCGTGTTTATGACATTGAAAGTGGTAAAATTTTTGTTAGTCGTGATGTGATCTTTCATGAAGATATTTTTCACTTTCATTCTAATTTTGCAAATGATCAAAATGAGATTGTTAACACGCCTACCACCATTACAACTGATGTTATTTATGATGATCCTATATTATCACCCACAACTTCACCGCCAATTGAAAATGTCACGAATTCCAACACTAATATAGAACACCCACCCACAACTGATAACCAATCATCTTCCGCTACTCAAGTTGATGATGCACCTCGACGATCCTCACGTGCTACTCGACGATCTGCTAGATTAGATGATTATGTTTGTACTGCTATCCGTTCCAATCCATCCCAAACATCATTGACACATTCAACCTCCACTTTGTCAGGTAAACCTCAACCTCTATTTTCTGTTATTTCCTATGAAAAATTTTCAGCCTCTCATCGTGCCTTTCTATCTAGTATTTCCTCTCATGTAGAACCAACCTCTTATTCCCAAGCCGTCAAAGATCCTAAATGGAGAGAGTCAATGGAAAAGGAACTTGATGCACTCAAACTCAATAACACATGGACTTTGAAGCCGTTACCACCTGGAAAGCGTCCCATTGGTTGTAAGTGGGTGTTCAAAATTAAATACAATTCAGATGGCAGTATCGAGCGATACAAAGCTCGTTTGGTGGCTAAAGGCTATACACAAATGGAGGGTCTTGATTATCATGAGACTTTCGCTCCTGTTGCCAAACTCGTAACTGTGCGTTGTCTCCTGGCCGTTGCTGCTGCTCGTGGATGGGAACTACACCAACTAGATGTCAATAATGCCTTTTTGCATGGAGAGCTACATGAAGAAGTCTATATGCTCCCTCCACCAGGCATTAACAAAAAAGGTGATAATCTTGTTTGCCGTTTACGTAAATCTTTATACGGCCTCAAACAAGCATCTCGAAATTGGTTTGAAAAATTTTCTAATGCTCTTCGATCGGCCGGATACAAGCAATCTATTGCAGATTACTCTCTTTTCACGAAATCTCGTGGCAAAAATTTTAGTGCCGTTCTTGTATATGTCGATGATGTGATTGTGACGGGAAACGACACATCTTCTATTATTTGGCTGAAGAAATATTTGAACACCCTTTTTCATATAAAAAATTTGGGGCGCCTGAAATATTTTTTAGGAATTGAAGTGGCTCGCTCTTCGGAAGGCATTTTTCTAAGCCAACGAAAATACATTTTAGATATACTTGCTGAAACTGGCATGATTGGTGCTAAGGGTTGTTCTTTTCCGATGGAGCAAAATTTTCATCTAACACCTGATGATGGAGATATTTTGGATGATCCTAGCATGTATAGGCGACTTGTTGGCCGTTTAATTTATCTCACCATAACAAGGCCCGACATAACTTATTCAGTCAATATACTTAGCCAATTTATGCAAAAGCCAAGAAGTACTCACATGACAGCGGCATATCGAGTTCTTCGTTATTTGAAGAGCTCACCTGGACATGGAATACTCTTTTCTAGCTCTACACCATTATTATTAAAAGCATATTGTGACTCAGATTGGGCAAGTTGTCCTACGACTCGGCGATCAACTACTGGCTATATCACTTTCCTTGGAACAAGTCCTATTTCATGGCGTACCAAGAAACAAAGTGTTGTTTCTCGCTCATCGGCAGAGGCCGAATATCGCTCCATGGCTACTACAACTTGTGAGTTAACATGGCTTAATTATTTACTTAATGATCTTGGTGTTTTTCATCGTCAGCCAATGTTACTTTATTGTGATAATCAAGCTGCGCTTCATATTGCCTCTAATCCTGTATTTCATGAACGGACAAAGCACATCGAAATAGATTGCCATCTCATACGAGAGAAAATACATTCTGGGCTCATCACTACGGCACATATATCAACGACTAATCAGTTAGCAGATGTTTTTACAAAGGCACTCGGTCGAGAAAGATTTCAATATTTGATTTGCAAGTTGGGTGTTACGTCTCTTCACACGCCAGCTTGAGGGGGAGTATTAGAAATGTGAGACCCCAGATTAGTCCTATATATGAGATATAATAGGGCTAAACTCTCAACCCAGCTTAAGCATTTTCGGCGGTGGCAAGGCCGAAGAGGTTGAGAGAGTTAAGCGTGCTAGGACGGGAGTAGTCCTAGGATGGGTGACCCCCTGGGAAGTTGGGGCGTCACAGTTGGTATCAGAGCCAATTACCAGCCGGAAGTGTGAGATGGGTCTCGGCTGAGCCGGGTCTGAATGACAGGCTAGCGAGACGTCTCACATCGCCTGGTACTTGTGAGTCTGAGCCTGACGAGGACGTCAGGGCTTAAAGGGGGGGAGATTGTGAGACCCCAGATTAGTCCTATATATGAGATATAATAGGGCTAAACTCTCAACCCGGCTTAAGCATTTTCGGCGGTGGCAAGGCCGAAGAGGTTGAGAGAGTTAAGCGTGCTAGGACGGGAGTAGTCCTAGGATGGTGACCCCCTGGGAAGTTGGGGCGTCACAAGAAAATAAAGATTTGATGAAGATCTGATGGAGAGAATAATGGAGATAATTTCACTTACCATTTTGGAATAATAATGGAGATAATTTCGCTTACCCATTTGGACCAATATCATCCTGCCAATTCAGCTGGATTTCAAATCAATTTGATGATAGTCTATAGAAGGCAATGGTGGATTTAGTAACCACACATAGAAGGCATTTATATTTTATATTATTTTTCTTTCTTGGTTAATTCATGATGTATATTAAATCTTGTACACATTATCAAATTTTCAGAAAAGTGAGAAATATGTCTTTCACTCCAATTTGAGTTTCCTACTCTTTTCCACTTAACCATTTTTTCACAGTGTTAAACAACTCCCTAAGTAGTCCTTCTGTACTCCAGTTGTATTGCAGGGAGGTTTTCATTTATTTATTTTCTTTTATTTGGGTGTTTTAGGTGCAGGTGATAACCTGGGGGTGCCAATGAGTCTCTTTTTTCTCATTAGATGTATTGGTTGTGTCAGGTGCATGTGATAGATAAGTCGGTATGATTGTTTCATCAAAAGTGGAGGGTGGTATTTCTGTTAGAGATAATGCTAATGTATAATTAGACTAGATTTGATTATTTGGTTTTATCTCGTTATTAGATTTGGTTAATTAAATTGTGTTTAAGATGAAATCTAATTAGAGTAGGATTGCGTGTAATTAGTTATAAATAGAGAGGCCGGGATTATTGTGGCTAAGGAAGCCGGCGTTAATGAAGTTGTAGCCGGAGTCGCTCTAATTAATTAGAGGAGCCGGAGGTGCCGTACGGACGGAGGCATCCTATGGTGTTGCTCGGTAGCTTTTCATTAAGAAAGTTGATTTAGTTTGCTTCGATGATAATTCACCAAGTTCTTTGATTTCTTCTTCTTCCTCTCTCGTCTTTTTAATTTACCTTTTGTGGAGATCTCTATATACCATAACAAGTATATACAACGTATTTGTTGGAGGCCCATCGCCGTAACAAGTGGTATCAGAGACAAGTTTTCGAGAGGAGAAGGTACCGATGGCGTTTAACAGCGCTAACGGAGGTGCGCAAGGATTCCCAATATTCAAAGGGGACAACTATGATTTTTGGTGCGTGAAGATACGGACGTTGCTGCGATCCCAAAATTTATGGGATTTTGTAGAAAATGGATGCAAGGAAGCAACCGGAGAGAATCTGAAAAAAGATGCGAAGGCGCTTTTCTTTATTCAGCAATCAGTTGATGACTCGATATTTTTTCACATTGCCGGCGCTACTCGATCGAAGGAAGCATGGGATATATTGCAGAAGGAATACCAAGGTAACGAAAAGGTACTCAGAGTTAAAATTCAAACTTTAAAAAGAAGATTTGAAACTTCTTTTATGCAAGAAAATGAAAATATTCATACTTTTTATTCTAGAGTAATGGAATTAGTTACCTTGATGCGTACTTATGGTGAACAGATTATTGATCAAACAGTAGTCGAAAAAATTTTAAGAAGTTTGACGAAAAAATATGGTGATGTAGTTTCTGCTATAGAAGAGGC
Source organism: Puya raimondii (assembly GCA_016920855.1). Lineage (NCBI taxonomy): Eukaryota > Viridiplantae > Streptophyta > Magnoliopsida > Poales > Bromeliaceae > Puya > Puya raimondii. The sequence continues at coordinate 212,779,240 of JABWPP010000050.1, read as the reverse complement.
AAAAGATTTATCTAAATTATCTTGTAGTGAACTTCTTGGTTCTCTTTTGGCACATGAGGAACGTAAAGATAGAACTGAAAATTTTTCTGAGCATGTTTTTCAAAGCGAATTGAAAAGCGATGAAAAAAGTGGTACAGATACTTTCAATCGTCAAGCTTCAGCATATGGTGACCATGGTAGAGGCCGTGGTCGTGGCCAAGGTAGAGGCCGCGGCGGTAGATCGGGTGGTTTCAACAATAGAAACGGTGAAGGATCAGGTAATTAAAATCAGAGAACCTACGGAGGTAACGATCAGCCCCATAATCGTAGAAATATTCAATGCTATTATTGTAAAAAAATTGGCCATATCGAGCGGTTTTGTCGATTGAAACAGCAAAACGCTAATTTTGCTCATGAAAATAATAAAAAAGATAATGTACTTTTTGCATGTCGTTCATTAGAAAAAGCTGCTAACAATATTTGGTATGTTGATAGTGGTTGTAGCAGTCACATGACAAGAAAAGAAGAAAACTTTATTAATTTGGATAAATCAGTTAAAGGCCGCGTAACAATGGGTGACGGCTATGTCCATAACGTGCACGGAAGAGGTACAATTGAGGTAAATATTTCTGGAATTCAAAAAATAAATAATGTCTTGTATGTTCCCGGACTGAATTCCAATCTTTTTAGTGTGGGTCAATTTTTGAAGGAAGGTTATTCGCTTATTTTTTTAAGATTCTAAGTGCACAATTTATGAAGAAAAAAATAAAAAGAATTTACTTTTTGAAGTTCCGATGACAGAAAATAAAGTTTTTCCTGTTCATGTTGCAATGAAAGTAGTGCTAGATGATGATTGGTTATGGCACTATAGATATGGTCACTTGAGTTTTAAGGGGCTTGATTTATTGCATAAAAATAATATGTTTGATGGTTTGCCTTTGATGCATAATAATGGATCCGTATGTGAAAGTTGTGTGCTAGGAAAGCATCACATGGACTCTTTTTCCGGAGAGAGCAATTGGAGAGCCAAAGAACCATTAGAATTGATACATGCAGATGTATGTGGGCCGATGCAGACACCGTCGCTCAGCAGCAATTACTACTTTGTGGTTTTCGTGGATGACTATAACCGGATGACTTGGGTTTATTTTATCAAAAATAAATCCGAAGCTTTTGATGCTTTTTAAAAATTTAAAAATTTGGTCGAGAATGAATCCGGTTATTATATTAGAAATCTCCATACAGATCGAGGGGGAGAATTTATTTCTAACAAGTTTGAAAATTTTTGTGAAGCTAATGGTATTCACAGGCAGTTGACAACCAGTTACACGCCTCAGCAGAACGGCGTTGCCGAGCGCAAAAATTGAAGTTTAGTGGAGATGGCAAAAAGCATGTTGAAGGCCAAAGGGCTCCCAAATAAATTCTGGGCAGAAGCAGTATCTACTGCAGCATACATTCTTCAGCGCTGGAGAATATTACACCCTATGAAGCGTGGACGGGTTGGAAGCCGGAGGTAAAACATTTTAAAATTTTTGGATCGGTCGCTTTTGTTCATATACCGTCACAAAATAGACAAAAATTGGATGATAATAGTCGAAAGTGTATTTTTGTGGGTTATAGCGAAAAAAGTAAAGCATATCGATTTTATAATTCTGCTACTAATTCTTTAATTATAAGTCGTGATGCTATATTTGATGAACAAAAGGCTTGGGATTGGAGTGCAAAAGTGCAGGGTAATCCACTTCCGATACTCGAAAATGAAACTGCAACTGAAAATAGAAACAATTGTGAAAGTACCACAAGTACAGAAACAACACCGCGAGCTTCACCACAGAGTTCACCAGAAACTTTTCCAGAGACGACGCCAAGAAAAGTAAGATCACTTAGTGAAATATATGAGCAATGCATGTACTCACAATTTGGTGAACCGCAAAGCTTCGAGGAGACGGCAAAATCTAATGATTGGTATAAGGTTACGAATAAAGAAATTACGGCGTTAGAGAAAAATAATACCCTGAAGCTTATTGAACCGCCTATAGAAAAAGAAGTTATTGGATTTAAGTGGATATATAAGGCGAAAAGGATATTGAGATATTCGAAAGGAACAAGAGACCAGTTGTGGTATACTAACACTAACGATTTTTATTTTGGTTGTTCTAATAGTGATTTGACAGGTTCAGTTGATGATCGAAAAAGCACGAGAAGGGTTCGAGTTGATACACTGTGCAACCGAGGAGCACATGGCCGATATTTTCACAAAGCCGCTACCATTAGAGAAATTCATATTTTGCCAAGAGAAGATCGGTGTGAATAACATTAGCATTATGGGGGAGTGTTAGAGATAATGCTAATGTATAATTAGACTAGATTTGATTATTTGGTTTTATCTCGTTATTAGATTTGGTTAATTAGATTGTGTTTAAGATGAAATCTAATTAGAGTAGGATTGCGTGTAATTAGTTATAAATAGAGAGGCCGGGATTATTGTGGCTAAGGAAGCCGGCGTTAATGAAGTTGTAGCCGGAGTCGCTCTAATTAATTAGAGGAGCAGGAGGTGCCGTACGGACGGAGGCATCCTATGGTGTTGCTGGGTAGCTTTTCATTAATAAAGTTGATTTAGTTTGCTTCGATGATAATGCACCAAATTCTTTGATTTCTTCTTCTTCCTCTCTCGTCTTTTTATTTTACCTTTTGTGGAGATCTCTATATACCATAACAAGTATATAGAACGTATTTATTGGAGGCCCATCGCCGTAACAATTTCAACCATAAAGGTTCACTTTTGTTGTTTGGTTTACTGTAATTTTACTTTTGGTCACAACTCGAACTTTCTAAATTTGCAAAAATAACTTCAAGTCACCCATATCGTAGTCAATTGTGGGAAAAAATATGAGAAAATAAGTAGTAAATTTTAACCCAACTTTCACACTTTCAGTCTTTACGTTATTTACTTTCATTCACCAAAATAAATTAGGTAAAAAATAATAATCCTTCATTCATTAGGTAAAAATAAGTTGACAGAATTAGAGACATATCAATCGCCAAAATACAGCAGTAAGGAGAAGTATACAATATTTTAGGAGATGTTGTAAAGCTAGGAACATAGGTATTTAAAAAGAGAGGAAATGACATTACAACATAATGATCACTGGGGTTCTTGTGGGAATGATCATTCTCCCAAATTGTAATGTTTGCAAGTTTGAACTTTTTTAATATCCAACAGAGGGTTGAAATATATGTCCCCCCCCTCCCCCTCCCCGCCGCCCAAAAAAAGGAAAAAGACAACACAGGAATAGAGAACATAAGCATTACTTTGCTGGAACTACACATAAGCATTACTTTGCTGGAACTACACATAAGCATTACTTTGTTGGAACAATAACATAGGTATAGAGAAACAGTAGAAAAAAAAAAAAAAAAAAAAAAAAAAAGAAAGAAAGAAAAAAAAAAATCCTCATTCATTAGGTAAAAAGAAGTAGACAGAAATAGAGGGTTACACAACCACCAAAATACATAAGAAGGGTAGTACTATAGCCTAGTTCCATATATACATATATGTATATATATATGTATATATGTATATATGTATATGTATACATATATGTATGTATATATGTATATGTATACATATATGTATGTATATATGTATATGTATACATATATGTATGTATATATGTATATACATATATATTTATATACATATATATATAAAATATATATACATATACATGTATACATATATATACACATATATATATATAAATACATATATACATATATATTTATATATGTATGTATATATGTATATACATATATATATAAATACATATATATATAAATATATATATATATATATACATACATATATATATACATATATATATATACATATATACATACATATGTGTATATATACATACATATATGTGTATATATATGTATACATGTATATGTATATATATTTATATATATATATGTATATATATATATATATGTATATATATGTATATATATATATATGTATATATATGTATATATACATATATATATATATGTACATATATATACATAAATACATATATTGTCACGCCCCGCCGGCCCTTTAACACCAACTAGGTGGAAAGGATAACCGCACGAGCGCGTGCCCCAGACCCGCCGAACGGATAGAGTCCTTTCTACCCGCCCAAGGCGTCACAACACAAGCTTATCCACAATGTTCCAACTAGGAACGGAGTACAAGAGTTGCACAAGGAAAGCATCAACCATAAAAGCTCTACTTCTATTACATCACATTCCACAATTATACATGCTAACTTTTTCTTTTCATTCCATACAACATGTTCCAAAATATGGAATATACAAAGTTTATACATGTAATACAAATCCCCTATGCTATCATAGTCCAAAGCTCGGGGTACAACTCTATGTATCACCAAAATGGAAGGGTCGCTATCTACAAAGCCAAACCCTTGCCTCGCTCCGCCGCCTCACTCGCGGAAGGACCTGGGAAAATGGGGGGTGAGAACTATAAACATAGTTCCCAGTGGGTAAGGCCACCCAAGAGAGAAGCTCGACCCACCAGGTCCAAAGAAACACCACATGCATAAGTTAGATCATATATAACTATGCAACAATTATTTACATGCTTAGTAAATAAACATAAAGGATGCAACCAAAATGAAACATAATTTATCATTCTCTCCTAGGTTCATCCTATATTCCACATTGACTAAGTTCTTTTACTTATCATTTACTTATGGTTGCGGAATGGCCGTCGCACCATAGTTGTTTCAACATTCGAGGAGTGAAATCGTCACCTCCTATTCGAGTAGCGAAATCGTCGCATACTCGGGATAGCGAAATCGTCGCATACCCCCTTCGACACCGCCAATCCATGGCGCGGTAGCGAAATCGTCGCACACCCGGGATAGCAAAATCGTCGCACATCCATGTCGGCACCGCCAAATCGTGGCACGGTAGCGAAATCGTCGCCTACCCGGGATAGCAAAATCGTCGCACATCCCCTTTGTTCTCGTTTCTTGCTTGACAACCCAAGTTCCATAATCTTAGATTCAAGTCACTAAGTCTCACCTATGTTTAATAACACTAGGTTTACTTTCTTGTTCTCAACCTAGGTTCCATGACTCTAGGTTCCAATCACATGTCCAACCTATGTTCAATGACACTAGGTTTACATCTCACATGTTCCAACCTATATTCAATAACATTAGGTTAAGTTCTCACACCATTCCAACCTATGTTCAATGACACTAAGTTAAATGTCACTTGTTCCAACCTATGTTCAATGACACTAGGTTTAATCATACATATTCCAACCTATGTTCAACAACACTAGGTTAGATTCTCACATGCAACCATAAAACAAGTATAGATAATTGAATTATACTTGAATATTCATATCATGCAATAGGAGTTCATTGTTCTACCCATCATGATTTCTACCATTGCCAACATGCAAGTCCTAGGGTTCACATACATATACCATTTTGTTCTTAAATGGATAATTACTCTAGACATGGAAGTGACCTAATCACTTCGGTAACCATAAAACCCACCTCAAGAGCTTCCAAATCTTGTGTTCTTCAAGCTCCTAAGTGTCCAAGCTTGGAGTTCTTGCTTCAACCCAAGCTTCAACAAGAAAAAGGTTCGTTACTCATTACGAACCCTAAATCCATCTCAAAATACGAAATCAAGTGTTCTAACATGATTTCCTATGCCTCAATTGCAATTATCGAAGGTCCAAATATTTTTAGAACCCTTCATTGCAAAAGCCCTCATTCTACCTAGGGTTTGCATGCATGCAAGCCAAACCCTAGATTTCGTGGCCAATCTTCCACCATTTGTGATCTAGATTGCCAAGGGTTCCCAAAAACCTCTTTTCAAAGAATCAAATCCAAGGTTTGAACCCAAAACATGAGGTACTAACCTTAACCACGAAATCTCCAAGCTTCTTCTTGCACCAAGAAGCCTCTTTTCTCCTTTGGAAGCCTTTTCCAAGATCAATCCACCACTTCTCCAAGCTTTTGGAGAGATCTCTAGAGAGAGAAAGTGAGAGGAGAGGGAGGGGAGTGTGGAGAAGAAGGTCCTGTGAAAGGGGGAGTGTTCCCTGCCTTTCAAATACCCCATGGCATGTGAAAAGACCTAAATGCCCTTCTCCAATCAAAACACAACACCCAGCCCACTCTGGGCATTGTATACCGGTATGTGCATTTTGCATACCGGTATACGGGTACACATTCCGGTATACCTCAGGGATTCCGCAAAACCCGAGAGCAAGGCTCACTGTTTCGAACATCACATACCAGTATCCCATTTTCGCATACCGGTATACCCTCAAGGAATCCCGCAAACCCGAGAGTTGGGTTTCTCGGTTTCTCCTGGCATTCCGGTATACCCTCCTCACATACCGGTATACCAAGCTCCAATTCCGGTATTGGAGTTCACATACCGGAATCCAGTGCAGACTTTACCAATTCTGCAGTTTTAACTTATCGAGGTCCGTTTTCACGCCTCTTTTGCGCCGAAAATACTTCGCATAAGTCCTAAACTTGGTCGAAGCCTCACACATAGCCTCTTATGCCATTTTCTCACTAGAACTCTACAATTTGTAGAAGTTCAGTACGATGCACTGAAATTCAGTGTACTACATTCCACCCCCCTTAAAGAGAGTTTCGGCCGCGAAACTAAAATCATACCTCAGCTGGACTCAGCGAAGAGGTAAGGAACCGCTCTTTCATCGAGCTTTCCAATTCCCATGTAGCCTCGCGCTCACCGTGATTTGTCCATTGTACTTTCACATAAGGAATTTCACGGTTCCTTAAACTTTTCACCTCGCGATCCATGATACACAAGGGAAACTCCTCATAAGTCATATCCTCGTGAAGCTCCATAGGCACATACTCGAGGACGTGCGCTGGATCATATACATACTTGCGGAGGGTCGATACATGGAACACATTGTGTACCCCCGCAAGTTTTGGCGGCAAAGCTAGCCGATATGCCACGGATCCCACACGCTCCAAAACCTCATAAGGTCCAATGTAACGGGGACTCAACTTACCCCGAACACCAAATCGCTTCACCCCTCTCATGGGTGACACTTTCAAGAAGACGCGGTCTCCTACCGCGAACTCCAAATCTCGTCGACGTCGATCGGCATAACTCTTTTGTCTAGATTGCGCCGTCGACAAGTGTTCGCGTGCCAAGCGGACCTTTTCCTCCGCTTCACGCAACACGTCCGGTCCTAAGACCCTCCTCTCGCCGACTTCACTCCAATGAATAGGAGAGCGGCATTTTCTTCCATACAAAACCTCAAAAGGTGCCATATCGATGCTAGCTTGATAGCTATTATTGTAAGCAAATTCAGCCATCGGTAGATGAGTAGGCCACGCACCTTTGAAGTCCAACACACACGCTCGTAGCATATCCTCCAAAATCTGAATTGTCCTTTCCGATTGACCGTCGGTTTGAGGATGAAATGCTGAACTGAAATCGAGCCGTGTACCCAAAGCTTCTTGCAAGCTTTTCCAAAAGTGCGATGTGAAACGGGGATCTCGATCTGAAATTATCGAGGTCGGAACCCCGTGCAACCGCACAATCTCGTCGAGGTAGACTTGGGCTAACTTGTCTCCCGACCAAGTGGTGTGGATTGGCAAAAAGTGTGCCGACTTTGACAAACGATCCACCACCACCCATATCGCATCGTGGCCACCTAGCGATCGAGGTAAGCCCACAACAAAGTCCATCGCGATATTTTCCCACTTCCAAACTGGAATGGGCAATCCTTGTAGTTTTCCCGCCGGAAAGCGACGCTCGGCCTTTACTTGTTGGCACACTAAGCATTGCGCCACAAAGCGTCCAACATCAAGTTTCATCCCCGGCCACCAATAATGCAATTTGAGGTCCTTATACATTTTGGTGCCGCCCGGGTGAATCGCATAGGGAGAAGTGTGAGCTTCTTTCAAGATCTCCCTACGAATGTCCTCAACCTTCGGCACGCACAATCGATTTCGAAATCGAATTGCGCCCCTCGAATCTACATGATAATCACCGGCATGCCCGCTCTCGATAGTACCCCGCACCTTTTGGAGCTCCGGATCACCGGATTGCTTTTCCTTTATTTGCTCCAACAAGGTCGGCCACACCTCGAGACTCATAAGTTTAGCGGGGACGCCCGGGGGCCACGACTTCCAAGTCAAACCGGCCCATTTCCTTGATTAACGGCATTTGTCCCGTCATCTCAATCGCGAAGTTCTCCACGGATTTTCTACTGAGCGCATCGGCCACCACATTGGCTCTACCCGGGTGGTACAAGATGGTCAAGTCGTAATCTTTTATCAACTCCAACCACCTCCGCTGCCTCAAATTCAACTCTTTCTGAGTGAATAAATACTTTAGGCTTTTGTGATCCGTGTAGACCTCACAATGCTCCCCGTACAAGTAGTGTCTCCACAACTTGAGTGCGAAAACCACCGCCGCAAGCTCTAAGTCGTGGGTGGGATAATTCTGCTCATAGCTCTTCAGCTGTCGAGAGGCATATGCTATTACTTGTCCTCTTTGCATAAGCACACACCCAAGACCACGATGTGATGCATCGCTATACACCACAAAACCCTCCCCCGCAATCGGCAAGGCGAGGACCGGAGCCGAAGTCAACCTTTCCTTTAGCTCCTTAAAGCTTTGGTCGCATTCCTCGCTCCAAATATACTTGGCCCCCTTGCGGGTAGGACGCGTTAGTGGACCGGAGATTTTTGAAAATCCCTCCACGAACCGCCGATAATACCCCGCAAGACCCAAAAAGCTCCGCACTTCCGTGACATTGGTCGGGCGAGGCCAATCCTTGACTGCCTCCACTTTCATAGGGTCCACAGATACTCCTCCTGCGCGAAAATTACGTGACCCAAGAAAGCGACCTCACGGATCCAAAATTCGCACTTTTTCAACTTGGCGAATAATTTGTTCTCCCGAAGAACTTGAAGCACAATCCTCAAGTGCTCTTTATGTTCCTCCTCACTCCGGGAGTAGACAAGAATATCATCTATGAACACAACCACAAATTTATCTAATAGTGGTTTGAACACACGGTTCATTAAGTCCATGAACGCTGCCGGGGCATTGGTAAGCCCAAATGGCATAACCGTGAATTCATAATGTCCATACCGCGTCCTAAACGCGGTCTTATGCACATCCTCCCGTTTGATCTTCAATTGGTGATAACCAGATTGTAAATCAATCTTTGAATATACCCGAGACCCTTGCAACTGATCGAACAAGTCATCAATTCGTGGTAATGGGTACTTATTCTTGACGGTCACTTTGTTCAACTCGCGGTAATCCACACACAACCGCAGCGAACCGTCCTTTTTCCTCACAAATAGAACAGGGGCTCCCCAAGGTGACACACTTGGCTTGACGAAACCCTTGTCCATTAAATCTTGTAATTGTGCTTTCAATTCCTTCAGTTCCGCGGGTGCCATCCTGTACGGAGCCTTAGAGATCGGCGCCGTACCCGGGAGCAAATCAATCACGAATTCTATTTCCCGGTCTGGTGGCATTCCGGGCAACTCCGTCGGAAACACATCCGGAAACTCTTGGACTATAGGAATGTCCTCGAGCCCCAACACTTCCTTACGGTCATCCACTACCGTCGCCAAGTAGGCAATGCAACCACTAGCAATAAGTTTTCTTGCTTGCGACGTGGACACCATCGAAGCAAAGAGTGAGCTCCTACACCCACGGTACACAAACTCTTTGTGTCCGGGCTCTTTAAACTTCACTATCCGACTCTCACAATCAATAGTAGCGTGATACTTAGAGAGCCAATCCATTCCTAGGATCAAATCATATTCATTCATTCGATTTAATACCATCAAGTCAGCTGGCATGATCCAATTTTCTATCCTCACAGGACAACCCATACACGCGTGATGTACACAAAAAGTGTGTTCGGGTACTTGTACCGTTCTTGCATGTGTGGCATCTATGATTTCTATTCCATGTGCTATAGCAAATGATCGAGCAATGAATGAATGCGATGCACCAGTATCAAACAAAGCTCTACATCGAATGCCTTTAATTAACACAATACCTGCCACGACGTCCTCCTGAGTAGCAGGCTCCTCCACCTGCGAGGCGAACACTCGTCCACTGGGTGCTGGCCGCTGGCCCTCCAATGGTCTCGGCGGCTGTGCACGGCCCGCTGACATCGCCGCGGGTGGGATGCCCGCAAGCTGCCTCGGGGATGCAAATGCCGATGCCGATGACGGTGCTCGGCCATCATCCATCGGACAGTTGTACCGCAGGTGCCCTTGCTGTCCGCACTTGTAGCACCGGCCCTCACGATGTTCACACTGCTGAGGGGCGTGGGGGCCGCTACAAATCGGGCACGGGGTCGGGGGTCGGTTCCGTCGGGACCCTCGAGGCTGATTTTGGGATTGCGAGTGCTTCGGGGGCCGCTTAGAGCTAGATTGCCCACCCGAGCCACCCGCCGGTCGTTTCTTCCCTTTTTTTTTTTCTTTCTCTTTCTCCCCCAAGAATCGCGCTCCTCGCGCGCACAAGCATTCCCGTGCTCCACCCAAAGAGCACGGTCCAAGACCTCCGCGAAGGTCCGCAACTTAAGGGCGTGCACCGCCCGAAAGATATCTGGTCGAAGTCCGCGCACGAAGCAATCAACCTTGTCTAGCTCCCCGCGAACAACGTGCGGCACGCAGTTAATGATGTACGAGAGAACTCCCTCTCGTACTCGCGTACCGAGCGGTTCCCCTGCTTTAACTTGCGGAACCTCTCCTGAAGCTTTCTTTTCTCGCTATCGGGGAAATAGGTGGCGAACACCATGCCCCGAAACTCCTCCCATGACGGTGGTGGAAGGCTAGGGAGTCGATCACGCCGAACCCCTTTCCACCACACCTTCGCCGACCGCTCTAGACAATGAACGGCGAGGTGCACCTTGTCCCTCTCCAAGGTATAAAGGTCCTCGAAGAGCGTCTCGATAGCGTCGATCCATGTTTCTACGTCCCACGGATCTACGTTCTCCCCGCTAAAGATAGGCGGGTTGAACTTTTTGAACCTCATTAGAGCCGCAAGCGCGCGCTCTCGCTCCGTATCCTTCATGTCGGAATCGGGTATAGGGGCACCCGACCCCTCGGCTACAACCGGTGGCGCAGGTGGCACCACGGCTGGCGTCGGTGTCACCTCCACGGCCGGTGCCGAAGCAGAGGCCGGAGGTACTCCCGACCTTTCCTCCCTAGTCGCAGCCGTCTGCCGCGCCATCTCGTCTTGGAGCCTTTTAATTTGCTCCTCCTGTCGTTGCATGGCTTCGGCCTGTTGCCGAACCACGCCCATCAACTCGGTCAACTCATTACGAAGAGCCGAGTTCTCGCCCTCCCCGAGTTGTTCGGGAGCCGCGCCCGATCCTCCGGGCCCAGCACTCTTAGGAGGCCGTCCACGTACCATTATCCTGAAAACACAAGGACTTTGGTCATTTCATGACATTCAAAGTCATTTGCGACATAACATTTCACGAAAATAAACGTGAACCCAATCTAGGCGAAAGTCACACAAGGGTCCTTATTCCCCTCACTTGGTTTTCATGTTGTCGGCCGCCAACATGAACACACTTGGTGAAGAATAAGACACACCTCGAATCTACCTCTATTTCCAATTAGAGGCATAAGGACATAACCCAATCACTTATCTTTCGCCACATCAAAGATCTCGTCACTCACGAGCCTACACTCCTAGGTCATTTCCATCCTAGGGTTTCTTAGGTCAACCTAGACCGTTTCTATTCTCTGATACCACCTCAGTCTGTCACGCCCCGCCGGCCCTTTAACACCAACTAGGTGGAAAGGATAACCGCACGAGCGCGTGCCCCAGACCCGCCGAACGGATAGAGTCCTTTCTACCCGCCCAAGGCGTCACAACACAAGCTTATCCACAATGTTCCAACTAGGAACGGAGTACAAGAGTTGCACAAGGAAAGCATCAACCATAAAAGCTCTACTTCTATTACATCACATTCCACAATTATACATGCTAACTTTTTCTTTTCATTCCATACAACATGTTCCAAAATATGGAATATACAAAGTTTATACATGTAATACAAATCCCCTATGCTATCATAGTCCAAAGCTCGGGGTACAACTCTATGTATCACCAAAATGGAAGGGTCGCTATCTACAAAGCCAAACCCTTGCCTCGCTCCGCCGCCTCACTCGCGGAAGGACCTGGGAAAATGGGGGGTGAGAACTATAAACATAGTTCCCAGTGGGTAAGGCCACCCAAGAGAGAAGCTCGACCCACCAGGTCCAAAGAAACACCACATGCATAAGTTAGATCATATATAACTATGCAACAATTATTTACATGCTTAGTAAATAAACATAAAGGATGCAACCAAAATGAAACATAATTTATCATTCTCTCCTAGGTTCATCCTATATTCCACATTGACTAAGTTCTTTTACTTATCATTTACTTATGGTTGCGGAATGGCCGTCGCACCATAGTTGTTTCAACATTCGAGGAGTGAAATCGTCACCTCCTATTCGAGTAGCGAAATCGTCGCATACTCGGGATAGCGAAATCGTCGCATACCCCCTTCGACACCGCCAATCCATGGCACGGGTAGCGAAATCGTCGCACACCCGGGATAGCAAAATCGTCGCACATCCATGTCGGCACCGCCAAATCGTGGCACGGTAGCGAAATCGTCGCCTACCCGGGATAGCAAAATCGTCGCACATCCCCTTTGTTCTCGTTTCTTGCTTGACAACCCAAGTTCCATAATCTTAGATTCAAGTCACTAAGTCTCACCTATGTTTAATAACACTAGGTTTACTTTCTTGTTCTCAACCTAGGTTCCATGACTCTAGGTTCCAATCACATGTCCAACCTATGTTCAATGACACTAGGTTTACATCTCACATGTTCCAACCTATATTCAATAACATTAGGTTAAGTTCTCACACATTCCAACCTATGTTCAATGACACTAAGTTAAATGTCACTTGTTCCAACCTATGTTCAATGACACTAGGTTTAATCATACATATTCCAACCTATGTTCAACAACACTAGGTTAGATTCTCACATGCAACCATAAAACAAGTATAGATAATTGAATTATACTTGAATATTCATATCATGCAATAGGAGTTCATTGTTCTACCCATCATCATGATTCTACCATTGCCAACATGCAAGTCCTAGGGTTCACATACATATACCATTTTGTTCTTAAATGGATAATTACCCTAGACATGGAAGTGACCTAATCACTTCGGTAACCATAAAACCCACCTCAAGAGCTTCCAAATCTTGTGTTCTTCAAGCTCCTAAGTGTCCAAGCTTGGAGTTCTTGCTTCAACCCAAGCTTCAACAAGAAAAAGGTTCGTTACTCATTACGAACCCTAAATCCATCTCAAAATACGAAATCAAGTGTTCTAACATGATTTCCTATGCCTCAGTTGCAATTATCGAAGGTCCAAATATTTTTAGAACCCTTCATTGCAAAAGCCCTCATTCTACCTAGGGTTTGCATGCATGCAAGCCAAACCCTAGATTTCGTGGCCAATCTTCCACCATTTGTGATCTAGATTGCCAAGGGTTCCCAAAAACCTCTTTTCAAAGAATCAAATCCAAGGTTTGAACCCAAAACATGAGGTACTAACCTTAACCACGAAATCTCCCAAGCTTCTTCTTGCACCAAGAAGCCTCTTTTCTCCTTTGGAAGCCTTTTCCAAGATCAATCCACCACTTCTCCAAGCTTTTGGAGAGATCTCTAGAGAGAGAAAGTGAGAGGAGAGGGAGGGGAGGGAGTGTGTGGAGAAGAAGGTCCTGTGAAAGGGGGAGTGTTCCCTGCCTTTCAAATACCCCATGGCATGTGAAAAGACCTAAATGCCCTTCTCCAATCAAAACACAACACCCAGCCCACTCTGGGCATTGTATACCGGTATGTGCATTTTGCATACCGGTATACGGGTACACATTCCGGTATACCTCAGGGATTCCGCAAAACCCGAGAGCAAGGCTCACTGTTTCGAACATCACATACCGGTATCCCATTTTCGCATACCGGTATACCCTCAAGGAATCCCGCAAACCCGAGAGTTGGGTTTCTCGGTTTCTCCTGGCATTCCGGTATACCCTCCTCACATACCGGTATACCAAGCTCCAATTCCGGTATTGGAGTTCACATACCGGAATCCAGTGCAGACTTTACCAATTCTGCAGTTTTAACTTATCGAGGTCCGTTTTCACGCCTCTTTTGCGCCGAAAACACTTCGCATAAGTCCTAAACTTGGTCGAAGCCTCACACATAGCCTCTTATGCCATTTTCTCACTAGAACTCTACAATTTGTAGAAGTTCAGTACGATGCACTGAAATTCAGTGTACTACATATATATACATATACATATATACATATATATACATATACATATATACATATATATACATATACATATATACATATATATACATATACATATATACATATATATACATATACATATATACATATATATACATATACATATATACATATATATACATATATACATATATATACATATATATACATATACATATATACATATATATACATATACATATATACATATATATACATATACATATATACATATATATATACATATACATATATATATACATATACATATATATATATACATATACATATATACATATATATACATATACATATATACATATATATACATATACATATATACATATATATACATATACATATATACATATATATATACATATACATATATACATATATATACATATACATATATACATATATATACATATACATATATACATATATATATACATATACATATATACATATATATACATATATATATATAAATGGAAACTTGTCGAAGATGAGAGTAGTTGTCCTTGTTGTTTTGTAGAAGTTGTTTCTTGAAGATGCTGGATGCCTGAAGATGCTTTGCGGAAGGTTGGAGAAGAGTGTTGATGATGTCCTAAAATTCTTTTTCTTTTGTCGTTTTCTTGATTCTTTTTGCAACGCTTTCTGAGTGGTGTCCTTTGAAGAGTGAGTGGCGTCCTTTGATGTAGATTTTTCTGAGTGGTGTCCTTTGATGTAGATTAGAGAGGATATCCGAAGATGTTTGTTTGGGTTTGGTTGTTTCTTGTCAAAAAAATTTCTAACTTTTGCTTGTAATCGTAAGGATTACAACGGGATTAATCAAAAAGTATCCTTAACTTTTTCTTATGATCATAAGGATCATAACGGGATTATTGCTAAGAAAAAATTATCCCCTAATTTTTGCATGTTGATCATAAGGATCCACAACGGGGTTTTTATTATTTTAATTAATCTATAGTATCTAAATTATGCATTAGAATGCTGTCATCTGAAATACCTACTCCAGAACTTGTGTTTTGACTTGAAAAGATAGAGGAAGAGATATGCGATGGAATTGTTGACTTGCTAGAGGAGCTTGCCTGTAGGTCTTCTGTAATTATTCTTGGCCCTTCTAATTTTTTGTCTGATTCTATATGATTTGGTGTTTTATGGTAGCTAATCCAAAAATTGTCTATTAAGCATTTTTGCTCTTCAGTTAGGTGTTTGGAAGTGTCTCTTATTCTAAATACTAGGTTACTGTCTTGTGGAAAAGAAATTAAGTTTTCTTTACCGAAAGTAAGTCTTCTAGCAAACTGTGTTCTGTCTTGTTGTTGGTTTGGTCTTTGCTCCGGATATCTGGAAAAATATTCATCATGTTATTTTCAAAGGTATTATTAAAGCCCAAAATTTCTGTAATATCCAGGACTTTTGAATTAATACAGCTTGGAATTTGGAGAGAATGTAAAGACCGAGAATTTTATTATATAATTTAACTCTCCGTTGATGATGTTTTTATGTGTATTTTAATTACATAATCACTCGTCAAGTTCCGGGTGAAAACGAAGTGGAATAAAAGAGTTACGCGATTTCGAAAATTCACTTAAGTGAATAGTAACTCTGATTTTCCGGATAGGTCGATGATTAGAGATGGCTTCCGGAGTGTATCGGACTCCGTTCTTAGTGGTCCAATAGCTCGTTTTCAACTGTCCGACTATTCTGGACTCGATGGCACTGACGGATTTTGGATTTGATACACGGTTTTCAAGAAAACTGGACCTTGTCGAAACAATAGACTTTTATTCTTTATTGTGTTGACTATGCAAAGCTTACCGAAGCTCCGCTTTGCGTGTGAACCCTCAGATAGGGACCTATCGTGTGAAAGAAAGTTGGTGACGATGAACTTTGGTCACGAGTTCGCTAATCGAGAGGATTTAAAAAGTGATTATCGACAAGTAAGCAATTGATGTATGGATGAATCGGAAAGAGGATGAGTTCGTCGCGAATCGACAGCCTTATCGAATGAAACAAAATCGTGAGTTCGATGTCTCGGCAGTGCCGAACGCGCTGGCGCTATCCGTTCAGAAATCTGACGGACGGATCGCAAGATGTAATGTGGTTACCGAGGAAAGGTCAAAAGGTTAATCTTGATGTTCCGCGAAAAGTTACAGTATTTTATGTACCGAATCGCGTGAGACGTTTCGTGGTGGTGCCTACGCGCAAAATGCACGTGCTGTGACGGACTCAGTAATAAATACTGACTTTTGGTGGACTTATATGTAAGTTGGCACATGTATACATATAGGCCTCTAGGGTTTCTCACTTGTTAACCCTAACCCTAGCTGCTAACTACCCCCCAGGCCCTGACCACCTCCCCTCCTCCTGCTCTATCCCTGCACGCAGCCGCCGCCGCCGGCGACCCAGATCCGGCCGGCCAAGGACTGCAGCACCACCCTCACCTTCCCTCACCATCATCACCACCACCACCATCTCTCTCCCCCTCTCCGTCAAGGACCAACCAGGGTGGCCCTCACCCTCGAGTTCCCTCTCTCCGGCGTCGCCCTGACCCTCCGACGCGCCGCTCCGCCGCCTCCGGCAACCCCCGGCGCCACTGCTGCCTCTGCAGCCTTGGCCGGAGCCGCAGGGACCTGTGCGGGCTGGTGGTGACATAGACCACTAGCCGCAGCCTCCCCTGACCCCCTGTGATCTCTCTCGGCTCCCCGGCATCGCCGCACCCGATCCCTGGCGTCGCCGTCGCCGCCGATCGTGCCGAGCGCCGCCGCGGCCGATATGAGCCTGAGAGCTTGCGGGCGGCCGTGCGACTTGACGCGCCGCCGCCGCTGCTCCGGCCGGCCTTCCCTTCCTCCCTCGTGACCCCGGAGGGATCCCCGTCACCGTCCGGCGCCGCCCTGCCGCCGCCGCCGCCGCCGCTGAGACTAACCCGACCTCATCCCGGGTTGGTGCGGGCTAGGGCACCACCGCCCGCCGCAACTGCCGCCTCCCACCGCCGGCTGATGCGAGCCCCGGCCGTCCCCCGCCGGCCGCACCTGACTCCCACCGGCGCACCCGCCGTCGTCGCCGCCGTCGGCCGGAGCAACACATTGCTCTCGGGTTCAGCCCGAGATGGGGCTGTTTTGGACAGCATCACTGTTCCGGCGATCCGAGCACTTCCGTTGACCCCTCTGGTGAGCACAACCTTCCTGAGGTGCTGACTACCTCCGTGCTCACATGTTTTGTAATTATCAAGGCCTGAAACAGCAAGTTATTGATCGTCGCTCCCGGACCGCCTTTCCGGTTGAGGTTCTGGTTGCTCCCGTGCACTCCTCGGTCGTTCTCTGTGCTCCGGACAGTGAGCACAGCCTCCAACTTGTCGAGACCTAGCAGGGTGTGTCTCGGCGAGCCTCGATTATGCTCGGATCGAGGTATCGACCCATAAACTCCGTAAAACGCATGTTATATTGCAATTAGATGCATGTTTAGGGACTTTTGGGCAATTTAGCTGCTGTGGACAGCGTGTTCACGCTACGCGTGACCTGTGGACTGATTGTCCAAGGTCCGCTGTCCTTCGTTTGTCCGAAGATGGGTTTTCAGAGCGTTTCCCGAAGAAATCCGTCGGCGAAACGTGGTTTCCAGCTCGGAAACTTCCGACGCAATGTGTGTGACTTGTGGGCTGCCGCTGAGCCTTATTGGCTGGTTGTCTCGGCCGTCTCGTGTATTCGAAGATGCCCGGTGAGCGGCAGTGGGTTCCGGTGTCGAAATCGACACTTACGGGAACCCGGATCGGAACGATTGTCCGACGATGATCGTTCCGATGTTCGATCTTGTGCTTGCTGCCCAAACACCCAAAGGGATGTGTTTTGGGGCAGTGGTTGACTCGTGGCATGAGTCGGTGAGTTTCGGGACACTCCGTGAGTCCCGGCGGAGTCCCGGTATGATTTTGGGACTTCCGGCGAGTTACAGTAATCAGCTTTGGGAAACCGATCCCCGTGGGATCGTGTGTGGGCTTGTGAGTTAGCATTTCTTATATGTGGGTTAGATACTAACCCGGTGGACCCTCCGTAGGTCCGGTTGACGATCCTCCACAGTCGGGAGACAGACGCGATATTCGCACAGGTGGGTACTTCGATCCGAAGTTGGTTTAGTGGTGCATGCTCGGTGACGTTTCTTCCACTCTCCCTTTTTATATTTCGTATACATATATGCATGTGATAGTGAGCTAGCACCTTGTGATCTCTACTTGCATCCTTTTCTTGTTCTAGCAGTAGAGTTGATATGATTATATCTGTATCTGAGATGATGTTCTCGTGACCTTCTTGGTCGGTTTTCTTGACACGGTTGTCTGATGACCTATACGGTCGGTATACCCGGAGGGGTGGATTATTGGCTGTTTGCCAACATTTATTGGTCATACTTGCATTGATCGCCATTACTCTTGCGCATTTCGCGAACACCAGCGGTTGATCCCCGCAAGAGGGTGTTCTTTTCCGGAAAAGTGGTCGTGTTTCCGACCCGTGAGCTCAGTTGGGCACTTATATGCTGGCAGAGTAGGAGTGGCATGAGCCTGAGGTCTGTGGACCGGCGTGGTATGTTCAGATTGGGTATATTTGCTATATTCATTTGTTGATGCATGTCATTTACAGTAGCACTAGTGCAGTTGTACCTTGTTTCCCTTCTTTCATAGCTACTGTATTGTTATACCTATCTATCTCCTGGTTATCGGTGTGTACGCTTGCCTTCGTCGGCTTGCGGTACCCACTGGGAGGAGGAGACATGTTTACATGTTCTCACTCCCCCGCTTTGTTGATTTTCAGGTGATCCAGCTGGTTCGAGTCGGGGCGAGACGTGAGGCACGTCATTTGCGATCATTAGAACTCCCGACCTGGTCATTGGTTTAGTTTCTTTACTTGCATTATGAATAAATAACTTTAGAATTATGGTTCAGTTTTATTTACTCTTTGGACATGTAGTTTTATTAATGCTTAATAAAATACTTGTGATAAGATTTGCAAAACCCGTCTCCTACCCTTCGTGATAGCTTTTCTCTAAACTGAAAGGATCTTTCTGTTGGTGATACGTTTGAATTATTGATGTGAATGAAATGAATGTGTTGTATATGTACTTGTGCGACGCCGTGTAGATACAGCAGAGGTTCTGTCCGAGTGAACAGTGGACTCCCTGTGTTTGTGGCGGGTCTGTCGTCTCTGGGGTCAAGATTGTTAATGTATTAATAAAAAGAAAAAAAAAATTATCCTGTATTTTTCCGCTGATATTTTATAAACTCTAAATGGACCCCCGGGGCGTGACAGAGAAATGGAGGACTTTTGTGTAATTATACGTGAGTGGTGTAAAGAGGGCTTTCGATCTGCGAATCGGCAACCAAATCGAACAAAACAAAATCGTGAGTTTGATGTCTCGACAGTACTGATCGCGCTGGCGCCATTCGTTCGGAAATCCGACGGACGGATCGCAAGATATAATGCGTTTTCCGAGGAAGGGTCAAAATGCCATTTTTGGTATTTCAAGAAAAGTGCTAATACTTTATGTACCGAATCGCGCAAGATCGATCGTGGAGGTGCATGCGCATGTTTTTCACATGATGTGAGGGTCTCAGTAAGAAATACTGAGTTTTGAGGGGACTTTTATGCAAATGACCTATTGCATATATATAGGCTCTTAGGGTTCCTTCACGCAAACCCTAACCCTAGGCTTTGTTCACCCTCACCTGAGCCTCCAGCCGACTCCCCTCCTTCCTCTGCGTGCGCTGCGCGCCTTTCGGCCGCCGGCGACCGAGTCCCGGCCGGCCAACCACCGCCAACACCACCCTCACTTTTCCTCTCCATCATAACCACCACCTCCCCCTCTCCCTTTCTCTGCCGAGGATCAAGCAGGGTGACCCTCACCCTCTGGAGGCTGTTCGATGATCCGGAGGCTGTTCCGATGCCTCCGGAGGTGAGCACGGTGATCGTCGGTCAGTGCCGAACGCGATGCTCACCTTCATTGTGGTCAGCGCCTCCCGGATCTGCGAAATAAGCGCGATCATCGTGCAGTGCGCATAGTTTGCTGAAGTTCGCGTCGCACCCGCGCGCTCCACAGTGTCCGGATGTGCTCCAAATTGTGAGCACGGCCTCCGGCATGTCGAAACCTTGCAGCACGTGTCTCGGTTGGCTCCGAAGCCCACCCGATTAAAAGATCGGGCTGTTAGACCTTAAATTTCATATAAAGTAATGTAATTTTACATAACTTGAGGGGCTTACGTGCAAATGTGCACTTCGGGGCTGCTGCGGGCAGTGCTGTGAGTGGCGTGTGACCTCCGGACTGATTGTCCAAGGTCCGATACCGCTCGCTGAAGGTAAACGTCAATTACGGTGCGTTTTTCCGATAAAAGTTATCGTCTGAACGCAGTTACGGCTCGAGAATTATCCGATGCCGGTCGATTGTCGTAAAATGGTCGCTAAGCCTTGTTGGCTGGTCTTGGGGACTGTCTCGAGTGTTCAGAGACGTCCGGTGAGCGACGGTGGGTCCCGATGTCGAAATTGACACTTCCGGGAACCCGGATCGGAAAGATTATCCGACGATAATCGTTTAAATGTGGAACCTAGTGTTTGCTGCCGGAACACCCAAATAGGTGTGTTTCGGAGCAGCGGTTGACTCGTAGAGCGACTTGGTGCCTTTCGGGACTTCTCGTGGGTCCCGAGGACATCCCGATACGGTTTCGAGATTTTCGGCGATTTACGGAGATCGGTTTGGGAAACCGAGTCTCGGGATTGTGGGATGTGTGCATGAGTCATGTATTGAGTTAGGTGAGATTTGTCCTTGACTCGGTGGGCCTATTGTAGGTCCGGTCGATTTGCGGAGCGTCCCGGATTCCGACGCGGTTGTTTAGAGGTGGGTACTTTGATTCGAGGTTGACCTTGTGGTGTATGCTCGGTGACGTCCTCTTCACTCTCTTTTATATTCCTTGCATATTCTACTTGTGAGCTTAGCACCCATTGACCCTTATGATTATTGCTCTACTTGTTTATATTCTAGTATTTATTATCATGATCTAGAAGTAGAGCGGTTTGACTATTGTGACCTATTCGGTCGGTTCTGTGGTTCTTGTGACTGGATGACCCATGTGGTCGGGTTGCCCTGCGGGGTAGGATTTTTGGTTTGTTGACGACAGATGGTTATTGATCATATTCGCATTGATCGCCACGGCTTATGGGCATCTTCACGTACACCAGCGGTTTGGCCACCGCAAGAGGGTGTACTTTTTCGAAAAAGTGGTCGGTCGCCGACCCGTGGACCCGGTGGTGGTTTTCGCCAGGGACGTATGCCAGGGAAAGCCTTATGTGGCATTGCCTGAGGTCTTTAGACCGACACGGCGGTTGGATTGGGTATATTTGAACTATTCTTCCATTGATGCATTATTCATACAGTGGCTGTAGTTTATTTACCTGCTTCTCCACTTACTTGCATAGCTACTGTATTACTCTACTCCTTTCAGTTTCCTGTCTGCCAGTGCAGTACCTACTGGGAGGGGGAGACATGTGTACATGTTCTCACCCCCCACTATCATTTACAGGTGACTTGGGTGGAGAGGGTTGGGACGGTGCGCGAGGCACGACGGGCGAGTGACTCTTGGAGCCCGACTAGCTAGTGGTCTAGTTCTCCTACCCTCTTATTACTTGCATTAGACTTTGTGGTTCAGTGGAGTTGGATTTTTGGAACTTGACTTCGTATGATTACTGTAATAAGTAACTTGACATGGTTTTATGTGGATTTTTAGAAAAATGATGTCTCCTACCCATCGAGGTAGCTGTTTTCAAAAAGAAAAGGTTTTCACGCATTAAGATTCTTAGTGTTTCAAAAATGAGGTTCCTTTGTGGGGAACATTATAACTGATAGATATATTTGTCTTATATATCGTGAATGTGTGTGGCTGTGAGTGGATGAAGTGTTTGTACATTGTATGTTGTGCGACACCGTACATATACAGGGGAGACTCTGTCCGTTTGTCACGGAGAATCTCTGTATTTGTGGCGTGTCTGTTGCACGTCCTTGGGTCAAGATTTATAAAAAAAAAAAAAAAAAATGGGCACTTTCCGCTGAACTCTGAATTTTCAAAACAGCCCGATGATTTTGGCTTATAGAAAGGGACCCCGGGGCGTGACAATTTCTCTACTTAGTTGGTCTGGAAATAAATTATCTTTTCCCTTAATATGTTCAAAATTTATATGTACTAAAGATATTCTGTCTTGGTTTTTAATAAATCCTATATTTAAGAGCATTTTTTCCCGGTTTATATAATCTGGTTCATAATCAAATACTAGGGAATCTTCATCTAAAAGTTTTTCATAATTATAATTAAAGTCAAAGTCTTCAAAATCTAATAAATCTTCTTCGACAATTTTTTCTTCTACTTGAGTTTGTTCACATGGTTTTCCTTTAGAGCAATTAGTACAACAATTTTGTTTTGTTTCAGTAACAGTAGTTCTTTTTATTTTCTTAGGTTGATTTGGCTGAATTGGTGTTTGGGTGATCTTTTTCTAGAAATGAACATAGTCTCTATTTATGCTTATTCCTCCTAATTGATCAAGGATAAAATTTAATTCTAGAACAAAATTTGTATTTATTTTCAAAAGTCTTAGCCATATTTTTGGTCGGTTGTCCTAATATCTTGTGGAAATATTGCCTTTGTTTGAGGGTTTTTGATAGGTAGTGGATTTTCTTGCATAGATTGTTTTTATTTTTTATCAAGGAGAATTTGGGATGGAAGTAGTGGTGGATAAGTTGGAGGTACACAAGTAGAGATTTCTTTTTGTTGTGGTGTCGGGAATGTCTGTGGAGGAGGTTAAAGGGGTAATTGTGATGGTATCGGTTTATTATGGATTGTTAAAGAGGCTAATTGTGTTTCTAAGTTTCTAATTTGGGCTAAAATTTTTTATTTTTCTGTCTGCAATGCCTGACAACTATAATTGATATATATATATATATATATATATATATATATATATATATATATATATATATATATATATATATATATATATATATATATATATATATATATATATATATATATATATAACTAGGCTACTATATACTATTAATAGCACCAAGTCATTGGTGCTATTAAGTTTTTAGCCCTTAGATTAAAAGATGTGTGGCTAGGATGATGTGGGCTCCGAAGGGTTAAGTGGATGGTTGGTTGACTAATATAATCTAATGGATGAAAATGATCAAGGGAAAAGATCTAACGGTAGAAAACTTGGTAGCACCAAGTGTTTCATGCTATCAAAAGCATAGTAGCCGGTATATATATATATATGTATGTATATATGTATATATATTTATATATATGTATGTATATATGTATATATTTATATATATATATATATGTATATATGTATATATTTATATATATATATATATGTATATGTATATATCTATATTTATATATGTCTATATTTATATCTATATTTATATATATATATATATATGTATTTATATATATATATGTATGTATATATGTATATATATTTATATATATATATGTATATATGTATTTATATATATGTATATATATATATATATATGATTTTTAAACCTTGTCAATTTCTCTTCACCATTAACCTGACAAGTCAAAGTGGTTTGTATTAAGGATTTAAGTGTCGTGGCACGGGATCGTGTCGTAAACTTGCTGGCACGGTGCGTACCGGGCCGTACCGATACGTGCAGGTCACAAAAAATACATGTGTGGCAACATAATGATATAAGAAATTTATTTTCTTTAGTAACAAAATTTTCTAGTCGCCTATTATGTATCTTTATCAAATCTTTTGAAGTTTATTAAAAAAATTACTTACTAACTTAAAGTAAAAAGGGTTTTGAACTGTGCCAATGGCACAGGAGCTATATCGTGCCGGTATCTTATTGGCACGATACGATATAATAGATACGGCTCGTGCCGATGAGTATTTAAATTTTTGATTTTTATGGTTTGGATGGTTTAACATTCCAGTTTAACCCCTCTTTTCTTTAATATGAACTTAATTCAATTAACGGACGAGAAAACAAGCCGGTGCAGATATGATTGCATTTTCTCTTGCGCAACAACCATGTCAGAATTGCAAGAATCATAACTAAAATTATGCAAGGCATCAGGAGAAAATTTTGTACTAAAGATACTTAATGTGTTTCCATATAAGTCAAATTAAAAATAAATAAAACAAAAGAGTGGAGGTTTATTGTGAAAAAGAGCAACGCCACTACGCCTCAGAAGGCACAAAAAATATATATATACAACATGACACCTAAGAACTTGTACAAGTAGGGTAGTGATTGGTTTAGCTTTTTGAATTAATAACATGTCACAAACGAAAATCACTCACAGAAAATTAACCCATCACATCACTTGTAAAATAATCGCCAGAAAGGTAACCCTGCATAGGTTGAAATACCGTAGGATCGAGCTCTTTCCTGCGCATTAAAGTTTGAACCGAAAAAAAATAGGCAATTACTTATATACCCTGAAAAAATTTTGACTTTCTGATTGACCCCTTTTAGAAGGCTAATATCAAAAATGCCTTATTAACGTTCCAAATTATTTCAAATATATTCCTGAAGTTAAATTCTGCTAGTGAACTGTTAGCAACAGCATCTCTGTGAAATTACTATTTTGCTCTTTCAAATATACCCTTCTACCGTCACCTATTTTTCTTATTTGTCCTTAAGTTGGGCAAAAAAAATATTTTAATTTTTTATCTTTTCAAATGTACCTTTCTACCATCACTAACTTTTCTTATTTACCCTTAAGATAAGGGCAAAAAAAATATTTTAATTTTTTTAATTCTGGTATAAATTTAACCCGCGTTTTATCCAAGATAATTTAACAGGTACTAACAGCGAAAATATTTTTGAATAACGAAAAAATATTCGAAAGGTATATTTGAAACAAAAAAAAAAAGGTAGAGATAGATTGGATATTTCAGAAGTTTTCAGGGGCATATTAGATATTATCCCAAAAAAAAAAAGCGCCACATATGAAAGCCATAAATTCTGGACCCCCCATTTTATGCATCTGATTTCCGCAAGTCGTACTAGAACAACATGAATACATGAATGGATCATTTCCAGATTACATAATGCACGGCAACAGAAACACAGCGTGTGCTTTACATTGATCTATAAATTCTTACAATGGCACATTCGACGGCTCAAATTTGGAACTTATTATCAATATACTCACAGATTTGATGTCTACGTAAACACGTTTCAGATTTTTTAAATCTAAGTATTCAGGTCCTTGAAGTTATGATAAGTCTCTAATTATAATTCCTTTCCATCAACCTCCATTTGTTGGACCAACAGAATGTGACTGTCATGTACGATACACTTGAAATCCCTCGGCAACCAGCTCCATCCTGTTGCAAAATATTTTGGGAATTGAAACCTAAACCGTGCGCAAAGAGAGTGGGTGAGACCAATTGCTCGGCTATATCCTGGTGGCTCCATCGTGCTGTTGCAACATCAATTTATTTGAGAGTGAAGACCAAAAGCAATAAACACCAATGAAAAGAACATTATCTCATTTTAAGAAAGATTGAAGATACACTAGGGAGCAATATTAGCATTATATGAAAGGTAAAATTACAACATGTAAGAAGAGGAGACCAATGCGTAAATTAACCAATCAAGTAGTGAGCCGAAAAATAGCAAAAAGCTCAGAATTGCCAATCTAAAAATTAAACTCCTAATTACAATCCAAAAGCCACATAGAGACTGTTTATCCTTGATAGAAACAAATAAAAAGGATATAGGTTAAACAAAATAAAATAAAAAATCAGTATTGATTAGTTTCATCTTTGATGTCAACTATAGCAAGCAGTGCACTGCTCTCCTTCCTCTTTCTTTCTTGCTAACATCTTACGCAAGTTTTTCTACTTCTACAAAGTACTTCTACCTGCTATCTTGATCTTTCAACACTTACTCCTCCCTAATTATTTAACGTTCCTAATGACATAAATGCAGGCACTAGATTGTAGGACATACATCACAGTTTTCACATATGCGTTGAAATAAGCAATTTCTTATGGCATGATTATATGCCATAAAATAAATTTAAAAAAAAAAAAAAAACTATCTTCACCTTCCATAGACAGTTTTGTGGCCGGATTAAAACAAGCTTTGCTTTATCAGCAGTTCCAGCATTTGTGTTCCTTTTTCTCCGTCTTTCATTTCCTTTAACTAGAATGCTTCAAAAAAAAAAAAACTAATTTACAAAAAGAAAAGAAAAAACCTTGCACTTTAGCCTGTGTCTCAATTACACACTCGCATTAAAAATTGAGTCAATTACCGCCCTGCACTTTGTCATTGTCTCCAATAGGTCTAAAATTTTGGGATATGATTGTTGAATTCAGCTTTAAAACTTGTAAAAAATAAGTTTGCAGATGAAGTTATTTATAATTAGTGCAGTTAAATAAATTGAATAATAAAATTGTTCAATAAAGTATCGATTTTGATAGAATGAACACAATGGGAGATCTGTTATACCTAAATTTTTTTTATCTATTTATGAGTTGTAAATCGAATAGATATTAAGATATAGAACAAAATGATATATCAACTTATTTTAGTGAAGTTTTATTACCTAACTTATCAATTATCCCAAGTTTTCGAACCTCTTTGAAGCAGTGGCAAAGTGCAGGAGGGTAATTAACATAATTTTCAATGCGGAGGGTAAATGAGACATGGCCCAAAATGCAGGTAGTTTTTTGAAATTTAGCCCAAAAATAACTCAGGCTTACAATTATTATACAGGTTTGTATAATACCCTAAGTTTCAAAGAATGAAAAGTAAAGAAGAAGAGAAAAATGCGAGAGAATCGAGCCATGACACCAAAGTGTTGGGTTCCAGAACCTGGTTGCATATTTCGAAACCCAACGCTGTGATTAGAGGATTCTTGGGTTCAAGTTCCAGAACCTGATAGGGAATTCTGAAACTTGAAGTCTCAGGATTGAGGGTGGGGGTTCGGGTTCCGATATTCCAAGAGGAATTTCGGAACTTGAGGTCGCAATGTGAAAAATTGGGTTTGGGTTTCAGAATTCCAACATGGAATTCTTGATATTCCAGAACCTACATAGAAACAACTTGAGTGCGTTGTTTTGTAGTGAAATGAAAACTGGAATTGTTTGAAGGGCTTTTTACAATTGTCCAGAGCTTGTAAAAAGGGACCAAAGGGAACCTACACCCCTCTTTCTCCCTTTCTCTCTTCCTCCCCCAAGAGAAACCCATTTCTCTTCCTCCTCCTCCCTCTCACTCTCCCTCACTCTCTCCTTTATCCTCAAGGCTAACCCACTTGGAGATTGGGTTCTTCGAGGCTTGGAGCAAGGAGATCTTGGACCTCGAAGCAGCATTGTTGGGAGAGCTCCAAGATCTTGGAATACATGTTGAGTTTGCGGGAGATCTTTGGATATTATAGAGTTTTCCATATTTTAGAACCCCTCGAGTGACCAAAATGAGTTTACAATGAGGTTTCATGGGAGTTTTGTTGCTAGATTGAGTTTTAAGGTCCTTCCTTGGAAAGATCTAGAAAGATCTCTCAACAATTGAGATCCTACACCAATTTGTAGGAATTTCTTGGTGATTCGGGTGAGAACTTGCGATTTTAGGGTTCTAGACATGAAACCCTAGATTTGCAAAAGAAATCCCCAAATTGAGCTTACGTTTTGGTCGATTTGCATTTTTTTTACCCTTGTGATGTGCTCTACGTGAGCCTTGAGTGATTTGAAGTCGGTTCTAGTTGAATCAACGTTGCAATTATGCGAAATTGCGGAAATTGCAACTAGGATTAGCGGTCTGCAGGTAGGGATTCTGGAATCTGCTAGAGAATTCTGGAACCTGAACCAATGGAGCAGTGCAGACTTCAGCTGGAGTTCCGGACTTAGTTGGAAATTTCAGAACCTGAAACTCTAGGAACTCTAGTAAACATAACTTATGGATTCTTTTGGGCGGAAAATGCGTAGTAGCTCCGTGTACGACTAGCTTACACTCTCTTTAGGTCCAAATGACGTCCAGGGAGCCAATAACGCGCCATGAATGCCGAAGACACCAACCAAAGGTGGGTGCTTCAATCCGAAGTGGGTTTAGTAAAACTCCGATGGCTGGTTCTAGTTTCTTGCCCTTTTTCTTGTTTCTTTCCATTTCCTATATACGAGATCATGTGTTATATTGACACTAGAACCCTGTTGACTTGGAAACATGTATTTCCATTGTTGCATGTTTAAAATAGATGAGATAACAGCATGCTAGATGTACCATGTCATAAAACTATTGTTGTTTTCCCATATAACCATATATTTGTGATGAATACTAGCTATAGTGGACATAGACATGATGACACATGGGCTAGAAGTAGCGGTAGTGTTTTTATTGGCCACCCGTCCTTCGTTATAAATGTCCGACTCAATATTTGGTTTCTATACCGCTACCGAAGTTGTTGATCCTCTATCACCGCCGCGATGGTGTCACGCCCCGCCGGGCCTTAAACACCAACTAGGTGGAAAGGATAACCGCACGGGCGCATGCACCAGACCCGCCGAACGGATAGAGTCCTTTCTATCAGCCCAAGGCGTCACAACACAAGCTTATCCACAATGTTCCAACTAGGAACGGAGTACAAGAGTTGCACAAGGAAAGCATCAACATAAAGAAGTTCTACTTCTATTACATCACATGGCACAATATATATGTCCAAATTTTTCTTTTCTTTCACTTTCATTCCATACATTATGTTCCAAAATTATGGAATATACAAGTTTCATACATATAATGAAAATCCCCTATGCTGTCATAGTCCAAAGCTAGGGGTACACTTTATGTGTCACCAAAAATGGAAGGGCCGCTATTTAGAGAGCTAAACCCTTGCCTCGCTCCGCCGCCTCACTAGCGGAAGGACCTGAAAAACGTGGGATGAGAACTATAAACATAGTTCCCAGTGGGTAAGGCCACCCAAGAGAAAAGCTCGACCCACCAGGTCCAAAGAAACACCATATGCATAAGTTAGATCACATATAACTATGCAATAATTATTTACATGCTTGTAAATAAACATAAAGGATGCAACCAAATAAAATATAATTTATCATTCTCTCCTAGGTTCATCCTATGTCTCACATTGACTAAGTTCATTTACTTGTCATTTACTTATGGTTTCGGAATCGCCGTCTCACCATAATTGTTTCAACATCCAAGGAGTGAACTCGTCACCTCCTAGTTCGAGTAGCGAACTCGTCGCATACTCGGGATAGCAAAATCGTCGCCTACCCCGTCTCAACACCGCCATTACATGGCATGGATAGCGAACTCGTCGCGTATCCGGGATAGCAACCTCGTCGCACATCCCCTCTCGACACCGCCAACTCAAGGCGTGGTAGCGAAATCGTCGCCTACCCGGGATAGCAAACTCGTCGCACATCCCGTGTCGATACTGCCAACTCGTGGCATGGTAGCGAAATCGTCGCCTACCCGGGATAGCAAAATCGTCGCACATCCCGCTCAATACCGCCAACTCATGGCGTGGTAGCGAAATCGTCGCCTACCCGGGATAGCAAAATCGTCGCACATCCCGTTGTTCACATTTTTCACTTGCCAACCTAAGTCTCATGACCTTAGGTTCAAGTAATTAAGTCTCGCCTATGTTCAATATCACTAGGCTTACTTTCCCATTATCAACCTAGGTTCCATGGCTCTAGGTTCCAATCTCATGTCAAACCTGTGTTCAATGACACTAGGTTTCAATCTCACATTTCCAACCTATGTTCAATAACACTAGGTTTAATCCTTATGTCCAACCTATGTTCAATAACACTAGGTTTAACCTCATGTCCAACCTATGTTCAATAACACTAGGTTTAACCTCACATGCAACCATACAACAAGTATTAATATTTGAATTATACTTGAAATATACATCATGCAATAGGATCTCATTGTTCATCCTATCATGATTTTTACCTTTGCCAACATGCAAATTCTAGGGTTCACAACACATACCATTTTATCTTTAAATGGATATTTACCCTAGACATGGAAGTGACCTAATCACTTCGGTAAACACAAACCCACCTCAAGAGCTTTCAAATCCTTGTATTCTTCAAGCTCCTAAGTGTCCAAGCTTTGAGTTCTTGCTTCAACCCAAGCTTCTACAAGAAAACGGTTCGTTACTCATTACGAACCCTAAATTCAACTCAACATGTGAAATCAAGTGTTCTAACATGATTTCCTATGCCTCAATTGCAATTCCCGAAGGTCCAAATATTTTTAGAACCTCTCATTGTAAAAGCCCCAAATCTACCTAGGGTTTGCATGCATGCAAGCCAAACCCTAGATTTCATGGCCAATCTCCCACCACTTGTGGTTTAGATTGTCTAGGGTTTTCAAAAACCTCATTTCAAAGGATTAAATCCTAGGTTCAAACCCTAAATCACAAGAACTCACCTCAAAGCCCTAGCTCCCAAGCTTCTTCTTGCACCAAGAAGCTCCAAATCCACCTTAGAAGCTTTTCCCAAGGTCAAATCCTCCACTTCTCCAAGCTTTGGAGAGATCTCTAGAGAGAGAAAGTGAGGGAGAGGGAGAGGGAATGAGAGAAAAAATGGAGGAGTAATGAGGAGAGGGACTCTAGCCCTCTATACATAGCCCATCCCCCACGAAATTACCAAAATACCCCTCACTGGGCATTCTGCCTCAGCCGGGTCCGGACCTTGCGAGTAGGGTCCGGACCCCGCACTGATAACTGGTCAGTGCGCAGGTCGGGTCCGGACCTTGGTGTCCGGGTCCGGAACCCGTACGCACCCCAACTCGGAGACCAGCTCGGGTCCGGACCGTGTCATCCGGGTCCGGACCGTGGCTGCCCGCGGACTTCATTGTCCGGACCCCAGCTTCCAGGGTCCGGACCCCGTGAGCAGTTTTGCTCCACTTGGTCCATTTTTCACAATTTTTTTTCGATTTCCGGGTTTCCACTCGTACCCATAATGTTCCGAAACCTTCGGAACCCAATTCCACACCAGCCATTACCGGCTCTTTCCGAACTTCATCAAATTTTAGTAAAGTTCGAAACAACGCACCGAATTTCAAAGTGCTACATTCCTCCCCCCTTAAAGAGAGTTTCGGCCACAAAACTAAATCATACCTCAGCTGGACTCAGCGAAGAGGTAAGGAAAACCGCTCCTTTATCGAGCTTTCCAATTCCCACGTGGCCTCGCGTTCACCGTGATTCGTCCATTGTACCTTTACATAAGGAATTTCACGGTTCCTCAAACTTTTCACCTCGCGATCCATGATACACAAGGGAAGTTCCTCATAAGTCATATCCTCATGGAGCTCTATAGGCACATACTCGAGGACGTGCGCCGGATCATACACGTACTTACGGAGCGTCGATACATGGAACACATTGTGTATCCCCGCAAATTTTGGTGGCAAAGCTAGCCGGTACGCCACGGATCCCACACGCTCCAAAACCTCATAAGGTCCAATGTAACGGGGACTCAACTTACCCCGAACACCGAATCGCTTCACCCCTCTCATGGGTGATACTTTCAAGAAGACGCGGTCTCCCACCGCGAATTCCAAATCTCGTCGGCGACGATCCGCATAACTCTTTTGTCTAGATTGCGCCGTCGATAAGCGTTCGCGTGCCAAGCGGACCTTTTCCTCCGCTTCACGCAACACGTCCGGTCCTAAGACCCTTCTCTCGCCGACTTCGCTCCAATGAATAGGAGAGCGGCATTTCCTCCCCCGTACAAGACTCAAAAGGTGCCATACCGATGCTAGCTTGATAGCTATTATTGTAAGCAAATTCAGCCATCGGCAAGTGAGTAGGCCATGCACCTTTGAAGTCCAACACACACGCTCGCAGCATATCTTCCAAAATCTGAATTGTTCTTTCCGATTGACCGTCGGTTTGAGGATGAAATGCTGAACTGAAATCGAGTCGTGTACCCAAAGCTTCTTGCAAGCTTTTCCAAAAATGCGATGTGAAACGGGGATCTCGATCTGAAACTATCGAGGTCGGGACCCCGTGCAACCGCACAATCTCGTTCAGGTAGACTTGTGCTAACTTGTCCCCCGACCAAGTGGTGTGGATTGGCAAAAAGTGTGCCGACTTTGACAAACGATCCACCACCACCCAAATCGCGTCGTGGCCACCTAATGATCGAGGTAAGCCCACAACAAAATCCATCGCGATATTTTCCCACTTCCAAACCGGAATGGGCAATCCTTACAATTTTCCTGCCGGAAAGCGACGCTCGGCCTTCACTTGTTGGCACACTAAGCACTGTGCCACAAAGCGTCCCACATCAAGTTTCATCCCCGGCCACCAATAATGCAATTTGAGGTCCTTGTACATTTTGGTGCCGCCCGGGTGAATCGCATAGGGAGAAGCGTGAGCTTCTTTCAAGATCTCCCCACGAATATCCTCCACTTTTGGCACGCACAATCGATTTCGAAATCGAATTGCGCCCTTCGAGTCTACATGAAAATCACCGGTGCGCCCGCTCTCGATAGCACCCCGCACCTTTTGGAGCTCCGGATCACCGGATTGTTTTTCCTTTATTTGCTCCAACAAGGTCGGCCACACCTCGAGATTCATAAGTCTAGCGGGGACGCCCGGGGCCACGATCTCCAAGTCGAACCGGCCCATTTCCTTGAGCAACGGCATTTGTCCCGTCATTTCAATTGCGAAGTTTTCCACGGATTTTCTACTGAGCGCATCGGCCACCACATTGGCTCTACCGGGGTGGTCAAGATGGTCAAGTCATAGTCTTTTATCAACTCCAACCACCTCCGCTGCCTCAAGTTCAACTCCTTTTGAGTGAATAAGTACTTTAAACTTTTATGATCCGTGTAAACCTCACAATGCTCCCCGTACAAGTAGTGTCTCCACAACTTGAGTGCGAAAACCACCGCCGCAAGCTCTAGGTCGTGGGTGGGATAATTTTGCTCATAGCTCTTCAGCTGTCGAGAGGCATATGCTATTACTTGTCCTCTTTGCATAAGCACACACCCAAGACCACGCCGTGATGCATCACTATACACCACAAAACCCTCCCCTGCAATCGGCAAGGCGAGTACCGGAGCCGAAGTCAACCTTTCCTTTAGCTCCTTAAATCTTTGGTCGCATTCCTCGCTCCAAATATATTTGGCCCCCTTGCGGGTAAGACGCGTTAGTGGACCGCAGATTTTTGAAAATCCCTCCACGAACCACCGATAGTATCCCGCAAGACCCAAAAAGCTTCTATATTTCCGTGACATTGGTCGGGCGAGGCCAATCCTTGATTGCCTCAACTTTCATAGAGTCTACTGATACTCCTTCCGCGGAGATCACATGACCCAAGAAAGCGACCTCACGAATCCAAAATCCGCACTTCTTTAACTTGGCGAACAACTTGTTCTCTCGAAGAACTTGAAGCACAATCCTTAGGTGCTCTTTATGTTCCTCTTCACTCCGAGAGTAGACAAGAATATCATCTATGAACACAACCACAAATTGATCCAATAGTGGTTTGAACACACGGTTCATTAAATCCATGAACGCTGCCGGGGCATTGGTAAGCCCGAAAGGCATAACCGTGAATTCGTAGTGTCCATACCGCGTCCTAAACGCGGTCTTTTGCACATCCTCCGGTTTGATCTTCAATTGGTGATAACCGGATTGCAAATCAATCTTTGAATACACCTGAGACCCTTGCAATTGATCGAATAAGTCATCAATTCGGGGTAACGGGTACTTATTCTTGACGGTCACTTTATTCAACTCGCGGTAATCTACACATAACCGCAGCGAACCGTCCTTTTTTTCGCACAAAATAGAACAGGGGCTCCCCAAGGTGACACATTGGCTTCACGAAACCCATGTCCATCAAATCTTGCAATTGTGCTTTCAATTCTTTCAGTTCCGCGGGTGCCATCCTGTACGGGGCCTTAGAAATCGGCGCCGTACCCGGGAGCAAATCGATTACGAATTCTATTTCCCGGTCCGGTGGCATTCCGGGCAACTCCGTCGGAAATACATCCGGGAACTCTTGGACTATAGGAACGTCCTCAAGTCCCAGCACTTCCTTCCGGTCATCCACTACCGTCGCCAAGTAGGCAATGCATCCCCTAGCAATAAGCTTCCTTGCTTGCGACGTGGACACCATCGACGCAAAGAGCGAACTCTTACACCCACGGTACACAAATTCCTTGTGCCCGGGTTCTCTAAACCTCACTATCCGGCTCTCACAATCAATAGTGGCGTGATACTTCGAGAGCCAATCCATTCCTAGGATCAAATCATATTCATTCATTCGATTTAATACCAGCAAATCAGCTGGCATGATCCAGTTTCCAACCCTCACGGGGCAATCTACACACGCGTGATGTACGCAAAAGGTGTGTACAGGTACTTGCACCGTTCTTGCGTGCGTGGCATCTATAATTTCTATTCCATGTGCAATAGCAAATGATCGAGCAATGAATGAATGCGATGCACCGGTATCAAACAAAGCTCTACATCGAATGCCTTTAATTAACACAATACCTGCCACGACGTCCTCCTGGGCAGAAGGTTCCTCCACCTGAGAGGCGAATACCCGCCCACTGGGCGCTGGCCGCTGGCCCTCCACTGGTCTCGGCGGCTGAGTACGGCCTACCGACATCGCCGCGGGTGGGATGCCCGCAAGCTGTCTCGGTGGTGCAAACGCCGATGCCGACGACGGTGCTCGGCCATCATCCATCGGGCAGTTGTACCGCATGTGACCCGGCTGTCCGCACTTGTAGCACCGGCCCTCACGATAATCACATTGCTGAGGGCCGTGGGGGCCGCTACAAATCGGGCACTGGGTTGAGGGTCGGTTCCGCCGGAACCCTCGCGATTGGTTTTGTGACTGCGAGTGCTTCGGGGGTCGCTTTGAGCTAGATTGCCCACCCGAGCCACCCGTCGGTCGCTTCTTTCCTTTTTCCTTATCCTTCTCCTTCTCT
This sequence comes from Puya raimondii, assembly GCA_016920855.1. Taxonomy (NCBI): domain Eukaryota; kingdom Viridiplantae; phylum Streptophyta; class Magnoliopsida; order Poales; family Bromeliaceae; genus Puya; species Puya raimondii. The sequence goes on along the minus strand of JABWPP010000050.1, from coordinate 212,743,829 downwards.
CTTTCCCAAGATTCGCGCTCCTCGCGCGCGCAAGCATTCCCGTGCTCCACCCAAAGAGCACGGTCCAAGACCTCCGCAAAGGTCCAAAGCTTGAGGGCGTGCACCGCCCTAAAGATTTCCGGTCGAAGTCCGCGCACGAAACAGTCGACCTTGACCAATTCCCCACGGACAACGTGCGGTACGCAATTTATAATGTACGAGAACTCCCTCTCGTACTCGCGCACGGTACGGTTCCCTTGTTTCAATTTACGGAACCTTTCTTGAAGTTTCCTTTTCTCGCTATCGGGGAAGTAGGCGGCAAATACCATACCCCGAAACTCCTCCCACGTCGGTGGCGGAAGGCTAGGGAGTCGATCACGCCGGACTCCCTTCCACCACACCTTCGCCGATCGCTCTAAATAATGAGCGGCGAGATGGACCTTATCCCTCTCCAAGGTATAGAGATCCTCGAAGAGCGTCTCAATAGCATCGATCCACGTTTCTACGTCCCATGGATCCACGTTCTCCCCGTTGAAGATAGGCGGGTTGAACTTCTTAAACCTCATGAGAGCCGAAAGTGCGCGCTCTCGCTCCGCGTCCTCCATCTCGGAATCGGGCATAGGAGCTCCCGATCCCTCGGCCACAGTCGGTGGTGCAGGTGGCGCCACGGCCGGCGCCGGTGCCACCCCCTCGGCCGGTATCGAAGCAGAGGCCGGAGGTACTCCCGACCTCTCCTCCCGAACCGCAGCCACTTGCTGCGCCATCTCGTCTTGGAGCTTTTTAATTTGCTCCTCCTGTCGCTGCATGGCTTCGGCCTGTCGCCGAACCACGCCCATCAACTCGGTCAACTCATTACGAAGACCCGAGTTCTCGCCCTCCCCGAACTGTTCGGGAGCCGCGCTCGCTCTCCCGAGCCCAGCCCTCAAAGGAGGCCGTCCACGTACCATTATCCTGAAAACACAATGACTTTGGTCATTTCATGACATTCAAAGTCATTCGCAACACTATATTTTACGAAAATAAACGTGAACCCAATCTAGGCGAAAGTCACACGAGGGTCCTTATTCCCCTCACTTGGTTTCATGTTGTCAGCCGCCAACACGAACACACTTGGTGAAGAATAAGACACACCTCGAATCTACCTCTATTTCCAACTAGAGGCATAAGGACATAACCCAATCTCTTATCTTTCGCCACATCAAAGATCTCGTCACTCACGAGCCTACACTCCTAGGGTCTTTTCCATCCTAGGGTTCTTAGGTCAACCTAGACCGTTTCTACGCTCTGATACCACCTCAGTCTGTCACGCCCCGCCGGGCCTTAAACACCAACTAGGTGGAAAGGATAACCGCACGGGCGCATGCACCAGACCCGCCGAACGGATAGAGTCCTTTCTATCCGCCCAAGGCGTCACAACACAAGCTTATCCACAATGTTCCAACTAGGAACGGAGTACAAGAGTTGCACAAGGAAAGCATCAACATAAAGAAGTTCTACTTCTATTACATCACATGGCACAATATACATGTCCAAATTTTTCTTTTCTTTCACTTTCATTCCATACATTATGTTCCAAAATTATGGAATATACAAGTTTCATACATATAATGAAAATCCACTATGCTGTCATAGTCCAAAGCTAGGGGTACACTCTATGTGTCACCAAAAATGGAAGGGCCGCTATCTAGAGAGCTAAACCCTTGCCTCGCTCCGCCGCCTCACTAGCGGAAGGATCTGAAAAACGTGGGGTGAGAACTATAAACATAGTTCCCAGTGGGTAAGGCCACCCAAGAGAGAAGCTCGACCCACCAGGTCCAAAGAAACACCATATGCATAAGTTAGATCACATATAACTATGCAATAATTATTTACATGCTTGTAAATAAACATAAAGGATGCAACCAAATGAAATATAATTTATCATTCTCTCCTAGGTTCATCCTATGTCTCACATTGACTAAGTTCATTTACTTGTCATTTACTTATGGTTTCGGAATCGCCGTCTCACCATAATTGTTTCAACATCCAAGGAGTGAACTCGTCACCTCCTAGTTCGAGTAGCGAACTCGTCGCATACTCGGGATAGCAAAATCGTCGCCTACCCCGTCTCAACACCGCCATTACATGGCATGGATAGCGAACTCGTCGCATATCCGGGATAGCAACCTCGTCGCACATCCCCTCTCGACACCGCCAACTCAAGGCGTGGTAGCGAAATCGTCGCCTACCCGGGATAGCAAACTCGTCGCACATCCCGTGTCGATACTGCCAACTCGTGGCATGGTAGCGAAATCGTCGCCTACCCGGGATAGCAAAATCGTCGCACATCCCGCTCAATACCGCCAACTCATGGCGTGGTAGCGAAATCGTCGCCTACCCGGGATAGCAAAATCGTCGCACATCCCGTTGTTCACATTTTTCACTTGCCAACCTAAGTCTCATGACCTTAGGTTCAAGTAATTAAGTCTCGCCTATGTTCAATATCACTAGGCTTACTTTCCCATTATCAACCTAGGTTCCATGGCTCTAGGTTCCAATCTCATGTCAAACCTGTGTTCAATGACACTAGGTTTCAATCTCACATTTCCAACCTATGTTCAATAACACTAGGTTTAATCCTTATGTCCAACCTATGTTCAATAACACTAGGTTTAACCTCATGTCCAACCTATGTTCAATAACACTAGGTTTAACCTCACATGCAACCATACAACAAGTATTAATATTTGAATTATACTTGAAATATACATCATGCAATAGGATCTCATTGTTCATCCTATCATGATTTTTACCTTTGCCAACATGCAAATTCTAGGGTTCACAACACATACCATTTTATCTTTAAATGGATATTTACCCTAGACATGGAAGTGACCTAATCACTTCGGTAAACACAAACCCACCTCAAGAGCTTTCAAATCCTTGTATTCTTCAAGCTCCTAAGTGTCCAAGCTTTGAGTTCTTGCTTCAACCCAAGCTTCTACAAGAAAACGGTTCGTTACTCATTACGAACCCTAAATTCAACTCAACATGTGAAATCAAGTGTTCTAACATGATTTCCTATGCCTCAATTGCAATTCCCGAAGGTTCAAATATTTTTAGAACCTCTCATTGTAAAAGCCCCAAATCTACCTAGGGTTTGCATGCATGCAAGCCAAACCCTAGATTTCATGGCCAATCTCCCACCACTTGTGGTTTAGATTGTCTAGGGTTTTCAAAAACCTCATTTCAAAGGATTAAATCCTAGGTTCAAACCCTAAATCACAAGAACTCACCTCAAAGCCCTAGCTCCCAAGCTTCTTCTTGCACCAAGAAGCTCCAAATCCACCTTAGAAGCTTTTCCCAAGGTCAAATCCTCCACTTCTCCAAGCTTTGGAGAGATCTCTAGAGAGAGAAAGTGAGGGAGAGGGAGAGGGAATGAGAGAAAAAATGGAGGAGTAATGAGGAAAGGGACTCTAGCCCTCTATACATAGCCCATCCCCCACGAAATTACCAAAATACCCCTCACTGGGCATTCTGCCTCAGCCGGGTCCGGACCTTGCGAGTAGGGTCCGGACCCCGCACTGATAACTGGTCAGTGCGCAGGTCGGGTCCGGACCTTGGTGTCCGGGTCCGGAACCCGTACGCACCCCAACTCGGAGACCAGCTCGGGTCCGGACCGTGTCATCCGGGTCCGGACCGTGGCTGCCCGCGGACTTCATTGTCCGGACCCCAGCTTCCAGGGTCCGGACCCCGTGAGCAGTTTTGCTCCACTTGGTCCATTTTTCACAATTTTTCGATTTCCGGGTTTCCACTCGTACCCATAATGTTCCGAAACCTTCGGAACCCAATTCCACACCAGCCATTACCGGCTCTTTCCGAACTTCATCAAATTTTAGTAAAGTTCGAAACAACGCACCGAATTTCAAAGTGCTACATTCCTCCCCCCTTAAAGAGAGTTTCGGCCACAAAACTAAATCATACCTCAGCTGGACTCAGCGAAGAGGTAAGGAAACCGCTCCTTTATCGAGCTTTCCAATTCCCACGTGGCCTCGCGTTCACCGTGATTCGTCCATTGTACCTTTACATAAGGAATTTCACGGTTCCTCAAACTTTTCACCTCGCGATCCATGATACACAAGGGAAGTTCCTCATAAGTCATATCCTCATGGAGCTCTATAGGCACATACTCGAGGACGTGCGCCGGATCATACACGTACTTACGGAGCGTCGATACATGGAACACATTGTGTATCCCCGCAAATTTTGGTGGCAAAGCTAGCCGGTACGCCACGGATCCCACACGCTCCAAAACCTCATAAGGTCCAATGTAACGGGGACTCAACTTACCCCGAACACCGAATCGCTTCACCCCTCTCATGGGTGATACTTTCAAGAAGACGCGGTCTCCCACCGCGAATTCCAAATCTCGTCGGCGACGATCCGCATAACTCTTTTGTCTAGATTGCGCCGTCGATAAGCGTTCGCGTGCCAAGCGGACCTTTTCCTCCGCTTCACGCAACACGTCCGGTCCTAAGACCCTTCTCTCGCCGACTTCGCTCCAATGAATAGGAGAGCGGCATTTCCTCCCGTACAAGACCTCAAAAGGTGCCATACCGATGCTAGCTTGATAGCTATTATTGTAAGCAAATTCAGCCATCGGCAAGTGAGTAGGCCATGCACCTTTGAAGTCCAACACACACGCTCGCAGCATATCTTCCAAAATCTGAATTGTTCTTTCCGATTGACCGTCGGTTTGAGGATGAAATGCTGAACTGAAATCGAGTCGTGTACCCAAAGCTTCTTGCAAGCTTTTCCAAAAATGCGATGTGAAACGGGGATCTCGATCTGAAACTATCGAGGTCGGGACCCCGTGCAACCGCACAATCTCGTTCAGGTAGACTTGTGCTAACTTGTCCCCCGACCAAGTGGTGTGGATTGGCAAAAAGTGTGCCGACTTTGACAAACGATCCACCACCACCCAAATCGCGTCGTGGCCACCTAATGATCGAGGTAAGCCCACAACAAAATCCATCGCGATATTTTCCCACTTCCAAACCGGAATGGGCAATCCTTACAATTTTCCTGCCGGAAAAAGCGACGCTCGGCCTTCACTTGTTGGCACACTAAGCACTGTGCCACAAAGCGTCCCACATCAAGTTTCATCCCCGGCCACCAATAATGCAAGTTGAGGTCCTTGTACATTTTGGTGCCGCCCGGTGAATCGCATAGGGAGAAGCGTGAGCTTCTTTCAAGATCTCCCCACGAATATCCTCCACTTTTGGCACGCACAATCGATTTCGAAATCGAATTGCGCCCTTCGAGTCTACATGAAAATCACCGGTGCGCCCGCTCTCGATAGCACCCCGCACCTTTTGGAGCTCCGGATCACCGGATTGTTTTTCCTTTATTTGCTCCAACAAGGTCGGCCACACCTCGAGATTCATAAGTCTAGCGGGGACGCCCGGGGCCACGATCTCCAAGTCGAACCGGCCCATTTCCTTGAGCAACGGCATTTGTCCCGTCATTTCAATTGCGAAGTTTTCCACGGATTTTCTACTGAGCGCATCGGCCACCACATTGGCTCTACCGGGGTGGTACAAGATGGTCAAGTCATAGTCTTTTATCAACTCCAACCACCTCCGCTGCCTCAAGTTCAACTCCTTTTGAGTGAATAAGTACTTTAAACTTTTATGATCCGTGTAAACCTCACAATGCTCCCCGTACAAGTAGTGTCTCCACAACTTGAGTGCGAAAACCACCGCCGCAAGCTCTAGGTCGTGGGTGGGATAATTTTGCTCATAGCTCTTCAGCTGTCGAGAGGCATATGCTATTACTTGTCCTCTTTGCATAAGCACACACCCAAGACCACGCCGTGATGCATCACTATACACCACAAAACCCTCCCCTGCAATCGGCAAGGCGAGTACCGGAGCCGAAGTCAACCTTTCCTTTAGCTCCTTAAATCTTTGGTCGCATTCCTCGCTCCAAATATATTTGGCCCCCTTGCGGGTAAGACGCGTTAGTGGACCGCAGATTTTTGAAAATCCCTCCACGAACCACCGATAGTATCCCGCAAGACCCAAAAAGCTTCTATTTCCGTGACATTGGTCGGGCGAGGCCAATCCTTGATTGCCTCAACTTTCATAGAGTCTACTGATACTCCTTCCGCGGAGATCACATGACCCAAGAAAGCGACCTCACGAATCCAAAATCCGCACTTCTTTAACTTGGCGAACAACTTGTTCTCTCGAAGAACTTGAAGCACAATCCTTAGGTGCTCTTTATGTTCCTCTTCACTCCGAGAGTAGACAAGAATATCATCTATGAACACAACCACAAATTGATCCAATAGTGGTTTGAACACACGGTTCATTAAATCCATGAACGCTGCCGGGGCATTGGTAAGCCCGAAAGGCATAACCGTGAATTCGTAGTGTCCATACCGCGTCCTAAACGCGGTCTTTTGCACATCCTCCGGTTTGATCTTCAATTGGTGATAACCGGATTGCAAATCAATCTTTGAATACACCTGAGACCCTTGCAATTGATCGAATAAGTCATCAATTCGGGGTAACGGGTACTTATTCTTGACGGTCACTTTATTCAACTCGCGGTAATCTACACATAACCGCAGCGAACCGTCCTTTTTTCGCACAAATAGAACAGGGGCTCCCCAAGGTGACACATTGGCTTCACGAAACCCATGTCCATCAAATCTTGCAATTGTGCTTTCAATTCTTTCAGTTCCGCGGGTGCCATCCTGTACGGGGCCTTAGAAATCGGCGCCGTACCCGGGAGCAAATCGATTACGAATTCTATTTCCCGGTCCGGTGGCATTCCGGGCAACTCCGTCGGAAATACATCCGGGAACTCTTGGACTATAGGAACGTCCTCAAGTCCCAGCACTTCCTTCCGGTCATCCACTACCGTCGCCAAGTAGGCAATGCATCCCCTAGCAATAAGCTTCCTTGCTTGCGACGTGGACACCATCGACGCAAAGAGCGAACTCTTACACCCACGGTACACAAATTCCTTGTGCCCGGGTTCTCTAAACCTCACTATCCGGCTCTCACAATCAATAGTGGCGTGATACTTCGAGAGCCAATCCATTCCTAGGATCAAATCATATTCATTCATTCGATTTAATACCAGCAAATCAGCTGGCATGATCCAGTTTCCAACCCTCACGGGGCAATCTACACACGCGTGATGTACGCAAAAGGTGTGTACAGGTACTTGCACCGTTCTTGCGTGCGTGGCATCTATAATTTCTATTCCATGTGCAATAGCAAATGATCGAGCAATGAAATGAATGCGATGCACCGGTATCAAACAAAGCTCTACATCGAATGCCTTTAATTAACACAATACCTGCCACGACGTCCTCCTGGGCAGAAGGTTCCTCCACCTGAGAGGCGAATACCCGCCCACTGGGCGCTGGCCGCTGGCCCTCCACTGGTCTCGGCGGCTGAGTACGGCCTACCGACATCGCCGCGGGTGGGATGCCCGCAAGCTGTCTCGGTGGTGCAAACGCCGATGCCGACGACGGTGCTCGGCCATCATCCATCGGGCAGTTGTACCGCATGTGACCCGGCTGTCCGCACTTGTAGCACCGGCCCTCACGATAATCACATTGCTGAGGGCCGTGGGGGCCGCTACAAATCGGGCACTGGGTTGAGGGTCGGTTCCGCCGGAACCCCTCGCGATTGGTTTTGCGACTGCGAGTGCTTCGGGGGTCGCTTTGAGCGAGATTGCCCACCCGAGCCACCCGCCGGTCGCTTCTTTCCTTTTTCCTTATCCTTCTCCTTCTCTCTCTTTCCCAAGATTCGCGCTCCTCGCGCGCGCAAGCATTCCCGTGCTCCACCCAAAGAGCACGGTCCAAGACCTCCGCAAAGGTCCAAAGCTTGAGGGCGTGCACCGCCCTAAAGATTTCCGGTCGAAGTCCGCGCACGAAACAGTCGACCTTGACCAATTCCCCACGGACAACGTGCGGTACGCAATTTATAATGTACGAGAACTCCCTCTCGTACTCGCGCACGGTACGGTTCCCTTGTTTCAATTTACGGAACCTTTCTTGAAGTTTCCTTTTCTCGCTATCGGGGAAGTAGGCGGCAAATACCATACCCCGAAACTCCTCCCACGTCGGTGGCGGAAGGCTAGGGAGTCGATCACGCCGGACTCCCTTCCACCACACCTTCGCCGATCGCTCTAAATAATGAGCGGCGAGATGGACCTTATCCCTCTCCAAGGTATAGAGATCCTCGAAGAGCGTCTCAATAGCATCGATCCACGTTTCTACGTCCCATGGATCCACGTTCTCCCCGTTGAAGATAGGCGGGTTGAACTTCTTAAACCTCATGAGAGCCGAAAGTGCGCGCTCTCGCTCCGCGTCCTCCATCTCGGAATCGGGCATAGGAGCTCCCGATCCCTCGGCCACAGTCGGTGGTGCAGGTGGCGCCACGGCCGGCGCCGGTGCCACCCCCTCGGCCGGTATCGAAGCAGAGGCCGGAGGTACTCCCGACCTCTCCTCCCGAACCGCAGCCACTTGCTGCGCCATCTCGTCTTGGAGCTTTTTAATTTGCTCCTCCTGTCGCTGCATGGCTTCGGCCTGTCGCCGAACCACGCCCATCAACTCGGTCAACTCATTACGAAGACCCGAGTTCTCGCCCTCCCCGAACTGTTCGGGAGCCGCGCTCGCTCTCCCGAGCCCAGCCCTCAAAGGAGGCCGTCCACGTACCATTATCCTGAAAACACAATGACTTTGGTCATTTCATGACATTCAAAGTCATTCGCAACACTATATTTTACGAAAATAAACGTGAACCCAATCTAGGCGAAAGTCACACGAGGGTCCTTATTCCCCTCACTTGGTTTCATGTTGTCAGCCGCCAACACGAACACACTTGGTGAAGAATAAGACACACCTCGAATCTACCTCTATTTCCAACTAGAGGCATAAGGACATAACCCAATCTCTTATCTTTCGCCACATCAAAGATCTCGTCACTCACGAGCCTACACTCCTAGGGTCTTTTCCATCCTAGGGTTCTTAGGTCAACCTAGACCGTTTCTACGCTCTGATACCACCTCAGTCTGTCACGCCCCGCCGGGCCTTAAACACCAACTAGGTGGAAAGGATAACCGCACGGGCGCATGCACCAGACCCGCCGAACGGATAGAGTCCTTTCTATCCGCCCAAGGCGTCACAACACAAGCTTATCCACAATGTTCCAACTAGGAACGGAGTACAAGAGTTGCACAAGGAAAGCATCAACATAAAGAAGTTCTACTTCTATTACATCACATGGCACAATATACATGTCCAAATTTTTCTTTTCTTTCACTTTCATTCCATACATTATGTTCCAAAATTATGGAATATACAAGTTTCATACATATAATGAAAATCCACTATGCTGTCATAGTCCAAAGCTAGGGGTACACTCTATGTGTCACCAAAAATGGAAGGGCCGCTATCTAGAGAGCTAAACCCTTGCCTCGCTCCGCCACCTCACTAGCGGAAGGATCTGAAAAACGTGGGGTGAGAACTATAAACATAGTTCCCAGTGGGTAAGGCCACCCAAGAGAGAAGCTCGACCCACCAGGTCCAAAGAAACACCATATGCATAAGTTAGATCACATATAACTATGCAATAATTATTTACATGCTTGTAAATAAACATAAAGGATGCAACCAAATGAAATATAATTTATCATTCTCTCCTAGGTTCATCCTATGTCTCACATTGACTAAGTTCATTTACTTGTCATTTACTTATGGTTTCGGAATCGCCGTCTCACCATAATTGTTTCAACATCCAAGGAGTGAACTCGTCACCTCCTAGTTCGAGTAGCGAACTCGTCGCATACTCGGGATAGCAAAATCGTCGCCTACCCCGTCTCAACACCGCCATTACATGGCATGGATAGCGAACTCGTCGCATATCCGGGATAGCAACCTCGTCGCACATCCCCTCTCGACACCCGCCAACTCAAGGCGTGGTAGCGAAATCGTCGCCTACCCGGGATAGCAAACTCGTCGCACATCCCGTGTCGATACTGCCAACTCGTGGCATGGTAGCGAAATCGTCGCCTACCCGGGATAGCAAAATCGTCGCACATCCCGCTCAATACCGCCTCAACTCATGGCGTGGTAGCGAAATCGTCGCCTACCCGGGATAGCAAAATCGTCGCACATCCCGTTGTTCACATTTTTTCACTTGCCAACCTAAGTCTCATGACCTTAGGTTCAAGTAATTAAGTCTCGCCTATGTTCAATATCACTAGGCTTACTTTCCCATTATCAACCTAGGTTCCATGGCTCTAGGTTCCAATCTCATGTCAAACCTGTGTTCAATGACACTAGGTTTCAATCTCACATTTCCAACCTATGTTCAATAACACTAGGTTTAATCCTTATGTCCAACCTATGTTCAATAACACTAGGTTTAACCTCATGTCCAACCTATGTTCAATAACACTAGGTTTAACCTCACATGCAACCATACAACAAGTATTAATATTTGAATTATACTTGAAATATACATCATGCAATAGGATCTCATTGTTCATCCTATCATGATTTTTACCTTTGCCAACATGCAAATTCTAGGGTTCACAACACATACCATTTTATCTTTAAATGGATATTTACCCTAGACATGGAAGTGACCTAATCACTTCGGTAAACACAAACCCACCTCAAGAGCTTTCAAATCCTTGTATTCTTCAAGCTCCTAAGTGTCCAAGCTTTGAGTTCTTGCTTCAACCCAAGCTTCTACAAGAAAACGGTTCGTTACTCATTACGAACCCTAAATTCAACTCAACATGTGAAATCAAGTGTTCTAACATGATTTCCTATGCCTCAATTGCAATTCCCGAAGGTCCAAATATTTTTAGAACCTCTCATTGTAAAAGCCCCAAATCTACCTAGGGTTTGCATGCATGCAAGCCAAACCCTAGATTTCATGGCCAATCTCCCACCACTTGTGGTTTAGATTGTCTAGGGTTTTCAAAAACCTCATTTCAAAGGATTAAATCCTAGGTTCAAACCCTAAATCACAAGAACTCACCTCAAAGCCCTAGCTCCCAAGCTTCTTCTTGCACCAAGAAGCTCCAAATCCACCTTAGAAGCTTTTCCCAAGGTCAAATCCTCCACTTCTCCAAGCTTTGGAGAGATCTCTAGAGAGAGAAAGTGAGGGAGAGGGAGAGGGAATGAGAGGAAAAATGGAGGAGTAATGAGGAGAGGGACTCTAGCCCTCTATACATAGCCCATCCCCCACGAACTTACCAAAATACCCCTCACTGGGCATTCTGCCTCAGCCGGGTCCGGACCTTGCGAGTAGGGTCCGGACCCCGCACTGATAACTGGTCAGTGCGCAGGTCGGGTCCGGAACCCGTACGCACCCCAACTCGGAGACCAGCTCGGGTCCGGACCGTGTCATCCGGGTCCGGACCGTGGCTGCCCGCGGACTTCATTGTCCGGACCCCAGCTTCCAGGGTCCGGACCCCGTGAGCAGTTTTGCTCCACTTGGTCCCTTTTTCACAATTTTTTGATTTCCGGGTTTCCACTCGTACCCATAATGTTCCGAAACCTTCGGAACCCAATTCCACACCAGCCATTACCGACTCTTTCCGAACTTCATCAAATTTTAGTAAAGTTCGAAACAACGCACCGAATTTCAAAGTGCTACAGATGGTCTAATCAACCGTATGCTAGGATGAGCTCCTCCTGAAATGTGGCCTGGGAGTGACAGGTTAGGGCCCCGCGTGGGACTGAAAGGTTAAAGCAACTGAGCAGAAGCGGCCCGGGACAGGAAGGTTAGGGCTCGCTAGGGACTGCAAGGTGAGGGCACAGATTGGGTCATGATTTGGATATCTCTCTCATTGAGTTGATGCATAGATGCCCACCACTTATATTCCAGTATTCTATGATTATGTTTTCACTCATTTCAATAGTTGAGATTGTCTTAGCTATAAATTTATGTCAGCTTACCTCTTGTTATATCACTCCCATTTGCACAGTAGGTACAGCTTGCCCTCCTCAGCTTGTTGTACCCATTGAAAAACTTTTATTAGTTTCTCACCCCACTGTTTTTACAGGTTCGTCGAGTAAGGTGGAGCGAGATGCGGCGTGAGGATCACGTCATAGATAGAGCCTTGCTCGTATAGTCACCCATTTTGGTTTATGTATTAGAACCCAAACTTTGTAACCATTTTGGCACGAAAATTGTAATTGAACAATGGTATTATTTGGAAACTTTGGATGCTTTGTAAGCACATATATTAATATTTTGAAGTTTAAAATTCCTAGGTATCTTTCTATATAAATGAGTTAACTTGACAGGTGCTTTGTATCCGACACCGTGCATGGGCAGGGAAACCCTGTCTTGCGGGTTTTTGCGCGTGCCCAGTTTGGCCTCCGCATCGCGGCATGACAGTTTGAGAGGTTGACTATTGATTGTTCTACGTATATATCTATAGTTCTACCACAGGACTTCTATTTTATTTTTAATATCTAATTAATCAACTCTTCATACCCATCAAAAAGATAAACCCAAAAATGATAGCTAATGCCCGTCCTAAATCATTAGTTACTTAATATCCTACTTTTCTGGACTTCTGAGTGGACATTTTGTAATATTGCACGCATAATAAAATTATGTTTGTTTGCATACAATTGTTTTTCAAATTACTAGAAGGCTGAAACATGCACATTTCTTGCATGCTGACAATATTTGGCCAAGTCGTCCACCTGTCTAGCCTATTCTGTCTGTAACTGTAATTTCCCGTTGGCACCATTAATTTAGCACTACCGGATACATCAAGATATTGATATTTAATCTATTTGTTTCAAAGACTACAATTATGGATCTATTTTGCAATAATGCAACCAAATCCACCATAACCTGTCTAGCCTATCTTAGTCGGGGCTATTTGACATGATTACACTACTTGAACTATTTAGAAATCAAATTTCATACTTATCAACATCTTTTACCTAGTTATCAAAAGGTCTAAACTTAATGGCCAAATTGATGAGGATTTGTAAGTTTAACGTTATTGAACAATCCAAATCAGCTAAAATTTTGAAAGAAAATTAGTTTCACCATCTAGAGCAAATTCAGTACCTTTGATCTAAAATTTAATCACTGCATCATTACTTTTAATGAGTTATTGATTTTCAACTGTCCATTTTGAGACCACTCAATCATCAGTTAAATGATGATGCAAAATTATGAGATTTGAATTCTAAAGACTTCAAATACTCCTGATCAATTTTAATGGTACCGATCATCAATTCAAATATCTCATCATCAAAAACAAAAATGAAAGCATAGAGGCCTCATTTGTATTGAGTATTGAGAATTGCTTCATTTTTGCAGCATAGGAATCCAAAGAGTTAAATAAATACCTATGTTAACTAGATATGATTGAAAAGGTTTCAGAGAACAGGTAACATGTAAAAAAGATGAAGTATTTTAATAACTCAAGAAAGGAACAACAAATGGCCTTTATAACACAGAACTTACTGAGAAATTTTTCAGAAGCAAACTTGGAGGAGGAGGTGGCAACTCTTCTCTCTTAGATTCAGACTCAGATGTTGAGGTACTTTTATCCGTTGAAAGAAATCTGTTTACGTAGAGTATCATCATCGATATAAAAGAAACACATAAAAGAAGGCATTCTAATTAACAAACAGAAAATACAGTATGCTATTCTTTGTGAAATAATGTGAAGGCACTCCAAGGAAGAAGACAGGTGAAAATCAAACTGAGGTCCTTAAATGACAAAAATACAAAATAATTGCATATTAATTGAAAAAAAAAAAAAAAAAAAAGAAGAGAACAGAACGAAGCACAATGTTTTTTTCTCCAAGGCATGAATGTATCAGCTGCACAGCAAAATTACACAAGATTGCATAAGAATTATTGATTTGAAATATATTCTAAGTCATAGTAATGTATGGGAGATGTTTTTATGAATTCAAGCTGATTTAAAGAAATATGAACATGTATTTATAGGCTTTAATGCATACTATCACTTTTATTTTTAACCTTCTAATTATGAAGATTTTTAAGGCAACTAAATAGTAATAGATAATATAGTAGTAAGAGAACTAAAAAGTAATTTATGGTTATCTAAAATTGTCATACCTTGCTGCTTCAAAAATCTTCTCCAAAGATGTATTATTATTTGGTTCAGTAAGCTTAACTCCTCCCTGAATTATACAGCAAAAGGAAAGGTTATTTACTTAACCATATTCAATCATTTTTCGAAATCAAAAGTTGCATCACAGCACACAGAAATTAGAGTTCAAGTTAGGGCACGCACTTATGCTTGTCGGCATTTATGGTTGCCTATATATATTCAGCAAGAATAGTGTTTCAAGTCTACTCCAGCAACTAACAGTTAAGATATGACACCAAAAGGCAACCAAAAAAGGCAAAAGTAAAACTAGCAGCTTCATTGTTGCTAAATGGCTTCTCATTTCAGAAGGAACAAAAAAAGGCAAAGAAAAACTAGCAGTTTCATTGTTGCTAAATGAGTGAAGAAAAATGATTAGATTGTCCTGCCAATTTGGGAAATGTCAGGAATATTATTTTTTACTTCAGAGCCAGCAAGGAAAAATACATGACGAAAAGCAAGAGACGGGAGAGTTTTACCATAGTCGAAGTGATATTTTGATCCATTTGCATTTACAGTATACGCGAATCATATTTAGAAAGTTCACTTTACAGATTTAACTGTCTTTATATGAAAGTAAGACGGAGTTTAGAATCTTGTTATGCTCTTTCTATTTAATGCAATCTAGAAAGAAATAAGATTCTTAATATGACAAAAGGAAAACATAATGGGCCTGTTTGGATGTCAGAATAAGTTATTCAGTAATAACTTATGCCCTATGAGGATTTTTTTCCCTTATGATTGCAAGCTAGGATTTTAATTTTAGCTCCTTGGAGGTCCTAGCATTCTTGCTTAGCATGGTCTAAGGAAATAAAAAGAAATCTGCTTATACAATTTCATCTATATTGAATTTGTGAGGATAGTATATTTCACTACAAGGTGATTTATCTTATTCCAAAAAATGACTTGGAGGCCTCTCTAGACATTTGATCATACTCCTCAATTACAAAATACTACAACCCACTTGAATAAATAAAAGGGATCTACTAACAAAGATGTTCATGTATCCAAACAGGCCTAAGAAGACACAGGCCTAAGAAGAAGAAGACACATTTACAATAATAGGCATGATGCTATTTACCTTCAAATCATTTTCCATCGAGGAATAGCTGATGTTCTCTTCAGAAAAGAATTGAAATAGTTCAAGTGTACAATCTCTTCCATATTCCTACAAAATTATGTTATAAGCAGTAGAACGGAAGATCGAACTATGAGCAGGAGAATTGGAAATCAAATTAAGTAAAGAACAGAAGATTGAACTATGAGCAGGAGAACTGAAAATCAAATTAAGTACCATACTCTGTTCAATCCTCCATCAACTAACAACTTCGCCACTGGAAAGCCTGGTTCATTTCCTTCATTATTGTATTGGAACAGTGGTGGAAAATTTTCTTCGATGGTGCATGTTGATGGATACCGTGCTGGTGATATAACAGTAAGTGCTTGCTCTGAACGAGATAGAGAATCAATCTTAGCCTAGAAAGGCAAGAAAGGCATGATGAGTGGCGATATTTGCATCACTAATACCTAGTTGAAGAAATTAAAATATTCAAATGAAGCTACAATCTAGAATCATCCCTGAAGCACAATCAGATTTTTTTTTTTAAGTATATATTGACACATCAACTTAACAAAACATGTTACTTCAAGGATGGCAATGGTGATAGATCTTATAGGGGTATATATGTAAAAGGCACGAATTTTTTTAAGGACGTCATTTAGTGATCATGCTTAAATGCTTCTATGTTCATAAGCAGAACTAAGGAAACAGAGAGTTTTCGCAAAATAATCAAATGAAGCTACAATCTAGAATCATCCCTGAAGCACAATCAGATCTTTTTTTTAAGTATATATTGAAACATCAACTTAACAAAACATGTTACTTCAAGGATGGCAATGATGATAGATCTTATAGGGGTATATATGTAAAAGGCACGAATTTTTTAAAGGACGTCATTTAGTGATCATGCTTAAATGCTTCTATGTTCATAAGCAGAACTAAGGAAACAGAGAGTTTTCGCAAAATAGTTAATTCCTTTCCCTTCTCTTGAAATTTCTTCTTTCCGGGATAATGGTCATACCTTCATACATACAAGCAGATTTTCTGCTCTAAGTTGAATTTAAAGCATTTCTTAGTAGGCAACTGTAAAACCTTAGCAATACTGCAATCTTGAGTAACAGTGGGCTACAGAAGCAGGTTAAATTATCAATATAAGATGAGTTTGGATCTAAATATTGCTAAATCTGTTCAGCAACTAGTCCAGTCAAAGTTACCTAGTAGGGCAAGGCTAATATCAAATCGTACCCCCAAGGTTCCCACCCATAATCCAATACCAGCTTACCATAACACCTGAAGAATTATTTCTCTACTAGAATTTCCAACTAAGCTCATAGATGATCATTTGTTATTGGGAAATGAGAGTTCAGAGAGATTCTTCGGAAGTTCAAGAAAAACCATATATTTAATTATCGTTGTAAGATAAAAGAGGCAAGGTTGCTACTGTCACAAAAATCCCACTAAAGGAGTCTACTAAGATCACCAAAAAAGTAGGCTTGTTAGACAACTCGTGGAAATTAGATCATTTTTCACCCGAGGCTCGACAATCTTTTAGGTCGTTATTAGCACCCAGAGTGAAAACAGCAAAATGCCAAACCTCTAAGACTATGAAACAGTGGAATACGGATGTGCACATCACAGCCTCTAACTCACTTGCAAATCATATTCATACTTTTTTGTGAAGCTGGACAAATGATTTTAGAAATAGGGGCCATTAAAGCATTTGTGTATCTGGGTATGAGATAGCTCAGACACTAGAAGATAATTTCGAGTTCTTATTATCATATTCACCAATACATAAATTCTTATAAAATCAATCATAGTTTGAATGATTATCTTGAGTTGCAGCTTTTCATCAGATAAGTTTTTTTTTATAGCTTAGATTTATAAGATAGGAGATTTCAGTGTGAACAGTCTCCAGGAAATTCGACATGCTATGCAAGTTATCTCCACATACTGAGATAATTCCTTTGCTAAAGATCTACTTTTTTGTCATCAAATCCTAAGCCAATCCTGATTTAGTTCTGTTTGATATATCTTATTATATTAGGAGTATCTTTAATATATCCTTTGGTTTCTTTATCACAGTGACTTTATATACGGATTCTAGGCCTCTTTTGTACTCATGATTGATAATTAACTCTTTAACAAAGAAGGCAAGGATTAAAGTGTCGTGACACGGGGGCGTGCCGATTGTTGCCTGGCATGGTACGGCATTGGCATGCCTCCATGCCAACACGTGGTATGTTTGCGTATCGATGAATACACATGACCTCCTAATGGCACGCTTTGGCATGGACTTATTTTAGTTTTTTTGGTCCCTATATACTCTTATAGTATTGTTTTGAAAGATTTAGTAAAATTATGAATATTGATTATGTATAACTTATTACATTCACCAAAACTTATTACATTCACCAATTAATATAGTGATAAGCTTTCTTATTTTTAAAGTACAACTATATCTCATAGAGAGTAGAAATTAAAATACAATAATAAAATTCACAAGTACAATAATTATTTAAATTTATACTTTTACAAAGAGATGACTGCTCAATTCCACATAGATCGTCGCGGTGGATCATGAGGCATATTGTCATCTGCAGATATAAGATTTATTTGACAAATTTGGTATAGATATTGTTGGTACTGTCAAATTAAATTGACTATATAATCTACTATAATCATACTATATATTCTAATATATCTAATAATACTAAATCAAAATTATTTTATATTTATGCTAATTTACAAACTCTAGATTGGAATAGAACAACTTAAGTAATTCTAGATTACATTAGTTTTGTTCATAAGATTAGATTAGACTAAATCAGATTAGAAAATTTAAATATAAAATAGATTAGATTAGATTCTATATTAGATTAAATAAGGTAATTTTAGATTAGAATTTTTAAACTAGGTTAGATTAATTTTGGTAATTTCGAATCACGTAAATCGAATCTAATTAGTTATATTCTATTATATTTAATACTATAATAGATAATTCTAGATTCAATCTGATTAGGTTTCGTATTATAATTAGAATTAGATAAATTTAAATATATATTAAATTAGATTCTAGATTAGATTAGATTTGACTAGATTTTATATATTAGATTAGGTAATTCTAGATTGGATTAGAATAGATTCTAGAATAGAGAAGATTAGAATCATTAGATAACTAAATTAAAGAGAAGGAAATAACAAAATCGGAAAAAAAAAACAAATTAGCGATACATTGCGGTACGTATCGCGCAGTGTTTGAAAAGGCGCAAGGCGCAAAAAGGTGCAAAGGCCTTCTGGAGCCTAGGCACGAGGCGCACCGCGAGGCGGCGCATATCTAATAAAAATAAAACACTCTTAACAAGCCTAGTTTAGATGGATGTTTTATGTTAAAAAATTTCAAAATAGCCATACAAAAACAAAATAATCATAAAAAAAGTAAGAAATCACATGTATAAATGTTCGCAAACTAAAAGGCAAAAAAATTATGTTTCAACTTTCAAATTAAAAGTGCTTGCTGCTGTTTCTTGCTTCTTGTTTCTTGCTTCTTGCCGCTGCTGCTAGGGGTGGCAATCTAGCTCGCTGTTCGCGAGCCAACTCGTGTTCGGCTCGAAATGAGCTCAGGATCGAATAGCTCGTTTAGTAAACGAGCCGAACACGAGCTGGGGTCAGCTCACTCGTGTCCGGCTCGATAACAGCTCAAATACATATATTTTATATTTAGATAATTTTATATATTTTATATTTTTATATATAAATAAATAATATATATATATATAATACAAATTTTTATTATTTGATTTTTAGCCGAATCTAAATATAAAGCCAAACTCAATTATAAAAGGCTCATTTATATGTAAAGTTTCAATAATTACATCAAAATCTAATGGGTAAGATCTAAAAAATTTATTTCCTATATATCAAAATCTAATGGGTAAGATCTAAAAAATTTATTTCCTATATATATCCTTTCTAATTCTTTTAACTTATTGTTTGTGAGCCAGCTCGTGTTCGGCTCGTTAATAAACGAGCTGAACACGAGCTGAATTTTTCGGCTCGATACTTTAACGAGCCGGCTCGTGTTCGGCTCGTTTATGAAACAAGCCAAACACAAACCGGCCCCAGCTCGCTCATGTTCGGCTTGTTGACACCCCTAGCTGCTGCTTATTGCCATTGGGGGGTGAAAAAGAGAACGACCAAGAGAAAAGGGAAAGAAAGCGCTCAAATTAGGAACTTTTTTTCAATTCTTTAATATTTTAGAATATATTGAAAAAACTCAAACTCGAAAACCCAAACCCTAGACACATTAACTGTAAATATCACGAGGCGTGTCTGAGGCGCGCGCCTCACTCCCTGAGGCGCTGAGACCCATGCCTCATGCCTAGTCGCTGAGGCGCGCGCCTCACTCCCTGAGGCACTGAGACCCATGCCTCATGCCTAGTCGTTGAGGCGCACGCCTTTTCAAACACTATCGCGATACGATAACCCTCTGCGATACCCTACGTACCACGAGCCGCCTCTATAAGGGCACGGTAGGGCACGGGCGATACATGCCCGTGCCGTGCGGCACTTAAATCTTTAAGAGAAGGGCAATTTAGTTAATAGATTCTACCTTAAGCAAAAGTGTAAAAGAGCAGGTTTCTTCTCCTCTTCAAGCAAGGAGGTGGCGGTTAAGAATCATAAAATTCTAACAATTTAGTATCAGAGTTATAGTTAGGAGCAAGAGGATTCTAACATGTACATACCTGAATTATTTCATATTTGTAATCGGTACCCGAACTCGGAAGTTCTAGTATTTGGTGGCAAACCTCACAATATTTTCGAAATATCTGCCTGAAATTTAAAAGCTTGGATCGTCCTACTAACTTTACATTGTCTCTAAAAGTTTTCTTGAAATATTTCATAGTCGAATAGAATGTTCTGTTACTTGCCTGAATGGATTTCCAATCTCTAGTCTGGAGGCCTTAAAAAAAAGGTTTAAATTAGAAAAATAAATATGATACTGACACCAACCGCATAAAAGGAAAGAAAGTATAATGGAATCTAGAGAATGGCAAAGAGAAATAGAAACAACAGCATCGCCTTCGGGTTGGTGATTTTTATTTGAACAAGAATGATATTGCAATTGACCATCAGCTCCAGTAACATAAATAAGACCGAAAATCTACACTGTGACAAGTTGATGCAAAAGAGGTAGGTAATTTTCCCTCGGACCAATTTTACCTACTTGCTGCTACTGCTTTGTTATTTATCCTTTTGTCTTATGACTCTCATCTCTCTCTCCTTCAACTAATAGACCAACTTTATATTCCTCTCCCCAGGAATTAAGTTTCTCCATAACTTCAACTCCTGCGTTTGAGCTTCTTATTGACAACCTCAAGCTAAATACACATGTTAACTCTCCTCAAACTAGATTCCCTCTATTTCTCCTGTTGGATCTTAAAAATGAGACAATTTCACATTCTAGAGCCTTTCAATTGTACTAATTTTTCATGTAACAATAATTATAATGACACGGTGACCAACTGCCAATCCAAATATGAGAAGAACACTTCAGGCCAAACAAGCCCTCCTGTAAGGTGTAGTGTTCTTTGTCGAAATGTTGCCTAAGAAGTGATATAGAAGAACCACCAGATTAAAATCCCCTCAATAACTTCTCTAAGCAACAAAATATGAATCACCAAATTGAAGCTTCTACTTTTGAGGTTCGGAATCTCATTTCTACTCTCCACTGCAGCAGAAGCTCCATATTTTACTTTTTATCCAAAATAATCTACTAGAAACTACTGCAGCTGAAAGCAGGGTTGAAAGCTGAGACAGCAGGGCCAAATAGGCACTAACAAAACACCAAGAAATAGTAAAATAATAGCATCCAGTAACAATTTGAATAATCAATTCTATCAATTTGAAAAGACAAAAGAACACAAGTAACAATGAAGAGAATCATATTATACCTTGGCTACTTGGATTCTCCGGGAGATTTCAGACAGTTTGTCTTGCTCTTGAGAAGTCTAACAATAAAATGGAGGATTATACAACAAGCAAGGATTAGATGTTGCTAATAATGAAAAAGTAAAATCAAGGAACAAGGTGGTCTGGGTGTTCTAAATCTAAGAGATTATAATGTGGCTGAGTGGCTGTATTAGGGAAGTGGTGGTGGAAAGGTAAAGAAAATATCAAAAATAAAGTGAGAAGAAGCTTTTTGTGGAAAGATAAAGAACGCAGATAATGTTTGATGAATTGGAAGAGAGTTTATGAAACCAAGGAGCAATGCAGTTTGGGTGTTCTAATCTAAGAGATTATGATGTGGCCATGTTAGGAAGTGAAATGGAAAGATCTTATTTTTACAAAGCTTTCAAGAAGGTTCAAACCAACTCCAATGTATCATTCTTAAATCAGTTGAGATCTCTTCATGGTGGAAAGGAGTTGCAAGGATTGATCCTTTATTCAAGCCTGGTATTGCTGTGAAAGTAGGTAACGGACAAAAGAGATTACTCCGGAAAGATATTTGGGTGGGGCAATGTACACTTGAGACTAAGTTTCCTCTGCTAGCAAATATCATTTCAAATAAGAAGGTAACAGTAAAGGATGTTGCGGTAGGTTGGAAAGGAGAATGGCCCAATAAACTGATTTTCAGAAGATTGCTATCTGAAGACGCAAGTAGAGAATATCAGGAATTAGTTTCATTGGAAGATCAGCCTGCTCTAAATGATGGAGAGGATCAAGTGAACTAGAGATGGGAGTCAACCGGTAGATTTAGTGTTTATTCTTTTCTACAAATTCTAAAACAACAGAGGTATCAAGTGTTTGCTAAGAAAGAGAATTTGGAATTGTTTATGCACTAGAAGATTTTTATGCGGTTGTGGGTTAACAATTAGTTACTTACTAGAGAGAATTAAAATAAAAGAGGTTGGAACATAGAGTCCGTAGAGGGCGTGCTTTGCTGGGGGCAAAGTGAATGTGTTAATCATTATTCCTGAGATGCAGGTTTGTTAAAGCCATCTGGTTATCCTCCAAGCGTATATTTAGGACAAAATCAGATCCAACGAATGTCAAGGGCCTGTAGCTTAAATGGAGAAGAGAAAAGGTGAAGCAGAAGCTGAGATTCATGGGACATAGTGATCATGGCAATTTGCCGGTCAATCCGGAGAGCTCCTAATGCAAGAATTTTCACAGGGAAGCAGTGCTTTGGTGTGGCAGATACTTGAAAAGATTAACGTCTTTGTAGCTACAGTGGGCGGAAATGCTTGTAAAGGGAAACAAAAAAAAAAAAAATAAGGTGCCCATTATTTTGTCTAACAAAGGTTCTCAACTCACAAGGGTTGCGCGACTGCCTAAATCTGCTGATGGATTTAGAGTACGAGGGGATCTTGAAGTAGCCTTGGAGTTGAGGATGTAGATTGGACCTGGAGCGTTTGTTGGTTTACTAGGAGGAAATTCCGATCAGATATGGAACAAGAAGGGGTTCAGAGTATCAGATATGTAATCCTCTGTTTCTCTCTTCTTCCCAATTAGCTAATTTATGGGATTGGGGTTCAGATTAGTTGCATGGGAGCTTGTTTTTGATGTTTTCTTTCTTCTCTTTATGGTGACTCTGCAAAGTTTTTTGTGTTTTTAATAAAAAAATTTGGGGATCTTTCCCTCCAGTTTATTCTGAAAAAGCAAAATCTTAGCAAGAAGAAGAAGAAGAAGGGATGGATGAGAGTCGTACTCGCAGGGAGATGACGTCGAAAACTCGATCGGCGGCGTCTTGGAGATCGAGGAGGGTTCGACCGAGCTGGCGGTAGATCTCCACGTACCCCTCCCTCCGCCGCCCTCCGTCCTCCGACACCCGCAGCATCCCTTCTTCCACACCCCCCCACACAAACACACACACACTCTTTCCACCTCTCTCTCTCTCTCTCTCTCTCTCTCTCTCTATGTCTGTCCTGGGGTATGAGAGAGAAATGAGGGCTGCAGAGTCGGGAGGAGGGTACGGAGGACGAAAGTGGAAAGCGAAGCTCGGCTGCTCGGTTATGCAAGTGCCGGCGGCCCTAGCATTCGAGCCGACGGTTGGAAACGCCTCAATTTGGAACAGCCTTCTTGCTGTGAAACTGTATTGCTTTCGGACCTGTTTGGAGTCTCTTTGTTTGGCCGGCCGTACCTGAAGTTTAAGTTTAGATTAAAATAAATTTTGCTTGTCTTGTTTGAGAGAATAAGTTAATAAATTTGGAACTGAAGTTATTTCAGTTCACTTATTTATTTGTAGGAGGTTTTAGTGGTATAAAAGGTGAAGTTTCTCTTATTTTTCTATATTTGTTTTATTAAAAGTTGTTGAATTTTGGTATCTATACTAAACATATCTTCTATAAATTTCTATACTATATATATGTAGATTTATATGACATTGTTGGTTTTTATATAACTTTATAAGTAATAAATTATAATATAAAAAGTAGTAGAAATAATAATATAATTATATCCATGTATAATTAAAAAATGTAATTTAAAACAACTTAATTTTTTTTTTTTGTATGTAAATTATAACAACGCAATAATAAAACTGTAAAATACGATGTGATCAGAAGAGAGAAGTAGTATTTAGGAAAAATACTTGCAGCAAGGTTAAAAAAAATTCCACTAAATTACTAATTTTGGTGGATTCTCTATTTACAACTTTTATGAAGCTTAATATTAATCAAATAATTAAAATTTGACATTATAACTGCTACTTAATTGGCCAACTCAAATTATGTTAGGTTACTTCTCAACTGGAAAAGCATATCAATTGTTCATGAAAGGATTGTAATCGAGATTAACACAATAATAATAGCCAAGTAATCAATTTTCATCACATTTCGAATATACAAACTAAAAAATACTAGCACTCTTGGTCAATTTTCATGACATTTCAAATATGCAGTCTAAATAAAAAAGAAATTAGTATCAGAATCAAATAGGTTTAGATAAAATATATCCAGCATTATCCAAATAATATACCAAAACAACAAAATGTATGGTTACATCCATATAAGTTAAAGTCATAAACTACTACCATAGTTGTAAGGTTGAATCCAAAATTAAGGTAGACATATATTTAATAAATAGCCATACTAATGAAATATGAGAATAAATTTAAGTTAGTGATATTTAAGCATATCAAAAGAATCCATCAAGATTACTAAAATGCGCAGTCACATAGGTTCAAACTAACTACACTGCTTATAAAAATCCTTCATAATAAGCACTCTTGCTTCAATCTCACTTGAGAAAATGATTCGACAACATCCTCATACATCTCACTTGAGAAAATGATTCGACAACCTCCTTATAAATCTCGCATTTATATTCTAGAATCTTCTTGATCTTTGTAAATAATATTTCTATCCAATAAGTTGATGTGTTTTTCCATCACGGCTGCACTTCGTTTAAGGGCATCTGCAACCTCCCCAACTAATGAGATGAGCTCAACATAGTAGAGATCTTCATGAGATCTTTCGTTGCTTGAATGCGCTCTACCAGAAAATGATGAAGCATGATCGTTTGGTACTGATTGAGCACTTTCACCTGGAATAGAACCTCCATCTATCTCATCCACTTTATCCTCCACCTCATTATCATTCTTCACTAAACTTATCAAACAGGGCGATCTCTCATTATCGTAACAAATGTTAAAAAGGCCATAGGTTCTATTTGGACGTAATCTAAGCAGGTTATTCTTTCCCTACACAATATATATTCTATGTATACATGTGAGCCCTCTTCTATATAAGTCTTTAAGTATAGATGGCTCTATAGGTAATTAATGCCGGATTTCTTTCACGAATCGCAGAAAAGAGCAATATACATATGACTACAATAACAAATCCAACTTGGTTTAGCATGATTTAAGTTCAAAAGTAAATCCCTATTGTTGATCTAAAACTTAAGGAGATTCAGATAAGAATTAAATAAGGAATGTTCACATTTCAAGAAAATTCAAAAAAATTAAGAATTACTTAGGATGTGTTGTGCCAAACGTACAAAATTAAAATAACTTGGGTGCAAAATTAATTAGCATTTGACGAGTACCACGTAGGGCTGGAAAATGAGCGAGTCGGCTCGTGTTCGGCTTGCGTTCGGCTCGATATTCGGCTCGCTTGAGCTCGACTTGTAATTAAATGAGCCGAGCTTGAACTAAAAAAAAAAAAACTTGAAATTTATTTCAAGCTCAACGATCTACACTGTTAAAACTGATCATCTAGGATATTTAAAGTTTTTAGAAATAAAATTTTATATTTTTTTCAACATAGTTTACTTTATGATCAAATCATTTCAAATTTGTTAATTTTCAATGACTACTATGGCGAGTTTGTAGTTTAACGGTGTAGAAGAATATAAATTTATTCAAATTTTGATAGAAAATATTTTAAACTATTTAGATCAAGGTTAGCATCATTGATCTTGAATTCAAAAGTCCTATCCTCAAATTTTAAAGATTGTTCAATTTTCACTGTTCATTTTGACATGATTTACTTACTAAATAAACGACGTTGAAAAAAAATTAAAAATTTTATTCCTAATTAAGAACTTCATATATCCTAGATCATATTTTACAGTGTGGATTGTTGATTTGAACACCTTAAAATCGAAAACGAGACTATAGTACCAGAGCTCCGGTACTATAGATAGTATAGTAGCCTCATTTTATATATATATATATATATATATATATATATATATATATATATATATATATATATATATATATAGAGTAAGGTTGTGCTACTATTAATAGCACATGGGGCTTTGTGCTAGTGATTTTTTAGCCACAGATCCGCCTCGAGATTCGTGCGGGGCCAAAGTGTGGGACTAACAGAGTTAGTCCTGTTTCTCTCCCTCTCTCTCCTCCCGTGTCTCTCTCTCTCTCTCATCCTGTGACTCTCTCTCTCCTTCCGTGTCTCTCTCTCTCTCTCTATTCCCGTTTCTCTCTCCCCTCTCTCTCTTTCCTCTCTCTCCCCTCCCGTGTCTCTCTCTCATACCGGGGCGCGCAGCCGGCGCGGTCACAGAGGGAGAGGGCCGCTGGCGGGGGGCGCACGAGCCGGTGACAGAGGGAGAGGGCGGCGCGCGGTCACAGAGGAAGCCGGCGGCGTAGGGACCCGGGGCTTGGTGGGGGGGGAGGGGGGTGGCCGGCGCGGCTACAGAGAGAGGGAGGGTGGCCGGCGCGGGAGGTTGGGGGGAAGGGTGGGGCAGAGAGGGGAGAGAGGGGAGAGGGGAGAGTTTTTTTTCTGTTTTGGTGGGGGTGAGAAAGAAAGGAAAGAGAGAGAGGTGGGAGAGAGAAACGGGAATAGAGAGAGAGTGAGACACGGGAGGAGAGAGAGAGTCACGGGATGAGAGAGAGAGAGACAAACAGGAGGAGAGAGAGGGAGAGAAACGGGACTAACTCCGTTAGTCCCACACTTTGGCCCCGCACGAATCTCGAGACGGATCTGTGGCTAAAAAATCACTAGCACAAAACCCCCTGTGCTATTAATAATAGCACAGCCTTACTCTATATATATATATATATATATATATAGTCCGGTTACTATACTATCAATAGTATTTGGATTATTTTACTATACAGTTTTTAGCCGTTAGATCTACTATTTTGATTATTTCTACCATTAGAATAATACTATTTAACCAACTATCACTAAACCCTAGGAGGACCACCACTCAACCCTAGGGAACCACTATCATCCTAACCCTACAATTTTCCATCCAGGGGTTAAAAACTGTATAGTAAAAGGGTCCAAATACTAATAATAGTATAGAAGCTCTATTATTTATGTATTTATATATATAATAAAATATTTATAAATAAATATATATAATTATATATAATATATATTTTAATTATAAATAATAATATATATTATGTAGTGTCCCAGGGGCGTAACTGTCGGAATGACTGCAGTATCAGCGACCACTCGACACATATGTGGAATGTCGAGACGAGTCAGAGTCGTTTTGGCGCGAAATGGACGCGAAAATAGACTCGGCGCACTCAATTAAGCCAAAACTGAAGTTCTGGCAGTTTAGGGGGCCCAGAAGTGGTTTAAGGCGCCCAGATTCAGAGTGTTGTTTAGTATGCATTACTGCAGTCATTTCGGATCCAGTTTAGGGCGGCCAAAAGTGGGTCCGAAAGTTCACCCTCGTGAATATCGAACGTACTGACACGTGGCCGGTGGTAGGTGAGATCCGCCGGAGCAGTTTAGGGTGCACCAGACTGCGGCGGTGTGAGCCCAAATGCTGGGAGGAGGTTTAAGGAGCCCGGAAGTGGTTTAGGGCGCCCGAATCCTGGGTTTCCTGCAGAGTAACATGTTTAAATCCTTTGTTCTTGAGGCTCATTTGTACCCAACCTATACCTCTATAAAAGCATTTGTACGCCCCCAGTGAACTTTTTCCTCCTCTCATTCACAAGAAACCCCTTTTCTCCATAAAGATTCTCCCCCAAACTCCCAAAAATCCATCCTCTCTACTTGGAGCATCAAGATTTCTGCTCAATTCCAGCAGCAACCTTGAAGAACTATGGGATTGTGTTTCATTGGAGCTTCCAATTACTGTAGGGAGCAACTTCTTGGACTCTAGACTTGAAGGAGGAGTGTGTAGATCAACTTTAGCACCAAATAACTCAGGTTAGTAGCATCAAATTGCTGGATTTTGGCGAATTTGATATTTTGAGCTGAAATTGAGCTATCTAGTGGAATTTTTGGACTTTTCTTGATCCGATTCTTGTTGTAGTTGGATTTTCGGATTTGGAGTGGCTTTCCCATCCTTCCTCACTGATTTTGAAGCTTTCTCACCAGATCTTCTAAGTTGGAAAGGTGAGTTTATTTCAAATTTTAAGATTTTTGAGTTTAGGTGCAGTTTTTGGATTTTGATAGGTTTTGTTGGATTTTTTAGTCCAAATCTGTGTACCTTGATTGGATTTGGAGCGAGTTCTTCATCTTCCCACGCTGTTTTGGATCCATTCCTACTAGAAATTCGAAGGTAGAAACTCAGATTTTCTCTATTGGAGAGCTGGAATGCTAGTGCAGAGTTCCTATTTTAGGCCTCCCTTTCAGGATCCGAATTGCAGAAATGGACGTTTGGAGGCTTTTTGAAGCTTCATTTTTATGGGGAGTTGAAGACTAAGTTCTTGCAACCTAAAGGGTGAGTTTTGAACCAAGTTTACTGATTAAAACACAGAGAATTGGGCTAAACTCCAAGTTGAATCCCTGTAATTTGGAGGCAGCAGTGTGTTGTTCTGGGCTCAGGATCTGGGCACCCAGAACTGGCTGCAGGAGGATCCGAATTGGGAAAACTCAGTTTTCAGTTGTAGATTCGAGTTGTTTTGGTTCTCGGACTCTTCAATCGACTTCTCCCTTTGTTGGAGTCGCGTTCGAGGTGGGTTAATGTTGATCGAAGTCTTTGGATTTTCTCCTACATTGTAGAGATTTCAGCATGCACAGTTTTATGTTAATTATCTTGCTAGTAGCTCGAATTCATGGAATTACATGTTACTAGTTGAAATCTGAATTCGGAACTTGAATCAATGATTTTATATGGTTATTTACATGCTGAACTAGAACTTGACTTAGGAGAAAACTCATAAAACCTACACACTTCACTTTTCGAAAAGTTAATAGATTTAGTTTCAGGAGCTGATTTCTCTTTGTATCACTATTGTTAGTGCGTCGTGGATACTCGGATTAGTATAGGTTGAGATTACGCTCGTGCTGAGATGCCGAGCCCGTTTTTACAGCAAAGTTTAGGCTGTTCTGTACTGTCGGATGCCGTCGGGGCTGACGGTGGATCCAGATCCTTACTCGTTGCATCAGATTGTGCCGAGGGCACCTGGGTTTCGGTTCTTGGACCCCTTTGACCATTTGCATTGGTGATAGCCTGCTTGAGCCTGATTGAGCTCGACAGAGACACGCTTGCATACTCGGTAGGGGTCGCACCCCACCCCCCCTCCCCCGAGTGCCGCTCCGGAGTTTGGCTACCTTGCGTTGATGTCGTTGTAGTCCAGGTGGACTTTTGCACTCCACCGGCTGCCATCGGGGTGGTGTACGGTGGTGTAGCTTAGGCAGGCGGGACGGGCGAATAGCAGTCCCTTTGGATTGGGTCAGTGAGGATTTATCTTTTAGCTAGTGATGCATTTACATAGAGGACATGACATGAGTAGTGGTAGAGTTGTGGCGTTGTAGCTGTAGAGTTCTTCCAGCTTACCCTACTATTTCTTCTTCTACTAGCTATCTTGCTAGTCTCGTAGACTTAGTGGTTAGGCCGTTGAGGTCGGCGACGGTACCCACTGGGGACTACTTTGTTTTACAGTAGTTCTCACACCCGCTGTTGACCATTTTTTTGCAGAGCCATCAGGTGTTGCTGCTGCTGTTTCTGATCGAGGTAAGGGAGTCGCGAGTTAGATCCCTGTCCACCCCGATCATCGTGCTAGAGGAGCGCCCTTTGGAGATAGACACTTTTGTAGCCATGTACATACAGATGCTTTATATATACACAGAGATGATGGTGTACCCCTTTAATGTTTTGTATACAGCGATGTATTATGGAGTTATGTATGTACAGTTGGCTTCAGTTATGTATGTTTTATTTAGTTTTAGCAGCTCTGTTACTTTCTTGTAGTTGTTACTTACATGTTTGCAGGTTCAGCTATTGTTTCGTGTACATGAAAAAAACTTTGTGTATACGGCGGATCTGTTGGCGAGCCCGGGAGGTTGGAGCCCGGGGCGTGACATATTATGTATTTTAATTATATGTATATAGAGTTTATGTTATTGGGCATATTTATTGACCCACAAATCAAACCAACAAAACCCTACTCTAATTACTCTTTCTCTCTTTCACTTGCTCGCAGAATCGCTTCCCCTCAATTTTTTTTAATATTATAATACCGTATTTTATGCATTCATTTTGTATGTTGAACTATTAGACATTTTCTTGTATCAAATTTTAGATGATATCTTATAAAAATTAAACTATAGATTGCATAGTGTTAAGAATTTTAAACGGCTCATTTACGGCTTGAGCTCGCGCAACTCGAAGTTAGGCTCGCTCGAGCTCGGCTCGAATTAGTTTCAAGCCGAGTTTGAGCCTAAATTTAGGCTCGAAATTAATTTCAAGCCAAGCTTGAGCTGAGATAAGCTCGCTCAAGCTCGGCTCGTTTCCACCCCTAGTACCACGGCCCAAAAAAGTTACAAGCATAATTTTCTTAAATGTAATGATTATTTTACTCAGTTTAATAATTTTATCACTTTTGTAGCCAATAATAATGTTAATTTTAACTCCTAATAGTAAATAAAGTCAGTAATTTTAATAAATTCTTAATTCGAGGGAATAAACAATAAAAGTTATCATCATATAGATGGAATGCAAACAAATCTAAAAATTTTGACAGTAAGAAATATGCAAGTTGCACCAAAAAAAAAGAAAAAAGAAAAACCCATTAAAATGGGAGGTGGGAGTGGTAACCCTAAACTTTAGGAGGGCCAAAACAAATCCCAAATGTTAATATTTTATTACTTTTTTTTCTCTCTTTTTTTCTTCATAATTGACTTCATCCCAGGTTGGTGCGAAGCCAATTTTATTATTTTGAAAAGTTTGAGTACGATGAATAGAACAACAAATGCGGGCATTTACATTCGAAAATCATTTCAACTCTCTCCACTTTCTGTAAAACAAACACAATCTTGGTCATACTCCTACTTCTAATTCCAATTGCATATGTAAATCTATGAAAATATAGTTTGATCAGTTCAATCCAGATTATTCATATTCAAAACTATTATACAAATCTATATTTATACTACCATAAGAGGAACATGTTTTAAATTATTATTCTCTTCCTATTATGCCATTTAGTTATTTTGATTCCATCCATTAAATTAGGTTAGTTACTTATTAGAAATCATCAAGTTGTCATATCTATAGTAAATTTTTAATCAAACTAACGAATTGATGTATTTGTCTAAACTTTTCTCTTAAAATATCTATCAAGTAACTAATAGAGCTTTCAATCTCTCCACTACCAAAATCATGTGTAACTAGTGTAGGGTTGACTCAGGTAGAGAGAAAAGGTCAGAGATCCGTCCAACGACCGGTTTTGGGAAAAAAATGCAAAAGTCTAAATGGAATAGATGAGGGCCGCGCGATGCGGCGGGTACGAATATTTTAGTAAAAATTTATAAATTTAATAAATAAATAAAAATATAAAGAAGGATTTAATAATATAAAAAATATAGAAATTTTTTTTAGAATGGAATTACAATCTAACATAAAATAATGTAAAAAACGAAAAAAAGAAGAAGTTTAGGGTTTAGGGTTTAGGCAACAGGTAGAGGGAGAGATCGGGGGATGCAGCGGAAGGAGCCTTCGCCGTCATTGCTGTCAGTATGGAGAACTACTGCGGCGAAGGTGGGGCAGTGGGTGAAGACGAAGAGGGAGAGTTCGATATGAAAAAAAATGAGACGGCCAAGGATTTAGGAATGATGTACTGGTGCGAGGGCACGAAGAACGAAAAGATGTGAGCAAGCATTAGAGGCGATGTATTGACATGAGGGCTCATGCAACAAAGAGATGGGAGGAATGTGGAAAGTCCAGACATGATGTCACGCCCCGGGCTAGTTCTAGATGCGGAAAATACGTGCCAAATTTTTTTTTTTTTGAAAGCCTAGCCCGCGCCACGTACAGACCCGCCACAAATACAGGGTCCACTGTACACACGGACAGAACCTCCCCTGTATTTGCACGGCGTCCACAACTTACAACAGGATCACAACCACCATTCATTCATCACAACAACATAACAACACAAGAGATTCATACAGCTAGCAGTCCTTAAACTTATATGAATCTAAGCAGATCCTTAAGCGAAGGATGATGCGATGCACAAGCAACAAACATTCTAGAAAGCTGCTCCTTACCCAGAAGCTTTATTTGAAACCCTAATTTCAATCATCCAAGAATCATTTGAAAACTGTCCTCCACACGAGAACTCTCTTTTGAAATCACAAAAACCGAACTATCAGAAATCTATTTGAAAACTGTTTCCCACACGGAAACCTTTATTTCACGACGCTACCACGAGGGGTAGAAAGCCAAAATACTCGATAAATGAAACGATCGAAAACATGGATACAACCGACTAGTCCAAGCATGCAATCATCACATAATGATAATGAATGAATCCACAACACAAGCATGCTAGAACAAATCCAACAAAATAACTGAACCACAAATCACATCTAATAGGCGAAGGTAGGGTGATAACCAAATCTGGGGAAGTAGCCTCACGAGTCGGAACCTCTAGAGCTACTATCTAGGCGTGCCTCGCAGCGTCCCGACACTCACCACCCTGCTCACCTGAAACCTGCAACGAGGGCGGGGGGTGAGAACATGTACACATGTCTCCCCTCCCAGTGGGTATCGCAAGCCGACGAAGGCGAGGTGTACACACCGGCACGAGGGTCAACAGATAGGTAGGTAAGGTAAACAGTAGCACAAGTAGATATGAGGCCAACATATAACTGAACGACTAAGCTACTGTAATCAACTAGTATGCATCAAAGGAGATAACCACAAAGTAAACCCAATCTGTAACCACCGGGACGCACCCCGGGCACTGTCACAACCTGCTCAACTAACTGGCACAAACCTTCTGCACGCAAACGCAAGAAGGCTCACGGGTCGGGACCGCTCTCCACAACCCTTTTCCGGAAAAGAACAACCCTAGGCGGTGGATCAGACCGCGGGTGTACGTGAAGTGCTAGAAGAGCTGTGACGATCGATGCGAATGCTCAATCCACAGAACGGCAACAAACCGTGAAGCAACTGATAAACCACAACGAGGATCGCTCAGAACAACAGGCGATCACCACCGACCAACTAGGTCGTCTCAATAATCATGCGAGCACAACTACTCTACTATCCAAGCACGCATATAAGTAGAGTCAACGGGAGTCAAGTGAACTAATAACTGAAATACAGAAGAAGGGATAGAAAGGTATCACCGTAGTCCACTGAACCGACTCCGGATCGAAGTACCCACCTGTAGGTAAGATCCAATCTAACACCGACGGCTCTCGGGAACCGCGACAGGACCTACGAAAGACTCACAGGGTCAAGGTCCACCAAGTCGACGCTAAACACAAAGCTCTCACATCCCGAAACCGACGGATCGCCCGGGAAACCCACCGGGACGATACCGAAACCGCACAAAGCCCCAGAGGGGTACCAAACAGCCAACAAGGTCCCTCGCTGTCCCCGAACACACAAAACCAAGTGACGGGACAGCGAGCACAAGCTCGGGGTGCCACGAACATCAAACGCACCCGTAAAGGCTTCCCGGGTTCCCGAAAAATGCCGAATTGGCACCGGAACCCCACATCACTCATCCGCTGTCCTCGGAACTTCGGGACAGCGATGAGGAACAGCCAACGAGGCTACAAGACGAAACCAAGTCGCTTGCGAAAACAGCGAGTGAGTCGCACAACTAGAAACGTGCGTTTCGCCGATTATTTCATCGAAAAACGCGTCGGAAACGAATCCGAAACTCCACGAAGGGCGAGGGGGTTGGACAACCAGTTCACAGGGTCCCGAGGACCAAACCCTTGCTGCCCACAGCGTCGCAACGCTGCCACAAACGCCAAAGTCCCAAAACAAGCACAATTCCATACATACGAGCAATAAACGGAGCCGCTAGAGCAAACCGTACGTCCGCACGACCTTCCGCAAGCACGAGCGGATAGGTAACGACGTCACGGAAACCGTGCTCACAATCCCACTGCGACAGGACTAGTCGCAAGCCGGGAAATCCCACAAAAACAGCGAGCTCAAGCACAAAAGCAAGCGTAACTAAGGCCGTGTGAGCAAACCGTACATCCGCACGACCTTCCGCAAGCACCAGCGGATCGGCAACGACGTAACGGAGGCCATGCTCATAGCCTTACTGCAACAGGAACAGTCGCAGTCCAGGAAAAGGCATAAAAACAGCGCAACATAGGGCAAAAAGACCCGACAAAGGCCGAACACCCAAACGGCTCAACCAAATCCAGATCTGAGGTGAGCATGATGATCAGCGCATTGCCGCGATCATCGTGCTCACCTTCCTGAGCTCCGGGAGGCAACAGGAAGCTCAAACAATCAAGCGCGGCCAAAAACCACAAAAACTGGACCCCGGCCGGAGCAACCAGCTCCGGCCGGCTGCCGGCCGGCAAGCAAGGCCCGAGGCGGCCAGCATCGGCAGAGGAGGTGGCAAGGAGGAGGGGGCTCACCTCAGTCGATGGGGGGAAGCGGCGGCGGCGGCGCGGGGGGCGGGGAAACAAAACCCCACTCTCGGGTTAGCAACCCGAGGCTAGGGCACGGCGGCGCCGGCAACAAACGGCGACGGCGGCCGGCGGCGACGCGAGCACCGGGGGAAGAGGGGGTCGCCGGACGTCGTCCTGCCGGTGACCGCGACAAAAAGGCGACGGGTGGCGGCGGCGGCGCGGAGCTAGCTCAGCCGCGGATGCCCTAGCGGCCCCACCGAGGCTTGCGGTGGCTACGGCGGCGCTCCGGCGGCACGGCGATGGCCGGGGAAGGAGGAGGCGGCGCCGGAGGTCCCGAGGGTGACCATGCTCACCCTCTCCGGCGTCGGGAGGCGGCGGCGGCGCGGCCCCACCAAGCTCGGCCCGCAGCTCCTCCAGCAGCCTGGCGGCGGCTCAGGCGGCGCTCCGGCGGCACTCCGGCGGTACCAGCAGCTCAGTCACCTCAGGGGGGGCTCACGCGTGGGTTCCCCCTGGGTGCCCAACTCAGGAAAGAAGAAGAAGAAGAAGAAGAAGAAGAAGAAAAAGAGAAAAGGGGGAGAGAGGGGTGGCCGGGGTTGCTCCGGCCAGGTGGTGGCCGGCGGCGGCCGGCGGAGCTCGGGGAGGAGGCCAAGGGGCAGGGGAGCCTGGTGCTCACCTCTGGGAGCAGGGGGGAGGAAGGAAGAGAGAGGGAGAGTGAGGGAGAGGTTGAGTGTGAGAGAGGAAAAGAGAGGGGGTGGGTGAGGTTCATTAAACACCCTCACCTACCCTCTCAGCCTTGGTCCCCTCTCCCACAGCAGGTAACAAAACCCCCCACACCCCTCCAAATTCAAAATCGCGCGAAACGGTGCGAAAACGGGGTCCAGATCGCGAAACATTAAACGTACCATTCGAGCACTCAGCGAAAAGGATGCAATAACTTTCAATCCGTCCTTCGCACGTCGACACAGATCGCGCCATCGCGTTCAGCACTGCCGAGACATCGAACCTAGCATTTTGAATTGTCAAAATCGGACTCCGGATCGCGCCGTTTAGCCGTTCTCTCTCCGCGACGAAAAACCAAAACTATAAAAAAAATCCACTAAACTCACTTATGTACATATATATATATAAATACCTGTATATATATATGTATACAGATCAAAAACACAGTAACGGGGGAGAGGAACACAGAATTTCAAATCTCCAAAATTTGAATTCTCACATCACTCCCACCTAACAAGAAGTTTCGTCCCCGAAACTTACTCACACACTATCCGCGAACAACAGCGGATACCTCTCACGCAAGGCAGACTCCAGTTCCCAAGTAGTCTCGCGCTCCTCGCGACTCGTCCATAGCACTCTCACAAACAGAAAGCTCCGGTTCCCCAACTGCTTCACCTTGCGAGCCGAAACCTCAAAGGCACCTCACCGCAGCTGAGATCCTCCCTCAGCTGAACCGTTGTCGGGCCGATCACACGACGCTCACCCACGTCAACCCCACAGTTCAGTGATCGACAACGACGTCCATACAACGCCTCGCACAGTGCCAATCCAATGCTCGCCTGGAAGCTGTCGCTGAAGGCAAACTCCACCAAAGAAAGATACCTGAACCAACCTTCACCAAAATCCAAACGCACGCCCGGAGCATATCCTCAAGGGTCAGGAAGACTCGCTCCAACTGCCCAACACTCTGAGGGTGGTAACTGAGCTGAAGTCGAGCTCCGTCCCCAGTGCCTGCTGCAAACTCTTCCAGAACTGGGAAACGAGGCGAGAATCCCAACCTAAAACGATCGACACTGGCACTCCAAACAGCCCGACGAACTCATCCAAGTAGAGCTGCGCCAGTCGATCCCGAGACTAAAACGAATGTACCGGTAGGGAGTGAGCTATTTTCGTCAGACAATCCACCAAACCCAGATCGCAACATGACCTCGCGGAGAACGAGGCAACCCGGTGACGAAAACCATGCTGATCTGCTCCCACTTCCCTACAGGTACAGGCAACGGTCAAAGCTTCACTGCTGACAAACCCGGCACAGTGCCACATGCTGAGCTACAACCAGAGACTCTGCCTCAAGTCGCGGTACATCTTCGTCTCTTCAGGATGAACGATGTACGGCGACCGGTGTGCCTCAGCCAAAACTCTCACCTCAAATCCTGAACACTGGGCACACATCTCCGTCCTCGAAGGAAAACCAACAGCATGTAGCACGAAGTCACCATCTCTGCCCTGCTCGGCGTCTGCCCGTACTCTCTGCCAGTGCGGATCCATCGGCTGCCCACCGAAAATCTGATCCGCCAAGGTGGATTGCACCTCCAAAGACAACAACTGTGCGGTAGCTCCACAAGGTAAGGTCTCCAACTCTGGTCGACGGAACTCCACCACCAATCGCTCCTGGTCGGTGATCAAAAGAGACGGCTCCTTGAAGAGATACAACAGACTCTGGGGATCCGTGAAGATCTCACGACGCGCTCCATTCAGGTAGTGTCTCCAAAGCTTGAGAGCGAACACCACTGCTGCTAACTCGAGATCGAGCGCCAGATAGATCTTCTCATAGTCCATCAACTAGCGCGAAGCATAAGCAATAACCTTCTCATGCTGAATGAGCACGCACCCCAATCCCATCCAAGATGCATCGCAGAAGACCATAACAACCTCACCAGGCTGCGACAATGCTAAGATAGGGGCACGGGTCAAACAGTCCATCGGCTCCTAGAAGCTCATCAGACAAGCGGGAGTCTATAGACACAACGCGCCCCTTCCTCGACAGCTTGATCAAAGGGGCGGCGATCTTGAGAAGAACCCTCAACAAATCGCTGGCAATAACGCCCAAGCCGAGGAAGCTCCTAAACTCAGCCACAGAAGTCGGAACAGGCCAACTACTACAAGGTCCACCTTCCTTGGTTCCTCCACAAAACCAGCCCGGGTCACGATGCGAACCAAGAAGGAAACTCCTCGAATAGATCAATATGTCGTCAAAGGAGACCACGACAATTTGATCCAAGAACTGCCGAAACCCAGTTCATCAAATCCAAAAAGCTGCCGGGACGTTCGTCAAATCGAACGGCAAAACCGTGACTTCGTAAAGCCCGTAACGAGTCCGGAAGGCCGTTAACGCAACGTCCTCAGCCTTGATCCACAACTAAAGATAACCTGGCTGCAGAACACACTTCGAGAAAATCGAGGCTCCCTGGAGCCGGTCGAAGAGATCGAATATCTGCGGTAGAGGGTACTAAAACAACACCGACCAACTGAAAGCTCGACTCACAATCCAACCAACGAAAACCTTGCGAGTCCATCACTCAGGTGCAGAGGATTGCCAATCGCAACAAGCGATGAAAACACCAACGATGCCGAACATCAGATCCAAAAGATCGGGCACGCGCTCCAAAGCACGGCTACACGAAAAACGCGGCGAAAACCCAGCACGCGAACACAAGCACAGAAACCTCGGAGCCAACATCCAGGCTCCCGTCATCCCGAAACCGAGCTAAAAGGGTACCCTGACTCAACCGGAGTCAAACCCACGGCAGTGATGGCAAATCGACTGCGCAAAAACCACGCCAGGATTAGCTCAAGGCTCACCACTAGAACAGGGATGACCAACACACAGCTTTCCGCAAGACGACAAGGAGCGAGAAGAGTCTTGCAAGGGAAAGTACCGACCCAATCCAGAAAGTCCCCTAAAAGGGATAGGGCATCTCGTCCTAACTTTTGACACTACGTTGTCTGCAGCCAACGTACTTATCAAAAGAAAAGCGAAATATCCCAAGGTCAAGGCCAACAACCAGTTGGCAACACCAAAAGGTACCCGGTCAACCGACTCAAAAGCTGGACCAAAGTCACAGACGAGTCACCGAATTAACGGGAAAAGCAAACCGACCCACAAAACAAAGTCTGCCCTGAGCCAACTCCCTAGGAGTCATCGGCTTCCAACAACGAACCGACGGCTACAGGCGACAAAGGGTCGTCAACCACACAAACCAAACCGGAGGAAGAACAAAATCAGCGTCGACTAACCAACGTCGAACGCGGTGAGATCTCCAACAAGAACCTGGAAGATCTCACGGCAACACGGAAACCTACAAATACCACCAGGAATCCCAAAACACACCAATTCAGGCGTTAGGATAGCCGCAAACCACGTAGGCACCAACAAAAACCCGACACTAAACAGTGTCCACTCAATCTAGTACACGTCAGTTCGACGCCGGAACTAGCCAACGGTCAAAAGACCAACACTGACGATGCCACCAGCAAGACGTCAGAGGGGTAGGCTTCACCGCCCTACCCAACAAAATAGAGGGGAAAACACCCAAACTGCGGTCGAAACCGCTCAAAGCACCGTCTCCGTAGAGATGCCCGCAGAGGCCCTCGTGCTCAACACGGAAAGTGGGGACAGGGCGAGAACAGCCCTACAACAACACAGGTCCACCAAGTGACGTTCCCAAGCCCACAAGGGCCACCACTCACCAACGAGTGGTTACACAAAGGGAAAAACACCCTGCCACTTGGGATCTGTCTGGTACTCCACCACCACTACCAGAAACAGCACGAGCCTGCGAACCAGGGCATATCAAAACTCAGGAAATCCGCCCAAACACGCTCAGATGTGGCCACACCCCCAAACACGGGGTCGGCGTCCACACGCGCAACAGCCGACAAAATCGCTGTCGTCGTCACGGTCGTCGCACATCGGTGTGGGTGCCACAGGAGGGTCTGCAGTCATCGGGGCACTCGGCGAAAGAGGAGGAGGGGCTGGAGCGGCAGTCGCCGTAGCCTGCTGCTGCAAAAACTATTGGAACAAGCCGGAACATGCCGGAGAGGGTCGCCAACTGACCCCTCGCCTCGGCCTCAAGCACACAGGGTACGATCCACACCAGGCTGTCCGCCTCCTGCCAGCTCCTCACTCGTACCAGCCACAACAGCTCGAAATAGAACACCAGCAGACAGCTCCGCAGGCGCACGCCCACCACCACGACCCGGACGAGGAGGTCTACCAAGACCACAAGCCAACTGCAAAACGCAGAAACCAGCGCAAGAGAAGGGGGTCGGCAACTCCCACAAAACACAAGCCGAAAACAAACCCCTCGAACTCGCGCGCCTATACATCCTAGGTCTTCCTATGGGTCAGCCTAACCAGTGGTTCAGTTACAAGTTGATGAATGAATGAGTGTTTGTTCCCTTTACGCTCTGATACCATCTTAATCTGTCACGCTCCGGGCTAGTTCTAGATGCGAAAAATACGTGCCAAATTTATTTTTTTTTAAAGCCTAGCCCGCGCCACGTACAGACCCGCCACAAATACAGGGTCCACTGTACACACGGACAGAACCTCCCCTGTATTTGCACGGCGTCCACAACTTACAACAGGATCACAACCACCATTCATTCATCACAACAACATAACAACACAAGAGATTCATACAGCTAGCAGTCCTTAAACTTGTATGAATCTAAGCAGATCCTTAAGCGAAGGATGATGCGATGCACAAGCAACAAACATTCTAGAAAGCTGCTCCTTACCCAGAAGCTTTATTTGAAACCCTAATTTCAATCATCCAAGAATCATTTGAAAACTGTCCTCCACACGAGAACTCTCTTTTGAAATCACAAAAACCGAACAATCAGAAATCTATTTGAAAACTGTTTCCCACACGGAAACCTTTATTTCACGACGCTACCACGAGGGGTAGAAAGCCAAAATACTCGATAAATGAAACGATCGAAAACATGGATACAACCGACTAGTCCAAGCATGCAATCATCACATAATGATAATGAATGAATCCACAACACAAGCATGCTAGAACAAATCCAACAAAATAACTGAACCACAAATCACATCTAATAGGCGAAGGTAGGGTGATAACCAAATCTGGGGAAGTAGCCTCACGAGTCGGAACCTCTAGAGCTACTATCTAGGCGTGCCTCGCAGCGTCCCGACACTCACCACCCTGCTCACCTGAAACCTGCAACGAGGGCGGGGGGTGAGAACATGTACACATGTCTCCCCTCCCAGTGGGTACCGCAAGCCGACGAAGGCGAGGTGTACACACCGGCACGAGGGTCAACAGATAGGTAGGTAAGGTAAACAGTAGCACAAGTAGATATGAGGCCAACATATAACTGAACGACTAAGCTACTGTAATCAACTAGTATGCATCAAAGGAGATAACCACAAAGTAAACCCAATCTGTAACCACCGGGACGCACCCCGGGCACTGTCACAACCTGCTCAACTAACTGGCACAAACCTTCTGCACGCAAACGCAAGAAGGCTCACGGGTCGGGACCGCTCTCCACAACCCTTTTCCGGAAAAGAACAACCCTAGGCGGTGGATCAGACCGCGGGTGTACGTGAAGTGCTAGAAGAGCTGTGACGATAGATGCGAATGCTCAATCCACAGAACGGCAACAAGCCGTGAAGCAACTGATAAACCACAACGAGGATCGCTCAGAACAACAGGCGATCACCACCGACCAACTAGGTCGTCTCAATAATCATGCGAGCACAACTACTCTACTATCCAAGCACGCATATAAGTAGAGTCAACGGGAGTCAAGTGAACTAATAACTGAAATACAGAAGAAGGGATAGAAAGGTATCACCGTAGTCCACTGAACCGACTCCGGATCGAAGTACCCACCTGTAGGTAAGATCCAATCTAACAACGACGGCTCTCGGGAACCGCGACAGGACCTACGAAAGACTCACAGGGTCAAGGTCCACCAAGTCGACGCTAAACACAAAGCTCTCACATCCCGAAACCGACGGATCGCCCGGGAAACCCACCGGGACGATACCGAAACCGCACAAAGCCCCAGAGGGGTACCAAACAGCCAACAAGGTCCCTCGCTGTCCCCGAACACACAAAACCAAGTGACGGGACAGCGAGCACAAGCTCGGGGTGCCACGAACATCAAACGCACCCGTAAAGGCTTCCCAGGTTCCCGAAAAATGCCGAATTGGCACCGGAACCCCACATCACTCATCCGCTGTCCTCGGAACTTCAGGACAGCGATGAGGAACAGCCAACGAGGCTACAAGATGAAGCCAAGTCGCTTGCGAAAACAGCGAGTGAGTCGCACAACTAGAAACGTGCGTTTCGCCGATTATTTCATCGAAAAACGCGTCGGAAACGAATCCGAAACTCCACGAAGGGCGAGGGGGTTGGACAACCAGTCCACAGGGTCCCGAGGACCAAACCCTTGCTGCCCACAGCGTCGCAACGCTGCCACAAACGCCAAAGTCCCAAAACAAGCACAATTCCATACATACGAGCAATAAACGGAGCCGCTAGAGCAAACCGTACGTCCGCACGACCTTCCGCAAGCACCAGCGGATAGGTAACGACGTCACGGAAACCGCGCTCACAATCCCACTGCGACAGGACTAGTCGCAAGCCGGGAAATCCCACAAAAACAGCGAGCTCAAGCACAAAAGCAAGCGTAACTAAGGCCGTGTGAGCAAACCGTACATCCGCACGACCTTCCGCAAGCACCAGCGGATCGGCAACGACGTAACGGAGGCCATGCTCACAGCCTTACTGCAACAGGAACAGTCGCAGTCCAGGAAAAGGCATAAAAACAGCGCAACATAGGGCAAAAAGACCCGACAAAGGCCGAACACCCAAACGGCTCAACCAAATCCAGATCTGAGGTGAGCATGATGATCAGTGCATTGCCGCGATCATCGTGCTCACCTTCCTGAGCTCCGGGAGGCAACAGGAAGCTCAAACAATCAAGCGCGGCCAAAAACCACAAAAACTGGACCCCGGCCGGAGCAACCAGCTCCGGCCGGCTGCCGGCCGGCAAGCAAGGCCCGAGGCGGCCAGCATCGGCAGAGGAGGTGGTAAGGAGGAGGGGGCTCACCTCAGTCGATGGGGGGAAGCGGCGGCGGCGGCGCGGGGAAGAACCCCACTCTCGGGTTAGCAACCCGAGGCTAGGGCACGGCGGCGCCGGCAACAAACTGCGACGGCGGCCGGCGGCGACGCGAGCACCGGGAAGAGGGGGTCGCCGGACGTCGTCCTGCCGGTGACCGCGACAAAAAGGCGACGGGTGGCGGCGGCGGAGCTAGCTCAGCCGCGGATGCCCTAGCGGCCCCACCGAGGCTTGCGGTGGCTACGGCGGCGCTCCGGCGGCACGGCGATGGCCAGGGAAGGAGGAGGCGGCGCCGGAGGTCCCGAGGGTGACCATGCTCACCCTCTCCGGCGTCGGGAGGCGGCGGCGGCGCGGCCCCACCAAGCTCGGCCCGCAGCTTCTCCAGCAGCCTGGCGGCGGCTCCGGCGGCGCTCCGGCGGCACTCCGGCAGTACCAGCAGCTCAGTCACCTCAGGGGGGGCTCACGCGTGGGTTCCCCCTGGGTGCCCAACTCAGGAAAGAAGAAGAAGAAGAAGAAGAAGAAGAAAAAGAGAAAAGGGGGAGAGAGGGGTGGCCGGGGTTGCTCCGGCCAGGTGGTGGCCGGCGGCGGCCGGCGGAGCTCGGGGAGGAGGCCAAGGGGCAGGGGAGCCTGGTGCTCACCTCTGGGAGCAGGGGGGAGGAAGGAAGAGAGAGGGAGAGTGAGGGAGAGGTTGAGTGTGAGAGAGGAAAAGAGAGGGGGTGGGTGAGGTTCATTAAACACCCTCACCTACCCTCTCAGTGTAGTACACTGAACTTTTGCAAATTGCGGAGTTCTTGTGTGAGAATAGTGACTTGTACTATTCTGGAGTTTTGGGTTGAGTTTGGAGAGCTTCGGAGTGTTTTCGGGACTTAAAAAGTGCGAAAACGGACTCCGGGAGTCAAAATCTGCAAAAGTACAGATTTTGCAATCGCATACCGGTATCTGGTTTAAGGATACCGGAATCCAGTGAGAACTGGTTTGCGCAGCTCTCGGGTTCTGCGGAATCTGGCTGGAGATACCGGAATACACTGGCATTCCGGTATGTTCAATGCGCATACCGGTACTGGAGTGTTAGTACCGGTATGGGGAAGGCGCATACCGGAATCCCTTTGCGCAGACCACTTGGCCGAGGTTCGGTTTGCGGGATTTTGGTTGGATACCGGTATGCCCATGCGCATACCGGTATACAATGCTGCAGAATGCCATTTGTGCAGTTTTGTGATTTTGTTCTTTGGAAGGGCTTATGGGGATATTGTTACATCTCTATAACTTACCCCTTCACCCCTTCACAGCCATTGTTGGCTGAGGTTGGGGAGAGGAAGAAGGTAGGTCTCTCTCTCTCTCTCTAGGTTTTCTTGCTCCCAACCCCTTAGATCATGGTTTTGATCTCTTTTCTCTCCATTTTCTTCGTGGAGGAGTGCTCCTAGGCTTGGAGGGAGCTCGGGGCTGAGGAATGGAGCTTGTTGGTGGATGGATCTTCAACCCTAGCTTGTGTGAGCTTGGTTGGAGGCTTGATTTGAGGTTAGTAAACTCTTTTACAACCTCTATTTATGATTGTTGCTTGAGATTGCATGTAAACCTAGTTTCTTGGAAAATTAGGGTTTGATTTGGGGTTTCGTGATTGTGAACCCTTGAGGTGGAATTGATGGGTGTAGAATGTTGTTGTAGGTTGGATTTGATGATCTCTAACCTCCAATGGGACTTAGAACAAGTTTTACTTGCTCAAGGTAAATTCCACCCATTTACCTCATTGTTCTTGGTGGTTTTCGAAATTGCTTGTTCGATACCCCTAACCCCTTGGAAAATTATCTTAGGGTATGAGAAGCTCGAGGGACAACTTCGTTTCGAAGTACTGCGAGGTTTCGACGGGTATCCGGTGGGTCTGACCTCACCGAAATGGGTGAACTCCCCCTATGTCTCCTATCTAGTTATAGGATTGATTAGATGCATAATTATGTTAATTATGGCATGATGATAATTGTGATTGCATGAGACATGCAAGTTGTTTATGAAAATGCATATTTCATATAGTATGGCATTGTGAGAATATTATGCATGCTAGAGAGAAGTGTCATATGAGGCACTACTTGGGTAATGGTTTAGTACATTCTCTTTGCATACCTAAGTATGCTTGTATGGAGAAAGGAAGAATATGATAAGTGTTTGTTGCACCTCAACTAGGTGAGCAACTGTGACGGGCATTATTGGCCTTGGACTCGACCTTTCGGTCGTGGTTTGATTCCATGTTTTAGAACATGAGGAAAGGGATACTATTTGCATTTGATAATTATAATTGGTTAAACATGAGTCCATGTGGTTAGTTAAATACTTGCATGGTAGCTTTATACTCTAAGTAGTAGAGGTGGTTGTAGCTTGTGCATGGCATGAATCTAGACTCGTTGGCATCGTAGAATGCATTGTTATAGCATTGTAGAACGCATGGATTATAGCATTAGAGAATGCATGATATGTAGCATTAGAAGAATGCATGGATTATAGCATTAGAGAATGCATGATATGTAGCATTAG
Source organism: Puya raimondii (assembly GCA_016920855.1). NCBI lineage: Eukaryota > Viridiplantae > Streptophyta > Magnoliopsida > Poales > Bromeliaceae > Puya > Puya raimondii. Next base: position 212,698,946 of record JABWPP010000050.1, on the reverse strand, counting down.
AAGAATGCATGGATTATAGCATTAGAGAATGCATGATATGTAGCATTAGAAGAATGCATGGATTATAGCATTAGAGAATGCATGATATGTAGCATTAGAAGAATGCATGGATTATGAACTTAGTAAACTGAGAGATGAGCATTTGCATGTTAGAGACATGTTACATATTGGTAGAATTATATCCCCAAGTGATTTGAGAACAAGTGTGACTTATGTGTCATGATTCCGACCCTCGAGTCGATGTTGTGATTCCATGTTTTAGACATGATGATTGAGATGTATTTGGCCTTGGATATGATGCTTATGATCAGCGCTTGTTTGCCCTTGTGCTCATTCGCACATGCTTGTGAGGGTCGCTCCCTACAAGCCGGCACTCCGGAGTTAGCCTTGCGATGTTTGATCGCCCGTGCGGGATTGGGCGCCGAAGTGGATCGCCGTTGGGGGAGTGTCTCATTCTAGCGAGAGAATGCTGACTACCACGGGACCATTAGGCATGGCACAAGCCGGGATGTTACCTTGTGTAAGTCCCCTCGTGGATTGGGTAAAAGCTAAGTAAATTGGACATAGTACATTGGTTGCTTGATGCATATACATGTAGTGTATGGACTTAGTAGTGAGTCGCATATCGTGGCATTACTTAGCTTGACACTATTGGGATGCATTCATTTGTAGTTGGACATAGTAGTGAGTCACTACATACATTGGCATCCATAGTAGCATTAGGCCTATACTCATATTGGTTAGTATAGTGGCATGAATATACGATGATATTATGAAAAGAGATTCTTTCAACCATAATCATGGCATTAATTTGACATGCATGTAAAATGATGTGATTAAATGTTGAGCTATGACAATAGAACATATTCATGTTCATGTAGATGATTTAGTTTTTGGAGGCAAGATAGTTGTAGAACTACCTGTTTAGCATTAAATGTTATATGCTTTCTGTTTTATGTTTCAGTTATACTATCTTGCCTCAGTTGACCTAGCGGTGTAATTCGCCACTCTCGGCGGCTTACCCACTGGGAACTATTGATAATAGTTCTCACCCCCATTGTTGTTGGGTTTTTCAAAGCCTTCCGCAGCTGGAGAGGCTTGGGATCGCGGCGAGGGGTTAGCAGCTAGCTAGAGCCTCTACGGTGTTGTTGTAGACATACCATGGGTTTTCCTTTCATTGTATGTTGAATGAAAGATGTATAGATTTGTTGATTGATCTACTAGTTGAAAAGATGTATAATGCTATTGTATATCTTGGAATTTTAGTTATGTGGATTTTGTTTTAGATGTAGAACTATGTTCTCGCTCTGATTACCTTGTTAGGATGTATTCTTTATCCTTCTTGATGGTTGTTAGCATAGACGCCTTGTGTACATTATGTTGTTTGAGGTACACGGCGGGTCTGCGCACGTGCCTGGTAGGCTCCCACGAGGGCCCGGGGCGTGACACTCAGCCTTGGTCCCCTCTCCCACAGCAGGTAACAAAACCCCCCACACCCCTCCAAATTCAAAATCGCGCGAAAAGGTGCGAAAACGGGGTCCAGATCGCGAAACATTAAACGTACCATTCGAGCACTCAGCGAAAAGGATGCAATAACTTTCAATCCGTTCTTCGCACGTCGACACGGATTGCGCCATCGCGTTCAGCACTGCCGAGACATCGAACCTAGCATTTTGAATCGTCAAAATCGGACTCCGGATCGCGCCGTTTAGCCGTTCTCTCTCCGCGACGAAAAACCAAAACTATAAAAAAAATCCACTAAACTCACTTATATACATATATATATATATATATAAATACCTGTATATATATACGTATACAGATCAAAAACACAGTAACGGGGGAGAGGAACACAGAATTTCAAATCTCCAAAATTCGAATTCTCACACATGAGGGCTCAGACAACGAGGAGATGGAAGGAAGGTGGAAAGCCTATAAGGAAATGGGTAAGTATTCATTGTGTAGGCTCATCACCAACCAATAGGAAGAAAGGAGGTGGACCCACCACCATAGCTCAAATTGCTGAGGTTTCGCCACGTGGATTAAAATCATGAAGATTCATAGTATTTTATAGATTTATAGATTTTATAGATTTTATAGATATGGAACTCTCACATCTAGCCCTCTCTTCCTCGTACTCTCAACCCTGACCCAATCCTCCAAAGTTACTTACATCTCAGTTATCTCTCTTTTTATCTTCTTTGTGCACTGATAATAATCTTATATCTACCACCACTATTGATTAACTTTGACAACGAATTATTCTAATTGTCTTCTATTTTTAGAACGCTAGTCATTTTCCCATCTATATCAAGAGGTGTTACTTGTATCTTTTTCTTTTTAATTTTAATTATGTTTTCTCTTTAAACATATATAGGTCATTTAGATTTTACACATATAAAATAAAATTTTTGATATAATATAAAAATAAATTTTTTTATTGATAGGATATCACATCTAAATTTTTGCGTCGATTACCCATGTTCCAAAAGTTAAAAAAAAGATAACTTGCATTCTTTCTAATTGAACTTTAGGTTTCGTCGTTCAACTTCAATTTATTATGAATTTTGTCTCGAACTTTGTAGTTTATTGCATTCAAGTTTTACAATCCAATTTAATTGACTGAATAGTAATATGTTGCTGATATAACAATAATGTGACTATGTTGTAGTTGATGATATGATAATGACAAAAATGTTGCACCACTACTATCTGATAATGACAAAAATGTTGCACCACTACTATATTAAGGTCAAATCATCATTCAGTCGCTTAATTAGATCGTGAGACTCGACTGCAATAATCTAGAAAGTTTGAGTTTGAAATTGCAACTAATAAAAGTTTTGGACGACTAAAGTATTACTTTCTCATAATTTGAGGACAAAATGTGTAATTTATGCTTTAAGTTGTGAAGATCATGAAAATTTAATTTATTTTAATTAGGCATTGAAATTAATTTGTTAGGACAATTGATCACCCAGTAAAATTTTATTTAATTTTTTTACTTTCACTTGGGAATAATATTATGTATTCAATTACTAAGTGATCACATAATATGAACTTTGTCGCCATCGATGTCGGCAGCGCCCCACAAGCGACGCCTTAGCACCACAATGTTGAGAGGATGGAGATGGTTTGTTACTTGAAAAATTATAGGCATAGATTAGAAATGCAAGTAGATTCTCCAACGAGATATGGGAGAGGATAAAGATGGAAAGTTTTAGAGTGAGGATTTACAAAAAGACCCTTATTGATAACTTAACATAATAACAAAAGTGCAGAGCTATTATGCTTTTGAAAACATAAAGAAGTTGGTGCTTCTAACTTTTTGGCCCTTGGATCAAGTATTGTAGAGTCGGGATGATAGCGGTCTCCCTAGGATTGAGTGGTCCCCCTAGAGTAATAGTATTAATCTAAAGGTCAGAAATAGTCAAAGATGTTGATCCAAGGGCCAAAAAGTTGGAAGCACCAACTCCCTTATGCTTCCGAAATCATAGTAGCTCTACTCATAACAAAAATATCATGTCATTGGTACGTAATGACCGATACTGATGAAACACATCCAGTCACCTTATTCATAAAAATTTATCTCAACTGTCCATCTCATATATAATGTAAAGGTTGAGATTTAGGTAGTGTATGGGAGTACGGCTCACTTTTTTTGGCCAATATTGAAGTAATCTTATGTATTTATTTTGTTTAAATTATTTTTTTTCACAATTATAGATGTCTTTCCACGAAATGTGTACCATACATACAAGTTTACTAATTATCAACCTCAAGATGGGTTTTGTACTATTGTATTTTTATTAATCAAATACACATTTCTATGTCAAAGCCAATCAAGTGGGTGTTAAAAAAAGGACTAGTTAGCTACTGGTTTTGAAGGAAATTTTAGGTTGACTCTTTTCTCCCTATTCCCTCTTTCTCACTCTTTTTCTCTAGAGAGAGAAAGCAAGAAAAAGTTAAAGTTTTTAATTCTTTTTACCTCCTCTTTTTTCGGCCTATTATTGGCTAGATTTCAACTAGGTTTCTTGTCCCTAATATATCTTTTTAAGTAATTTGGAACAGTCTCTTTTGTCTTTTATTTCTCATCCAGCTTTTTTGCCTTTTTTTTTTCCTGATATTTTTTTAAAGTATTTTGGGATAGTCTCTTTTGTCTTTTTCTTAAACTTTTATTTTATTATTATTTTTTCCTTTCAATTGTTGATCTCTTGGCTAATAAGTAAGGAGGTGAGACTATTCTATTCTTATTTTCTTTGAAGGGTGTAATATTTTGAATGGTGCGCGAAATTTTGGGAGCCAATCTAGAATCTTAGCATGAATCTGTTCTTTGCTTAGCCTTAGCATAACGTTTGCCTGACTTGCTTCTTTATTTTATATATATATATATAGAGTTGATCTGGAATGCTATCAGTAGCAAATGGGCTCCGTTGCCACCCATTTATTTTCGATGATGGAGCCTCCAAATCGACGATCGGTATCGTTAAACATGATATATACCACTTAAAGTGTTTAGAAACCAAATTCATATTTCGATATTGTTCTCTTGTCCATCAGGCATCAAAGTGGACACAAAAATGAACGGCTGAAATGAATATCTTTTAAAAAGTGATGATAGGAGTCTTGTAATCAAGATCAAGAGTATAGATCTTGTTCTAAATAGTTTAAAAAATTTTCTAACCAAAATCAATTGATTTGGATAACTTTACGCCGTTAAATGAGAAAACATCTTATATCAACCATTAAAATTACAAATTCTGAAACCCTTTGATCATTAGGCTAATGATGCCAAAAAGATTTGAAATTTGATTTCTAGATACTTCAAATGGTATAGAACATGTTCAACGGTGCCGATCGTCTATTTGGAGGCTCCATCATAAAAAACAAATGGGTGGCAACAGAGTCCGTTTGCTACTGATAGCATTCCAGCTCAACTATATATATATATATATATATATATATATATATATATATATATATATATATATATATATATATATATATATATTCGTAAAAAAAAAGGTATCAAAACATTGGGCTTAATTACAAAAGCGTCTTGTACTTTGCCTTTGTCTCAAATACCCCCTTAAATAAAAAATTTAAATAATGTCAATGTTGCATTTTGAACCTTTCTCAAATAGGTCCGATAATTTGAGGATTTTGTTAACTTAGATGACAATACTAATAGAGATTGTCACGCCCTAAGGCCCGCCCAAGGAACCCGCTCGGGCACATACGTCGAACGGGTAATATTTTTCCTACCCACACGAAGCGAAAACATACCCCAACTGTACAATATATATGACATTTGGATACAAAAGCATTAGAGTAAATAAACTTCTAATTTAAAACATTTACATTCTGTTGATACCATAAAAGTGATGCCAGTGGTAAACCCCGATACACCACGTGACTGGGCCGTAAAGCCAGCAAAAAAAGGCATGTGGTGCACCAGGAGCACAAAGAAATGCAGTTGAAACCGAAAAGCAGTTAAACTTCATGCGGTTAGGATCAGTTAGTAGCCCGCAAAATCAGGGCAGTGGCCGATCATGGGATTAATTGAATAACATCAGGCGGAATTATAAATAGATAAGAGACGCCTGACAAAGGGGTCTTTTTTTCATGAAAACAAGAAGACCAGTTTTATTTCCACGCAATTTCTTACGCTTTCTAGGAGTAGTCTACTTGTAATTTCCTTTTTTCGCATTTACTGGTTTTCCTAGGAGTAGTTTTTAAGTTAGAACTTCGCTTGACATCGTATGCCATAGCGGTGTACCCATCCTGTAAACAGTTCCATCCACTTTGCAATATATATATATAAACTTCATTCGGCTCTTCAGCCGAACCAAAAAGAGCTGTGTACTTGTGTAGTTGGTTGAACTCGGCTGATCCGATCCCTCATCAGCCGAATCGCTTGATTTATTGTGGGCGCAATCTTCGAGGGTCATCATCAGTAGCCGTTCCATCTCCCTGCACTCTTTCCGAAGTAGGGCTTTTGACCGGGTCAGCGGTCAAGGAAATCGGCACGCATCAATATTTGGCACGCCCGGTGGGACCACTTTTATTCTAGGTAAATTTTTGCTTTATTTTGCTTCAAATTATGGCTGATGATAATGCCATGAATCTACGCAACCGAGTCGTTCCCCGAACATCCGGGAATGAACAGACCAGTAGCACTAAAAATACAAACGAGCATCACGCACTATTACCGGTTGGAGGTGAGGCTAGCGAAAAACTCTGCTCAGCAGCAGCCGAGCTTAACGCAAGCACTCGGCGAGATGACTCGGGTCTTACAAGTTTGGACCAAAATAGTCATCGGAGCACCGCTCGTTTAGATTTAGTTCTAGCCGCTATCACGGCTTTTAATAAAAATATAGCCCGTATTGGGCAGTTATTGACACGAAATGAACAACCGTATCGGGTCTACAAGAACCCGCAGGCACGCCGGTGTTGCAAAATCTAGTTACACCGGCAGTTACGCAGCCTCAGATAACACCATTTCAGGCTGCTTTTAGACCGGCAAATGTGAACGCCGGTCAACAGCCAGAAGTAGCTTGGGGTTTACCTCCTCCTCCACCGCTACAGGCTTACCAACCCCAAAACACGGGGATAAGGGCTGGGGGGCAAGTCCCCAATATTGTACAAGGTGTGAATCATGCACCACAAAATTACGAACTTCCTCCAGGGCCGAACCCGGTCCAGGTTCAAGCTCCTGTTCCCGTACTTGGGAACAATAATGAGTTATGTGCTCAAATTGAAGAAGCGATTCTCAATACTTTTGGGGTAGGGGCTAGGCCGGCAATGCGGCCCATATTTCGCTCTCCTTACCCTGCCAATATTGATGCGGAGTATCCGTACCCCGCGAATTGGAAGATGCCCAAGTTTGATAAATTTTCTGGAGATGAAACTGAGAACACAGTCGAACATGTGGCGCGGTTCATGACCCAGTGTAGGGAAGCCGCCGCTAACCCATTTTTGAAACTTCGTTTGTTTAACACGTCGTTGACTAAAACAACGTTTACTTGATATACAAGTTTGCCCGCCAATTCTGTCCGAGATTAGGACGAATTGGAAAGAGAATTCTATGAACAGTTTTATAGATTGGAGCCGAAATTATCGGTTGCTGACTTAGCATAATATCGTCAGAAATCGGGTGAATCGGTCGAGGAATATTTGAACCGATTCAAAACGGCAAGAAGCCGATGTTTTGTTAGAATGCCAGAAGCAGAGTTTGCTAAAATGGCATTTAACGGTCTACATTTCAAAATCAAAGACCATTTTGAAGACAAATATTTTCCAAATTTATTTGATTTGGGCGTCCGAGTTACTCAATACGAGCAATTCCAGAAGGGAAATAATGATGATCAGCCAAGGTGGAGCCGAAACAAAGAATGGAAGGGAAAAGAGAAAAATATCTCTTTCCTTGAAGAATCATTTTCAGCTCAAGATGAGCCAAATATTTCCAGCGGAATAGAAGATACGGTTGATGAGGCCGAAGTATATGCGGCTGAGATGGTAAAAAATCGTCAGCCTTATAAGTGTGCTTTGCTGAAACCAGCAAAGGCTAGTGAAGCTAAAGCACGCATTGCTTCATATACCTTGTCACGCCCCGCCGTCCCCTTTATCCATATAGATGGAGAAGGCTCCGCATGAGCGCGTGCACCAGACCCGCCGAACGGACAGAGTTTTCCCTATCCGCCCAAGGCGTCACAAGCATGTATACATCACACATTCCAAACAGGAACAAAATACATGGATTGTATAAGGAGGATTCCAAAAGAGATATGAAAACTATACTATTACAACCATTTATGTCCACAACATATGGTTTACATTCATTACTATAAGTTACGGGGAGCCCTAGGATCTATCTAGAGTATATCGATCACCTAGAGGGGGGTGAATAGGTGTATAAATAAAAATCACAAATCTCAATGCGATAAAGTAATGCGAAAAATAAAATCAGCACACCGAGATTTACGTGGAAAAACTCCACTTTGGAGAAAAACCCACGGGACCAATCACGCGAAAAACAATCCACTAAGAGTAAAGAATTACAAGGTGATTACCGACTCCACGGACTTAACCTCTCCCTTCTCTTCATCGGATCACACGCACCAATGGCTGTCCACGCCTCATGTTCGAATCCACGAACGCCACGCCTCGAATCCACGAGACGCCTCACTTCGAATCCTTGAAGCCTTCACGATCTGAATCCACGAACCGCCTCGATCACGTCGAATCCACGACGTCGTTTGGAATACAAACTCAGGGTTTATACTGATGATTACTTGCTTAGAGTTTCATTAAGAACCAGAAGAAAGAGTTCTAAGCAAGATGAAGATCAATTCGACATATGGAAATAGAGATTAAACTATCTCGAATTGATCTCGGAGGCTATTTTCATGGAAAAAGGTTTAGAACGAAAATCCTAGCCTCTAGGGTTTCTCTCTGATGAATTCTAAGTTGTTCACAATCACAGAGAACCCTAACATGTTATTTAAAGGCGTTGGAATCAAACAGAGTCGGATTAGATCAAATATTACCATATCTGGACACTGTATTCCGAAATACGTAAAGAGATACCGGAATGCAATGACGGAACAAAAATTTTACGCCACAGTATTCCGGTATAGATTGAATCAGTACCGGAATATATTAAATCCATTCCGGTACTAACAAGCCATTCCGGAATGCAGTTCAGATTTTAGAAATTTCACATTCGGGTTTTGAGGAACTTCAAATATGATTCCGGAATTCAATATAACATAGTTCTAAATAAGAAACTAAAGTTCCCAAAAACTCGTCTAATCCAGTTTAAGCATATAACATGATTCCAATACCATAAATAACTATGAATCACCATATAAATAGTAAATCATACCTTCACGTCGTGATTCACCCTACGAGTCGTGATACATTGTTCTTGAAGTCTCGGATTCTTCAACTTGTTCAAGTAACACTTTGACCTTCAAGACTCCGATTCAACAGCTCACGAAATGTGCCAATACAAAATCCGTAACAATCTCCCCCTTTGGCAATTTCGTGACAAAACCTAAAATACAAAGTTCTACCCGAACCAAGAAAAAATGAAATCCAATGTCATCACCAAAACATTGAACTCCACGCGTGTATGATCCAAAAAGAAACAAAATTACATATGATCAACTCCTAAGACAAACTCTATAACTTAGGACTTGGAGTCTTGAAGTCTTCAAAAAGTTTCCTGCAAAACAAACTCCAAACAGTCAAGTAGAACAAGCAAGTTATGTTTCTCCTAAGACAAACTCTATCACTTGAAGTCTTCAAAAAGTTTCTTGCAAAACAAACTCCAAACAGTCAAGTAGAACAAGCAAGTTATGTTTAAAATACTCCCCCTTCGTGTATGATCAAATTAATCATTTCTTCACCTCGCGCCAGTTCATCTTCTTCTCCCCCTATGTTCAGTGTTCAACTTCTTCTCTATTAACAGCATGGTTCTCTCTAGCATGGTTCTCTCCCCCTTTGTATGATACGTATAAGTTCAAAAACTTATCACCATCCATCCATCCATCACCTCTACTCTCCCCCTTTTTGTCAAAAATTGCCAAAAAGACACAAAGATATAACAACAAAAGCAAACTAGGAGAGTAGCAGTTAGTCCATAGTTACAAGTCCAAAACAGAGAGTTTCTAAAGCAAGCATAAAGCAAAGACTTGCATAACATAAAGACAATAAAAAACTAAACCAAAATGAGTAGAAAATAACATCACTTCTCGTCGTCACTGTCGTCTTCACCATCTCCTTCTTCTTCACCCTCAGTGCCATGAAGCTGCTGCTCAACTGAGGAAGGAACATGTGGATGTGAAGTGCTCGGTCTAGCACCGCCGGCAACATCGTCATGTCGGCAGCCAAGCATCTCCAATATTTTCTTGACACCATCTTCCAATTTTTTGAAACGGTCCTCCATTGCCTTAAATCCCTGTTCAACCCTCTTCTTTAAGGATCGAACTTCATGAGGGAGAGACTCAACATTAATAGCTTCCCCTGAACTAGATGATCCCTCACGCTCAATAGGACGAGTTGTTGTACCGAGGGTAGCAGAAGTATAACCCTTGACTTGCTGATACGTCTTCAGAGTACTGATCGACTTAACCAAGGTAACGCCATCAATGGGACCCAAGCCATAATCATACTTGGTACATGTGATATCCACTCCAGTTGCTTCCAAAATTTTTGTGATCAAGATAGGAAAAGGAAGAAGCTCACGACGCCCCGAGGCTTGAATCACATTAGCCATGCGCTGCCACATCAAGAACGGAATATTGATGTTAAGTCCCTGTGCATGCTCCGGATGACCAAGTAGATAGAGAAGCACGAGACGATCCCACCGAATGCGCTTTGTTCCAATAGTCGGCACAATATTGTAGCAGACAATCAAGGAGAGAATGTGATACTCGGGCTTCAACTCCCTTGACTCCACATACAATCGGTTTGTATATGTGCCCGGTTTACATAAGGCATGGGTCATGGTATTCCAATGTGAGGAAGGCTGAATATTCCCTTGTGTATAATGCAAGCCCGTAGTACTGACATTTAAGCCAAAAATGTCTCCAACAGTTTGAGGAGTGACCACAACGCGTATTCCTCGGACAGAAGTTTCAAAGCGATAATTCCCCGTCTTCGAATCTTCATCAGTGACCTTTCCACGCATGTAAAATTCACGTATCAACTCAACGCACTAAGGTGCACGGGCTGTGATACGACCAACTGATTCGATCGGAGCTCTTTGAAGTAGGCGAGCAAAGTCTGGAACTTCACGTGTCAACTCACTGAAGTTCACATAACACTCCGCGTGACAAGTTTTACTAGCAAATGTTTTTTGTCGCTTGGAAGAAACAACATCAGGTTCTTCAGCTCGTTTGGTGCGGTGTTCACGCTCAGTTGAACTTGGATCACGAATGACAGGACCGCCGGTGCTTAGACGAGGAGGAGAACGAGTACTCGCCCTTCGCGTCGAAGTCTCAGGAGCTTTTCCTTTGCCTTTATCAGTAGGCTCTTCCGGGACGTACTCTGATTTGGTCGATTCAGCGCTCGACGAATCATCCTCATCACGTGTCCTTTTGGTGACACGTTTCTTACCACGTCCACGTCCACGGCCTCCGCCGGCAACCATCAGCACCATTAAAACAAGGATGATTGAGAAACCCATTTTTCCTATGCAACATAAAACATAAAAAAATGAAGCTCAAGATCAAATTTTTATTTATCTTGTAAAAACATGTAATAAGCTTACTAATCAGCATGAAATGCATCAAAACATTATATTCATGAGTTTCATGAAATTTGATTCATCCAAAATGATATTATAGCAAAAACCTCAAAAAGTGTATATACAAGCTAAACAATCATATATCTAAGGTGAAAACATGTAATACCCGGATCTAAAGCACACTAGAACCTAGCTTGCATGTAACTAGCATGATTTTAAGCAAAAATCTGCAACAAATCGCAGTAAACACGAAGATCTTTCATCAACCCACAAAAACAACGTAAAAATATTAAAACTAGGGTTTTGATGAATAAAAACGAGATTGAGATGATAAAACTTACAAATCCAAGTAGAAAACCCACGAATCTGGAGGAGAAAGACTTTAGAAAGGTTTTGGAGAGAGAAAGGGAGTGTTTTTGAAACGATTTGAATGGATTTCGAAACATCATTTCGGTATATAAAACCCTGTTGCGCAGACCTCATTCCGGTATGTGCACCGCATACCGGAATGCCGTGCAAATTCCAAAAAACTGTTCTCGGGAATTTACGGAATCAGCACTCAATACCGGAATGCAGTACAGAAAATCCAAAAAATTTAAATGTAAGTGCCTTTTAAATGATGAATTCACATACAAATATCCAATCCATAATAATTTCACGAAAAGTACGAATTTTACTCCAAAGTTATCACGATGCAGATAAAATAGTGTAAATTTTTTTAATCCATATATAAATCAAAATCAAGTTATCACAAATAGTCTAAAGGCTCAAAAACAATCAAGATGTAAACGGTTTATGAAGATAACTTAAGAAATTCATCAAAGAGACAGAAGTTTGTCGCACAAACGTTCAAATTTTGAGATAAACAAATATCGCATAGAGAGTGGCTCTTTGAGCATCTTACATGTATGTGGACCACCTTATAACTTCAAAAAAATTATAACATATTTTCTTTGCAAGCTTTTGCAATTATATATTTCTTTTGGATATGCATTTCAATTCTCATGTGGTAGCTGCACACACTAACCGGACGACCGGGGTGGTAGCTCTTTCCTCCATGTGGTGGTAGTTTTCACACTCCTTTAAAAGATGTAACTCTTTCCACATCTTTCAAGCATATAATAATACTTTTCTCAATAATAACTCCCCCTAGCTTTAGCAATCTCTTAGTTGAAAGAATATGTGACAAAACTTAGTCCATAAGAGAATCACTATCCATCAAATTCAACACACACACAACCGAGATTGATTAAGCTCCTAGAGATTATACATGATTACCTAAATTTGATGAATATAAGTATTATGACATTTCACAATATAGTATCTCCAAAGACAATAAAGAGGAAGTAAAATCGATAATTAACGTGAGATTAAGAGGAAATGAATAGATGTGAATCAAGTAAGTTCAAGGCACTGTTTAATGTTGAATAAAACACAAGTCGTCAAAGTCTTAAAGCATAAAAACATCAAAGAAAACATCATAAAGCAATGATCAAATAAGATATGCAATAAATACCGATCAATGCAATATTCTAAAATGAATTAATGCTTAAGACAAGGAAAGATATCAACTTTCCGAACCCAAACTTGTCGAATCTTCGGTTGACTTGGTTTGTTAGTATTAGGCAATGTTTGCTTTGACTTTTGATTGCTCCGGGGAACTCGACTTGATTGATGTTGCATTTGAGACCTTGAAGGTTGTCGAGTATTGGATAATGCCGGTAGATGATCAGACAATGCCGGTTGAGTCTTCTTATTTTTCTTAGGGCATGTCTTCTTAATGTGTCCTTTCTTTCCGCATCTATGGCATGTCTTTACTTTTAGATTGGTTGAGGCTTTGGATGCTGAATGTTGAACTTTCTCAACAAATATCCTCTCATATCCAACTCCAAGTTTATCCGTTTGATCCAATCCGAGCATATTATCAAGTTTCTTCGAACCGGAGGATAATTGTTGTATGTCGGATTTGAGTTGATGAACTTGCTTAGTCAAAACTTGGTTGGATATGTGAACTTCCTTGAATTGTTGCTCCAGAAAATCAGTCTTCTCTATATAGGATTTGATTGTGATTTCCGATTGGTCTAGCTTCTCTTGTAGGATTTTGTTGTTGTTCAATATCGACTCCCTTTCCTCCTCAAGAGCTTTATTTGATGTACTCAAAATCTTCTTGTCATCCTCAAGTTCCAAAAGTTGCTTCCTCAACTTCTTGTTGTGCTTAGCCATCTTTTTCGATTCAATGAGTAGTTGATTGTATGCCTCGGCTAAACTTTCATCATCCGACTCCCCCTCACTTGTGCCATTGTCGCTCGATGTATCATGCAAAAAGGAAGAAGTAAAAGGGTCAGCAATAATAGAAGATAAACAAAAAGCAGAACAAGAAGAAGTGTGTGAACATAAAGCAATTGCATCATTGTTTTCTTCTTCACTAGAACTCGATTTATTAGAAGTAGAGTCATCCCAAGTTCTAGCTTGTAAAGCCTTCTTTTTATAGGACTTTTTAGTGGGACAATCCGTGGAGATATGGCCGTAGTCTCGACACTTGTAACACTGGATTTCCCCCTCAAATTCATCATTTTCTTTAGAAGACTTTGCAAGCTTCTTCTCTTTAGAGGATTTAGAACGTGAAGATCCGTTAGAAGAAGGCTTTCGGTTGGAGGATGAAGCTTGAATGCTTTGGTTCTTCCTAAACTTCCGACGAAACTTCTTAGTAAGAAGTGCCATTTGATGTTCGAAGTTTGCAAGAGAAACTTCATCGTCGGATTCTGTGTCCTCGTCTTCCTCTTTTGTCGATTTAAGTGCAACACCTGTACTTTTAGAGAAAGACTTGGAAGAAGATTGATTAGTAGGAAAAGTCATTTCATAGGTTTGAAGAGCACCTACTAGTTCTTCTACTTTCATATCATCCGGATGATTAACCGTTTCAATAGCCGCTACTTTAGCCCTAAAACGCTCCGGAAGTGTTCGAAGGATTTTTCTAACGACCTTAGATTCCGGGATCTTCTCTCCCAAATTCGCACACGTGTTAATGATATCTTGAAGTCTAGTATAATAATCAATAAAGGATTCATGCTCCTCCACGCGAATCGAGTCAAATTGACTAGTAAGCATTTGGAGCTTTTGAATTTTTACTAGTCTTGTACCCTCGTGTGTAACTTGTAGAGTATCCCAAATCTCTTTAGCCGTATCACACGCGAAAACACGTGTGAACTCAGTACGGGAAAGAGCATTAAATAATGCATTAATTCCTTTCCCATTAAAAGATGAAGCTTCATTATCATCCTTCGACCACTTATTCCGTGGCTTAGGTACAGTCATGTAATTAACCACTTCGGTTGGATGTTTCCACCCGAATTCCACGGCTTGCCATACTCGCTCATCAATTGCGATGAGGAAGGCTCTCATCCGGACTTTTCAATAGGCGTAATTGGTTCCATCAAATAACGGTGGCCTATTTATATTACCTCCTTCACTCATTATGAAAGATAAAGTCTAGATCCTGCTCTGATACCAATTGTAAGTTACGGGGAGCCCTAGGATCTATCTAGAGTATATCGATCACCTAGAGGGGGGTGAATAGGTGTATAAACAAAAATCACAAATCTCAATGCGATAAAGTAATGCGAAAAATAAAATCAGCACACCGAGATTTACGTGGGAAAACTCCACTTTGGAGAAAAACCCACGGGACCAATCACGCGAAAAATAATCCACTAAGAGTAAAGAATTACGACGTGATTACCGACTCCACGGACTTAACCTCTCCCTTCTCTTCAGCGGATCACGCGCACCAACGGTTGTCCACGCCTCACGTTCGAATCCACGAACGCCACGCCTCGAATCCACGAGACGCCTCACTTCGAATCCTCGAAGCCTTCACGATCCGAATCCACGAACCGCCTCGATCACGTCGAATCCACGACGCCGTTTGGAACACAAACTCAGGGTTTATACTGGTGATTCCTTGCTTAGAGTTTCATTAAGAACCAGAAGAAAGAGTTCTAAGCAAGATGAAGATCAATTCAACATATGGAAATAGAGATTAAACTATCTCGAATTGATCTCGGAGGCTATTTTCATGGAAAAAGGTTTAGAACGAAAATCCTAGCCTCTAGGGTTTCTCTCTGATGAATTCTAAGTTGTTCACAATCAAAGAGAACCCTAACATGTTATTTATAGGCGTTGGAATCAAACAGAGTCGGATTAGATCAAATATTACCATATCTGGACACTGTATTTCGGAATACGTAAAGAGATACCGGAATGCAATGACGGAACAGAAATTTTACGCCACAGTATTTCGGTATAGATTGAATCAGTATTGGAAAATATTAAATCCATTCCGGTACCAACAATCCATTCCGGAATGCAGTTCAGATTCCAGAAATTTCACATTCGGGTTTTGAGGAACTTCAAATATGATTCCGGAATTCAATATAACATAGTTCTAAATAAAAAACTAAAGTTCCCAAAAACTCGTCTAATCCAGTTTAAGCATATAATATGATTCCAATACCATAAATAACTATGAATCACCATATAAACAGTAAATCATACCTTCACGTCGTGATTCACTCTACGAGTCGTGATACATTGTTCTTGAAGTCTCGGATTCTTCAACTTGTTCAAGTAACACTTTGACCTTCAAGACTCCGACTCAACAGCTCACGAAATGTGCCAATACAAAATCCGTAACAATTACAACCACATACAATCCAAAATGGTGAAATTATATTTTCATTTCATCTAAACACCTCGTCCCACAATGGTACTTATATCGAACACCAAAACGAAGGGGTCTCTATCTATGACCTCGTGCCCAATTCTCACATCGGCGCATCACCTGCTAATGGACCTGCAAAAATGGGGGATGAGAACTATAAACATAATTCCCAGTGGGTACGGCCCACCCAAGGGACAAGCTCGACCCACCAGGTCCAGCATGAAAGTAACCTGTCAATTACATAAACTGAGCATATAAATATTTACTGTATGCAAGTAATTTAACTATACTTATGCCTCATGATAAATGCGATAATGAAATCTATCATGCGATGGAAACTATGTTCTATTCGCCATTTCATTACCCAAATTTCAAATGTCCAATCTTAGGTTCTACATGTCATACTATGACCAATGACTTAGCTCTTTGGTGGTGAAACTCTCACACCCACCCTTTAGCTCTCAAGTCAACAGGTAATCATACCTTTAATATATAGGTTCTTTACATGCGTAAGGTTTATGCTCACATATGGTACAAGGAAAGAAAGGAAATACATGAGTGTCTCACAACGATGCATCAAGTTAGGTTTACCAAAGCTCAAGATAATAGTTCACCCAATCTCTCAAGGACCTATATAGAGTATGGTCCTAGCTTGCGTCGCGCTTCATGGTGGTGTCCAGCATCCATCACCCCACCCAGTCGTGTTATGCATCCATGACCTGGGGTCGTGCATCGCATCCATCACCCAATCTGCTTTCGGAGTAGCAAAGCGAGTACTCTCGCTTGGTAGGGTCGTCACATGCACATAGCATCAAGGTCTAGATGCCCACAATTGACCCGCTGGTCATACACATACTAGCAGAATCGCTGCTTTAACCACTTGCTTATATTTTAGCAACATGCAAGTTTCTTTTCATGGTTCATAGGGTTTAACAAGTCCTCTTGTCCACTTTCCCTACCTAAGTTCCATAACATCAACATTCGAGTAATAATCCACTTGGTTCACAATCTAGTTCCATGGCACTAGGTTTAATACCCTCACATTCCAACATATGTTTAATAACACTAGGTTTAACATGCATACATCACCTGTCAAGTGTATAATATTATGAAATACTTGGATTCTCTTACATGCAAGGTGAGCCCATGGCTCAAATCACTTGGATATACATCCAATGCCAACATGCACATTACTGTTCTAGGATTTCATATCATTCACATTCGAGTGACAATCCAATCCACTTGGTTCACAGTCTAATTCCATGGCACTAGGTTTCCTAATGTTCACTTGTTGAGTTCACTAATGTCCCTAGTGGAATTCAACATATTTCATCCATTCATATCTGGGCATACATATACACCTATATGTTCCACATGCCTAATGTCATTGTCCAATGGTAGTTATTTAATCTAGTAACACATGACTGCACACTTCATATTTACTCAATAAAAACCTACCATTACATGCATGCATCAATAAAGTCATTTTATACTTTACTCTTTCGACATGAAAGCGACCAAGTCACTTCGGTGAAACACAACCCACCTTATGATACCCCAAATTGCTTGTAGACACTTGCAATTGGGCCGTATACCTTGGATCTCCTAGCTTCTTGCCCTATAATACAAGAAGAATTCGTTACTCCGAATCGAACTCAAAACAACTTCATCTCTTGGAATCACTCGGAATCGAGTTGTCCTATGTGATTCACTACCCTCCAACTAGGGTTCTATGGGTTCAAATAATTTTTAAAATCCTCCACAAGAGAACCCCTCTTTCAACATAGGGTTTCCAAAAATAATGGCAAAATCCAAAAATCACATGCTAATCCCCACAATTTGTAGTTTAGATTAGCCAAGGGGTCTCCAAAATCTCATTTCTTAACCCAAATCCAAAACCCTAACTACCAAATCCAAGGACTCACCTCGGATCCGCGAGCTCACCACTTCTTCTTGCTCAAGAAGAAGGCCTTCAACCTCCAAATTCTTCCTCTAAGCTTGATTCTTTAAGCTCCCATGGATTGGAGAAGAAAATGATGAAGAAAAAGTGTGAGAGAGAAGCTTCTCTGTCTCCCTCTCTCCCTGTGTGCGTGTGTGTGTGGTCCAACAGAGAAAAAGGGAGAGAACTCCCCCTTATATAGGCCCCACACTGAAATTACCAATTTACCCTTCAAAACTGCATTCTGCAGAACTGCATACCGGTACACGAATTCGCGTACTGGAACACGGGCATTTAGTTCCGGTACCAACTATTCAGTTCCTCAAAACCCGAACGTTTGTTTTTAGAAATTTCTACTGCGTTCCGGTACCAACTAAATCAGTACCGGTACTAAACGAATCAGTACCGGCACTCAGCCTGAGTTCCTCAGAACTCGAGAACTAATTCCTCACCATTTTGTATTGCGTACCCATACCAGATTTCAGTACCGGTACTCAATACAAAATCTGCAGCTTTGGTAGACTTAACTTTTCGGAGTCCGTTTTCGTGCCCAGTTTATACCGAAAGCACTCGAATACTCCCCAAACCTTGCCAAAACTATTCAAATAGTCTTTTTCGCCATTTTCACTAGAACTCCCCAATTTGTAGAAGTTTGGTGTACTACATACCTACTCTTTCGATATTGCAAAAATCGATCTAATCTTTGATCGGTTACTGAAGGACGGGAGGATCAAGCTCCAGGAAGGTCAAAGCATACCTCCCGGGGAAGAATTAAAAGGAAGGAAATATTGTAAATGGCACCACTCATGGAGCCATAGAACAAATGAATGCACAACCTTCAAAAGGCAAATTCAAAAAGAGATAAATGAGGGTCGGCTGATATTTGCCGACCAAGAAAATAAAAATATAAAAATTGACCAGAATCCATTTCCCTCGCAGGTCAACATGGTGGATATCAAAGAGAAGTCACCGGCTGAAGGGAAGATCGAGCACGACATTGCCTACACTAAGAGGGCACTTCGGCTATGCATACGATGCAAGGCCGAAATGACACGTCGCGACTGGGAGGCGATCATTCAGGAAAAGAAATTACACGGGAAATGGAAAGAATTCATGGCATTTTTCGAAGAATGGGAAGATCTTCCAGAAGCAGAAGACGATCCGGACGACCGTTCGGAAGAAGATTCAAATGACTCCGACAAAGAAGTGGAGTCTAGAAAAGACAAGAAGGACCTGGTGATATAAAAGGTCCTAGACGATTACTACAATCGTCAAACTGAAGAAAAAATGAGCCGAAGGAGCTACCCCGAGAAGCCTTTCGGCACACAACAAAGGTTCCCGGGATATCGGCCTAATTGGCATCATCAGGCCAGGCCGAGACCCGAGCCTGAGTTTGAGGGGATGACCGAGGGTGACATTGAATTTCTCGGTCGAAGATTAGTTAACGAGCTCGGCATTCAACCTTGGCCGAGATCGTGGAAGAGAAGGGAGATTCTGAGAGAACATCTCAGAACCGTTAAGGTGCCCGCCAATGTGCTGATTGACCAATGGCACACTGCAAAAGCACCGGCCAAGTGGCATGGGCCGATGTGGCAAAGATTCAAAAGCGCCGGCAGCAAAGAATGCAAGCCGAGGCGAGATATCATTGGGAAGAAGCGAAAGGAATGAGGTCGAATGTATGGAAACGGCTTGAGTTACAGTCGTCTCCGCGGCCTATGACGAATGATTATGAGGCGGGTGGCTCAACGCCCGTACCATGGTTGAGATCCAAGGTGGAAGAGTCGGCTTCGGCGGAGCCGCCAAGGAGAGCCACACGGAAAGCACTAGAAGAGAAGATCGAAGCCCAAGAGCATTCTATTAGGCCCCAAGAGTGCGAATTTGCCACGAGACGAAGATCGAAGCCCAAGATTGCATTCTATTAGGTCCCAAGAGTGCGAATTTGCCACGAGTACATGCTCACATTCGAAGGAACGAAGATCGAAGCCCAAAAGAGCATTCTATTAGGCCCCAAGAGTGCGAATTTGCCACGAGTACATGCTAACATTCGAAGGAACGAAGGTCGAAGCCCAAGAGAGCATTCTATTACGCCCCAAGAGTGCGAATTTGCCACGAGTACATGCTCACATTCGAAGGAACGAAGATCGAACGCCAAGAGAGCATTCTATTACGCCCCAAGAGTGCGAATTTGCCACGAGTACATGCTCACATTCGAAGGAACGAGGATCGAAGCCCAAGAGAGCATTCTATTACGCCCCAAGAGTGCGAATTTGCCACGAGTACATGCTCACATTCGAAGGAACGAAGATCGAAGCCCAAGAGAGCATTCTATTACGCCCCAAGAGTGCGAATTTGCCACGAGTACATGCTCACATTCGAAGGAACGAAGATCGAAGCCCAAGAGAGCATTCTATTACGCCCCAAGAGTGCGAATTTGCCACGAGTACATGCTCACATTCGAAGGAACGAAGATCGAAGCCCAAGAGAGCATTCTATTAGGTCCCAAGAGTGCGAATTTGCCACGAGTACATGCTCACATTCGAAGGAACGAAGATCGAAGCCCAAGAGAGGATTCTATTACGCCCCAAGAGTGCGAATTTGCCACGAGTACATGCTCACATTCGAAGGAACGAGGATCGAAGCCCAAGAGAGCATTCTATTACGCCCCAAGAGTGCGAATTTGCCACGAGTACATGCTCACATTCGAAGGAACGAGGATCGAAGCCCAAGAGAGCATTCTATTACGCCCCAAGAGTGCGAATTTGCCACGAGTACATGCTCACATTCGAAGTAACGAGGATCGAAGCGCAAGAGAGCATTCTCATACGCCCCAAGAGCGAATTTGCCACGAGTACATGCTCACATTCGAAGGAACGAGGATCGAAGCCCAAGAGAGCATTCTATTACGCCCCAAGAGTGCGAATTTGCCACGAGTACATGCTCACATTCGAAGGAACGAGGATCGAAGCCCAAGAGAGCATTCTATTACGCCCCAAGAGTGCGAATTTGCCACGAGTACATGCTCACATTCGAAGGAACGAGGATCGAAGCCCAAGAGAGCATTCTATTACGCCCCAAGAGTGCGAATTTGCCACGAGTACATGCTCACATTCGAAGGAACGAGGATCGAAGCCCAAGAGAGCATTCTATTACGCCCCAAGAGTGCGAATTTGCCACGAGTACATGCTCACATTCGAAGGAACGAGGATCGAAGCCCAAGAGAGCATTCTATTACGCCCCAAGAGTGCGAATTTGCCACGAGTACATGCTCACATTCGAAGGAACGAAGATCGAAGCCCAAGAGAGCAGCATTCTATTACGCCCCTAGAGTGCGAATTTGCCACGAGTACATGCTCACATTCGAAGGAACGAGGATCGAAGCCCAAAGAGAGCATTCTATTATACCCCAAGAGTGCGAATTTGCCACGAGTACATGCTCACATTCGAAGGAACGAGGATCGAAGCCCAAGAGAGCATTCTATTACGCCCCAAGAGTGCGAATTTGCCACGAGTACATGCTCACATTCGAAGGAACGAGGATCGAAGCCCAAGAGAGCATTCTATTACGCCCCAAGAGTGCGAATTTGCCACGAGTACATGCTCACATTCGAAGGAACGAGGATCGAAGCCCAAGAGAGCATTCTATTACGCCCCAAGAGTGCGAATTTGCCACGAGTACATGCTCACATTCGAAGGAACGAGGATCGAAGCCCAAGAGAGCATTCTATTACGCCCCAAGAGTGCGAATTTGCCACGAGTACATGCTCACATTCGAAGGAACGAAGATCGAAGCCCAAGAGAGCATTCTATTACGCCCCAAGAGTGCGAATTTGCCACGAGTACATGCTCACATTCGAAGGAACGAGGATCGAAGCCCAAGAGAGCATTCTATTACGCCCCAAGAGTGCGAATTTGCCACGAGTACATGCTCACATTCGAAGGAACGAGGATCGAAGCCCAAGAGAGCATTCTATTACGCCCCAAGAGTGCGAATTTTGCCACGAGTACATGCTCACATTCGAAGGAACGAGGATCGAAGCCCCCAAGAGAGCATTCTATTACGCCCCAAGAGTGCGAATTTGCCACGAGTACATGCTCACATTCGAAGGAACGAGGATCGAAGCCCCAAGAGAGCATTCTATTACGCCCCAAGAGTGCGAATTTGCCACGAGTACATGCTCACATTCGAAGGAACGAGGATCGAAGCCCAAGAGAGCATTCTATTACGCCCCAAGAGTGCGAATTTGCCACGAGTACATGCTCACATTCGAAGGAACGAGGATCGAAGCCCCAAGAGAGCATTCTATTACGCCCCAAGAGTGCGAATTTGCCACGAGTACATGCTCACATTCGAAGGAACGAGGATCGAAGCCCAAGAGAGCATTCTATTACGCCCCAAGAGTGCGAATTTTGCCACGAGTACATGCTCACATTCGAAGGAACGAGGATCGAAGCCCAAGAGAGCATTCTATTACGCCCCAAGAGTGCGAATTTGCCACGAGTACATGCTCACATTCGAAGGAACGAGGATCGAAGCCCAAGAGAGCATTCTATTACGCCCCAAGAGTGCGAATTTGCCACGAGTACATGCTCACATTCGAAGGAACGAGGATCGAAGCCCAAGAGAGCATTCTATTACGCCCCAAGAGTGCGAATTTGCCACGAGTACATGCTCACATTCGAAGGAACGAGGATCGAAGCCCCCAGAGAGCATTCTATTAGGCCCCAAGAGTGCGAATTTTTGCCACGAGTACATGCTCAGATTCGAAGGAACGAGGATCGAAGCCCAAGAGTGCATTCTATTACGCCCCAAGAGTGCGAATTTGCCACGAGTACATGCTCACATTCGAAGGAACGAGGATCGAAGCCCAAGAGAGCATTCTATTACGCCACAAGAGTGCGAATTTGCCACGAGTACATGCTCACATTCGAAGGAACGAGGATCGAAGCCCAAGAGAGCATTCTATTACGCCCCAAGAGTGCGAATTTGCCACGAGTACATGCGCACATTCGAAGGAACGAGGATCGAAGCCCAAGAGAGCATTCTATTACGCTATTACGCCCCAAGAGTGCGAATTTGCCACGAGTACATGCTCACATTCGAAGGAACGAGGATCGAAGCCCAAGAGAGCATTCTATTACGCCCCAAGAGTGCGAATTTGCCACGAGTACATGCTCCCATTCGAAAGAACGAGGATCGAAGCCCAAGAGAGCATTCTATTACGCCCCAAGAGTGCGAATTTGCCACGAGTACATGCTCACATTCGAAGGAACGAGGATCGAAGCCCAAGAGAGCATTCTATTACGCCCCAAGAGTGCGAATTTGCCACGAGTACATGCTCACATTCGAAGGAACAAGGATCGAAGCCCAAGAGAGCATTCTATTTCGCCCCAAGAGTGCGAATTTGCCACGAGTACATGCTCACATATTCGAAGGAACGAGGATCGAAGCCCCAAGAGAGCATTCTATTACGCCCCAAGAGTGCGAATTTGCCACGAGTAGTACATGCTCACATTCGAAGGAACGAGGATCGAAGCCCAAGAGAGCATTCTATTACGCCCCAAGAGTGCGAATTTGCCACGAGTACATGCTCACATTCGAAGGAACGAGGATCGAAGCCCAAGAGAGCATTCTATTACGCCCCAAGAGTGCGAATTTGCCACGAGTACATGCTTACATTCGAAGTAACGAGGATCGAAGCCCCCAAGAGAGCATTCTATTACGCCCCAAGAGTGCGAATTTGCCACGAGTACATGCTCACATTCGAAGGAACGAGGATCGAAGCCCAAGAGAGCATTCTATTACGCCCCAAGAGTGCGAATTTGCCACGAGTACATGCTCACATTCGAAGGAACGAGGATCGAAGCCCAAGAGAGCATTCTATTACGCCCCAAGAGTGCGAATTTGCCACGAGTACATGCTCACATTCGAAGGAACGAGGATCGAAGCCCAAGAGAGCATTCTATTACGCCCCAAGAGTGCGAATTTGCCACGAGTACATGCTCACATTCGAAGGAACGAGGATCGAAGCCCAAGAGAGCATTCTATTACGCCCCAAGAGTGCGAATTTGCCACGAGTACATGCTCACATTCGAAGGAACGAGGATCGAAGCCCAAGAGAGCATTCTATTACGCCCCAAGAGTGCGAATTTGCCACGAGTACATGCTCACATTCGAAGGAACGAGGATCGAAGCCCAAGAGAGCATTCTATTACGCCCCAAGAGTGCGAATTTGCCACGAGTACATGCTCACATTCGAAAGAACGAGGATCGAAGCCCAAGAGAGCATTCTATTACGCCCCAAGAGTGCGAATTTGCCAATTCTATTACGCCCCAAGAGTGCTAATTTGCCACGAGTACATGCTCACATTCGAAGGAACGAGGATCGAACGCCAAGAGAGCATTCTATTACGCCCCAAGAGTGCGAATTTGCCACGAGTACATGCTCACATTTGAAGGAACGAGGATCGAAGCCCAAAGAGAGCATTCTATTACGCCCCAAGAGTGCGAATTTGCCACGAGTACATGCTCACATTCGAAGGAACAGGGATCGAAGCCCAAGAGAGCATTCTATTACGCCCCAAGAGTGCGAATTTGCCACGAGTACATGCTCACATTCGAAGGAACGAGGATCGAAGCCCAAGAGAGCATTCTATTACGCCCCAAGAGTGCGAATTTGCCACGAGTACATGCTCACATTCGAAGGAACGAGGATCGAAGCCCAAGAGAGAGCATTCTATTACGCCCCAAGAGTGCGAATTTGCCCACGAGTACATGCTCACATTCGAAGGAACGAGGATCGAAGCCCAAGAGAGCATTCTATTACGCCCCAAGAGTGCGACTTAGCCACGAGTACATGCTCAGATTCGAAGGAACGAGGATCGAAGCCCAAGAGAGCATTCTATTACGCCCCAAGAGTGCGAATTTGCCACGAGTACATGCTCACATTCGAAGGAACGAGGATCGAAGCCCAAGAGAGCATTCTATTACGCCCCAAGAGTGCGAATTTGCCACGAGTACATGCTCACATTCGAAGGAACGAGGATCGAAGCCCAAGAGAGCATTCTATTACGCCCCAAGAGTGCGAATTTGCCACGAGTACATGCTCACATTCGAAGGAACGAGGATCGAAGCCCAAGAGAGCATTCTATTACGCCCCAAGAGTGCGAATTTGCCACGAGTACATGCTCACATTCGAAGGAACGAGGATCGAAGCCCAAGAGAGCATTCTATTACGCCCCAAGAGTGCGAATTTGCCACGAGTACATGCTCACATTCGAAGGAACGAGGATCGAAGCCCAAGAGAGCATTCTATTACGCCCCAAGAGTGCGAATTTGCCACGAGTACATGCTCACATTCGAAGGAACGAGGATCGAAGCCCAAGAGAGCATTCTATTACGCCCCAAGAGTGCGAATTTGCCACGAGTACATGCTCACATTCGAAGGAACGAGGATCGAAGCCCAAGAGAGCATTCTATTACGCCCCAAGAGTGCGAATTTGCCACGAGTACATGCTCACATTCGAAGGAACGAGGAACGAGGATCGAAGCCCAAGAGAGCATTCTATTACGCCCCAAGAGTGCGAATTTGCCACGAGTACATGCTCACATTCGAAGGAACGAGGATCGAAGCCCAAGAGAGCATTCTATTACGCCCCAAGAGTGCGAATTTGCCACGAGTACATGCTCCCATTCGAAGGAACGAGGATCGAAGCCGAAGAGAGCATTCTATTACGCCCCAAGAATGCGAATTTGCCACGAGTACATGCTCACATTCGAAGGAACGAGGATCGAAGCCCAAGAGAGCATTCTATTACGCCCCCCAGAGTGCGAATTTGCCACAAGTACATGCTCCCATTCGAAGGAACGAGGATCGAAGCCCAAGAGAGCATTCTATTACGCCCCAAGAGTGCGAATTTGCCACGAGTACATGCTCACATTCGAAGGAACGAGGATCGAAGCCCAAGAGAGCATTCTATTACGCCCCAAGAGTGCGAATTTGCCACGAGTACATGCTCACATTCGAAGGAACGAGGATCGAAGCCCAAGAGAGCATTCTATTACGCCCCAAGAGTGCGAATTTGCCACGAGTACATGCTCACATTCGAAGGAACGAGGATCGAAGCCCAAGAGAGCATTCTATTACGCCCCAAGAGTGCGAATTTGCCACGAGTACATGCTCACATTCGAAGGAACGAGGATCGAAGCCCAAGAGAGCATTCTATTACGCCCCAAGAGTGCGAATTTGCCACGAGTACATGCTCACATTCGAAGGAAGGAGGATCGAAGCCCAAGAGAGCATTCTTCTATACGCCCCAAGAGTGCGAATTTGCCACGAGTACATGCTCACATTCGAAGGAAAAAAGGAACGAGGATCGAAGCCCAAGAGAGCATTCTATTACGCCCCAAGAGTGCGAATTTGCCACGAGTACATGCTCACATTCGAAGGAACGAGGATCGAAGCCCCAAGAGAGCATTCTATTACGCCCCAAGAGTGCGAATTTTTGCCACGAGTACATGCTCACATTCGAAGGAATGAGGATCGAAGCCCCAAAGAGAGCATTCTATTACGCCCCAAGAGTGCGAATTTGCCACGAGTACATGCTCACATTCGAAGGAACGAGGATCGAAGCCCAAGAGAGCATTCTATTACGCCCCAAGAGTGCGAATTTGCCACGAGTACATGCTCACATTCGAAGGAACGAGGATCGAAGCCCAAGAGAGAGCATTCTATTACGCCCCAAGAGTGCGACTTAGCCACGAGTACATGCTCAGATTCGAAGGAACGAGGATCGGAGCCCAAGAGAGCATTCTATCTCGCCTCAAGCATGCGAATTTGCCACGAGTACATGCTCACATTCGAAGGAACGTGGATCGAAGCCCAAGAGAGCATTCTATTACGCCCCAAGAGTGCGAATTTGCCACGAGTACATGCTCACATTCGAAGGAACGAGGATCGAAGCCCAAGAGAGCATTCTATTACGCCCCAAGAGTGCGAATTTGCCACGAGTACATGC
The DNA here is from genome assembly GCA_016920855.1 of Puya raimondii. Classification (NCBI taxonomy): domain Eukaryota; kingdom Viridiplantae; phylum Streptophyta; class Magnoliopsida; order Poales; family Bromeliaceae; genus Puya; species Puya raimondii. The sequence continues at coordinate 212,672,018 of JABWPP010000050.1, read as the reverse complement.
TCACATTCGAAGGAACAGGGATCGAAGCCCAAGAGAGCATTCTATTACGCCCCAAGAGTGCGAATTTGCCACGAGCACATGCTCACATTCGAAGGAACGAGGATCGAAGCCCAAGAGAGCATTCTATTACGCCCCAAGAGTGCGAATTTCCACGAGTACATGCTCACATTCGAAGGAACGAGGATCGAAGCCCAAGAGAGCATTCTATTATTACGCCCCAAGAGTGCGAATTTTTTGCCACGAGTACATGCTCACATTCGAAGGAACGAGGATCGAAGCCCAAGAGAGCATTCTATTACGCCCCAAGAGTGCGAATTTGCCACGAGTACATGCTCACATTCGAAGGAACGAGGATCGAAGCCCAAGAGAGCATTCTATTACGCCCCAAGAGTGCGAATTTGCCACGAGTACATGCTCACATTCGAAGGAACGAGGATCGAAGCCCAAGAGAGCATTCTATTACGCCCCAAGAGTGCGAATTTGCCACGAGTACATGCTCACATTCGAAGGAATGAGGATCGAAGCCCCAAGAGAGCATTCTATTACGCCCCAAGAGTGCGAATTTGCCACGAGTACATGCTCACATTCGAAGGAACGAGGATCGAAGCCCAAGAGAGCATTCTATTACGCCCCAAGAGTGCGAATTTGCCACGAGTACATGCTCACATTCGAAGGAACGGGGATCGAAGCCCAAGAGAGCATTCTATTACGCCCCAAGAGTGCGAATTTGCCACGAGTACATGCTCACATTCGAAGGAACGAGGATCGAAGCCCAAGAGAACATTCTATTACGCCCCAAGAGTGCGAATTTGCCACGAGTACATGCTCACATTCGAAGGAACGAGGATCGAAGCCCAAGAGAGCATTCTATTACGCCCCAAGAGTGCGAATTTGCCACGAGTACATGCTCACATTCGAAGGAACGAGGATCGAAGCCCAAGAGAGCATTCTATTACGCCCCAAGAGTGCGAATTTGCCACGAGTACATGCTCACATTCGAAGGAACGAGGATCGAAGCCCAAGAGAGCATTCTATTACGCCCCAAGAGTGCGAATTTGCCACGAGTACATGCTCACATTCGAAGGAACGAGGATCGAAGCCCAAGAGAGCATTCTATTACGCCCCAAGAGTGCGAATTTGCCACGAGTACATGCTCACATTCGAAGGAACGAGGATCGAAGCCCAAGAGAGCATTCTATTACGCCCCAAGAGTGCGAATTTGCCACGAGTACATGCTCACATTCGAAGGAACGAGGATCGAAGCCCCAAGAGAGCATTTCTATTACGCCCCAAGAGTGCGAATTTGCCACGAGTACATGCTCACATTCGAAGGAACGAGGATCGAAGCCCAAGAGAGCATTCTATTACGCCCCAAGAGTGCGAATTTGCCACGAGTACATGCTCACATTCGAAGGAACGAGGATCGAAGCCCAAGAGAGCATTCTATTACGCCCCAAGAGTGCGAATTTGCCACGAGTACATGCTCACATTCGAAGGAACGAGGATCGAAGCCCCAAGAGAGCATTCTATTACGCCCCAAGAGTGCGAATTTGCCACGAGTACATGCTCACATTCGAAGGAACGAGGATCGAAGCCCAAGAGAGCATTCTATTACGCCCCAAGAGTGCGAATTTGCCACGAGTACATGCTCACATTCGAAGGAACGAGGATCGAAGCCCAAGAGAGCATTCTATTACGCCCCAAGAGTGCGAATTTGCCACGAGTACATGCTCTCATTCGAAGGAACGAGGATCGAAGCCCAAGAGAGCATTCATTCTATTACGCCCCAAGAGTGCGAATTTGCCACGAGTACATGCTCGCATTCGAAGGAACGAGGATCGAAGCCCAAGAGAGCATTCTATTACGCCCCAAGAGTGCGAATTTGCCACGAGTACATGCTCACATTCGAAGGAAGGAACGAGGATCGAAGCCCAAGAGAGCATTCTATTACGCCCCAAGAGTGCGAATTTGCCACGAGTACATGCTCACATTCGAAGGAACGGGGATCGAAGCCCAAGAGAGTATTCTATTATGCCCCAAGTATGCGAATTTGCCACGAGTACATGCTCACATTCGAAGGAACGTGGATCGAAGCCCAAGAGAGCATTCTATTACGCCCCAAGAGTGCGAATTTGCCACGAGTACATGCTCACATTCGAAGGAACGAGGATCGAAGCCCAAGAGAGCATTCTATTACGCCCCAAGAGTGCGAATTTGCCACGAGTACATGCTCACATTCGAAGGAACGAGGAACGAGGATCGAAGCCCAAGAGAGCATTTCTATTACGCCCCAAGAGTGCGAATTTGCCACGAGTACATGCTCACATTCGAAGGAACGAGGATCGAAGCCCAAGAGAGCATTCTATTACGCCCCAAGAGTGCGAATTTGCCACGAGTACATGCTCACATTCGAAGGAACGAGGATCGAAGCCCAAGAGAGAGCATTCTATTACGCCCCAAGAGTGCGAATTTGCCACGAGTACATGCTCACATTCGAAGGAACGAGGATCGAGGATCGAAGCCCAAGAGAGCATTCTATTACGCCCCAAGAGTGTGCGAATTTGCCACGAGTACATGCTCACATTCGAAGGAAGAACGAGGATCGAAGCCCAAGAGAGCATTCTATTACTCCCTAAGAGTGCGAATTTGTCACGAGTACATGCTCACATTCGATGGAACGTGGATCGAAAGCCCAAGAGAGCATTCTATTACGCCCCAAGAGTGCGAATTTGCCACGAGTACATGCTCACATTCGAAGGAACGAGGAGGATCGATCGAAGCCCAAGAGAGCATTCTATTACGCCCCAAGAGTGCGAATTTGCCACGAGTACATGCTCACATTCGAAGGAACGAGGATCGAAGCCCAAGAGAGCATTCTATTACGCCCCAAGAGTGCGAATTTGCCACGAGTACATGCTCACATTCGAAGGAACGAGGATCGAAGCCCAAGAGAGCATTCTATTACGCCCCAAGAGTGCGAATTTGCCACGAGTACATGCTCACATTCGAAGGAACGAGGATCGAAGCCCAAGAGAGCATTCTATTACGCCCCAAGAGTGCGAATTTGCCACGAGTACATGCTCACATTCGAAGGAACGAGGATCGAAGCCCAAGAGAGCATTCTATTACGCCCCAAGAGTGCGAATTTGCCACGAGTACATGCACACAATCGAAGGAACGAGGATCGAAGCCCAAGAGAGCATTCTATTACGCCCCAAGAGTGCGAATTTGCCACGAGTACATGCTCACATTCGAAGGAAACGAGGATCGAAGCCCAAGAGAGCATTCTATTACGCCCCAAGAGTGCGAATTAGCCACGAGTACATGCTCACATTCGAAGGAACGAGGATCGAAGCCCAAGAGAGCATTCTATTACGCCCCAAGAGTGCGAATTTGCCACGAGTACATGCTCACATTCGAAGGAACGAGGATCGAGGATCGAAGCCCAAGAGAGCATTCTATTACGCCCCAAGAGTGCGAATTTGCCACGAGTACATGCTCACATTCGAAGGAACGAGGATCGAAGCCCAAGAGAGCATTCTATTACGCCCCAAGAGTGCGAATTTGCCACGAGTACATGCTCACATTCGAAGGAACGAGGATCGAAGCCCAAGAGAGCATTCTATTACGCCCCAAGAGTGCGAATTTGCCACGAGAACATGCTCACATTCGAAGGAACGAGGATCGAAGCCCAAAGAGAGCATTCTATTACGCCCCAAGAGTGCGAATTTGCCACGAGTACATGCTCACATTCGAAGGAAAAAGGATCGAAGCCCAAGAGAGCATTCTATTACGCCCCAAGAGTGCGAATTTGCCACGAGTACATGCTCACATTCGAAGGAACGAGGATCGAGGCCCAAGAGAGATCTATTACGCCCCAAGAGTGCGAATTTGCCACGAGTACATGCTCACATTCGAAGGAACGGAGGGATAGAAGCCCAAGAGAGCATTCTATTACGCCCCAAGAGTGCGAATTTGCCACGAGTACATGCTCACATTCGAAGGAACGAGGATCGAAGCCCAAGAGAGCATTCTATTACGCCCCAAGAGTGCGAATTTGCCACGAGTACATGCTCACATTCGAAGTAACGAGGATCGAAGTCCAAGAGAGCATTCTATTACACCCCAAGAGAGCATTCTATTACGCCCCAAGAGTGCGAATTTGCCACGAGAGTACATGCTCACATTCGAAGTAACGAGGATCGAAGCCCAAGAGAGCATTCTATTACGCCCCAAGAGTGCGAATTTGCCACGAGTACATGCTCACATTCGAAAAGGAACGAGGATCGAAGCCCAAGAGAGAGCATTCTATTACGCCCCAAGAGTGCGAATTTTGCCACGAGTACATGCTCACATTCGAAGGAACGAGGATCGAAGCCCCGAAGAAGAGAGAGCATTCTATTACGCCCCAAGAGTGCGAATTTGCCACGAGTACATGCTCACATTCGAAGGAACGAGGATCGAAGCCCAAGAGAGCATTCTATTACGCCCCAAGAGTGCGAATTTGCCACGAGTACATGCTCACATTCGAAGGAACGAGGATCGAAGCCCAAGAGAGAGCATTCTATTACGCCCCAAGAGTGCGAATTTGCCACGAGTACATGCTCACATTCGAAGGAACGAGGATCGAAGCCCAAGCCAAGAGAGCATTCTATTACGCCCCAAGAGTGCGAATTTGCCACGAGTACATGCTCACATTCGAAGGAACGAGGATCGAAGCCCAAGAGAGCATTCTATTACGCCCCAAGAGTGCGAATTTGCCACGAGTACCTGCTCACATTCGAAGGAACGAGGATCGAAGCCCAAGCCCAAGAGAGCATTCTATTACTATTACCCAAGAGTGCGAATTTGCCACGAGTACATGCTCCCATTCGAAGGAACGAGGATCGAAGCCCCAAGAGAGCATTCTATTACGCCCCAAGAGTGCGAATTTGCCACGAGTACATGCTCACATTCGAAGGATCGAACGAGGATCGAAGCCCCAAGAGAGCATTCTATTACGCCCCAAGAGTGCGAATTTGCCACGAGTACATGCTCACATTCGAAGGAACGAGGATCGAAGCCCAAGAGAGCATTCTATTACGCCCCAAGAGTGCGAATTTGCCACGAGTACATCATGCTCACATTCGAAGGAACGAGGATCGAAGCCCAAGAGAGCATTCTATTACGCCCCAAGAGTGCGAATTTGCCACGAGTACATGCTCACATTCGAAGGAAACGAGGATCGAAGCCCAAGAGAGCATTCTATTACGCCCCAAGAGTGCGAAATTTGCCACGAGTACATGCTCACATTCGAAGGAACGAGGATCGAAGACCAAGAGAGCATTCTATTACGCCCCAAGAGTGCGAATTTGCCACGAGTACATGCTCACATTCGAAGGAACGAGGATCGAAGCCCAAGAGAGCATTCTATTACGCCCCAAGAGTGCGAATTTGCCACGAGAACATGCTCACATTCGAAGGAACGAGGATCGAGGATCGAAGCCCAAGAGAGCATTCTATTACTATTACGCCCCAAGAGTGCGAATTTGCCACGAGTACATGCTCACATTCGAAGGAACGAGGATCGAAGCCCCAAGAGTGCTTTCTATTACGCCCGAAGAGTGCGAATTCGCCACGAGTACATGCTCACATTCGAAGGAACGAGGATCGAAGCCCCAAGAGTGCATTCTATTACGCCCGAAGAGTGCGAATTCGCCACGAGTACATGCTCACATTCGAAGGAACGAACGGAGATCGACGGGATCGAAGCCCAAGAGAGAGCATTCTATTACGCCCCAAGAGTGCGAATTTGCCACGAGTACATGCTCACATTCGAAGGAACGAGGATCGAAGCCCAAGAGAGCATTCTATTACGCCCCAAGAGTGCGAATTTGCCACGAGTACATGCTCACATTCGAAGGAACGAGGATCGAAGCCGAAGGAGGATCGAAGCCCAAGAGAGCATTCTATTACGCCCCAAGAGTGCGAATTTGCCACGAGTACATGCTCACATTTGAAGGAACGAGGATCGAAGCCCAAGAGAGCATTCTATTACGCCCCAAGAGTGCGAATTTGCCACGAGTACATGCTCACACATTCGAAGGAACGAGGATCGAGCCCAAGAGAGCATTCTATTACGCCCCAAGAGTGCGAATTTGCCACGAGTACATGCTCACATTCGAAGGAACGAGGATCGAGCCCAAGAGAGCATTCTATTACGCCCCAAGAGTGCGAATTTGCCACGAGTACATGCTCACATTCGAAGGAACGAGGATCGAAGCCCAAGAGAGCATTCTATTACGCCCAAGAGTGCGAATTTGCCACGAGTACATGCACCCATTCGAAGGAACGAGGATCGAAGCCCAAGAGAACATTCTATTACGCCCCAAGAGTGCGAATTTGCCACGAGTACATGCTCACATTCGAAGGAACGAGGATCGAAGCCCAAGAGAGCATTCTATTACGCCCCAAGAGTGCGAATTTGCCACGAGTACATGCTCACAATCGAAGGAACGAGGATCGAAGCCCAAGAGAGCATTCTATTACGCCCCAAGAGTGCGAATTTGCCACGAGTACATGCTCACATTCGAAGGAAGGAACGAGGATCGATGCCCCAAGAGAGCATTCTATTACGCCCCAAGAGTGCGAATTTGCCACGAGTACATGCTCGAATTCGAAGGAACGAGGATCGAAGCCCAAGAGAGCATTCTATTACGCCCCAAGAGTGCGAATTTGCCACGAGTACATGCTCACATTCGAAGGAACGAACGAGGATCGAAGCCCAAGAGAGCATTCTATTTATTACGCCCCAAAGAGAGTGCGAATTTGCCACGAGAACATGGTCACATTCGAAGGAACGTGGATCGAATCCCAAGAGAGCATTCTATTACGCCCTAAGAGTGCGAATTTGCCACGAGTACATGCTCACATTCGATGGAACGTGGATCGAAAGCCCAAGAGAGCATTCTATTACGCCCCAAGAGTGCGAATTTACACGAGTACATGCTCACATTCGAAGGAACGAGGATCGAAGCCCCAAGAGAGCATTCTATTACGCCCCAAGAGTGCGAATTTGCCACGAGTACATGCTCACATTCGAAGGAACGAGGATCGAAGCCCAAGAGAGCATTCTATTACGCCCCAAGAGTGCGAATTTGCCACGAGTACATGCTCACATTCGAAGGAAACGAGGATCGAAGCCCAAGAGAGCATTCTATTACGCCCCAAGAGTGCGAATTAGCCACGAGTACATGCTCACATTCGAAGGAACGAGGATCGAAGCCCCAAGAGAGCATTCTATTACGCCCCCAAGAGTGCGAATTTGCCACGAGTACATGCTCACATTTCGAAGGAACGAGGATCGAAGCCCAAGAGAGCAGCATTCTATTACGCCCCAAGAGTGCGAATTTGCCACGAGTACATGCTCACATTCGAAGGAACGAGGATCGAAGCCCAAGAGAGCATTCTATTAAGCCCCAAGAGTGCGAATTTGCCACGAGTACATGCTCACATTCGAAGGAAGGAGGATCGAAGCCCAAGAGAGTGCATTCTATAACGCCCCAAGAGTGCGAATTTGCCACGAGTACATGCTCACATTCGAAGGAACGAGGATCGAAGCCCAAGAGAGCATTCTATTACGCCCCAAGAGTGCGAATTTGCCACGAGTACATGCTCACATTCGAAGGAAGGAAGATCGAAGCCCAAGAGAGCATTCTATTACGCCCCAAGAGTGCGAATTTGCCACGACGAGTACATGCTCATGCACATTCGAAGGAACGAGGATCGAAGCCCCAAGAGAGCATTCTATTACGCCCCAAGAGTGCGAATTTGCCACGAGTACATGCTCACATTCGAAGGAACGAGGATCGAAGCCCAAGAGAGCATTCTATTACGCCCCAAGAGTGCGAATTTTTTGCCACGAGTACATGCTCACATTCGAAGGAAGGAACGAGGATCGAAGCCCAAGAGAGCAGATTCTATTACGCCCCAAGAGTGCGAATTTGCCACGAGTACATGCTTCGACATTCGAAGGAACGAGGATCGAAGCCCAAAGAGAGCATTCTATTACGCCCCAAGAGTGCGAATTTGCCACGACGAGTACATGCTCACATTCGAAGGAACGAAGGAACGAGGATCGAAGCCCAAGAGAGAGAGCATTCTATTACGCCCCAAGAGTGCGAATTTTTGCCACGAGTACATGCTCACATTCGAAGGAACGAGGATCGAAGAAGCCAAAGAGAGCATTCTATTACGCCCCAAGAGTGCGATTGCCACGAGTACATGCTCACATTCGAAGGAACGAGGATCGAAGCCCAAGAGAGAGATTCTATTACGCCCCAAAGAGTGCGAATTTGCCACGAGTACATGCTCACATTCGAAGGAACGAGGATCGAAGCCCAAGAGAGCATTCTATTACGCCCCAAGAGTGCGAATTTGCCACGATTACATGCTCACATTCGAAGGAACGAGGATCGAAGCCCAAGAGAGCATTCTATTACGCCCCAAGAGTGCGAATTTGCCACGAGTACTTGCTCACATTCGAAGGAACGACGGATCGAAGCCCCCAGAGAGCAGCATTCTATTACGCCCCCCAAGAGTGCGAATTTGCCACGAGTACATGCTCACATTCGAAGGAACGAGGATCGAAGCCCAAGAGAGCATTCTATTACGCCCCAAGAGTGCGAATTTGCCACGAGTACATGCTCACATTCGAAGGAACGAGGATCGATCGAAGCCCAAGAGAGCATTTCTAATACGCCCCAAGAGGCGAATTTGCCACGAGTACATGCTCACATTCGAAGGAACGAGGATCGAAGCCCAAGAGAGCATTCTATTACGCCCCAAGAGTGCGAATTTGCCACGAGTACATGCTCACATTCGAAGGAACGAGGATCGAAGCCCAAGATAGCATTCTATTAGGCCCCAAGAGTGCGAATTTGCCACGAGTACATGCTCCCATTCGAAGGAACGAGGATCGAGGATCGAAGCCCAAGAGAGCATTCTATTACGCCCCAAGAGTGCGAATTTGCCACGAGTACATGCTCACATTCGAAGGAACGAGGATCGAAGCCCAAGAGAGCATTCTATTACGCCCCAAGAGTGCGAATTTGCCACGAGTACATGCTCACATTCGAAGGAACGAGGATCGAAGCCCATGAGAGCATTCTATTACGCCCCAAGAGTGCGAATTTGCCACGAGTACATGCTCACATTCGAAGGAACGAGGATCGAAGCCCAAGAGAGCATTCTATTATACCCCAAGAGTGCGAATTCGCCACGAGTACATGCTCACATTCGAAGGAAGGAGGATCGAGGATCGAAGCCCAAGAGAGCATTCTATTACGCCCCAAGAGTGCGAATTTGCCACGAGTACATGCTCACATTCGAAGGAACGAGGATCGAAGCCCAAGAGAGCATTCTATTACGCCCCAAGAGTGCGAATTTGCCACGAGTACATGCTCACATTCGAAGGAACGAGGATCGAAGCCCAAGAGAGCATTCATTCTATTACGCCCCAAGAGTGCGAATTTGCCACGAGTACATGCTCACATTCGAAGGAACGAGGATCGAAGCCCAAGAGAGCATTCTATTATTACGCGCCCCAAGAGTGCGAATTTGGCACGAGTACATGCTCACATTCGAAGGAACGAGGATCGAAGCCCAAGAGAGCATTCTATTACGCCCCCAAGAGTGCGAATTTGCCACGAGTACATGCTCACATTCGAAGGAACGAAACGAGGATCGAAGCCCAAGAGAGCATTATATTACGCCCCAAGAGTGCGAATTTGCCACGAGTACATGCTCAAATTCGAAGGAACGAGGATCGAAGCCCAAGAGAGCATTCTATTACGCCCCAAGAGTGCGAATTTGCCACGAGTACATGCTCGCATTCGAAGGAACGAGGATCGAAGCCCCAAGAGAGCATTCTATTACGCCCCAAGAGTGCGAATTTGCCACGAGTACATGCTCACATTCGAAGGAACGAGGATCGAAGCCCAAGAGAGCATTCTATTACGCCCCAAGAGTGCGAATTTGCCACGAGTACATGCTCACATTCGAAGGAACGAGATCGAAGCCCAAGAGAGCATTCTATTACGCCCCAAGAGTGCGAATTTGCCACGAGTACATGCTCACATTCGAAGGAACGTGGATCGAAGCCCAAGAGAGCATTCATTCTATTAGCCCCAAGAGAGCGCCCGAGTTCTATGCCGCCCCAAGAGTGCGAATTTGCGAGTACATGCTCACATTCGAAGGAGAGGAACGAAGGATCGAGGAGGATCGAAGCCCAAGAGAGCATTCTATTACGCCCCCAAGAGTGCGAATTTGCCACGAGTACATGCTCACATTCGAAGGAAACGAGGATCGAAGCCCAAGAGAGCATTCTATTACGCCCCAAGAGTGCGAATTTTGCCACGAGTACATGCTCACATTCGAAGGAACGAGGAAGGAACGAAGCCCCCAAGAGAGCATTCTATTACGCCCCAAGAGTGCGAATTTGCCACGAGTACATGCTCACATTCGAAGGAACGAGAGATCGAAGCCCAAGAGAGCATTCTATTATTACCCCCCAAGAGAGAGCGAATTTGCCACGAGTACATGCTCACATTCGAAGGAACGAGGATCGAAGGATCGAAAGCCCCAAGAGAGAGCATTCTATTACGCCCCAAGAGTGCGAATTTGCCACGAGTACATGCTCACATTCGAAGGAACGAGGATCGATCGAAGCCCAAGAGAGCATTCTTTACGCCCCAAGAGAGTGCGAATTTTGCCACGAGTACATGCTCACATTCGAAGGAACGAGGATCGAAGCCCAAGAGAGCATTCTATTACGCCCCAAGAGTGCGAATTTGCCACGAGTACATGCTCACATTCGAAGGAACGAGGAGGATCGAAGCCCCAAGAGAGCATTCTATTACGCCCCAAGAGTGCGAAATTTGCCACGAGTACATGCTCACATTCGAAGGAACGAGGATCGAAGAAGCCCAAGAGAGCATTCTATTACGCCCCAAGAGTGCGAATTTGCCACACGAGAGTACATGCTCACATTCGATTCGAAGGAACGAGGATCGAAGCCCAAAGAGAGCATTCTATTACGCCCCAAGAGTGCGAATTTGCCACGAGTACATGCTCACATTCGAAGGAACGAACGAGATCGAAGCCCCAGAGAGAGCATTCTATTACGCCCCAAGAGTGCGAATTTGCCACGAGTACATGCTCACATTCGAAGGAACGAGGAACGAGGATCGAAGCCCAAGAGAGAGCATTCTATTACGCCCCCCAAGAGTGCGAATTTTTGCCACGAGTACATGCTCACATTCGAAGGAAAAGGAACGAGGATCGAAGCCCAAGAGAGCATTCTATTACGCCCCAAGAGTGCGAATTTGCCACGAGTACATGCTCACATTCGAAGGAAGGAACGAGGATCGAAGCCCAAGAGAGCATTCTATTACGCCCCAAGAGTGCGAATTTGCCACGAGTACATGCTCACATTCGAAGGAACGAGAAGGATCGAAGCCCAAGAGAGCATTCTATTAAGCGCCCCAAGAGTGCGAATTTGCCACGAGTACATGCTCACATTCGAAGGAACGAGGAAACGAGGATCGAAGCCCAAGAGAGCATTCTATTACGCCCCAAGAGTGCGAATTTGCCACGAGTACATGCTCACATTCGAAGGAACGAGGATCGAAGAAAGCCCAAGAGAGCATTCTATTACGCCCCAAGAGTGCGAATTTGCCACGAGTACATGCTCACTTCGAAGGAACGAGGATCGAAGCCCAAGAGAGCATTCTATTACGCCCCAAGAGTGCGAATTTGCCACGAGTACATGCTCACATTCGAAGGAACGAGATCGAAGCCCAAGAGAGAGCATTCTATTACGCCCCAAGAGTGCGAATTTGCCACGAGTACATGCTCACATTCGAAGGAACGAGGATCGAAGCCCAAGAGAGCATTCTATTACGCCCCAAGAGTGCGAATTTGCCACGAGTACATGCTCACATTCGAAGGAAGGAACGAGGATCGAAGCCCAAGAGAGAGAGCATTCTATTACGCCCCAAGAGTGCGAATTTGCCACGAGTACATGCTCACATTCGAAGGAACGAGGATCGAAGCCCAAGAGAGCATTCTATTACGCCCCAAGAGTGCGAATTTGCCACGAGTACATGCTCACATTCGAAGGAACGAGGAATCGAAAGCCCAAGAGAGCATTCTATTACGCCCCAAGAGTGCGAATTTTGCCACGAGTACATGCTCACATTCGAAGGAACGGAGGATCGAAGCCCAAGAGAGCATTCTATTATTACGCCCCAAGAGTGTGCGAATTTGCCACGAGTACATGCTCACATTCGAAGGAACGAGGAACGAGGATCGAAGCCCAAGAGAGCATTCTATTACGCCCCAAAGAGTGCGAATTTGCCACGAGTACATGCTCACATTCGAAGGAACGAGGATCGAAGCCCAAGAGAGCATTCTATTACGCCCCAAGAGTGCGAATTTGCCACGAGTACATGCTCACATTCGAAGGAACGAGGATCGAAGCCCAAGAGAGCATTCTATTACGCCTATTAAGCCCCAAGAGTGCGAATTTGTCACGATTACATGCTCACATTCGAAGGAACGAGGATCGAAGCCCAAGTGAGCATTCTATTACGCCCCAAGAGTGCTAATTTGCCACGAGTACATGCTCACATTCGAAGGAACGAGAATTGAAGCCCCAAGAGAGCATTCTATTACGCCCCAAGAGTGCGAATTTGCCACGAGTACATGCTCACATTCGAAGGAACGAGAATTGAAGCCCCAAGAGAGCATTCTATTACGCCCCAAGAGTGCGAATTTGCCACGAGTACATGCTCACATTCGAAGGAACGAGGATCGAAGCCCAAGAGAGCATTCTATTACGCCCCAAGAGTGCGAATTTGCCACGAGTACATGCTCACATTCGAAGGAACGAGGATCGAGGATCGAAGCCCAAGAGAGAGCATTCTATTACGCCCCAAGAGTGCGAATTTGCCACGAGTACATGCTCAGATTCGAAGGAACGAGGATCGAAGCCTAAGAGAGCATTCTATTACGCCCCAAGAGTGCGACTTAGCCACGAGTACATGCTAAGATTCGAAGGAACGAGTATCGAAGCCCAAGAGAGCAAGAGAGCATTCTATTACGCCCCAAGAGTGCGAATTTGCCACGAGTACATCCTCAGATTCGAAGGAACGAGGATCGAAGCCCAAGAGTTCTATTACGCCCCAAGAGTGCGAATTAGCCACGAGTACATGCTCAGATTCGAAGGAACGAGGATCGAAGCCCAAGAGAGCATTCTATTACGCCCCAAGAGTGCGAATTTGCCACGAGTACATGCTCACATTCGAAGGAACGAGGAACGAGGATCGAAGCCCAAGAGAGCATTCTATTTACGCCCCAAGAGTGCGAATTTGCCACGACGAGTACATGCTCACATTCGAATTCGGAACGAGAACGAGGATCGAAGCCCAAGAGAGCATTCTATTTGGCCCCAAGAGTGCGAATTTGCCACGAGTACATGCTCACATTCGAAAGGAACGAGGATCGAAGACCAAGAGAGCATTTTATTACGCCCCAAGAGTGCGAATTCGCCACGAGTACATGCTCACATTCGAAGGAACGAGGATCGAAGCCCAAGAGAGCATTCTATTACGCCCCAAGAGTGCGAATTCGCCACGAGTACATGCTCACATTCGAAGGAACGAGGATCGAAGCCCAAGAGAGCATTCTTACGCCCCAACGCCCCAAGAGTGCGAATTTGCCACGAGTACATGCTCACATTCGAAGGAACGAGGATCGAGGATCGAAGCCCCAAGAGAGCATTCTATATTACGCCCCAAGAGAGTGCGAATTTGCCACGAGTACATGCTCACATTCGAAGGAACGAGGATCGAAGCCCCAAGAGAGCATTCTATTACGTCCCAAGATTGCGAATTTGCCACGAGTACATGCTCACATTCGAAGGAAACGAGGATCGAAGCCCAAGAGAGCATTCTATTACGCCCCAAGAGTGCGAATTTGCCACGAGTACATGCTCACATTCGAAGGAACGAGGATCGAAGCCCAAGAGAGCATTCTATTACGCCCCAAGAGTGCGAATTTGCCACGAGTAGTACATGCTCACATTCGAAGGAACGAGGATCGAAGCCCAAGAGAGCATTCTATTACGCCCCAAGAGTGCGAATTTGCCACGAGTACATGCTCACATTCGAAGGAAACGAGGATCGAAGCCCCAAGAGAGCATTCTATTAAGCCCCAAGAGTGCGAATTTGCCACGAGTACATGCTCACATTTGAAGGAACGAGGATCGAAGCCCAAGAGACATTTCTATTACGCCCCAAGAGTGCGAATTTGCCACGAGTACATGCTCACATTCGAAGGAACGGGGATCGAAGCCCAAGAGAGTATTCTATTATGCCCCAAGTATGCTAATTTGCCACGAGTACATGGTCACATTCGAAGGAACGAGGATCGAACGCCAAGAGAGCATTCTATTACGCCCCAAGAGTGCGAATTTGCCACGAGTACATGGTCACATTCGAAGGAACGAGGATCGAAGCCCAAGAGAGCATTCTATTACGCCCCAAGAGTGCGAATTTGCCACGAGTACACATGCTCACATTCGAATTCGGAACGAACGAGGATCGAAGCCCCAAGAGAGCATTCTATTACGCCCCAAGAGTGCGAATTTGCCACGAGTACATGCTCACATTCGAAGGAATAAGGATTGAAGCCCAAGAGAGCATTCTATTACGCCCCAAGAGTGCGAATTTGCCACGAGTACATGTACATGCTCACATTCGAAGGAACGAGGATCGAAGCCCAAGAGAGCATTCTATTACGCCCCAAGAGTGTGCGAATTTGCCACGAGTACATGCTCACATTCGAAGGAACGAGAGGATCGAAGCCCAAGAGAGCATTCTATTACGCCCCAAGAGTGCGAATTTTGCCACGAGTACATGCTCACATTCGAAGGAACGAGGATCGAAGAAAGCCCAAGAGAGCATTCTATTACGCCCCAAGAGTGCGAATTTGCCACGAGTACATGCTCACATTCGAAGGAACGAGGATCGAAGCCCAAGAGAGCATTCTATTACGCCCCAAGAGTGCGAATTTGCCACGAGTACATGCTCACATTCGAAGGAAAACGAGGATCGAAGCCCAAGAGAGCATTCTATTACGCCCCAAGAGTGCGAATTTGCCACGAGTACATGCTCACATTCGAAGGAACGAACGATCGATCGAAGCCCAAGAGAGCATTCTATTATTACGCCCCAAGAGTTCGAATTTGCCACGAGTACATGCTCACATTCGAAGGAACGAGGATCGAAGCCCAAGAGAGCATTCTATTACGCCCCAAGAGTGCGAATTTGCCACGAGTACATGCTCACATTCGAAGGAACGAACATCAAACACCAAGAGAGCATTCTATTACGCCCCAAGAGTGCGAATTTGCCACGAGTACATGCTCACATTCGAAGGAACGAGGATCGAAGCCCAAAGAGAGCATTCTATTACGCCCCAAGAGTGCGAATTTGCCCACGAGTACATGCTCACATTCGAAGGAACGAGGATCGAAGCCCCAAGAGAGCATTCTATTACGCCCCCAAGAGTGCGAATTTGCCACGAGTACATGCTCACATTCGAAGAAGAGGAACGAGGATCGAAGAGCCCAAGAGAGCATTCTATTACGCCCCAAGAGTGCGAATTTGCCACGAGTACATGATGCTCACATTCGAAGGAACGAGGGAACGATCGAAGCCCCCAAGAGAGCATTCTATTACGCCCCAAAGTGCGAGTGCGAATTTGCCACGAGTACATGCTCACATTCGAAGGAACGAGGATCGAAGCCCAAGAGAGAGCATTCTATTAAGCCCCAAGAGTGCGAATTTGCCACGAGTACATGCTCACATTTGAAGGAACGAGGATCGAAGCCCAAGAGACATTTCTATTACGCCCCAAGAGTGCGAATTTGCCACGAGTACATGCTCACATTCGAAGGAACGGGGATCGAAGCCCAAGAGAGAGCATTCTATTACGCCCCAAGAGTGCGAATTTGCCACGAGTACATGCTCACATTTCGAAGGAACGAGGATCGAAGACCCAAGAGAGCATTCTATAATTTGCCACGAGTACATGCTCACATTCGAAGTGACCCGGTGGTGCCGGTGCTGAAGCCGATGAAGGCGCTGGGGAAGAACCCCTCGGGCACAGAGATCGAATGTGACCCTCCTGGCCACACTTAAAACACTTGCCACCACGCTGCGGGCATTGAGGTGGAAAATGAGGACCACCACAAATGACGCAACGCGGCGGTTTCCGGAAATCCGGTGCTCCGCGCGGTGGAGCCGATCCGCGCCCACCCGATTGACTCCTCGGGTGCTTCGGTGGTCTCTTGGAGTAACTCTTGCTGCCTCCTTCGCCCGCTGGCCTCTTACCCCTTAGTCTGTCCCAAGCTTCGATCTCCTCTCTAGCAATTTCCGTACCTTTTTCCACAACCAAGGCGCGATTCACTACCTCTCGAAAAGTCTGCAATCCCGCCGCTTGCACCAACCTATAAATCGACGGTCGAAGGCCCGCTTCGAAGATGCGAGCCTTATCCTCGTCATTCCTCACCACGTAGGGTACGCAGTGCAACAGACGAGAAAACTCTCGTTCATACTCCGTCACCGTCATGTCCCGCTGGCGCAAGCTGCGCAAATCCCTCTCCATCTGTCTCTTGACACTCGGAGGAAAGTAGTTCGACAACAAAAGATCCTTGAACCCGCTCCAAGTAATGGCCGCCAAGTCGGTGTTCGGGTCATCCCGAATATCCGCCCACCATCGATATGCCGCGCCATCTAAGTGATACGTGGCCAACCATACCTTGTTCTGCTCCTCCACAAAAGTATCATGAAAAAGCTTTTCCATGTGGAGAACCCACTTCTCCACCATCCAATGGTCCGCCTTCTCGCCATCAAAGACTTGAGGATTACACCTCCGAAACTCATTCAAACGCTCCATCAGTCTATCTCGCTCTGCCCCGGTAACCATCATAGGCAAAACCGTCCTCGCCGGCGATGCCCGAAACGGGGGTGTCACGGCCGTCTCCTCCCTCGGCTCGGTACTAGGCGCCTCAGATGCCGGCCCAGGTACGGGCGCCGATGCTCCAGCAGTAACATCTCCAGCTGGCGTAGGTGGCGTAGGATCCTGAGCGGTCCTGGTAGTAGCCTGCCGCAGCAATAACTCCTCCATCCTCTTCATCCTCGCCAGCTGGCGTAGCAAAATCGTCGCACATCCCGTCTCAACACCGCCAACTCATGGCATGGTAGCGAAATCGTCGCATACCCGGGATAGCAAAATAGTCGCACATCCCGTTGTTCACATTTTCCACTTGCCAACCTAAGTCTCATGACCTTAGGTTCAAGTCACTAAGTCTCACCTATGTTCAATGACACTAGGTTTACTTTCTCATTCTCAACCTAGGTTCCATGACTCTAGGTTCCAATCTCATGTCCAACCTATGTTCAATGACACTAGGTTCCATTCTCACATGTTCCAACCTATGTTCAATAACACTAGGTTCTATTCTCACATGTTCCAACCTATGTTCAATGACACTAGGTTCCATCACATGTTCCAACCTATGTTCAATAACACTAGGTTCTATTCTCACATGTTCCAACCTATGTTCAATAATACTAAGTTCTATTCTCACATGTTCCAACCTATGTTCAATAACACTAAGTTCAATCATACATGCAACCATGCAACAAGTATAGATAATTGAATTATACTTGAATTCTATATCATGCAATAGGAGCCCATTGCTCTACCTATCATGATTTTACCTTTGCCAACATGCAAGTTCTAGGGTTCACAACACATACCATTTTATCTTTAAATGGATAATTACCCTAGACATGGAAGTGACCTAATCACTTCGGTAAATACAAACCCACCTCAAGAGCTTCCGAATTCTTGTATTCTTCAAGTCCCTAAGTGTCCAAGCCTTGAGTTCTTGCTTCAACCCAAGCTTCTACAAGAAAACGGTTCGTTACTCGTTACGAACCCTTAATTCAACTCAATACACGAAATCAAGTGTTCTAACATGATTTCCAATGCCTCAATTGCAATTCCCGAAGGTTCAAATATTTTTAGAACCTCCCATGGCAAAACCCTCATTTAACCTAGGTTTCACATGCATGCATGTAGAACCTCAAAATTTCTTGGCCAATCTCCACATTTTGTGTTTTAGATTGCCTAGGATTCCCAAAAACCTCATTTCAAAGGATTAAATCTAAGGTTTGAACCCAAAACGTGAGGGACTAACCTTAACCACGAGTTCCCCAAGCTTCTTCTTGCACCAAGAAGCTTCTTTTCTCCTTTGAAAGCCTTTTCCAAGATCAATCCACCCTTTTCTCCAAGTTTTGGAGAGATCTCTAGAGAGAGAAAGTGAAGGAGATGGAGAGGAGAAGTGGAGAGGAAGACAATGAGAAGGGGAGAAGGTCTCAGCCCTTCATACACTCCCAATACATGTGAAAAGACTGTTTTGCACCTCTCCACAATCAACACAAACAACCAGCCAAAACTGAAATTTCGTAACACTGTATACCGGTATGTGCATTGCATACCGGTGTACGGGTGCTATTCCGGTATACCCCGGAGGATTCCGCAGAACCCGAGAGCTGGGTTCTCGGTCTCAACCATGGCATTCCGGTATTCCCCTCATCACATACCGGTACTAATCACTTCAGTACCGGTATGGAGGTCCACATACCGGAATCCAGTGCAGACTTCACAAGTTTAGCAGTTTTAACTTTTCGAAGTCCGTTTTCGCGCCTCATTTGCGCCGAAAACACTTCTCACAAGTCCCAAACTTGGCTGAAGCCTCACATATAGCCTCTCTTGCTATTTTTCCATCGGAACTCTACAATTTGTAGAAGTTCGGTATGATGCACTGAAATTCAGTGTACTACACCGAGTCAAACCGTTGACTGGGTCAAATGTGCTTGTTGATTGTCAGGTCGGCTCCTGGATTGACCCTCGAGTGCGTCCCGAGATCAAGCAATTCAGTTGAGGAGGGATTGGCTCAACCGGGCTCTTTCTCAATATGTAAAAATGAACTGAACTTGAAACTTGAAGAGATAGACTCGGCTAAAAGAGCCGAACTGATTATATTTCACTAGTGTCAAAGATTTACAGAGTAGAAGTTATGCCTAAAAAACTATTAGCTACTAGAAATGGAAAGATTATAAGCTACTCCTAGAAAGCTTAGAATGTCACGCCCCGCCGTACCTTAACACCAACTAGGTGGAAGGACAAACCGCACGAGCGCGTGCCCCAGACCCGCCGAACGGATAGAGTCTCCCCTACCCGCCCAAGGCGTCACAACACAAGCATATCCACAAGGTTCCAACTAGGAAGGGAGTACAATAGTTGCACAAGGAAAGCATCAACATAAAGAAGTTCTACTTCTATTACATTACATTTGCACATTTATACATGCCCAAAATTTTCTTTTCATTCATTTCCGTTCCATACATCATGTTCCAAAACTATGGAATATACAAGTTGCATACATTTAATGAAAACCCCTATACTATCAATGTCCAAGACTAGGGGTACAACTCTATGTATCACCAAAATGGAAGGGCCGCTATCTAGAGAGTCAAACCCTTGCCTCGCTCCGCCGCCTCACTCGCGGAAGGACCTGAAAAACGTGGGGTGAGAACTATAAACATAGTTCCCAGTGGGTAAGGCCACCCAAGAGAGAAGCTCAACCCACCAGGTCCAAAGAAACACCATATGCATAAGTTAGATCAGAAATAACTATGCAACAAATATTTACATGCTTGTAAATAAACATAAATGATGCAACCAAATAAAATGTCCATTTTCATTTTCTCCTAGGTTCATCCTATATTTCACATTGACCAAGTTCAACTACTTGTCATTAACTTATGGTTTCGGAATCGCCGCATCACCATAATAGTTCCAACGTCCAAGGAGTGAAATCCTCACCTCCGTCTTCGGGTAGCGAAATCGTCGCATACCCGGGATAGCGAAATCGTCGCATACCCCATTTCAACACCGCCATCACGTGGCACGGGTAGCGAAATCGTCGCATACCCGGGATAGCAAAATCGTCGCATATCCCAATCTGTCACCGCCAACTCATGGCACGGGTAGCGAAATCGTCGCATACCCGGGATAGCGAATTCGTCGCACATCCTAGTTTGTCACCGCCAACTCATGGCACGGGTAGCGAAATCGTCGCATACCCGGGATAGCTAAATCGTCGCACATCCCACTTTGTCACCGCCAACTCATGGCACGGGTAGCGAAATCGTCGCATACCCGGGATAGCGAAATCGTCGCACATCCCACTTTGTCACCGCCAACTCATGGCACGGGTAGCGAAATCGTCGCATACCCGGGATAGCGAAATCGTCGCATATCCTAATCTTCACATTTCACACTTGCCAACCTAAGTCTCATGACCCTAGGTTCAAGTCACTAAGTCTCACCTATGTTCAATGACACTAGGTTTACTTTCTCATTCTCAACCTAGGTTCCATGACTCTAGGTTCCATTCTCATGTTCCAATCTATGTTCAATGACACTAGGTTCCAATCATACATGTTCCAACCTATGTTCTCAACACTAGGTTCCAATCATACATGCAATCACATAACAAGTATAGATAATAGAAATATACTGGAATTCTTTAACATGCAAGAGGAGCTCATGGCTCTATCTATCATGATTCTCATTTTGCCCACATGCAAGTTCTAGGGTTTCACATTACACACCATTTTATCTTTAAATGGTTATTTACCCTAGACATGGAAGTGACCTAATCACTTTGGTAAACACAAACCCACCTCAAGAGCTTCTAAATTCTTGAATTCTTTGAGCTCCTAGGTCTCCAAGCCTTGAGTTCTTGCTTCAACCCAAGCTTCTACAAGAAAATGGTTCGTTACTCATTACGAACCCATAACTCAACTCAATACTTGAAATCATTTGTTCTAACATGATTTCCTATGCCTTAATAGCAATTCCCGAAGGTCCAAATATTTTTATAACCTCCCATGGCAAAAGCCCCAAATCTACCTAGGGTTTGCATGCATGCAAGCCAAACCCTAGATTTCTTGGCCAATCTTCCACTATTTGTGGTTTAGATTGCCTAGGGTTTCCAAAAACCTCATCTCAAAGGATTAAATCCAAGGTTTAAACCCTAAATCACAATAGCTCACCTCAAAGCCCTAGCTCCCAAGTTTCTTCTTGCACCAAGAAGTTTCTTTGCACCTTGGAAGTCCTTTTCCAAGCTCCAATCCACCACTTCTCCAAGCTTTGGAGAGATCTCTAGAGAGAAAAAGTGAGGGAGAGGGAGAGGGAATATGAGGAGAATGAAGAAGGAATGAGGGGAGAGACCTCAGCCCCCCCTATATAACCCATTCACTGCGGAATTACCAAAATACCCGTCACTGGGCATTCTGCCTCAGCCGGGTCCGGACCCTGCAAGTGGGGTCCGGACCCCGCACAGGTGACAGTCCACCGCGCAGGCCGGGTCCGGACCTTGGCATCAGGGTCCGGAACCCGTACGCACCCCAACTCGGAAATCAGCTTGGGTCCGGACCGTGACGTCCGGGTCCGGACCCCGTGAGCAGTTTTGCTCCATTTGGTCCCTTTTTTTTTCGATTTTCGGGTTTCCACTCGCACCCACAATGTTCCGAAACCTTCGGAACCCAATTCCACACCAGCCATTATCGGCTTCCATCGAACTTTATCAAATTTAGTAAAGTTCGATACAACGCACCGAAATTCAGAGTGCTACATAGAATGCTGGAAATGTAAAGGAAATTAAATGCTATGGTCTCTTGTGTATGTGAAAGACCCTTATTATAGGTGTGTTTTTT
Source organism: Puya raimondii (assembly GCA_016920855.1). Taxonomy (NCBI): domain Eukaryota; kingdom Viridiplantae; phylum Streptophyta; class Magnoliopsida; order Poales; family Bromeliaceae; genus Puya; species Puya raimondii. Next base: position 212,650,119 of record JABWPP010000050.1, on the reverse strand, counting down.
CTATTTATAATGATGCATCTTTCGCCCGCGGTTATTGGAGCGTTGGCATCGTGGAAGGTATTTCGGCTACGTTCTCTGTTTTTAGGGATGTACTCGGGCAAGTAGCTTGCTGGCGATGAAATCCTTTACCCACGTTCTCAACCATTCCGCCCAAATCTCGCTATAATTCGAGCACTTCTTTCTTGGCTCTCAGTGCACCATGTGCCAATTTTGGTTCGTCTACATCACCTAGCCATCTGGATCGAACCATTTATCACGTGGCGCTACTTTTCTGGTGCTAACAATGCCTTGCTAACAGTCTTCTGAATTGACGTTTGGATGGCTGGCATCACCTAACTGGCGGCTGGGATTGATCACAACTTTAGGTCATTTCTTATAAATGCTTTGACCGACGGCATGATCATTAATCAACCACGCCCCTTTTATCCTAACCGGTCGCTCCACATTGCATGCTACCATCATTGCTAAGACCTTCGAAACACTCTTTCGACGACAAGACTCTTCGTCCTCTTCAAGACATTTTAAACTTCCCTACTATCTCCAAGATTTCGAGCTTTTCCTTCCTTTCTCCTATCGAATCTCTCCGGCCTATTGGTTCCTTCATTTTGATGGCCCCTACTTAGATTCTTCCCTTTCCTTCGAATGCTAAAGTCGATTTTCGCCTTCTTCGCTCGGTTGGAGAGAATTCTACTTGCTTCGTCTTGGCCCCATTTTCATCGAGAATCCTGGCTAGCAATCCTTCCCTTTCTCAACCGATGGGATCCCCATAATGGCAGACGTTGTTTATCTGCAATCTTGGTTCCTTTCCATGTCATCAGGAAAGAGCCTCCGCCCTTGGCCCACCATCTCGGATGCCTACATTGAGTGGCTCGACCGGGTTCAGGAGACTTATGATATCCTGTGGAAGGACTTGGACATCTTTGAGGCAATCCAACTTTCCAGGGTCCCCTTTTAAGCTGATAACCTGCTTTTTGCCTCAGCTCTAAGCTTCTGATCTTTGACATCAAACAACTTCATCTTCCACTCGAGCCCTTTCACCCCGACTCTCTTCAATATCGCCGCCATTACCGGCCTCCGTCCCTATAGTACTATCACCTCTTCGGCTTTGAATCCGGATGGATTGGCCGAACTTGATTTGCTGCTAGATCCGAAGACGGACCTCGCATATACCAAATTCATGAAGAGATTCGTAGATCGGGGGCCAGAACTGGTCGGCAAGGAGGAGCACACTACTTTCCTCCTATATTGGCTTTGCCACGGTTTGTTCTGTACTCGGTCACTGAAGATCAACCGAGATTTCGTCCCCATTGCCATCGCCCTAGCCGACGGCGAATGATTGGCTCTCAGTCCTTATTTTCTCACCTTCTTGTACTAAGAGATCTTCGAATCTATCAGGTCGGTACCAGGACCGAGAGTGGCATTATCATCAGCTCTGGTTGTGGGATCTTTTGGTTCCTCCAGGTCTACCTTCAGTTATATTTTTCCACACTCTGCCGATCTCCTCTACATTTGAATTCGCTTCAGCATGCCAGCACTTACGGCCTCACTCTTGGTTGCTTCGAACTAGCACCCTAGGCCAAGCCTCAGATTTCACTATATATACTTTCGAATCTTCTATTTGGATAAGGGTCAATCTCCTAGCCACCGGGTAGCGTTCGGAGCTCACCCCATTGGCCCCAGCTGGTTCAAAGAACACTTTGGATACATCCAAAACTAGATGGATTCGTCGGCAGTTGCCGAATACACCAAGATATGGTACTTCTTCCTAGTGGCACGAGATCTTCACCTTGGCCTCAAGAGTTGGTCCAAGCTAGTGCCGAGCACAGAGTTATACTGCCCGCACTTTGTAGCTCAACAATTTGGTATTGTCCAAGCACTCCCTACTCCCCCAAGGGGACGGCCGAAGTTGATCGGATCTCGGCCATGAGGGACCGCTTAAAGCGAGATTTTGCTCCAGTTGTTTTTAAGTTGGCTAGTTGAGGGGCCACAGACAACATCTTCCAACGATCGTGGAAGGACTTGTGCAATATCTTGTTTGGCTTATCCCTCGAAAATTACCTCCGCCAGTTCGATTTCGACTCGGACCCATCTTTTAAAGAAGGTAAGTTGACGGTGTGTCACGCCCCGGGCTAGTTAAAACGCGGAAAACGGGTCAATTTTTTTTTTTTTTTTTTTTTGAAAGCCTAGTCCGCGCAGTGAACAGACCCGCCACAAATATAGGCACCTCTGTCTACATGGACAGAGTCTCCCCTGTATTTGCACGGCGTACCAACAACATACAACAGGATCACAATCACACTTACATTCACGATAATCCATACAATACAACATAGAGTATATTTCATTCAGCTATCCCTACATGCCTCTAAGCGCACCTTAGGCGAAGGATGATGCAATGCACGGTACAACAAACATCCTATTAAAATTGCTTCCCACTCGAAAGCTTTGTTTTTGAACTCTACTAAGCATTAAAGAAATCCAAGAAAACCTTTTAAAGCCGTTCCCACACGGAACTTCATTTTGAAAACCAGCTACCGCGAAGGGTAGACACCCACACGAAGAAATCCGAATCAGATGTTAATAATCAAAACTAAAACCCAATCTCATGCATAATAAGTCATCATCTCATACAGGTTATAAGCATTCAATATTCATCATGATCATCTAACTGAACCATTTATATATCTATCTGACTACTAATGCAGATAAGAAAAACATAACCAGGGGGATGACCGCTAATGCAGTCTAGCTAGATCGTCCTCGCGTCGAACCACGAACGGACTCCTCGCCCATGCCACCTGAAAAATGGGGAGTGAGAAACCACAACGAGGTTTCCCAGTGGGTACAACTGAGCCACAGGGGCATGTCGTATTCACTGAGAAACAAAGGAGGTATGATAACAATATAATCAGAGATCTACAGTAGCTGTGTCAGTATGAACAGAACAAATAATCAAAACGCTACTGTACAGGAAAAACTAAGCTGTATATGCATCAATGGAAAGAAAACTCCAAATACCCAATCTGAGTTGCCTGCCAGTTGGTCCGAGACCCCAGGCTTGCCTGTCACATTACTTGCACCCGATCTAACTCATGCGCCCGTAGGTCGACTCATCCGGATAGTACACCTCTGATCGGTGGCCAAACCGAACTGGTGTCATGAATACACACTGTGCAGTGACCGATCATGCGATATGCTCAATAAAAAGCCGGCAAGAAGCCGATATCTGGCCAAAGCCACAGGCGAAAGGAACGCCGCATCCTGATCAACAGATCAAATCCAAGCCGGCAAGAAGCCGATATCTGGCTGAAGCCACAGGCGAAAGGAACGCCGCATCCTGATCAACAGATCAAATCCAAGCCGGCAAGAGGCCGGTACCTGGCCGAAGCCACAACATATCGAAACACATGACAAGAGAGTCGATGTGTTGCTTGGACAAGAAGTCCACAGATCATCAATGCATAATCCTGCTCTACATGTCCATGACCACAAATATACTATGCAAGTAAGGTAAGTATGAACGAATGCTGTAAAGAAGGAATCGACATGTAGAGCTATATCAAAGGAGAGACAGGGAACAGTGATACCGACTACTCCGAAGGCTCACCCACCTGTCGTACTCGCGTCGGAAACCTGGACGCGAAGCAGATCAACCGAACCTACGATAAGTCCACCGAGTCAGATATATGCCCTAAAAGACTCAACATATGCATCTCACATAAATCCCAAAACCCGAGACTCGGTTTCCCAAACCGATCTACGAACAACACTGGAAGTCCCAAAATTCGCACCGGGACGTCCCCGGGACACATGAACATTTCCAAAAGATACCGACTCGCTCCACGAGTCAACCGCTGCCCCAAAACACATCCGTTTGGGTGTCTTGGCAGCAAGCACAAGATCAAACATCGAAACGATCATCGTCGGACAATCGTTCCGATCCGGGTTCCCGTAAGTGTCGATTTCGACACCGGAACCCACTACCGCTCATCGGGCTTCTCCGAATACACGAGACGACCGAGACAACCAGCCAACAAGGCTCAGCGGCAGCCCACAAGTCACACACATTGCGTCGGAAATTTCCGAGCCGAAAACCATGTTTCGCCGACGGATTTCGTCTGGAAACGCTCCGAAAACCCATTTTCGGACAAACGAAGGACAGTGGACCTTGGACAATCAGTCCACAGGTCACGCGTAGTTCATACATACTGCCCACAGGACCCACCCGATGCACAATTGCATAAAAGTCCTCAACCTTCCATAAAATCACATTATTTTATGTGATTTATCGGACATTATGGGTCGCTACGACAAACTAAGGGTCTTCGTGGTCAGCCGAGACACGCACCAATAGGTCTCGACGTGACGGAGGCCGTGCTCACAATCCGGAGCACATCCAGACACTGTGGAGTGCGCGGGTGCGACGCGAACTTCAGCGAACAATGCGCTAGGGAGAAAATTATGGGCTGATACCTTGATCCGAGCGTCTTCGAGGCCCGCCGAGACGCATCCTCCTAGGTCGCGACGAGACGGAGGCCATGCTCGCTGTCCGGAGCACAGCGGACGGCCGAGGAGCACGCTGGATCAACCGAAATCTCAACCAGAACCACGGTCCGGGAGTGACATTAAAGAACTTGAGGTTCTGAGCCTCGCTGACAGCCGAACAGGTGAGTACGGACGTAAATGGCACGTCGGGAGGGCCGTGCTCACCAGCAGGACCAATGACGGTGGTCGAGGTGGCCGGAACAGTGTGCTCGGCCAGAACCCACTTCAGCAAGGGCCAAACCGAGGGCACCCAAGTCGTGCCGGCCGGCGGCGGCCACTGCGGAGGGCGCGCCGGCGGGGGAGAGGTGCGGCTGGCCGGGGACCACCAGCCGAGGTGTCAGCCGGCGGCGGGGAGCGGCGCCGGCGACGGGCGGTGATGCCCTAGCCGCGGAGGGGCAAAACTAGGGCAGCCCGGATCCGGCCAACGGCGGCTCCGGCGACGGCGTGGCGATGACAGGGGGATGCGGACGTCGGGGGGACTCCGGCGTGGGCGCGGCAGCTGGCGGGAAGCGGCGGCGGCTCTGAGCAGACCATTCAAACTCTAGAGAACATGTTGAGAGCGTGTGTCCTAAACTTTGGTGGAGGGTGGCATCGACACTTAGGACTGGTTGAGTTTGCTTACAACAACAGCTATCAAGCGAGCATCCAGATGGCTCCGTTTGAGGCGTTGTATGGACACAAGTGTCGATCGCCCTTGCATTGGAGTGATGTGGGTGAGAGGAAGACTGTGGGTCCTGACATCCTGTTGGAAGCGGAAGAAAAGGTCAAGATAGTTCGACGACGTCTTGAGACCGCCCAGAGTCGACAGAAGAGTTATGCGGACACTAGGAGACGAGACTTGGAGTTTCAGGTTGGAGATCATGTGTTCCTGAAAGTATCGCCATCCAGAGGGATTCGCAGATTTGGAGTTCGTGGAAAGCTTAGTCCATGGTTCATTGGCCCGTTCGAGGTGTTAGAGCGTGTGGGGTCGGTAGCGTACAGGATTGCCCTACCACCGCGACTTTCCGGAGTGCACGATGTGTTTCATGTCTCGGCCCTGTGGAAGTATGTGTTCGACCCCTCCCACATGATTGACTTCACTCCACTTGAGTTGGTTGAGGACCTGAGGTACGAGGAACGACCGGTGCAGATTCTTACTCGCGAGACGAAAGAATTACGCAACCGGGTGATACCGTACATGAAAGTGCAGTGGAGTAATCACGAGGAGCGTGAGGCGACTTGGGAGCCGGAGACGGTGATGCGGGAATCCTATCCCTACCTTTTCGAGTTTGCTACTTGAGGTATGAGTTTAAGTTTCGAGGACGAAACTTTTTGTAGGAGGGTAGGATGTAGTACCCTTGGGGCCTAACTGACGAAATGACTGCAGTATTCTAGACTGTTCAACACTTCTGGAGAGTGTCGGGATGAGTCAGAGTCGTTTGGCGTGAAATAGACGTGAAAACGGACTCGGAGCACCGAAATAAGCCAAAACTGAAGTTTTGGATTTGTGGCAGTTTAGGGCGCCCGAAAGTTGGGTTTAGGGCGCCCAGTTGTTGAGTGCTTGTCTTGTGATCTTACTGAGTCATTTCGGATCCAGATTAGGGCGCCCGGAAAGTGAGTCTGGAAGTTCACCTCGTGAGTATCGAACGTGCTGACACGTGTGCTGTGGTAGGTGAGCTCCGTCGGACCACGTTAGGGTGCACCAGACCGCCGAGCGGAGATCCCGAAGTGTTGGGTTTGTGCAGGCTGGAAGATCTGGGCGCCCAGTTCTTGGGTTTTGGGTGCCCGAATGTTGGATTTTCAGCATGGGACAAGTTAGCAGTATGAGTTCTTGGGGCTTATATTAGCTGATTTTGCTGCTATAAAAAGAGGAAGACGAACCCCCTGAAGCCCTTTTGCTTCCCTTTCATGGTGAACTCTGGAAAACTGTAGGAAACCCCTCCAACTCCTCCAAATTCCATTTTTTCCATTGAAGATTTTGGATTTCAGCAGAATTCCAGCATCAACCTATGGCGGTTCAGCTCGTGTGCAGTGTAGGAGTGTCCAAATCCTGTGAAACTTGGTTTGTTGGATTGTGGACTCGCAGAGGAAGGTGTGGGATCCTTCCAATCATGATTTCGACTGGTATGTACGCTGCAGGTGCCGTTTTACTGGACCCCTTGTGTTCTTGAGCTGAACTTGGATTTTCTTTGGTTTATGGATCCAAATCTCTATGGAGCTGGATTTTTGAAGTGAGGACTGGTTTTCCCTCACCCCTTACTGATTTGGAAGTTTTTTCCACCTGGATTGAGATTTCAAAGGTGAGTTTTAGCTCAGATTTAGAGATTTAAGCTTAAGTGCTGAAATTTGTGGAAGTTGATGATTTTCTTGGATTTTTTAATCCAGATTTGTGTTGGAAGCTTTGGGGAAGATTTGGATTGATCCCTCACTGTATTTGGGAGGTTTGTGACCTTATTCCCTGGGCTAGACTTGTTGGAATTCCCGGAATTAAGTTAGAAGTGATAATTGCTAAGTTGCTGAAATTCTGGATGCAGTTTTGTGTGCCCGGGTGGATCCGAATCTAATCGGAGCTTTTTTTGGAGATCGATTCGAACTCGCTTTGGCTGAGGATTGGTGGGATTGTTTTTGAGCCTCTCCTGGTGAGTTGGGTGAATTTTCACTGCATTTGGACTATGGAATTGAATTTTATCGCAAGTTGAACTCATACTGGTCGTGCTGCCAGGCTGCAGTTCTGGGCTGATGTTCTTGGCGCCCAGAACCTGAGCGTGGAGGATCCAAATCCTGTTTCTCAGCTGAATTGAGTTCAGCTTCGGCTGATTTCGTGCGAGGGCTTTCTACTCGACTCCTAGGCGTGGTCGGATAGCGTTTGAGGTGGGTTGATGTTGCCGAAAGCTTCGGAATTTCTCCTAAGTTGTAGAGAGTGCAGCATGCTGTTTTATTATCTGTTCTTTTTATGTTAGTAGCTCGAATTCATGAATTTGCATGTCCTCACATAAAATCTGAATTTGGAGCATAACTTAATGATGCTAGACATGATTTACATGCTGAACTGGAATTTGACTTAGGAGAAAACTCGTGAACCTACAACCGTCACTTTTCGAAAAACTTAACAGATTTAGCTCCAGGAGCTATTTTTATTAATGTATCGCCGCTGTTAGTGCGAAGTGGATACTTAGATTGTTGTAGGATGAGTTTACGCTCGTGCTGAGATGCCGAGCTTATGTATACAATAGGTTTAGACTGTTTGGTACTTTCGGGTGTTGTCGGTGGACTCAGATTTCTTCTGTTGCATCAGATTGTGACGTGGGCACGTGAGCCTTGGTTGTTAGACCGACTTGACCCCTTTTACTTCGATTTTAGACTGTGTTTACCTGATTGAGCTGTCAGATTCGCAATCACACTCGGCTGGGCCGCCCCCATGAGTGCCACTCCAGAGTTGGACTTTTGTGCGTCGCAGTAGTCCCGGTTGGGTGCTACTTTACACCGGAAACCCTCGTGGGTGAAGTACGGTGCAGCTTAGGGTACAGACGGGACTGGTCTGTTGAGGTCCCGATAGACTCGGGTCAGTTTGGGCAGTTTATTCATAGTGAGAGTTTCTTTTACTCCTGTGATTATTATGCATAGTGGTAGGATAGTGGCATTACAGCTGTAGAGTTTATTCCAGCTTACTTTATTAGTTCTTTACCGACCAGCTATACTGCTAGTCTCATCGACTTAGTGGGTGGACCGTTGGGGTTGGTAGCGGTACCCCTGAGGACTACTTCTTTTGATAGTAGTTCTCACACCCATTGTTGCCACCTTTTCTTGTAGAGCCTTCGATTGTTGCGGCTGCTGCTTCTGTTCCTGCTGATCGAGGTAAGGGAGTCGCGAGCTAGATCCCTGCCTTCCTCAGTTTTTCCTAGAGGAGGACCCTACTGGAGATAGTTTTATTTTGGGCTGTGCCATGTACATATATTGTGAACTTGTTGTTCCTGTGAGAGGTGGTTTTGTACCTATTTTGGGTTTAGAGGAACTGTTGTATTTTGGATCCTATATGTACATATGGCTTTTGTTTTATTAGTATGATCTTATTTCAGCTCTATATATCTCTTGTAGTTGTATTTACTTTTACAAGTTAGCTATCGCTTCGTATACATAAAAAATTCTATGTATACGACGGATCTGTTTGCGAGCCCGGGGAAACGAGCAATCCGGGGCGTGACATGGATAGACCTGACAAATATGGGGGTGAGAACTATAAACATAGTTCCCAGTGGGTACAACTGTAGTACACTGAATTTCAGTGCATCGTACCGAACTTCTACAAATTGTGGAGTTCCGGTGGAAAAATAGCATGAGATGCTATGTGTGAGGTTTCGGCCAAGTTTGGGACTTGTGCGAAGTGTTTTCGGCGCAAATGAGGTGCGAAAACGGACTTCGAAAAGTTAGAACTGCTGAACTTGTGAAGTCTGCAGTGGATTCCGGTATGAGGATGTCCATACCGGTACTGAAGTGATTAGTACCGGTATGTGGTGTGGTATACTGGAATGCGAGGGCTGAATCCGAGAAACCAGCTCTCGGGTTTTGCGGAATTCCTCGGGGTATACCGGAACTAACACCCGTATACCGGTATGCAAATGCGAATACCGGTATACAGTGCTGCGAAATCCCAGCTTTGGCTGGTTGTGTGTAGTGAAGTGTGATGGGGGCAAAATGGTCTTTTCACATGTGTTGGGGTGTATGTAGGGCTGAGACCCTCTTCCCTTCCCATTGTCTTCCTCCTCTTCTTCTCCTCTCCATCTCTCTCACTTTCTCTCTCTAGAGAACTCTCCAAAGCTTGGAGAAGTGGTGGATTGGATCTTGGAAAAGGACTTCCAAGGTGCAAAGAAGCTTCTTGGTGCAAGTAGAAGCTTGGGGAACTCGCGGTTAAGGTTAGTTCCTCACGTTTTGGGTTCAAACCTTGAAATTGATCTAATATTTTGAGGTTTTTGGAAACTCTAGGCAATCTATACCACAAAACGTGGAGATTGGCCAAGAGATTTTGAGGTTCTACATGCATGCATGTGAAACCTAGGTAAAATGAGGGTTTTTGCCTTGGGAGGTTCTAAAAATATTTGGACCTTCGGGAATTGCAATTGAGGCATAGGAAATCATATTAGAACACTTGATTTCATGTATTGAGTTGATTTAAGGGTTCGTAACGAGTAACGAACCATTTTCTTGTAGAAGCTTGGGTTGAAGCAAGAACTGAAGGCTTGGAGACCTAGGAGCTCAAAGAATACAAGAATTTGGAAGCTCTTGAGGTGGGTTTGTGTTTACCGAAGTGATTAGGTCACTTCCATGTCTAGGGTAAATATCCATTTAAAGATAAAATGGTATGTATGGTGAACCCTAGGACTTGCATGTTGGCAAAGATAAAAATTATGATAGGTAGAGCCATGAGCTCATATTGCATGTTATAGAATTCAAGTATATTTCTATTATCTATACTTGTTATGTGATTGCATGTATAATTGGAACCTAGTGTTGAGAACATAGGTTGGAACATGTGTGATTGGAACCTAGAGTCATTGAACATAGGCTGGAACATGAGAATGGAACCTAGAGTCATGGAACCTAGGTTGAGAACGAGAAAGTAAACCTAGTGTCATTGAACATAGGTGAGACTTAGTGACTTGAACCTAGGGTCATGAGACTTAGGTTGGCAAATGTGAAATGTTGAGATGGGATGTGCGACGAGATTGCTATCCCGGGTATGCGACGAGTTCGCTACCCATGCCATGTGATGGCGGTGTTGAGATGGGATGTGCGACGAGATTGTTATCCCGGGTATGCGACGAGTTCGCTACCCATGCCATGTGATGGCGGTGTTGAGATGGGATGTGCGACGAGATTGCTATCCCGGGTATGCGACGAGTTCGCTACCCATGCCATGTGATGGCGGTGTTGAGATGGGATGTGCGACGAGGTTGCTATCCCGGGTATGCGACGAGTTCGCTACCCATGCCATGAGATGGCGGTGTTGAGATGGGATGTGCAACGAGGTTGCTATCCCGGGTATGCGACGATTTCGCTACCCGTGCCATGTGATGGCGGTGTTGAGGTGGGGTATGCGACGGTTTCGCTATCCCGAGTATGCGACGATTTCGCTACTCGAACACGGAGGTGACGATTTCACTCCTTGGATGTTGGAACTATTATGGTGATGCGGCGATTCCGAAACCATAAGTTTATGACAAGTAGTTGAACTTGGTCAATGTGAAATATAGGATGAACCTAGGAGAAAATAAAAAATGGACATTTTATTTGGTTGCATCCTTTATGTTTATTTACAAGCACGTAAATAATTGTTGCGTAGTTATTTGTGATCTAACTTATGCATATGGTGTTTCTTTGGACCTGGTGGGTCGAGCTTCTCTCTTGGGTGGCCTTACCCACTGTGAACTATGTTTATAGTTCTCACCCCACATTTTTCAGGTCCTTCCGCGAGTGAGGCGGCGGAGCGAGGCAAGGGTTTGGCTCTCTAGATAGCGGCCCTTCTATTTTGGTGATACATAGAGTTGTACCCCTAGTCTTGGACATTGATAGTATAGGGGTTTTCATTGATTATATGCAACTTGTATATTCCATGATTTTGGAACTTGATGTATGGAATGGAAATGAAAGAAAAGAAAAATTTGGGCATGTATAAATGTGCAAATGTGTTGTAATAGAAGTAGAACTTCTTTATGTTGATGCTTTCCTTGTGCAACTCTTGTACTCCGTTCCTAGTTGGAACCTAGTGGATATGCTTGTGTTGTGACGCCTTGGGCGGGTAGAAGAGACTCTATCCGTTCGGCGGGTCTGGGGCATGCGCCCGTGCGGTTATCCTTTCCACCTAGTTGGTGTTAAAGGCCCGACGGGGCGTGACAGACTGAGGCCGTCCAAGGAAAAAGCTCGACCTACTAGGTCCAACAGAGGCAACATAAGCATGGGATAGTACAATTTATAAATAAGGTAAGCATATAAAATAAATATGCTTTTGCCTCTACTCATGATAATGAAACCTATTCGTGTGACATAAACTACATTTACTCACGAGGTTCATCGTCCTAATCATGTCACCCGACTCCATCTTGAGTCAATGATATGCGAAATCACCACTCTCATCTTTGCAATAGGTAGCGGAATTGCCGCACAACTTAACCATAAGTCCACAAGTCGCGGAATCGCCGCGTCTATTGGGTGCCGGGGTTTGGAATCGCCATCACCTTTCTTGCCCCAATTTTATAAGTAGCGAAATTGCCGCTTTCATGCTCTCATCAAGGGTTCATACTTTTCACCTTATATGTTAACCTTTCTAGGTTTAAAGTCATTCATGTCCAAGTTGTCATCCTACCACTATATTCTCCACATATGTTCAATGGCACTAGGTTCTCTATGTTCACATATTGAGTTCTGTACCATCCTTAGAGAATGTCAGCCAACACTTAGTCCACAACATAGGAATGCAATATGACAATGCAGCATATTCACACATCAAATGAGGATAGCATTATAATATACATATATCGCATGCATGTACATTTATTCATATATAGGTAGTGAATTTACTCATTTCATGTAGCATATGCCTATAGCATGCATATTTAACAATTAAGCTATCATGCAACAATAAAGTACTTAATCTAGTTTTTGCTCTTAAGACATGGAAGTGACCTATTCACTTCGGTGAAGCACAACCCACCTTAGCATACTCCTAATTGCTTGCAGACACTTACAATTAGGCCTTCCTTGGGCTATTAGCTTGGTTTCAAGCTTTCTTATCCTAGAACGAGAAAAATGGTTCATTACCTTTTTTGAACCCCTAAATAATTTTATTTCTTAAATCAAGTTACTCTATATGATTTTTTAACCTCCAATTAGGGTTTTAAAGGGTCAAACAATTTTTTTGCCTATCAACAACAAAACCCGCAATTTAACCTAGGATTTTCTAAAACGATAGCAAAACCCCAAATCTCATGGCAAATTCCCACCATTTGTAGTCTAGATTTGCCTAGGATTTGATAAAATTCCAAAATCAAGGGTAAAATCTAAAACCCTAACTCAGAACACCAAGAATTCACCTCTAACCCATTCTCTCCAAGCCCTTCTTGCTCCAAGAATCTTGTTTTTCACCTCTAATGCCTTTTCCTAGATCAATCCCTCTAAATCTTCAAGTATTGGAGAGATCTCTAGTGAGAGAGGAAAAGAGAGTGAGAGAGGAAGAGAAAGGTTTTTCTCTTGCGTGTGCATGTGGGGGTGAAGGGGCTGAGGTCCCCATTCAAGTGGTTCAACAAAAAATGCAGAAAATCCCTGAACTGGACATTCTGCCAGCATAAGGTCCAGATCGTGGAGCAAGATCCGAACCTCGTACCTTGTTTTCCCAGTCTGTGCAGGGAAGGTCCGGACACTTCTTCAAGGTTCGGACCCCGTACCCGAACTTTTCAAAATCTCACAGCTAAAACCCGGATCCTCTATTGAGATTCAGACTTTGATACTCTGGGCCCGTACGGAAAAGATCAAGGTCCGGATCCCGAGAGTCCAATAGCTAAAAAACACTTTTTCCAAATTTTTTCATTTTCGCTCCTCGGAGTTCTAATTCACTTCTAATCATTCCGAAACCCTCGAAACTCATTCCAAGCATGTCCGCAATCGTTTCTCAACTATATTTTGTCCAATTTGACCAAAATCTAGTATAGTATACCGAAATTTGGTACACTATATTTTCCTAAAAGGAGTTTCGTCTGCGAAACTAAAATCATACCTCAACTCGAATCGACGAAGAGGTGCGGGAAACGCTCTTTCATCGAGCTTTTCAATTCCTAAGTGGCTCACGTTCATCGTGATTGGTCCATTGCACTTTAACATACGGAATTATGCAATTCCGTAATCCATTCTCTTTGCGAGCAAGGATGCACACGAAAAACTCTTCATAAGTCATGTCCTCCTGAAGCTTCAACAGCTCATAGTGAAGAGCATAAGTAGGATCAAGAATGTACTTGCGGAGTGTGGATACATGGAATATATCGTGAACTCCTGCATGTCTCGGTAGTAGCGCAAGTCGATGCACCAAAGGCCCCACGCGCTCTAAAATCTCATACAATCTGATATATCGGGGACTTAGCTTGCCCCAAACTCTAAACCGCTTCACCCCTGTCATGGGTGACACCTTCAAGAAGACGCGATCGCCCACCGCGAATTCCAAATCTCGCCGACGCTTGTCCACAAAGCTTTTCTGTCAGGCTTGCACCATCAATAATCGTTGACGCGCCAAATGGACTTTTCTTTCGCGTCTTGCAAGACATCCGGTCCCAAGGCCATTTTCTCGCCAACTTCGCTCCATTGTATTGGAGACCGGCATTTTCTTTTATATAAGGCCTCGCATAGTGCCATACCAATAGTTGCCTGATAGCTATTATTATAAGCGAACTCCACCATCGGCAAGTAGGTGTATGACGCACCCTTGAAATCTATAACACACGCTCGGAGCATATCCTCCAAAATTTAATTTGTCCTTTTCGACTAACTGTCCGTTTGAGGATGGAATGTCGCGAGCCGTGTGCCCAAAGCCTCATGCAAGTTCTTTCAAGATTGAGATGCAAAACGGAAATCCCAATCCGAACGATCGATGCCAGAACATCGTGTAGATGCACAATCTCATCCAAATAGACGAGTGCCAACTTTTCCCTCGACCAAGTGGTGGGCAAGAAATGAATCGACTTCGTCAAATGGTCCACAACCACCCAAAGTGCATCGTGACCTCCTTCAGATCGAGGCAACCCCATGATGAAAATCCATCGCTATATTCTCCCACTTCCGTACCGGAATCAGTAGTTTCTCCGCCGGGAGGCGATGTTCCGCTTTCACCTGTTGACACACCAAATATTGTGCCACAAAGCGTTCGATATTTCTTTTCATGCCCGACCACAAATAATATATCTTGAGATCGTTATACATTTTGATGCCGCCCGGATGAATAACATACGGGGATGTATGCGCTTCCATCAAAATCTCCACATGGATCTCCTTATCCTTGGGCACACACTAACGATCCCGAAAATGAAGAGTGCCCTCCGAGTCCAAACTAAACTCACCGGCCTACCCACTCTCAATATCGCTCTGCACCTTTTGGAGTTCCGGATCCGAAGACTATTTTTCTTTTATTCGCTCCAACAAGGTCAGCCGAATTACTAAAATCATAAGCTTCGTGGGGGCACCCGAAGTCACGACCTCCAAGTCGAACCGTCGATCTTCGCAATCAACTGTCGCTGAATTGTGATCATCGTTGCAAGATTCTCCACGGATTTTTGATTGAGCGCATCGGCCACCACATTTGTTTTGCCTGGGTGGTACAATATGGTTAGGTCATAGTCCGTCAACAATTCCAACAACCTCCGTTGCCTCAAGTTCAACTCCTTTTGAATGAATAAGTATTTCAAACTTTTGTGGTCCGTATAAACCTTGCAGTGCTCTCCATAAAAGTAGTGTCTCCACCACTTGAGTGCAAAGACCATCGCCGCTAGCTCCAAGTCATGGGTGGAATAATTCTACTCATAGTTCTTCAACTAGCGAGAGGCATAAGCAATAACCTGCCTACATTGCATCAATGCACATTCAAGACCATGTCGCGACGCATCGCTCTACACCACAAAGTCCTCCACCACAACCGGTAGGGTAAGAATCGAAGTTGTGGTCAATCTCTCCTTCAACTCCTTGAAGCTTTGATCCCAATCATCGCTCAACATGAACTTGGTCTCCTTGCGAGTAAGGCGCGTTAGCGGACCGGAGATCTTTGAGAATCCCTCCATGAACCACCAATAATACATTACAAGACCGAGAAAACTACGTATCTCGGTGATATTGGTCGGTCGAGGCCAATCTTTTATCTGCCTCTACTTTCTTCGAGTCCACGGATACTCTATTTTTTTTTTATCACATGACCCAAGAAGGCGACCTCGCGGATCCAAAAGTCGCTCTTCTTGAACTTGGCAAACAACTTGTTCTCCCGAAGAACTTGTAGCACTATTCGAAGATGCTCTTCATATTCTTCATCACTCCGGAAGTAGACTAGAATATCATCTATGAACACCACCATAAACTGATCTAATAAAGGTTTGAATACACAGTTCATTAAGTCCATGAACGCTACCGGGGCATTAGTGAGCCCAAACGGTATGATCGTAAATTCATAGTGTCCATACCGCATCCTAAACGCAGTCTTATGTACATCTTTCGGCTTGATTATCAATTGGTGATAGCCGAATTGCAAGTCAATTTTCGAATACACCCGAGACCCTTATAACTGATCAAACAAATCATCAATACAAGGTAACGGGTACTTATTCGTGATGGTCACCTTGTTTAGCTCACGGTAATCTACACACAATCATAGCAAACCATCCTTTTTCTTAACAAACAACACCGGGGCTCGCCAAGGTGACACGTTTCCTTTGATGAACCCTTGTCCAACAAGTCTTACAACTGAGCCTTCAACTCTTTCAACTCAGCCAGTGCCATTCTATATGGAGCCTTAGAAATTGGCGCGACCCTGGGGAATAGATCTATAACAAATTCAATCTCCTGGTCCGATGGCATTCTGGGCAACTCCGCCGGAATTACATCCGGAAACTCTCAGACTACTCGGATGTCCTCGAGCACCGGAACCTCCTTTCGGTCATCCACCACTGTCGCTAGGTAGGCAACACAGCTACTATTAATTAGTTTTCTCGCCTGCGACATGGATATTATAGTTGCAAAGAGTGAGCTCTTACACCCTCGGTACACAAGCTCCTCATGACCGGGTTCCTTAAAAGTCACCTCTCGGCTCTCATAATCAATCGTAGCATAGTACTTAGAGAGCCAATCCATTCCCAACACTTGGTCATACTAAACCATGCAATTCAATGCCAACAAATTTGGCGGATGATCCAATCCCCTATTCTGACAGGGCAGGCACGATATACGTTCTCAACACAAAGTGCACGCTCAGGTACTTGTACCCAGCTAGTGTGCTTAGTGTCCACTATGTCTATTCCATGATTAGTAGCAAACGACCGACTAATGAATGAATGCAATGCTCCTGTGTCAAACAATACTCTACATCTTGTACCATTAAGTAAATCGATATCTGCCACGATGTCCTCGGTTGCAGTGGGCTCTTCCACCTGGGTCGCGAACACTGGCCGGTCGGTGCCTGCCGCAAACCCTCTAGCTGCTATGCCGAAGGCGCACGTCCCGCAGACATCGCCACGAGAGGGATGCCCGCAAGCTGCCACGGTAAGGAGAGAGTCGATGCGACCGATGAAGCCCGACCATAGTCCTGTGGGCAATCAAATCGCATGTGTCCCGGCTGCCCACACCTGAAGCACTTGCCTTTGCGCTGATCACATTGGTTTGGTTTGTGAGGGCCATGTCAGATAACACGTCTCGCCAATGACCGAGTCGGTTGAGACCCCTGAGCTCGGGATTGTGAGTGCGGATGCTTCAGGAGTCGCTCGGAACTTGATTGACCACCCGAACCATCCGATGGTCGCTTCTTCCCCTTGTCCTTCTCCTTTTCATACGACTCGCGCTCCTCTCACGTGAAGGCATTGCCTTGTTCTACCCACAAGGCTCGGTCCAACACTTTCGCAAAGGTTTGCAACTTAAACGAATGCACAACCTTAAAAATCTCCGGCTGAAGTTCGCGTTCAAAACATTAGGCCTTATCCTTATCATCCCGGACTACATACAGGACACAACTGACAATGTAAGAGAACTCTTGCTTGTATTCTCTTACCGTGCGGTTCCCTTGTCTCAACTTCCGGAACGTCTCTTGTAACTTCTTCTTCTCGCTATTAAAAGTTGGCGGAAAACACCAACCCTCGAAACTCCTCCGACATCACCAGAGGGAGACTAGAGGGTCGATCCCGCTTGACCTCCTTCCACCACACCTTTGCCAACTTCTCCATGCAATGCAACGCTAGGTGTACCTTATCTCTCTCCAAGGTATATAGGTCCTCAAAGAGGGTCTCCATGGAGTCGATCCACATCTCCATGATCCTTGGATCGATCGTCTTCCCATCGAAGATAGGCAGGTTAAACTTCTTGAATGTCATGAGGGCTGTGAGTGCTCGCTCCCTCTCCGCCTCTATTGCCACATGATCGGGGACCAAAGTGTCCGAATCCATCGCGGTTACCGACGGTGCATGGTGCGCTGTTAGTGGTACGACCACTGCGACCACCCCCTCTACATCAATCGGAATGGTGATCGGGAGCGCAAGTTTAGTCCCGTTCCGACATAACTTGACTCAATAGATTCAACTTCCGCCACAAGTCATAAATCCTCGTCTTTTACGAGCTTAGGCCCTTATGGTTTTCCATCCTCGGGTCTCATCGGGCACGTGGACCAGACTCGCCGAACGGACAGAGTTTCCTTTATCCTCCCAAGGCATCACAAGCATGTATACACAACACATTCCAAACATAAATTGAATACATAGATTGCATAAGAAAAGTATCAAAAGATATAAAATGAATACTACTTCTATTACATCTTTTATTCCACTCAATTACAAGGTTTACATTTTTCTCAATTGCAAGGTCCAACAGAGGCAACATAAGTATGAGTTAGTACAATTTATAAATAAGGTAAGCATATAAAATAAACATACTTATGCCTCTACTCATGATAATGAAACCTACTCGTGTGACATAAACTATATTTACTCACTAGGTTCATCATCCTAATCATGTCACCCGACACCATCTTGAGTCAATCACATGCAGAATCACCGCCCTTATCTTAACAATAGATAGCGGAATCACTGCACCACTTAGCTATAAGTCCACAAGTTGCTGAATCGCCGCGTCCATTGGGTGTCGGCTATAGAATTGCCATCCCCTTTCTTGCCCCAATTTCATAAGTAGCGGAATCGCCGCTTTCATAGTCTCATCAAAGCTCCATACATTTCACCCTATATGTTAATCTTTCGAGGTTTAAAGTCATTCATGTCCAAGTGGTCATCGTACCACTATGTTCTCCACCTATGTTCAATGACACTAGATTCTCTATGTTTACATGTTGAGTTCTTTACCATCCTTAGCGAACATCAACCTACACTTAGTCCAGAACATAGGAATGCAATATGACAACGCATATGTCACTCCCCGCCGGGCCTTAACACCAAATAGGTGAAAGGATAAGCCGCGCGAGCGCGTACACCAGACCCGCCGAACAGACAGAGTCTCCCCTATCCGCCCAAGGCGTCACAACACAAGCATTTCCGCGATGTTCCAACTAGGAACGGAGTACAAGAGTTGCACAAGGAAAGCATCGACATAAAAAAGTTCTACTTCTATTACATCACATTTGCACACTTATACATGCCCAATTTTTCTTTTCCTTCACTCCTATTCCATGCATCAAGTTCCAAAACTATGGAATTACAAGTTGATTGCATTTACAATAAGCCCCTATGCTATCATCGTCCAAAACACGGGGTACAACTATCCATAACACCAAAATGGAAGGGCCGCTATCTACTAAGCCAAACCCTTGCCTCGCTCCGCCGCCTCGCTCGCGGAAGGACCTGAAAAATGTGGGGTGAGAACTATAAACATAGTTCCCAGTGGGTAAGGCCACCCAAAAGAGAAGCTCGACCCACCAGGTCCAAAGAAACAACACAAGTATAGGTTAGACTATGCTTAACCATACAGACAAATATTTACATGCTTGTAAATAAACATAAAGGATGCAACCAAATAGAATGACAACTTTTATTTTCTCCTAGGTTCATCCTATATATTACTTTGCCCACGTTCGTTTACTTTTATTTTCTTATGGTGTTGGATTCTCCGCATCACCAATTTGGTTTCCAACCAATGCGAAATCACCGATTAGCATTGGGCACCGGGCAATGGAATCGCCATCCCCATCATGGTCCCAGCCTCCAAAGAGTGAAATCGCCAGCTCTTTGATTGGGTAGCGAAATCGCCGCATACCCGGGGTACCGAAATCGCCACATACCCCTATGTGTTCTCATTACACATCTTAGCATTGGGCACCGGGCAATGAAATCGCCATCCGCTTCATGGTCCCAGCCTCCAAAGAGTGAAATCGCCAGCTCTTTGATTGGGTAGCGAAATCGCTGCACACTCGGGTACCGAAATCGCCGCATACCCCTATGTGTTCTCATTACACATCTTAGCGTTGGGCACCGGGCAATGAAATCGCCATCCCCTTCATTGTCCCAACCTCCAAAGAGTGGAATCGCCAACTCTTTGATTGGGTAGCGAATTCGCCGCATACCCGGGTTATTCACATCTCACATTCCTCGGGTAGCGAAATCGCCGCATACCCATGTTATTCACATTTCCACTTGACAACCTAAGGTCTTTGGCCCTAAGTTCAAGTAACAAATCTCACCTAGGTTCAAAGAAACACTAGGCTTCATATTTTACATTCCAACCTATGTTCCATGACACTAGGTTCCATTTTCACATTTCCAACCTATGTTCCATGACACTAGGTTCCATTTTCACATTCCAACCTATGTTCCTTGACACTAGGTTCCATTTGCACATTTTCAACCTATGTTCCATGACACTAGGTTCCATTTGCACATATACAAGTACACATCAAGTATAAGGAATAATGAAATACTTGAATTCACTAACATGCAAGATGAGCCCATGGCTCAATTCATCATAATTATCATTTTGCCAACATGCATTCTAGGGTTACATGCTTCTACACCATTTTGGTTTCAAATGGTTATTTACCCTAGACATGGAAGTGACCTAATCACTTCGGTAAACACAAACCCACCTCAAGAGCTTCCTAATCCTTGTGTTCTTTGAGCTCCTAGGTCACCAAGTCTTGAGTTCTTGCTTCAACCCAAACTTCTACAAGAAAATGGTTCGTTACTCATTACGAACCCATAAATCAACTCGATACTTGAAATCAATTGTTCTAACATGATTTCCTATGCCTCAATTGCAATTTCCGAATGTCCAAATATTTTTAGAACCTCCCATGGCAAAAGCTCCAAATCTACCTAGGGTTTGCATGAATGCAAGCCAAACCCTAGATTTCATGGCCAATCTTCCACCATTTGTGGTCAAGATTGCCTAGGGTTTTCAAAAACCTCATACCAAAGGATTAAATCCAAGGTTTAAACCCTAAATCACAATAACTCACCTCAACACCCAAGCTCCCTAGCTTCTTCTTGCACCAAGAAGCTCCAAATCCACCTTAGAAGCTTTTTCCAAGGTCAAATCCTTCACTTCTCCAAGCTTTGGAGAGATCTCCAGAGAGAGAAAGTGAGGGAGAGGGGGAGGAGAAGTGAGGAAGATGAAGAGAAATGAGGGAGAGGGCTTCAACCCTCATTACATAGCTCCCCACCACACGAAATTACCAAACTGCCCTTTACTGGGCATTCTGCTTCAGCCGGGTCCGGATCCCACGAGCAGGGTCCGGATCCGGAGCCTGCTTCCACCCTGCAGACTACGCAGGCCGGGTCCGGACCCCACAGTCGGGTCCGGAACCCGTGAGCAACTCAGCTCAAAAAACAGGTCGGGTCCGGACCTGGGTATCTCGGTCCGGACTCTAGCTGTTCCACAGGATTTCATTGTCCGGACCCCAAGTCTCGGGTCCGGACCCCGAGAGCAACTTAGCTCCAGTTTGGTTTTTCAAAAAATTCTAATTTTTGGTTCTCGGGACTCTAACTCACTCCGGATCATTCCAAAACCCTCGGAACTCAATTTTACATTAGCCATTACCAGCTTTCTCCGAACTTCATCCAATTCGGTAAAGTTTGGTATATCGCACCGAAATTCAGAGTACTACATTCCTCCCCACTTAAAGAGAGTTTCGGCCGCGAAACTAAAACCGTACCTTAGCTAGAGCCAGCGAGAGGTAGGAAAAACGCCCCTTCATCGAGCTTTCAAGTTCCCACGTTTCTTCGCGCTCGTCATATGTCCATTGTACCTTAACATAGGGAATCTCGCGGTTTCGCAATTTCTTCACCTCGCGATCCATGATACACAAGGGAAATTCCTCATAGGTCATATTCTCATGAAGCTCAATTGGTACATACTCGAGGACATGCGTCGGATCATACACATACTTGCGGAGCGTCGATACATAAAACACATTGTGTATCCCCGCAAGTTTTGGCGGTAGGGCAAGCCGATACGCCAAAGATCTCACGCGTTCTAAAACCTCATAGGGCCCAATGTAGCGGGGACTCAACTTACCCCGTACACCAAAATGCTTCACCCCTCTCATGGTCGACACTTTCAAGAATACGCGGTCGCCCACCGCGAACTCCAAGTCTCGACGGCGTCTATCCGCATAGCTCTTTTGCCTTGATTGCGCCGTAGCTAAGCGTTCACGTGCCAAGCGGACATTTTCCTCCGCTTCACGCAACATATCTGGTCCTAAGACCCTTCTCTCGCCGACCTCACTCCAATGAATAGGAGAACGGCATTTTCTTCCATACAAAGCCTCAAACGGTGCCATACCGATGCTAGATTGATAGCTATTATTATAAGCGAACTCAGCCATCGATAAATGAGTAGGCCACGCACCCTCGAAGTCCAACACACATGCTCGCAGCATATTCTCCAAAATCTGAATTGTCCTCTCCGATTGACCGTCAGTTTGAGGATGAAATGCCGAACTGAAATCAAGCCGTGTACCCAAAGCTTCTTGCAACCTTTTCCAAAAATGCGATGTAAAACGGGGATCTCGATCTGAAACTATCGAGATCGGGACCCAGTGCAACCGCACAATTTCATCCAGGTAGACTTGTGCTAGTTTGCCTCCCGACCAAGTAGTGTGGATTGGCAAAAAGTGTGCCGACTTTGCCAAACGATCCACCACCACCCAAATCGCGTTGTGGCCACCTTGCGATCGAGGTAGACCCACAACAAAGTCCATTGCTATATTCTCCCACTTCCAAACTGGAATGGGCAACCCTTGCAATTTTCCTGCTGGAAAGCGACGCTCGGCCTTCACGTGTTGGCATACTAAACATTGTGCCACGAAGTGTCCAACATCAAGCTTCATCCCCGACCACCAATAATGCATTTTAAGGTCCTTATACATTTTGGTGCCGCCCGGATGAATCGCATAGGGAGAAGTGTGAGCTTCTTTCAAGATCTCCCCACGAATCTCCTCAACTTTGGGCACGCACAACCGATTTCGAAATCGAATGGCGCCCTTCGAGTCCACGTGAAAGTCACCGGCGCGCCCGCTCTCGATAGCACTCCGCACCTTTTGGAGTTCCGGATCCCCGGATTGTTTTTCCTTTATTTGGTCCAATAAGGTCGGCCAAACTTCGAGACTCATAAGCGTTGCGGGGACGCCCGGGGCCACGACTTCCAAGTCGAACCGGCCCATTTCCTTGATCAACGGCATCTGTCCCGTCATCTCAATTGCGAAGTTCTCCATGAATTTTCGACTAAGCGCATCGGCCACCACATTGGCCCTACCAGGGTGGTACAAGATGGTTAAGTCATAATCCTTTATTAACTCCAACCATCTTCGTTGCCTCAAGTTCAACTCCTTTTGAGTGAATAAATACTCTAAACTTTTATATTCCGTGTACACCTCACAATGTTCCCCGTACAAGTAGTGTCTCCACAATTTAAGTGCGAAGACCACCGCTGCAAGCTCTAGGTCGTGGGTGGGATAATTTTGCTCATAGCTCTTCAGCTGACGAGAGGCATATGCTATCACTTGCTCTCTTAGCATAAGCACACACCCGAGACCGCGCCGTGATGCATCACTATACACCACAAAGCTCTCCCGCGCAACCGGCAAGGCGAGAACCGGAGTTGAAGTCAACATTTCCTTTAGCTTCTTAAAGCTTTGGTCGCATTTCTCGCTCCAAACATATTTGGCTCCCTTGCGGATAAGACGCGTTAGTGGACCGAAGATTTTTGAAAATCCCTCCACGAACCGCCGATAGTACCCCGCAAGACCCAAAAAGCTTCGCACTTCCGTGACATTGGTCGGGCGAGGCCAATCCTTGATTGCCTCGACTTTCTTAGGGTCCACCGATACTCCGCCCTCAGAAATCACATGACCCAAGAAAGCGACCTCACGAATCCAAAATTCGTACTTCTTTAACTTGGCGAACAACTTGTTCTCTCGTAGAACTTGAAGCACAATCTTTAGATGCTCTTTATGTTCCTCGTCACTTCGAGAGTACACAAGAATGTCATCTATGAACACCACTACAAATCGATCCAGTAGTGGTTTAAATACACGGTTCATTAAGTCCATGAACGCCGCCGGGGCATTTGTAAGCCCAAAAGGCATAACCGTGAATTCATAGTGTCCATACCGCGTCCTAAACGCGATCTTATGTGTTACGGATTTTATATTAGCATATTTCGTGAAGTGAGTCGGAGTCTTGAAGGTTCAAAGAAGAATAGACGAAGTTTGAAGACTCGAAGACTCAACGTATGAATTCACGATGCTTGGTAAGTTTAAATAATCTTGATGGTGATTTATGAACATTTACAAGTGTTTGGAAGACATTAGAATAGGTTTTTAATGATTTATAAACGAATCGGAAAAATTCATGCTACGGGGTCCGGACCCTAGGAGCTGCGGTCCGGAACCCGTACGCCTCCTTGGCTGTCACACAGGGAGGGTCCGGACCCTGAGGCCAAGGTCCGGACTATGAAACGTCTGGAAACTTCAAGGTCCGGACCCGGCAGTCCACGGTCCGGACCCCGACCCGTCGCGAATTTTTGGAAATTTGTTTTTTCAATTCTACTCTGATTCTAATGTCTCCCAAACCTATAAATAAGATGGTAGATTTCTTAAAATCACTTTTGCAATCCTTATTTGATTCCAAATCTTTTTAAAATCAGTTTTCAATCCTAGTCGAAATTGGATTGCTTCCAAACCTTTCTAAAAACTATTTTTAATCCTAATCTATTTTAGATTGCTTCTAATACTATAAATAAGATGTGGGGGTGTCTCTAAGACGTGGTTAAGCATAAATTATCTTTTAGAAACCCTAGAAGCTTATAGGTAACCGTTTTCCTCATCTTCTACATCAAGCTTCTCTCAAATTGATTCATGGTGCCCTAATTTCTAATATTCTTTTAGAATCAATTTGAGGATTGCTTAGAGATTATTCCCACAGATTTTTCATGTTCTTCTAAGCAAGGAATCATCATCAATCTTATTTGTTGTCACGCCCCGCCGTGCCTTAGCACCAAGTAGGTGGAAGGACAAACCGCATGGGCGTGTGCACAGACCCGCCGAACGGACAGAGTTTCCCCTGTATGTCCAAGGCGTCACAATCAGTACAATTCAAGAGGTTCCAAACAGGAACAGAATTCATACACAGATTGCATAAGGAAAGCATCATAAACTACTATGCTATTACAAGCATTCCCAATACATCCACATGTTACATTTTTCGTTCTTTCTTTCCAAATACAATCAAATCGTTATTACATTTCCTTTCATTCTAATACCCCTAAGCTACGTAGTAGAGGGTACTTCTATTCTGGCCACAAGTGGTAGGGCGCTCTATCTATTGAGCTACGCCCTTTCCTCGCTACGCCGCCTCACTCGCGGATGGACCTGAAAAATGTGGGGTGAGAACTATAAACATAGTTCCCAGTGGGTAAGGCCACCCAAGGGAGAAGCTCGACCCACCAGGTCCAAAGAAAACAACACAAGCATAGGTTAGATTACAATTAACTATGCATAGATATATTTACATGCTTGTAAATAAACATGAATGGATGCAACCTATATAAATGATATATTTCATTTTCTCCTAGGTTCATCCCACAAGTTCATTTATCTGATTCTTTTTGGCATTGGTGTCGGAATCGCCGCACCACCAACCCATTTCTTTCAAATGCTTGCGCCGCGTTTCATGGTGGTGTCCAGCATCCATCACCCCACCCAGTCGTGCTATGCATCCATGACCTGGGGTCGTGCATCGCATCCATCACCAAATCCCTTAAGAACCTACATCAAGTACGGCCCTAGCCTGCGCCGCGCCTCATGGTGGTGTCCAGCATCCATCACCCCACACAGTCGTGCTATGCATCCATGACCTGGGGTCGTGCATCGCATCCATCACCCAATCGGCTCTCAAAATAGCAAAGCGAGCACTCTCGCTTGGTTACACCTCCGGAGGACCAATGCCCTGGGGGAGCGACCCCCACGAGCAACTGCTAATTGAGCTCATTTGGCTCTTGCAAGCTTTAGTAACATGCACAATGCATCAAAGTCTAGATGCTCATCAATGACCCACCGATCATATACGTACTAGCAGAATCGCTGCTTTAACCAATTACTTACATTCCAGCAACATGCAAGTTTTCTTTCATGGGTTCATAGGGTTTAACAAGTCCACTTGTTCACTTTCCCTATCTATGTTTCACAATATCATCATTGTCAACCTATGTTCAACAACACTAGGTTTATATCATCATTGTCAACCTATGTTCAACAACACTAGGTTTATATCATCATTGTCAACCTATGTTCAACAACACTAGGTTCATATCATCATTGTCAACCTATGTTCAATGACACTAGGTTTCATATCATCATTGTCAACCTATGTTCAATGACACTAGGTTTCATATCATCATTTCCAACCTATGTTCATTTTTCCTATTCTCTTTTACCTCTAGAGAACTTACCAATCACATGCAACACATGCAACACTCTCACTTGATGTTTAAGCATGATGCACATCATTCTACTCACATGCACTTTGAGCTTATAGCTCAATTCGCTTAATTTAAGCACTCATGTTGACATGCATAATTTATTTCCTTTCATGAAATATAAACATGAAACACATGCTTCCTCATACATGTAAAATGAGCACATAGCTCAAATCCATTTCACAAATTCTTTATGCCAACATACACAATTAAACATTAGGGTAACATGCATGTACTTGTTTATCTACCTGTTTATCACTTAGGCATACAAGGTTTTCATACATGCAAACATTCCTTCATGATGTGTAAGTATAAAACACATAATTCTACTTACATGCAAAATGAGCACATTGCTCTATTTCACTTCACAAGTCACTTATGCCAACATGCATAATTAAACACTAGGGTAACATGCAACTACCATTATCATTATGGTTATTTTACCCTAGACATGGAAGTGACCTAATCACTTCGGTGCAACACAAACCCACCTCACACGCTTTCTAATTGCTTGTAGACACTTGCAATTAGAATCCCAACGACGATTCGCCGCGCTTTAAGCCTAACGAACCCAAATCTTCACAAAATCTCTCAATCGGATGCCATAACCTCGTTGTAGTCCAAAACGAAGTTGTCCTCCGCGTCGAATTATCCTTCAATTAATATTTTACAAGATCAATTTAGATCAAAACCCATTAGGGACAAAAATCCCAAATTCAAGCTCTAGGGTTCATGTTCTACAAGAAAGCCCCACAATCTATGATAAATCTTTACCCAATCTAGTTTAGAATTATCTAGAGCTTTCAAAAACATCATTTTCAAAGGATTAATCCAAACCCTAAGCTCTAACCATGAGAACTCACCATGGCCACCTTGCTCTCCAAGCTTGATCCCACCATTAAAGAGCTTGCTTCACCAAGCTTCTTCTCCAACTTAGTCTCCTCCAACCTTTCCTCTTTAATGGAGAAATTGCTAGAGAGAGAGAGCTAGGGGAGAGGGTTTGAGAGAAAGAGAGAGAAACTCTCATGTTTGAGGGTGTAGTGTGGGAGAGTGAGAGGAAGTGAGAAAGAGAGAGGACTCTCCTCTCTCTCTTTCGTGGGGGCAAAACAAAAGGAGGTGTGGGTTTTACATATAGGCCCTTCAACACCATGCAACTTACACTTTAGTCTAGTTCAGAATCTGATAACTTCAGTTTGAGTCCTTCTGAATATTCGTTTGCGCCCAAATTTGACAGACGGGCTCAATTAAAGTCAATTAGGAGAACGTGATCTTAACTTTTCAGTTTCAGACCATTTTTGGTCACCGAAAGCTCTACCGACTAAAATCTCTAGCAGATTGCTGTTATATTTTATTTTCACTTTTCGGGTGTTGGAATGACATGAGACTTTAAACCTATCATCAGAAAAATAATTCTGACATATTCTCAAATTATCATAATTTTCTGACACTGTGAATTTTCTGCTAAAAGTTTAGTCCCGTTCCGACAGAAAATTCTAAATCTCCTGTTTTCATTCCAATTTCAGTATAACTCATTTCCAACTTATATTTTACTTCTGTAAGTCCAATAAAAATAGTATCTCACACTATTTTTATTTTCACTTATTTTTATATTAAAAATTCGGTACACTACATTTGTTTTGCTCCGGACGGAGTGGCGTCGTGGATTCGGCGTGATCAAGACGGTTCGTGGATTCGAATCGTTGGTGCTCGAGGATTCGAGTGGCGTCCGTGGATTCGGACGTGGGGCGTGGACAAACCGACGGTGTGCGCGAGATCCGTAGAAGATAAAAGAGAGGTTAAGTCCGTGGAGTCGGTAATCACCTTGTAATCTTTTATTCTTAGTGGATTGTTATCGCGTGTTGGTCCCGTGGGTTTTTTACTCCTAGTTGGAGTTTTCCCACGTAAATCTCGGTGTGCTATTTTTATTTTCGCACTTACTTTATCGCATTGAGATTTGTGATTTTTGTTTATACACCTATTCACCCCCCTCTAGGTGATTGATATACTCTAGATAGATCCTAGGGCACCCCGTAACTTACAATTGGTATCAGAGCGGGATCTAGGTTTTATCTTTCATAATTGGTGAAGGAGGTAATATAAATAGGCCACCGTTATTTGATGGAACCAATTACGCCTATTGGAAAGTCCGGATGAGAGCCTTCCTCATCGCAATTGATGAGCGAGTATGGCAAGCCGTGGAATTCGGGTGGAAACATCCAACCGAAGTGGTTAATAACGCGACTGTACCTAAGCCACGGAATAAGTGGTCGAAGGATGATAATGAAGCTTCATCTTTTAATGGGAAAGGAATTAACGCTTTATTTAATGCTCTTTCTGTCACGCCCCGGGTTACCTCTTCCCAGGCACATGACAAGATCCGCCGCATACACAGTATCTCTACCATGTATACGAAGCGAAATAACATCAACAATAATCACACAGAGCTAAAGGTATCAACAGAGCTGCTATATAAATATATCAAAAGATCACTGTACATACATCATCCATAACTCTCATATATAACTCTCATATACAACACTGATATCTCAATCATACTGTATGTACAGACTCAACCATCTATCAAAATGGGTATACCTCTAGCCAAGTATCCGGAGAATAGCTCTACCCGACGGTCTCCTTTCCGCGCTCAGTATGCACAACTGGGGAAGAAGACTCTGCAAAAAGGTGACAACAACGGGTGTGAGAACTACTATCAAACAAGTAGTCCTCAGTGGGTACCGCCACCAGCCTCAGCGGTCTGCCCACTAAGTCCTCAATCTCAAGAGATATATATATGGAGTAACAAAGAAAGTAGGAGATATACTACCGCTACTATGCACAAAGCTCAACTGTCAGTATGAATACCAATGAACTGAATATACCAAATGAGGACTATCATTGTAGTACTCGGAAATTTTTATGATTTAGGGTTTCTGGACTTGGCGGGATTCGGGCGCCCGGAAATGAGGTTGTGGACGCCCGAATGTTCCGGACCCAGTGGACTTTGTGGACGATCCGGTTGTGGCTGACGAGTTGTGGATCTGGGCGCAGGATTCGGACGCCCGGATAGAGGATCTGGTTTTGGCTATGACGTGGAGAGCCACGTGTCGCGACGCAGGACACGTGTCGATCGCCGGAGACACGCCGCCCCACCGCCTGCTGACCGCGACCGACCGCTTGAGCACACGACGACACCTGGACAGCAGCATTTCCGGACGCCCGGAAGTTGGGAAGTGGGCGCCCGAAAGTGGGATTTTGGGAGCCTATAAATAGGCGAGTCCCTGATGGTTTTTGGCACAATTCCACTTCGAGATCCTATTTTCTAGAGAGAGAAAGTGGGTTTAGGGCCATGTGTTGGCATAGTTTGTAACCTAGCTTGCTCTCTTCTACTCTGCTGATCTGATCTGGTGCCAAGCTGTTATTCTGCTGGAGTTAGCAGTTCCTTGGAGGTTTAGACAGATCGGAGTGCTGCCGGAGTTCGTTATCTTGGAGGATTGGATCTGAGGATACTGTTCTTTCCCCACCGTGGTTGGATTAGCTTGTGACGTGGGTTGATGTTTGCCAGATTCAGTGGACTTCCTCCTACGTGTTTTATCTCATGTTAGCATAATATGATATGATGTTGTTTGGATTATGTTAGCATGATATGATGATTGGATTATGATATGTGGATATTGGATTATGATATTGGGATTATGATAGTATGCCATGCTAAGATTATGTTAGAGATGCCATGTTAGATTGAGACTGATCTATAGACCGCATGGGCATGTTATGATCTTAGATGTGCTAATGATATATATATGAGCATGCATTTCCTTTGTACCCTTGTTGCATGATTTGGACCTACACCTATTCTGTTGATATCCCTTGTACCAGTTGTTGTACATGTAGTGTAGGTGATCATGTTGTGGCTCGTGCTATGTTGTTGTACCTCCTCTTTGTGGTAGAGTTGAGAGCCTCCTCTTGTGATAGAGTTGAGATGGATTGTGAGCACTGGAGCATAGATTGTGCCAAGGGCACGTGATTCTTTGTGAGAGCATGGATTGGGTCATACTTGTTGATTATCCTTTGTGGTGCCAAGGGCACAGTGGATTGGGTCTTACTTGTTGACTATCCTTTGAGGTGCTGAGGGCACATGATCCTTTGTTGACCCAGTCGTGTCGATCATATACCTGCGGGTGCTTGGCGTATACTATGGTTGTACTTTGCTCGGTTGGGTCGCTCCCACGAGTACCACTCTAGAGTTGGCATATTCCGTACAGAGGATTGTACGAGGAACTAGTGACAGATGGTGTTCCTGTCCTAGTTGGGCTCCCTATTGTGTTGAGCAGCTCCCTATTGTGTTGAGCGTGATCAGGCCGCAGGTATCGTATTGAGAGGTATCGTATGGCGAGAGCTAGGTACAGATGGGGTTCCTGTACTAGCTGGTTCGCAGGTATTAAATTGTCTTAAAAAAATAATTATTGTTTCCCTTGTATTGTGTATGATAGTCCTCATTTGGTATATTCAGTTCATTGGTATTCATACTGATAGTTGAGCTTTGTGCATAGTAATGGTAGTATATCTCCTACTTTCTTTGTTGCTCCATATATATCTCTTGAGATTGAGGACTTAGTGGGCAGACCGCTGAGGCTGGTGGCGGTACCCACTGAGGACTACTTGATTGATAGTAGTTCTCACACCCATTGGTGACATCTTTTTGCAGAGTCTTCTTCCCCAGTTGTGCATACTGAGCGCGGAAAGGAGACCGTCGGGTAGAGCTATTCCCCGGATACTTGGCTAGAGGTATACCCATTTTTGGATAGATGGTTGAGTCTGTACATACAGTGTGATGTTGATATCAGTGTTGTATATGAGAGTTATACATGAGAGTTATGGATGATATATGTACAGTGATCTTTTGATATATTATATAGCAGCTGTCACGCCCCGGGTTACCTCTTCTCAGGCGCATGACCAGATCCGCCGCATACACAGTATCTCTACCATGCATACGAAGCGAAACAACATCCACAATAATCACACAGAGCTAAAGGTATCAACAGAGCTGCTATATAAATATATCAAAAGATCACTGTACATACATCATCCATAACTCTCACATATAACTCTCATATACAAAACTGACATCAACATCACACTGTATGTACAGACTCAACCATCTATCCAAAATGGGTATACCTCTAGCCAAGTATCCGGGGAATAGCTCTACCCGACGGTCTCCTTTCCGCGCTCAGTATGCACAACTGGGGAAGAAGACTCTGCAAAAAGATGTCACCAATGGGTGTGAGAACTACTATCAATCAAGTAGTCCTCAGTGGGTACCGCCACCAGCCTCAGCGGTCTGCCCACTAAGTCCTCAATCTCAAGAGATATATATAGAGCAACAAGGAAAGTAGGAGATATACTACCACTACTATGCATAAAGCTCAACTGTCAGTAAGAATACCAATGAACTGAATATACCAAATGAGGACTATCATACACAATACAATACCTGCGAACCAGCTAGTACAGGAACCCCATCTGTACCTAGCTCTCGCCATATAATACCTCACAATACCATACCTGCGGCCTGATCACGCTCAACCCTCCAGGGAGCTGCTCAACCCTCTAAGGAGCCGACTAGTACAGGAAGCCCGTCTGTAACTAGCCCCTCGTACAACCCTCTGTACGGAACATGCCAACTCTAGAGTGGTACTCGTGGGAGCGACCCAACCGAGCAAAGTACAACCATAGTATATGCCAAGCACCCGCAGGTATATGATCGACACGACTGGGTCAACAAAGGATCATGTGCCCTCGGCACCTCAAAGGATATTCAACAAGTAAGACCCAATCCACTGTGCCCTCGGCACCACAAAGGATAATCAACAAGTATGACCCAATCCATGCTCTCACAAAGAACCACGTGCCCTCGGCACAATCAATGCTCCAGTGCTCACAATCAATCTCAACTCTATCACAAGAGGAGGCTCTCAACTCTACCACAAAGAGGAGATACAACAACATAGCACGAGCCACAACATGATCACCTACACTACATGTACAACAACTGGTACAAGGAATCAACAGAATAGGTGTAGGTCCAATCATGCAACAAGGATACAAAGAAATGCATGCTCACATATATATCATTAGCACATCTAAGATCATAACATGCCCATGCAGTCTATAGATCAGTCTCAACCTAACATGGCATCTCTAACATAATCTTAGCATGGCATACTATCATAATCCCAATAACATAATCCAATATCCACACATCATAATCCAATCATGCTAACATAATCCAAACAACATCATATCATATTATGCTAACATGAGATAAAACACGTAGGAGGAAGTCCACTGAATCTGGCAAACATCAACCCACCTGAAAAGCTAATCCAACCACGGTGGGGAAAGAACAATATCCTCAGATCCAACCCTCCAGGATAACGAACTCTAGCAGCACTCCGATCTGTCTAAACCTCCAAGGAACTGCTAACTCCGGCAGAATAACAGCTCGGCACTAGATCAGATCAGCAGAGTAGAGGAGAGCAAGCAAGGTTACAAACTATGCCAACACATGGCCCTAAACCCACTCTCTCTCTCTAGAAAATAGGATCTCGAAGTGGAAAATGAGCCAAAGAACATCAGGGACTCGCCTATTTATAGGCTCCCAAAATCCCACTTTCGGGCGCCCACTTCACAACTTCCGGGCGTCCGGAAATGCTACTGTCCAGGTGTCGTCGTGTGCTCAAGCGGTCGGTCGGCGGTCAGCAGGCGGTGGGGCGGCGTGTCTCCGGCGATCGACACGTGTCCTGCGTCGCGACACGTGGCTCTCCACGTCATCAGCTCAAACCGGATCCTCTATCCGGGCGTTCGAATCCTGCGCCCAGATCCACAACTCGTCAGCCACAACCGGATCGTCCACAAAGTCCACTGGGTCCGGAACATTCGGGCGTCCACAACCTCACTTCCGGGCGCCCGAATCCCGCCAAGTCCAGAAACCCTAAATCATGAAAATTTTCGAGTACTACATTCTCCCCTCCTTAAAATAGTTTCGTCCCCGAAACTAAAGCACTCACCTCAAGATGTAAACAGGTGGGGATAAGATCTCAACATAACAGTCTCCAACTCCCATGTCGCCTCTCTATCATCATGAAAATCCCACTGTACCTTAACATAAGGTATGACCCGATTACGCAATTCCCTCGTCTCACGAGCGAGAATACGTATCGGTCGCTCCTCGTACTGCAAATCCTCAGTAAGCTCAGTGGAGAAAAATCTATCACATGGGAAGGATCATGCATGTATCTCCTCAGAACAGATACATGGAAGACATCGTGCACTCCTGCAAGTCGAGGCGGAAGGGCTAACCGATATGCCACGGGTCCAACTCTCTCTAAGATCTCAAAAGGACCAATAAATCGCGGAGAAATGGCAGTATCATTCGATATCCTTGTGCTCTGAGTATCATGCTCAACCCTCCAGGGAGCCAGCTATCCATGGAAATCCCATCGGTAACTAGCCCCTCGTACAAAACTCCAAGTCTCGTACGGAAGTATCCTAGCTGCCAGATGTCTTTCTAGAGTGCCGGTACTTCACCACGTAGGGAGCCAGCCTGACCCAAACCGTAGTAATGAGTGTAAAAACCCTAATAGACGCCAAGCACCGAGTCTCTGTAATATTGGATCGACGAATCTGGATGGGTCAACAAAGAATTCACATGTTGTGGACTCGGTATCGTCGGTCAAAAGATATGTCAGACAAGAGTATGATTATAGTCAATCCATCCATAGATCTGCTCTCTTGCAACATCGGTAAGGATCCACTGTGCAACCCAGACTGTGACAATTAGGTATGCTCCAGCTTGCTTACTATCAATACTCAACGTCTCACCTTCCACAAGAAGACGTAGGCTCCTCACAAAACTCCTCGAGCGATGTTGTGTTGGGCTCCGCGGACAGGCTTATGAGTGGGTAAGGCTTGTTTGAGCGTGGGGGGAGGTTGGGAGGGGCGCAAATTGACTGAGCGTAGGTTGTGACTTTTAGTGTGATCCTAAGGTGTGGGGGGGGGGGGAGATGTATTGGGATTCAGCGATTCCGATGTATTACTAGCAGTTTAGCGTTGCAAAGGGCCGGGACTTTCCCAGCGATCCCAAATCTCCGATATGCCTCGCTATCGATGGATGTATGCAATCCTTCAAGAAAACTGGTATACAAATCAACTATGTAAATATTAGAAATCTCGCCTCTCAAAAAAAAAGTATAATGAAATAAAAAAAAAAAAATAAAAAATCATAAGCCGTACTCGAAAGTAAATATGCCGTAAACAATGTCATGTCAAACTTAGGACTTTCTTTCACAAGATCACAAGCAAAAGGTCTATCCTTGGATAGGTCCCCAGTCTTCCTTTCTAATCAATTAGTTCCATTCCCTAACTTATTCTTACAGAGGGTAAAAAATACGAGACATAAATCAAAAATTAATCCATTACAAGTTAATATAAAACGAGTTAGCGCACATTTACATGACTCGCTTTGATAGCATACCCCCAATACGGCAACACTAAACTACACAAACACCTCTCAGATGTCGCTCCGCAACTTCCGCATCCAAATATTCTTGTCCAACCAGGACATCAAGACTGTCTCAAACATAAAAATAAGATAAAAAAAAAATATAAACAAGGTGCGCTGTCATCACTGACTCCATCAGTTGTAGACTTAATAAACCCATCCCTGTAGTTGCGTCCCCCACCCCCCAGCTGAGCCTAAAATAACTGCGTTCTTGAATGAAAATCTTACCAAGAAGAATCCACATACCCAAACCTTGGGTTCTATCCAGATTAACTATGAGCAGATAAAAGACAACTCCAATGTGCTCCTTCACAAAAACATCCCCCATAAAAATCACCTAGAGTCCAAATATTACACCTGCAACAACCAAAAACCTCACTATTGGCAGCCATAAGGTCAATGTAATGTATCATGCAATCTAAGGAGGAGAAACTGTGCATGACGCATTCGTAACTCAAGCAACCTCATCAATAGAAACACTGTCCTCCCAAATAGAGACTAATCCACCATTATACCCGCCTCGGAAAGAGTCATCACTAAGCGCTCCTAACTACCTACGATCGAAAATCCATCGATGTTGTCCCACCCCATTTTCCAATCAGAGTAAGTTGGAAGACCTCTGTTTGTAGGTGTCTTACCGCCATTTACACAGATCCATGTTCAAGCGCTGTTAACTTGCTAATCAACTGCTCAATTACATTTTGAAAAATATAACAAAAATTACTGACCCAAATTGTCTAAGCATCACGATACTTACTTTACTCCAATACAAGCAACCACCAATACATAATAAAATAGCACATGTTCAGTATCCTGTAGCGATACAATCTTATGCTCACCGTCCATAGAATGTACAGACATTCCAAGGATGAATAATAATTATATAACATTAGTCCAAAGAAGAGAAAATAAAATGCAACAATAATGATGATGCCAAAAAAATCAATGAATAAAAAATGAAAAAATTTGAAAAATAGTAGCGTGTGAGACTCTAAAATGTAGGTAGTTTTTATATATATTTGTAATTTTTATATATCGTGTTGAATACTAAAATTATATTGATACTCGAAGTCCTACCGCTGTAACATAGTGGGCTCCGAGTGATAAGGAGTTCAAAAGTCTGGTGTCATGGGGGCAGTACACCACTTCAAAGGGAACAAAACCTCGCATTTCTCTTTCCACTAGGACAAGCTGTTGAGTGA